>JAZARR010000214.1:5456250-6112500 GCA_037389465.1 Baylisascaris procyonis | reverse complement strand
GAAGGAGGTGCTGTAGTAACGGATGATGTTTGTGCTATTGAACGATTACCGTGATGACGGTTACGTGCTGCTGATCGACCAACCATTGTTGTCCTTCCTGAAATTCATCTGAATGCGTGGGTGGAAAAATTTTTGCACTAGCCAGGATATTCCCTTCGATATCGTTCAAAACTATTTTGAGCAGCAGCTAAAAGCATTGATTTGGCATGAACTCTGGATTAGCATAACTGATATCCTTGCCTCCTTGGGAAAATTTAATTAACACGCTCAAAACCTCTCCCTCTCTCTATGTTATTCCTGCCCCCGCATCAGTTCATATTCGCTATTTCCATCACTCCCCTCTCCGACTAAAACGATGAGATTCATCTCCTTCTATATTCCCCTTGTCAAAGCCATAATTTCATAGTTCCGTGAATATTGCTTGCTTACAAAGTTGGCCAATTTTGATCAAATTTAATTCAAAAATTGCGTATTGTTTGATTTCTGCTTGAAATATTAGCATATTCGTTGAGAAGGCTATGCGTGTGGTCATCGATGAAAAAAGATATTGCGAGCGATTTGTTATAATTAAATATGAATTCTTATGACCTCTATGGTTGTGGTGATCTACATTTCGTTTTGTAACAACTTGTTTTGCTCATACTTTTGTTGATCTTAGTGTTGATCTCTCCCTCCTACATGGATTATGATCTCCCAATGCTTTTGGCACCCCTAGCCAAAGATATAAAAGGTTGCGATCTTGCATGCTAAACATTTTCTGTATTCTTGTTGTTTGGTGATTGGTGCTGCTCATAAAAAGATGAGCCTTGTTGCTTTGTGAGATTCGTCATAGGTAGCAGTGGTCAGAGATATGTTAGACGTTCGCCGTAGATTCGAACGCATCCCTTCTAAGCCTTGATATTTGCTGCTCAACTCGGAGATCCCTGATTGCGTTCAACTTCACAATATCGTCTACCAATAAGCTAAGTTTAATTGTTGAGATTGGAAGATGACACAATCATTCAATATGCAACTACTAGACAGACAAACAGACAGACACATGCATAATGCCTAGGTACATGATATGACATCAGATCGTACTCTTCACAACAATAAACTTTAAAGAATCGGCAACATCTACGGATCTAGTAAGCCGAATTGGGGGCATGAAACATGGACGAGATCATGCCGCATGCTTTGCGATATTAGGCTGTGAAAGGCAATTTATTGGTCTCAAACGGAATGATTTGGCGCAAATCCAGAAAATTAAAATAGACGCGCGATGTGTGTGCACACAAGAGTCGCGTCGATAAAAGAAGTGGCGGATTCTTTCTGGTGGAGATAAGTTTTTAAATGTTATTTGAATGAAGGGTGAAGGGGGGGGGGGGGAATGGTGGTGTATTTCTGGTTGATTCTCGTAGGTTGTTGTCGGTTTTCCCACAAACTCTACTTCTACGGTCACAGTCTAAGGCTCCTTTATGTTTATGTAGCAACTTTTATGAACATATAGGTTTAATTCGTGAATGTTTAGGTTTGAACCTTAATAAAGTGATGGTATAAGAGTTAAACTTATGCAAAATATAGATTCTAAATTATAAGCGTGCCTATTCGCTTTTATCGCTGATTGAATCTTTTATTTTTGCATTCTAACCGTTTGCACATTTACGCTGAAATTTTGTGAATAACTTAATTACAAATATACCTGTTGAATGTTTATGCAAAATCGATTCTTAAAGTATACCTATACTGCGAGTTGTCATTATTAAATTGGTCATTTTTTATCAAAAACATTATCTCTGCTTCCGTCATCTACATCGTCGTTTCTTCAGGTTTCATTGATAAAGTAAAGGCTACACCGTTGTTCTCTCAGCTTTATTTTTCTACTTTACTTTACTTCATGCCATTTATCGAGATCATATCCCTATCTCTCGATGATCGGCCGTGTGTTCATTCTTGTTCTTGGGGAAAGCAATCGGTGCTGCTTATTGGTCAACAGTTATCTTTGAAAGCGATTATCTGCTTCACCCACCTTATTTTAATTTGTCACCTGTCCACCTTGGCATTCCTCACTGCACTAAATTCTCTCAGATAGCTTCATTTTAATATATTCGAACTTCATTTGGGCTTTTTACAATCCATTGACTTCCTCGTACTTTGTGTTTCACAACAGTTTATTTTCCGGTGGAATTAGGCGTTTCTTTAGTAAATCTTTTTTTTTTTTTTGTGGTTGCTTTGAATGCTCATCAAACAGCACGATCGGATCTACGAATTTAAGATGGCATCGACATCATCTTTGTTTCGTCGATCCATCTGACTCTACTTTTAGCCATCTCATTGCAAAACAATGAATAATTTTCTGAAGATTTTTATTTTATTTATTTATTTCCCTGTTTCAGGGTTATTTTTTTTTCATTAAACACAAAATGATATATTAAGGATGCATTATTTCTGTTGTACATATTCATCTTTTGATGCATTTCGTGGTGATGCGTTGTTCTGCCACGAATTACGTTGAATTCCATCTTATCTAATGGATTATCCATTATGTCCACCTTAATCTGCAAAAATCCACCTTGTTCACCTAGTCGAAAATGCTGTTGGCTTTTCATTGTCGATGAATACCACACATGAAGGGAATTTCTATTCCTTTGCGTCTTTTTTTACAATCGGGTACGAGGAGACATGATCACTTATGCAGAAATCTTTCAGAGTTTTTCCCTTTTCCCTTGGTTATTATTGATGTAAATTATAGGAGAGTTGGCAGATTATATAAAACTTCCGGTTAATTATTCTTTGATTTCCCAATTCGTTACATTTATACAATTGAACTGTTTTTCATCTCTCGGATAGGCGGAAATACCTTCTATTTTCTGTTATCGTCTCCGAATTTTAAAGTACAACAGAGATTTTCTTTTTATTTTATTTATTATTCCATCATTACGAGGGATATTCCCTCACATATAGAAGAGTGCATTTTGAATTTCACTCATTAAAATGAAAGGATCTAATGCCTAAGAATAGGAATGTTGATTGTTGTTGAAACGATTACAAATGAATGCTCATATCATTTCTATTCGTAATCATTTCTCAGTTCTTATTCATAAATGCTCTAACATTTAACTTATATTGTTTCAATTCCCTTTTATAATTAGCAGTGATCTAGCGTGAATCGACAACCTTTCATTGCATAAGATGAGTCAACGGCCTTTCAAGTTTCATCTTATCAGCTTATCACTCCTACGAAGTTCTTTATTCTTCCAGCAAGGCTTAACGTTAATTTCAAAATTTTTCTTCCGTTTTTGTTGAGCATATTCAGCATTATCACTTGCAAGCAATATCATAGTTTATTGGCAATGTGAATACGTTCTTTATCGTACTCTTTTATTTATCCTCAATTCTATTCTAAATTGGCTTTTCTTTAGCTTTCATTCATCGAATATTTTCGACTATTGTCTTCAGTTTATGAGTTGCAGCGCCTTCTTCTTGACTTTATTTGCGAACTTAATTTTTTTGCTTTGATTAGACGATGAACGCTGTCGATGTTGAATGACACAACTGTGGAATTATTTTGCGGAATGCGCGCCGATCGGTTAAAATACTTAATTTATTGCTCGTTTTTCTTTTTTTTTATTTCCTTTATTTACATTAATATTAGGCACGTCTCTTGCCTATCAAATGCTGAAGAGTCGATTTACCGTTGTTTCACTTGAGAGGGGAGTCCAGACTTACTCCACCACCTTCGTCCTGATTTAAGGTGCTGGTCATCGTGTCTCAGTAGAACGAAGCCAGCGAGTCTGATCGAAGCCTTCTTAAATATGTTCGCGTAGTTCCAGCTTGAAACCATGAATTTTCTTCCTTCTATGTATGCATCCCCTTTGTCGCAGCAACAAATACCATCCTTTCTTTACTGCCAGTATTTTTTCTTCTCGACTTTGATATCTGAATCTTCCATTGCGATTGGGTGGGTAAGTAGACTTGGGCGGGAGTGTAAAGATCTTTTCGTTCTTCTTTGCAACTGTTAACGGGAACGTAGCCCCTTGTTGGAATGGCCCTTGCATTGATTTGAACGTATAGGTCTTCAGTAGTTAGCGGTACTATCTGACATGGAATAGTTTTTATGGACTATTGCTTGTTGACTCTTAATCCAACACCTCCTACCATCCTTGCGTCTTTGTCCTTCCAAATCGCAAAGCGGTTCTGTCCTTCGAGCTGATTTTGTCCTTTCTTTAGCCGTATTCCTTAAACCTGAAGGATACCGATCGTTTTTCTTTCTTCCGGCAAATGATTCAGCGTTTTCATTCTGGCTCTTTCTTTGCAGCTTTGGGCAAACACAGTAGGAGTTGTTCTTTTGCATAGTGGCATATATCTATGATTTTTAACAAGTCTTTCGTGAGTCGATGTCTGCTTCACCACCAGTAAAGAAGGTCGGCTAATACATTGGGAACTGGGGCCATCTTCATATTTTATCTACTGTTCTTCTATCCATTTGTTCTATCCGTTTTTTCCATTCATCTCACTGGGAGAGACGAGCAGGCATGCATATCTCGCATATTAGCTAGCTCATATACAACGATTACTAGATTTATTTTTTTCCTTGTATTTTACAAATCTAAAGTCGCATTTTTGTTCTTTATAAACTTATGCAATTTATTCATCAAACTTGCATCTATGCGCTTTTATTTGTTTGTCGTTTATTCTCAAATCTTCGTATATTCGATTCTTTAGCCCAATCGGAATTCCTTGAGCCAGTTTCGACTAATCTTTGAAATGACTGTTGGTTTATTAACGTGGTAGTAATCAGTGAGAGTACGGAAATTTTGATGTGCAACTGATCAGAAGGGGAAGGGATAAGATTGGATTTTTGATCTTTGTTGCTTGAGACGTTGTTAGGCCTTTATCATCGTCTTTAACTGCGCTAGTGCGCGTCTGCTTGGATATACGTTTGAATGGCTATTTCCCTCTCGGTTTGTTTATCTGTCCCGCAACTCCATTTTAGGAAACCTTGAAAGAAATCGTTAGATGACATCCTCAACGGGAAGATCCATCAATTTCGAGATGGGCACCTCATTGCAGGAATGCCCTTCTCTCTGCTGTTTCATAGAAACGTTTTCCCTCAAATATTCTTTCCTGAAATAAAATTCCCCTTAAGACGTTATTTTCAAATTCATTACGAGGAAGAGAGATGCACTCATATACATTGAAAAAGAAAACGCATAAACAATGGCGCATATTGCACTTAACACCTGTTGTAATTCATCGTTACGTTCAAGTCAGCTATGCGTATACTGTTATAATTGCCTATTTGATTTGATCTATTCTATTGTTTACACCTTAATAGTAAGATATATATAAGATGTTATATCTGTAATCAATTCATTCCTATTTTCCATTTTTATACGCTTTTTTATGATATGCTTTGCAAAAATAGATAATGCTAATGTCATGTCTACGCTTACGTGTTTGTCCATCCTTCTTTCTATTCGGTTCTTCCAGAAACTATCGTTGCTGATGATAGAAATGTGATAGTAAAATGCACTCTTTAGCTTGACATCCTCTACTAAACTTTATATTAATCGATTGGATTTGGAAGTTGTGCACATTAAAAAGTGTAAGAAATTGTATTGGTCGAAATGCAAAGAAATAAGCCTTTTATAAAAAATTTTCATTAAAAAAGAAAAGTTTTGTTGATAACTACGAAACTGATTGATCGGATAAAGAGAATTCAAAAAAAGCACGCAATGTCTCAACTTCTATGGCGTATTTTCCCATATATTCTGTTGTGAAGCGTTATTATTTTATAAATAGGATAGGGGATATTCTGGTTGATCGTATTTACCAGTAGATAATAAGATTATCGTTTTTCATTGAAGGCTTTAATTTTAGTGGTTTGTGGAGTAAGACTACGGAAAAATCAAGTGCAAAAAGATCGATGAGTGTCCCACTAGCGGTCGAAGGCATGGATGCCCTCGCTCTCGCACAAGAGGGTGAACGTCTTTGTCGTGAAAACAACATGAAAGCTGGTATTGCTTTTTATTTTTAGTTTTATTATAGAAAACAATTTTATTATTAACCTTTAATCGTACTTAATTTTCCAGTTTGATGGTCGAAACAATCAGATATTAATGGAAGGTAGAACGGAGTTGTTCGTGATAGAAAATCAGTAACTGATATGAAAGACTTCCAATGATGGTGTTTAGGGGGTTATGGATGATAGCTGTCTTGTGATTCTTTCCCGTTATTTGAACTGTGGTGACCTGAATGTTTAGGCATAAAGTACCTGGAGATGGCACTTGAGAAGAAGGTGAATTTGGGTGGACGCAGTATCGAAACTGTATCGGCAATTTATTCACAACTAGGCAACGCCTATTTCGCTCTACGTGATTTCAATAAAGCGCTCGAATATCACCAATACGATCTCGAAACTGCGAAGTGAGTAACACATCCCTAACTTATAGTCATGTACATGTGATGCGAATATGATGCTTTGTTTTGTGCCATGCACTTAGATATTCAGGCTTATTTCATTTGAATTAGATGAGAGGCACCTTTTTTTAAGCGGTGCCATAATTCACTAGGATATGAGTTCGTTTAGTAGATATTGATGTGACTCCGGAGTTTTTATGAGTGGAATCGAGTTAACGTGAGAATGGCACAAGATTAGGGTCGCGTAATTGTTCTCGGATGGTTTTGTTGTTGTTGCCGAACAACGAAATCGATATGAATCAACACCTGTGGAAGAGAGGATCTGCAACGCATAATTGATAGAGTATAACTTTGTTTTTCATAATAAAAGCCGGTACAAAAGCTTAGGATGATTATGCAGTTAGTGATAGTCGACGGACGTAATAATTTTCATCGCCAAAATGCTTATTATCAATTTTCATCGCTTCGCATCGTTTTCTATTTATTAATTGTCTTTTGTAAATATAGATGAGAATGTTGACATGTAAAATAGAGTGATATGAGAACGCAATCTATGCAGATCAGCACTATTTTCTTACTTGAGAGGTTCATTTTAACGATTTTTTTAAAATATATGTTATCCATATTTTGTTTTCTTCTTGTCATGTCTGCAAATGAGTTATAGATTATTGAATGATCAAAGTGGCTTAGCGAAAGCAAATGGTAACGTCGCAAATACATATAAAGCGTTGGGTGATTTCGATAGTGCATACGATCATGCTGTTGTGCATTTGAAACTTGCTAGAGAGATGAATGATAAGGTTTGTTGAGTTGATTTTGATCTACTATTCTATATTCCTTTCTCTTATCCAATCCCTTCAAGCAAAATCATACTGAAATAGATTGCTCTCGTTTCTTAAAAAGCGTTGTGGATTCTGCAAAAGCAGATGGATGACGTGATATAAAGGAACGTGATGAACATTAGTGGCATCAATCCGTGAGATAGGATTAGTCGTAACGGACGACTGAGGAATGTTACGTACCTTTTTGTGAACAAATGCTGAAAATTGTGTTATGAAGAGGAGTTTCGGCTAAGGGAGGGATATTCAGCAAGAGACTCCTTTGTAATATTTTTTTTTTGCAACGTTGACTGGACGACGATCTCATCTCTATTTTGAGAGATTTATATATATATATATATATGGAGGCAAATAGGCAATACGGCAACTAAATTTCGATGGGGAAATGATTTGCCAACTGAATCCACGACGGAAAGTGATTTGCATTTGTTGAATTTCGGAGTTTTAGTCTGACTCTTTAACAAGAATCTGCTTGGGCTATCTCAATTTCACAGGAGGGTTTTTTAAAATGTTTTTCAGGTTTTTCGCTTTGTTTTCCTCCTTTTATTTTCTTACATTTTCGAAGTGCCTCGGTGCTGTGGTTTGCACTTATCATCTATTCCCAGTCCTGTCCATTATGTCAGTAAACATGGGATAGAGGGGTTATTTAATTTTTAGAAGAGTAGTTATGCCGTTGTTAATGTATCGATGTTAAAGATGAATATTTTCATTTAAGGAATCGGAAGCAAGAGCACTCTACAATATGGGCTCAATATATCATTGTCGTGCAAAGGCAAGAATCCGATCTGCAGCACATCGTGACATTTCAGCGTTATCCCTCTCAGTGCCAAGTGATCGTAGCACCACATCTGAACTACAAGCCGCTATTAACTGCTATTTGTTAGTATTCTTCCGGTTTTTCGTTATATTATATTAGACTGAACGTTAAAACATTTTTGCTGTTGCGTTACTTCATATAAAGATGTAGAGTTAAAAAAGAGAGGATTAGGAAGGAGGAGCTGCACATCGTTATTTATTATTGTTGTCGATGATCTCTGCTTGTTATTTTTATGTTGTTCTTTTTTTCTGCGTAATTTCTATTATTAAATGTATATTTTATGTATATTTTACTAAATGTATATTTTTTAGCACTTCTTAGACACTTTTCTCGTTTTTCGTACAAAATGAACAAGGCAATTTAATTCTCAATTAGAAACACGCCTAAATTGATGCATACTGATTAGCATGATAGCTGTATATTAAATTAAGCACTCCGCAATAGGTGATTAGCGTGATAACTGGGTGAAATGCCAATTTAATCAGTTCGCATGAGAGAATAGTTGTGATCTTGAAGAAATTCATGCTTGAGTTGTTTTTATATTTAGTGGTTTTTTCTTTGAATTTTAAGGTAAAATAAATAAATTTTAAAACCAAATAAATGTGGATGATTTATAAGCAAAGCTATATTAAAAGTGAACATATTTTGGCTTCCATCAAATTATATGTGTATTTGAGCTAAGGGCATACTGTCCTGTAGAAGATATGTTTGGCCTGTTTAACGTGGTAGTAATCTAAAGAATGGGGATGAAAAATGTTGATGGCACAAGGAGATGAAAAATGGAAGACGATAATTTATGATGAATAATATTGGAAAAAGCCGATTGTAGAGAAACACAACAGAAAAGAAGAGAAGAAAGATAAAAAAAAGTTTATTTTCCAAATTTCCATATATGATTGCTCTATTTTCATTGCTCGCAGGCCAGTCTTCGGCGACGTTTGCTTTTCGATTTTTAGCTTAATTTATTTTAGCAATATATTTTCGTTTTAAAGGTGTTCAATTTCACCGTTATCACCTCTGGAAGGGTCCCATTATTCCTCCTTTTTTCCCAAAGGGCTTCATGAATGTTCCCGATTTCCGGCTTATATGGATTGTTCTTTTCTGGAATGAGTTCATTATAATTACTTATTGGCATTAATTGAATTTTTAATTCAATATTTTCAGACAAAATCTGCAAATCGTTGAAGAAACACAAGATTTTGCGGCATGTGGTCGCACTTACGGCAATATTGGCAACACGTATTATATGTTGGGTGATTATGTGACTGCGGTTGAGTATCATAACAAAGTGCGTAATGATGTGTCATATTCTTTCTTATGAGCTACATTTTTTTTTAAATATTTATTTAGAGTATTCCGATTAGCGTATTAATTATCGCATATTATGACGATATGAGAGCTGATATATGGAATATTGAAATTCAGTGAACTGATAGCAGTTAATATGGAATGAGTAGTGCCTGAGGGCAATTAGGCGGTCAGGTAATTTGGTGATATTCGCTGAACTTTTTCTCTTACCTTAAAATTTCTTAAGCTCTTGTTTGAATTATTATTGAAAATTTGTGTAAATAATTAGGGAACGAAATTTACTGAATCAGATTTGCTGAGAATTCTTTATTGTGGAGGGTTTTTTAATTATAAAATTGATATAATAAAACTATTATAATGGAATAAAAATGATGATTGAAAATATTTTGATGTGCTTCTAAAGAATGGAATTGTTCAAGTATCTAGAGGATGAAGATATTAAAGCAGCTAAAACATACCATTATTTATATTATAGCGTCTCGAAATAGCACGTCAATTTGGTGATCGAGCCGCTATGAAACGTGCATATACGAATCTTGGTAATGCACATATATTCCTTTCATTACCGGCAAAAGCTATCGAATATTACAGGTGAGTTAATTCGTTGGAATTTTTTTTTTTCGCTTATTTGCACATATGTTTTCCTAATTCATTGCGCAAATTGTGTTTTTTTTTTTTTTTTAAATTTAGTTTCATCTGTTCAAGTCGATATTTTAGAAGTTTAAATGCGCTCGTGAAGAGTTGATTGTTTGAACACCGACTGATCTCTGAAAAATCGTCGAGCGATCTGATAGATTCGGAAGATCAGCGGGTCGGTCGATCGTTGATTTTATTGAATATAGAACTCCACTTTGCAATTGTTCAACTGACCGTCAAGAATGGAATCCTGTAAAGGGTGATAGTAGCGCCATATAAATCGACGCTTATGAAGCTTCTGCCTGATAAAGAAATAAATATGACGGTAAAAATGATAGAATATTATAATTCATTTAGGATTGCTGATTACATCGTGGAGTTGTTTTTTTTTTAAATTTCAGATTAGCACTTTCAATGGCGACCGAATTGGGCGATGAAGTATCTGAAGCACAATGTTGTTTCAGCCTTGGTAGTGGAGCTGCTATTTCCGGTGATTTCTCTACGGGTGGGGTGCATTATTCTTTTTTCATTTTCGAATTTCTTTTTGCTTTTTTGCAGTTTTACGAATACCATTCGTATTGTTTTATTTCGCATAAGTTTTTAATTTCTGCGGTAAATATGCGCAATGATTTCATTATTTTGGTATGAGGAACGAGGGATGAGATCAATACGATTAGAGGGGCTTTTCACTTTTGTTGTACTCTGTGCTTGGGAGGATTAATGGATATTTATTTCGTTAAATCCGATTTTGAGTATTAGTTTTCGGATCGGAGTTAGTGTTTACCTGTTCGTAACACGAGAACTAAATCATCAAGCATAATTTCCTTATGTCTCATATTTAAAGGCAACGGGATTTATTGCAATTAATTTCACGATAGAAATAGGCCCCTACTTTATTCTCTCATAAGGTGAAGGAAGTTTCCTATGTAAAGCTGGCTGCCATATAAAACTAAGTTCGATAGGAGCGCACATGGATTGTCGTTCTGCTGTATTGATGTGTAGGAGGGTTTTTGTTACACACTTGCCTTGTGCAATTAGAGATCTAAAACTCGAAAGGTAGCACTTGTGCCACTGTATATCAGGGTTGACTATGCGCAGGTGCTGCTGTAGGGATTTTATATAGTTGATCGTGATCAGTCGAATTATGCAAGTCTTTTTCCATTGTTTATGTTTTAGTGATTATTTGCGTTGTGAGTGTTAAAGTTGTATGATAACGCTGCATTCAATTCACCGAAAATAAATTTTATTTCATTTAATGGGCTGTCGCATTGAGCTGAAGATGAACGGATTCAATTAGATAGCACTATTTGATGAAATGTAATTGACAGATATACGGTTAGTATCGTTCGCCGCATAGAATTCTAATTTTTTAATCCTTTAATGAAATTGTTTTGATGTTTTGTTTGTGGATTGTGATCCCCATTTGTGCTTTCTTACTACTAATAGTTTGTAATTTAAAAAAAAAATTATTTTTATTGAATATATTCTTTCATTCTCCGCCCACCTGGTTTTTCTCTCGTTCCGTTGTCTCAACCCTCAACTCTAATAATTTCATTTATGCGGAAGTCATCTCCCTTATTTTAAAAGTATTTGTTTCTAAAATCTAAAATGGGCATAAAGACATAAACGAATTTTTCGATCATTGCAGCGGCCGAATTTCATACACGTCATTTGACATTGGCACGTAAATTGGGCGATCGTTCTGGAGAGGCACGTGCATGTACTGCTCTCGCCGAAGATTGTGCAGCGCTTGGTGAGACAAAGAAGGCACTCTACTTTTATGTCCTTCACGCACAGATTGCTGCTGAGGTATGTTTATTTTAATTTATTTGACTTTTATTTGCGTATTACAAACATTATAAGCGCCATATTTAGTCGATGTTGATTGTGTTTTAGTGAATACAGAATGTCGATTGTGACGTCATTTTAGGCATCTTTTTCATGCATCAAAAGGATGTTTGTGATAGATGGCGTTAACGCTGCATTTTATTCATGATCTTTGATGATGAGATGTAATGCTAAAACATCGATCAAGACCAGACGTTCGTCGCTTATATACCGCGTTCATCATTGGTGATATATGATCCATCTATACCTACGACTTATTTGTCTCATGTGTCCAACTAATTTAGCTTTTTTTTTTATTTTTTCGGCGTATATTTGCGCTTTTAGAAGTGGAAAACTTGTTGTTGGGATTTTTTCTTTAGTGAGGCTGAATGGAATCAGTCCATCGATGTGCATTCCGAAATGGGAGGGGGAGGGATCGACGAAGATTCTTTGAAACCGTTTGTTTAAATCTTCACAAAAAATTAGAGCCAACAATTGAAGACAGTGGGACAAGTTGTGTGGATTATTTTTGCTTCACTCATCCAATGGGGATTTATAGCCCATTTTCACTCTCTCTAGTCTCAAGCGCCGTTTTTCATACTTTAAAAAAGGCACTAACATATATGCGGCTTATTCCTGAAGCGGATTAGAGTGATATTCAAGCCGTTGAAAAAACTGAAAGTTCATTTCGGAGTGAAGCCGATTACTATTTTTAGATTTTTAAGTTGAGGAAAATGTTGGAAAGAAGGGAATCTCGGAAACTTGTATTTTTAATATCCTTATAAAAGTATGAGCAGAAAGTTGTACGATGTCTTTATATATTCAGCGGTTAAAGCACCCAATTCTTTTGTTTACATTCAACAGCTCCGATGTAAATCTCGTCAAAGTAACGAATCTAGCGGGATATGCAAATAATTTTCATCGCTTATTTTTTTTAAAATATAAGTTTGAATAAATTTTATTCACTATCTAACGATTGCAAATATTAACAAGTTATTGAAATAAACGAAATCGAAGTCAAAATTGAAGAGTTTTAATAAATTTTTTTGTTTTAATTTTTAATTTTTTTTTGATTCCAATGCAAAAAAAAAAATTGTTCGCATGGATATAGTTTTTGTCGAAATGCTTTCATATTTCTTTTTTTTTCTTTCATTTGATCTTTGATGCACGAATTGTGACATTTCGATTTTTCGATAAGCTCTATTGGAATGTTCTATCTGCGTATTGACTTTTTTATGTTAAAGAGGGTTGCCAATTTGCGATGCAATAAGACGAGCAGATGTTGTCGCGCTATTGCTTTATTATTTAAAGTACAATTGTGAGGTTAACATTAAGAGTTTGATCGTATTCAGTATTTAAGTTGAAGGCGGTGGTTTCTTTTCGAAAATCTCCATATATACCGCACTAGACTATCACCATCCGACATCGTCTTCAGGCATTCTGCCTTCGACATGGTTATTCTACAAGGGGAGGGTGGGAGGATGGAAAGATATATTAACAGTTCTTTGATAGGCCTAAGAAATTATGGGCTCATCTCATGGCTGCAAACCCCTATGGGTTATGTTCGTCGGTCTGGAAATTGTTTCTTGCCCGAGTCGGCCAATAGTATTGACGGCACGCAGTTCGTTCTTAATTCTTTTCTTTTTTCTTCTTCCTGAAATTGCTGTAATGCGTGAAAAACCTATTGCTGAGTTCATGATATTGGTACAATACGTTTTCATCACCGTTAGCGATTCTGAAAATATCTTTATTTTATTTATTTGCTACTTTCCTAATTTAATACTCTCTTTTTAATTTAATAATTCTAATAAAATTTTTACTGAAATTTTTATTGCGCACAAATTTTAGATTGTTTTTATTGAATGCTTTATGAATATTTCATTGCACTTATTCACATTTCATGAATTCTCATTTCTCTTCCTTTGTATTTATTTTATTCCATCTTTTAAAGCTATTATTTGTTGTCGAAAAACTTTTCGAGCATTATTGCCTTCAAAATTTTTTTTTTAAATTTATTTTTATTTTCAGCAGCTATATTTCACTAGTGCTATGATCTCATGATTGGACTCATATGCATAAAATTGCTTTCTTCATGGAAAATGAAGACGTATTTAGAAAAAAGAAGAAAATTATTCGAACACTGAATTATTATCAATAACTTTTGATAAATTTTGATAAATTAGTTGATAAATTTTAATGACATATTAGCGATTATTGAATGCAAAAATATTTTTTAAATTTGTGAAAATTAAAAAGTAGGCGAAATTTTTATTGAAATATTGAAGAAGTAATGACATATGAATATTTGATTTCATCGAACATCTGCTGCAATTTGAAAAGGATATTGTGATCTTATGTATTGGCTTCTGCTCTTTTTTTTTTGCTCATAGTTTTACCCTTATCCTGCCAGTCTTATATGTCACATTCTGGAATGTGACATGCAAGACTGACAGGATAAGCGTGCTATGACATGCAAGGCTGGTGAGACAAATGCTGATGATATTTAGTTGATCTTAAATTGCGTCGTGTCGAATGAGAGAATTTCCAGTGCGGTTTGGTCGACTGGGGGGGGGGGAGGGGGAGGGGGACAGCAAATTTTAGGGGCAATGGGTGAGGGGAAGTCGTATGTTACTTATTTGCCTCTTTCACTTAGTTCGCTCGCTTGGTGTGGAAGGAAATAGGGAAATTATGTTGTTCTGGTTATCGTTATTTGTAAGAAAAGTATGCGACAAATGCTCTGCTTAAGAGAAGTGAATTTTTAAGGTGTTAGTGGCTGATGGTAGGAAATTAGTCGTTTGTTAAACGAAAGGAGAGGAAAAGAATGGAGAGTGGAGAAGCGAATTTCTAAAAAAGTCATTAGGGTATCGGTCGGAATCCTTTATCCCTGTCATTTAGCAGAATTTTTTCAAAACGATTTATAATGGGGATTGAGGATCAAACACAAATAACTAGGGGATTCGACTTTGGCTCTGTGATTCCAAGGCGGAAAGATATTTTTGCTTCTTCAATTTCTGCTATAGACTGGAATGAAGTGCCCAATCATCACTAGCTTAATGTAAGCGATGAACTCAATGAAGGTACTCGTGGAACCGAATGGCGTTGTTTTTTATTGTCTTAGTAAAAATCCGATACTATTATGTATCTGTTTCCTCCTTCCTCATTTGCTTCCTCTTACTCTCCCCTGCCTTCGGTCCCTCAGAAATCATAATATATCACTCCTCATAGGCCAGAAATATTTTAGGAGGATTTGAGCGTGAATATCTGTTAATTTCATAAAAAGCGTCATAGGAGTTGAATTATTTGTTTGAATGTCAACCGAAGTGATATTAATTTATTGATGGTGTTTAGTGAGTTGACTGAGGATGTTTAAAACGTTTGGAGAATTGTTTGAGTCGGCGGAGCTTGAGTTCGTCAATAATTCAACGGTTTATGAGGCGAATGGGTAACTGAGTTGAGTAGAGCGTGAAGTATGGGACAATAAGGCCGCTGATTGGATGATGTATGGTGAGTATGATTCGTGTGCGCACACACAATTGCTTGCTTAACGGCATCGTTTTTTTTTTTTTTGGGGTTCATTTTGTGCATGTCGAATAGCCTGAAATGGTACTCATTTAGCATTTGTTCAGCCTGAAATGGAGTTGATTATGCCCCCCCCCCTCCCTCCGTCGTTTGCTTGAAATATATCACTGTGTTTGATTACTCAAGCATCACGTTATTTGCTTCTCAGAAAGAATTCACTTTATGTCTTAGGTGGATTGAAATAATTTGATTCAATTATTATTCACTCTGCGTTTATCAATTATCAGAAGGTAAACGTTGAGTTGAAAGCTTTTTTTTTTTGCATCAAACGTATTCTATCGGAAGAATTGGATATTTGAAATCCATTGAATGTTCTAATTAATGTTAATTAATGCTGTAAATTGTTTAGTTTATTAGACAATAAAATGAGGTTGAATTTGAGCTCACTAAGAGGAAAAGGAAACTAGAGTTTTTATTTGAAGCAATGAGAACAATCACTTTCCGTTTTGGAGTCGAAGTTTTTTTTAGAATCGCTTCAATTTCTTCGCGCTTAAAGTGATCCATTTTTTCTTAGATGATTATATAGGAAAAAATATTGATATTAGAATGTTTTATATAGACGTATTATATGCTGTAATCATTGAAGTATTGATAATGGGTATTAATATATGAGAATTTAGTGATGCTTTATAGTTTTATTGGGCTGATTGAGATTTGATAGATAAGAGGTTATGAATCTGAATCGATCAAACAATCAATAAAAGTTATTTATGCAAAATTTGATGCTATAATTGAGCAGATATTAACACTTTTGCAAACATATTGTTGTGATTAGAGTGATAAGTGTTCTATCCATAACGATAAATTTAACGATATTTTATTTTATCAATGAAGATGAAATTAGATGAAGTGATATTTATTAAGGTGTCTTTATTTGAGATTATTTCCTCAATTCGCTTTCAATATAATGGAATTCGAATGTTTTATCGTTTGTGAAATATTTGAAAATATTAATTTCGCATGCTATATGTCGTAATTATTTGCACGTTATATGTCATGCTTGTGTTGATCGCATTAAGAGTCGATATGTCCATCAATGATGTGTGCATTTGATGAGATAATTTGTGTTGTGATTTGTGGAAGTGCGCGATAGAGAAATGTGACTTCAAAATATATGACGCATTCTTGATGCTATGAAATAGAATTTTGTCTGCTGTCAACTATTTGCACATATTTGCACATCCTAAACTAAGCCCTCTCCGTACTTCCCTCTTTGCATGATTTGATTTGCCTTGTTCTTATTTGAATATCTAACGTCGAGACGTCAATGTTGTTGCTGCAATTCTAATTCATCTTCTTACTAATGGAATGTGGTGCTCCTCAGATAGATGTCTGAGTGTGATTGGGATAGAGGAGATATAGGTAGTAAATTGTCTCATAATTATACGAATATTTTACCGGATTTATTTCTACAAGTCGAGATTCTTATTCTAGACTCAGATTTATCGGCTTATTGAAGATATGTTAGTACGCCGATTCGCTGTGGGTTTAATTGGTTTGTCTTGTATTCTATTGCATGTTTCGTGGCGTTAATTAACTATCACTATTTTTATTCTCTACATTTCTAACGCTGTGAAAAGGATTGCGTTTCAATATTTCGTTGATTAGAGAGTTAGTGAAAGTTATGAGCCTTGAAGAGATTTGAGCACAGTGATGACTATACTCTATATGTGTGTTTGTGAAGGAAATAACTCGAATAGTACGGTCAAGTTGGTGATCTATGAAGTTGGCATTATCGTTTTTATGCGAGATTTTTTGGAACATTTATATCGACAACCAATATGATTTCCTTTTTTATATTATATACCAATCATAGTATTTTCTTATTCAACAAACACTTATAGAGATATCATCGGCAAAGGTTTTTTCTATCGCTATATCTCTTTTATAGATAGAAGAACTTAGGCTTATTATCAAGCAATTGCATTATTTAAGCTCATTTGCATATTCCTTGTAGGCAGTTTTTTTATTGTTTTGGATAATTGCAGTGAATATTAAATTTTTCTACTGAGACGATGAAGATGTGAAAAACTTTCTGAACATATTTCAGACGAATATTCTCTATACATGTGAGAGTCAATTTGCAGCTGTTCTTATGTTTTGGGGTTTAATATTTATATTGTCTATGTGCATTCATTGACATGAGTGATGAAGATGAAGCGAGGATGCGTCGCTCCGATAGCTTTGACGACGCTTTCCCTTATGCTTCTTTTCTTATTTCCTTTCCCTCCCCGTATCATCGCGTTTCATCTCGGCTGGAATTCCACTTTTAAAAAAAAGAATTGGCTGAAGGAAATTTCTACCAAAATGTTGGGCCAATTGGTGAATAAATATTCATGAGGCATAAAATGCGCATAGCGCATGATTGCTTTTCATCAAAAATTTACATATTGTATATGAGAGTTTTCATCAAGAATGGTTTGCCATTTTGAGCCGATAATCAAATGTCCTCATCGAGCAGTGTGCAATTTCTTTTACGCTTAATCGATTAGATTCGTTGCTGCTCTCACATCCCATAATTCTCGATGTTCAACCGCTTTTTTTGTGCTCATTGCAAAATTGGCCTTTTTTTGCACTTTTGAACATTTTTTCTGTGTGTATATTTGCGTACACTATATCTACGCGTGGCATTAGAGCTGAGATGGGCGAGAAATTCATTTCGAAGCGTGTCATGCCTTAAGACTTCTTTTTTTGTTTTGAAAGTTCCCGAAGTTATCGGTGCTTCGAAACGCTCTCGGCTTAGTGATTTTCTAGATATCCTCAAGGCACTCCGAATATTCAGTTGTCCCTGCCGTCAGGGCTTTTTTGATGGTCTTGAATTGCCGTGATCCATCGAGCCGTTATAGCTCTAGCGTTCAAGTTTCTTAATACCGATTTTTTCTCGTTGCTCCAGGCAAAAAAGCCATTTTCCACGTCTTTAGCATTTCGCATCCCCTAACGGAGTGGTATTCTTTTATTTTATTTATTCCATCGATATAGAGAAGTGGGCAATTATTTGCTTTTATATCACTTCAAATATATCGTTTATAATGTGAGGTATGCAATGTTAAGTATCTGTTTGTATGATATCTCATCGGTCTTTGCAACGAATTAGTTTTATAAATTAGTTTTTTATAGATTTAATAGAATGCGGCGAAAATCTTTATAAGTCACACATTATTGTGGTATTATGTGGTACTTGTTCATTGCCTGTAATCAAACAATTAAGTCAAATCCTATGATCTGTTGGCAGATAGAGTTTTGGTTGCTGAGAAAGTTTTACTCTGAACTTCGAAAGTCCTTAAATTGTAGAGCGACTTTATTAGTAATATTTAGTACTTTCTATTCATTTTTTAGTGTTTAAGTGTTAGCAGATTTACTAGCATGATATTTAAAAAAAAAAACTTATGATCTATGATCTCATAAATGATATGTTTATTAGAATCTAAGCGCTGTCTTATGAAGTAATTCTAAAAGGACTTCGTGCAAAAATTGGTGATAATTCTATAGAAGCCTTCTGAATGTGATTCTGATGCTTTTTCCGACCGTGTAGTGCATTAGTCGGATTTTATTCTAGTGATTTTGAAAGAAACTTTTATACGTGATTAGAGGCGATATTAGTAACGATTGTTGATTATTGTTGATAATATTATCGGATATCAATTACTTCTTTCAACGTTTATTAACGAAGGAGTTAATGCAATATGTGAGGTGGGCGTTGGCTATGTATCGAACGTTTTTCTCGATTTTATTTCAACGGCAAATATTGTTGTCTTTTCAATGACGTTAAGCGTTGCCAAGCTGCATTTCCGCTTAATTATTTTCGAAATGATTCCGTTGAATATAGGAGCGTATATATATATATATATATATATATATATATATATATATATATATATATATATATATATATATATATATATATATTTGTTTGTAAGGTTAAGGTTTATTTGTTATTTAATTGTTGAATTATTAGGTGGGAAAATTTTTTAATTCTATTGTTAGAGAGGAATATAAAATGATGAGTTGATTATAGAAAATGTTTGTTCGTCGTTGCGATAAAGCTTAATCGCGATTGACTTAGAACTTGAAAGAACTTAATGATGCTTTGTATAAAGATTGGTTCGATAGAAGTATATATTTATATTTATATTAACGGTTCGTCGTTGATGTATTGCAGTATCTTTTGTATCAATGAGAAGTCGATGGCTGCCCGGTGGATTAATTCCTTCAAATTTCACTGAGGTTTTGATGATAGCGCTTTTTATTGAATCATTTAAATCATTAGAAAGCAGATTATTATTATTATTATTTTTTGAACAAGTTTTCATAATATTTCTATGTTCAAATGTAGAAAAATGTTGAAGTTTTTGGAATGAATGCCACTTGATCCATTCCTCTCGGGAATCGCTCTTATCCCCTAAAGTATTCGGATGAGGTGATCCTTAAGTATAGAATTCATGTAAGAGAACGGTATTCTTTAAATATCAGTATGTTTCCGTTTCTTTAATAACTGATGTCTGTTTGTTCGTCGTTTTTTTTCAGATGGGTGATCATTTGGGTGAGTCAAGCGCCCGTCTATCGATAGATGAACTGTTGAGGGGACTTGATGAGGGAAAGTCATCCACATCAAGTGAGCGTCGTATCAGTGATGTGCTCGATTCGTCGGCGGATCCATCTCCTAGACCACTCACTCATCTCTCTACGTCGATGCAATCGTTACTGCTTGGTGAACACAACGATTGTGGTCTATCAAGGAGAGCAATCAGCACCTCAACGTCGAGTATCAGTGAAGCGGTACTCTTTTTTGAAGATTGTTTTAGGTTGTTTCAGGTATGACTGGCTATTTACGTCTGCCAGTATTTTCTGGCAGGTGCTGGTTTTATTCTTAGTGGGGCATCTAGAATGTATCGTGCATTGAAAGTTCAGGTGATTCACTGCCTAAAATGTTAAGGTAAAAGGATCTCCTCGTTGTCTTCCTGACCAATGTTGAAGAAACTGCGGGTGCTATTGTGACCGGAAATGCAGCATATCTCGAATGTTTCGTCCTATATAACTTTCCTCTGTCAAACTTTGATTTAGGAACTTCCTGTTATAAACTTCTCACATTCTGCCTTGAAAAGAATATGAAGTGCCCGTTGTAAACAAGCATGATGGAATGACCACGACGTTCAGGATGCATTTTCATGTTAAAAACGATATTATGCCACTCAGAATTCCAGTGGTTTTTATTATAGTAACAAAGTATAATTTGCAGTGATAATAATCATTGATTCCTTTTTAAACTTTTAAAATCAAACAGTTTTTATGGCTTCTTTTAAGGTTATTTATATAGATTTTTTGAGTCATAATTGTATAGATTTTGTCGCAACTAAGCACATATGCTTTCATAGTTCGAGGCGTGGCTAATTTTATTTACAAGAAGCTGATTGACATTTGTGGTTACATATGCATTAACACATTCTCTATGTTATTTCTTTTTCTTGGTTTTTAGCAAAGGTCATTGGTGAACTTAGAGGACGATTTTATTGATATGCTCTCGCGGATGCAATCAAAGAGGATAAATGATCAACGCTGTGATCCGATTATCCTCAGTGATCTCACAAATCGATCGAAGGGTGTCGCCCGACAATCGGACACTGTCGTTTGTGGTCCGTTTTGTGACTATCAAGTAACTCGTTGAAGGCAGTGCCTGAGTGGTACACCTTTAGGTGACTGACATACTCTGCGATTGGTATTGCCACCATAATATTAAAGAAATGCATATATCGATGGCGATATATGCATTTCTAAAACTAGAAAATAACGTGAATTAGGTATTTCAATTGCTTTCCAGAATACATTTTTCTGAACATGATGCCAGAAGGTTCAGTGACATATAAGCAGTGGAGAAGAAGGTGGTTTGGGGGGGGGGGGAGTATTTCAACTGCAAATGCTTGCACTTTGCTACATCGTTGTGTTTGAAACATGAATCATGCCTAAAGAATGCATGCATAGAGTATGGAAAAGGATCATTTCACTATGAAATCTATGCGACGAGGATGTCTTTTTCCTTCTTTTCGAGAGATTTTTATACTGGTGGATTGAAAGGAAAAGGCAAATCTGAATGCAACGAAGATTGCAAAATGAAGTGATTTCCTTTAGCGTCATTGTCGCTTCTCTCCTTATCCAATGGCTTTCTGTTTACTGCTGTGGTTTGCGGTGAGCAGGAATGTGATAAAGTACACTTGCATGAGATGTGGCGTTTTTCTATCGTTCATTTTTTTTCCCGATAATTAGGAGACGTTTTCATAAAATGTGACTGTGAAAAGATGGTGACCATTTCAAATGATTTTTCGATATGGTTTGTCGGGAATTTGAAGGTTAGAAGGTCGGTGGTCCTGAAAGTCCCGTAAACATCGGTTTGTTTTTTTGAGAAGTTTGCTTATTCGATGGATTGTTGAGAAAAATTCTCAAGGCTTTAAGCGGTAATGTTTCTAGAGAGGCAAATCTGTAATTATAGATAGAAAAGATGGGGTAGTTGTTGTGATGCTTTGGAAACAACTTGAGAACTGCCGGAGGAGGCGGGAGGGTGGGGCGAAACGTTCGAATGAGAGCAGTGGAAGGTTACTTAATAGCTATATGCTTTGTCATGTTAATAGTGGTTTTTTTTTCGTTTTTTTTTATTTTGTTCTGGTTTCTTTCATTTTCCACTCGTCGTTTTTATCATTTTTTCCCTGCCTCTGAATTATTGAATTCTTCTTCAAACTTTTTTATGTTAATTTTACAAAAATGGGAAAAATGGGTGAAAGAGTGATGATTACAAGAGAGATGAAGATATATCTACCTCGTCTACGACAGTACACTTTGTGACAGGTAATGTTTTTCGAGAGTGAAAATGGTTTGTGGAATGCGTTGCTGTGTTGTGCTTTGAGTTGGTATGTTGTTGTCTTAGGCGCACAATCGGTCGGGCATACTCGCAGAAGTAATCGACTGTCGGCGATCTTTGGCAGAGTAGGCAAAGCGGCTCGTCACACTTTTCTTTTGCCTTCTTCTTCTTTCCTTCCGGCAAGCACTTCGACTCCAAGGCTTTCCGTTACGAAGTCGGCCGGTGATCAGCAGCGACCTTCGTCCGCTTTTTCGAGACCGATTGGAACACCGCTTTTCGATCATTCAATTTCAACAGTTTCGGAGGCAGGTGCAGAAGGTGAAGTTAGGTCTCGAACGGAATCAGAAATTCCAGCTGAGACTCAACCTGATGGGGAAGAACCATCATCACCCTACTCGGTCACGTCCGAGTCACCTCTGTTCAGAGTGCCTAAAGTACCGCCAAGGAATCGAGCGCGCGCTGCGCATGTCAAATCGCAATCTACGTTAACCGACTTGCGTTGCCGTGCAGTGGTCGACAAACGAAGTCAGTTCGCACTTTCTTTTGCTTTTGTCGTTTTGTTTGTTGTTTTGTGCTATTGCTAATTCGCGCTTAATACACATAATTCGTTGGTTGCATGTACATTTTTAATGATGATCATAGCATCCATTTTGATTCGCTTTGCTGTTTATTTATTTTTTCATCGTCAGAGTGGAGCGTAAAGTTAGGCGAACTGAGTCTGGACGATGATATGATTTTGTAGCTGTTTTACATAAATGTTATTTTAAAAAATATATTCAGTGAATTTGGAAGAGGGAAGGCGGTCGATTTTTCCTGATTTTGTATCCTTTTCGCTTTGAAATTGGCCTGACTTTTTTTTAAAACCTTTTGAAATATTTCGTTGATTGGTACGCTTGTTGCCTAATTCATCTTATAATGTTTCTACATTATGCCGATAATAATCTCATCTAGCGCTTCATCTGCATTTTGGTATGATGGATTTTTTTGGGATTTACCTGAAAGTATAGAGAGAGAAAGACTTTAAAATTTTCAAGAACGATTTAGAAAATTATGAGGGAGTTTTTCTAGGAATTTTTTTTTTTAAATAAACGGCTATATATCTTCATCCAATCAGTCTACTTCAATTTCCCGACATAATAAAATAATTTTTCAATTCCTATTTGTTTTTCATAATTTGCCAATGTTTTCAGACGAAATGTTTTTCCTTCCATAGTTGTGGAGAGCATCATGCTTAAAATGTCATGATTTCTGATCTTGTTTTAACAGGCGGAAGAATTAGTACTGATATGAATGAGCAAATCTGCAGTAGCATCATTAATGAGCTTCGATAGTAGTTAATGATGTGAAGTTTATCGCCAAAAGTCTCGAAATTCTAGAAGATGCTCACCATTACTAAATCAGCTCATATTTAGTAATGCTTTTATCTCGTTCATAGATGGAAAGGCTGAATTTTTTCGTAGTTAATTGAAATTTCAACGGCTCACGTTTCTTTTCGGTGAGAGCTCAAAAACATGTGACATTCCGCTTAGGAACTTGAAAGTGATCGCATCACATCTGGAGGGTACATCGTCGTATTTATGCTTACAATCAACGAAAGATTTGCAGATGGTGCGGAGGATATGCTTGATCTAATAGAGAGTCTTCAAGGGCGTAGAATGGAAGAACAACGAGCTCATCTCAGTGTAAATGCCGAATCGGTTTCCGTCTCAGGAATCAATCCTGAAGAGCCAAAAGAGAGCAAGTTCGCCTACATACTTCATTTTCAATATGACGTCGTTTCTTAGAGTTTATTACTAAACGAATACCTACGCTTACATACAAGAATGTTTCGGGAAGTATACCTGAAAGTATTATTTACCTTTGCATTAAGTGGGAGATTTTTGTGGGCAATTGAAAATGCAAAATATAACGATGGAAACGTCGATGTTTATTGGTGCATAAATTTGTTTTATGAGCGTTTTGATATATAATTGATACGTAATGAGGGTTGATGCATAATTGGATTTTCTGGCACATAGTATAATTGATGATTGGAATGTTGTTTTCTTGTAACATTTTTTCTTTGCTGTCTGAAGTATAGCAATGAACGTTTCGAAAGGCTTTTTCTATATCCGTGACTTGAATACTTCGATTTTGTTTGGATTTTGCTCTCTCATTCATTCCTACATTATATACTTATCCAGAAATATTTAGATTTCCCTTTGACAAATCAACAAAACTTCCTCTCATATTTTTGAGGTATTCTTGTGGTCGACATATTCCTTCCAGAAGTTTTTCTTGTATGATCATATTTTTAGTAGAGACCGCAAAACTGAACGATCACGATCCGAAGATGCACATAGTCTCTACGAGATGTTGATCCGTAGTCAAGGTGATCGACTTGAAGAGCAACGAAGTGAATTGCCGAGCACAATCCCCGACGAGGATATCTCACAAATTGTCCTTACAATGCAAAAAGGTCGAATTGAAGCGCAAAGAGCCCATCTGAAACCACCTGATGAAGACTGAGCGTAACTTGCATTCTTCAACTCGAGCTCAAGTTTATTTCTGTTTGCTTATGAAGGTTGTTCATCGCCGTTCTCTTCCCTCTTTTTTAGCTCTCTTATCTCTTGCATTTTTTCTTATTTCCGGCTGTGAAAACTTTCTTTTTGGAGCAGATTTTGCTACAGATTTATTAACTGTTCTAAACGTCAAGTGCAGTTTGCTTTAAAGAAACGTCGTTGAATGGAAATGCCGCATTGTGACTTTCTACGCTTCACTGATTTCGTATGGGTGATTGTTGTGCTAATAACATGCTTCGGGGATAATGGTCTCGTCACGTTTTTTCCTTATAAAGAAGTGCAGAAAGCGAATGCGGCTAATGAATTGTGCTTGATGCGCTTTTTAGAGTATTCACTGATTTGAAGATTTTTTTTTAGAAAAGCGCATTGTGACGCATCGCAATTATGAATATCTCTCTGTATGTTTAGTTTATATGGTTGATTTAAATCAAAAACAAAGAAAATTGGAGTGATGAAATTTATAATCAACTCGTTCCGAATTTCACTCTTAATTAGTTTATTATTTTATGTTGATTATTATTTGTCTGTGAGGTGTTCACTAATTTAAATCTAACTTTGTATGAATTATAAATGAATTTTCCATCTAAAGTCTCATTCGTTCGATCCTTTTTCTTTAGTGTATTTTTGCTAAACTGCAATTCTCATCGTGCCAATTTGTCGTCTTGCTTCTTTTTTTTTGATTTAAAGGCAGCCTAATATTGAAATTTATACCACGAATGCGTTTTATTTAACAAAAAAATGCAAATATTTTCGATTTTATTAGATGAATTTGTTGTTTTTTTTATTAACCTGAGGCATACCTTTTGTTGATCTTTGATATTTGATGTTATGCCGTTTTGAAATGATAAGCGTTTGGTAATCGGGTGATACTTATCGAAAAACTATACTCCAATTGAGTGGATCATCTCGATTACGAGCCTGTGTTTTGTAGGAAGATGTTCTAGTCGACACTTTTAATATATTTGACAATACTTATGTTTACGTGAATGATGGGACAACCGTGTTTCTACATTTCCGGATGGGAGCTCTTTCCGGATGAGAGCTTTTTCCGGATGAAAGCTTTTTCCGAGTGAAGCTCTTTCCAAATGAAAGCTTTTTCCAGATGAAAGCTCTTTCCGGATGAGAGCTTTTTCCGGATGGAAACGCTTTCCGTGATGAAGTTAAAACTCGTCGCGTTCTTCCGCAACCGTAATCGTTTATTTTCATTCTTAAAATTTGCTTTTCCGATGATTCTGTTGTGAATTGAATTTAGATGCTTATCGTCTGTATGTGTAGATTAGTTGCAAATCATAACTCACCAAGGCTATCATCACGAACTCGGCTATATCTCTATTCTTGTTCCATCTCCTAGTTTTCCTGAGGTCATTCTCAAAGATTAACCTTTTGAAGCAATTTTATTATTATTATATCGATTGTGAATATATCTGTAATCGAAGAATAGCGTTGAGCTAGACATTTTGCCTCTTTATTGAGCGATATAGATGTTGCGATCAGATTAGGATATTTAAGTGGAAAAGGATCATACGGATATGGGATTTGACATTTCTTGCTGTAGTTTTCACTTGCAACAGGCTATAATTATAAAGGGGATGCATTTCTATTATAACGTTTTTCCTATGCGCAATAAATTTGCAAATTAAATCCCTTTCGTTGAGCAATCACTTTAAAATGTCATTAAAATAACTAATTATTGGCAGTTAGGTTTTTCGAATAGCTAAAGAGGTGATATCGTTATCATTTGATAAGATTGCGTTCTTCTGTCTTTAAGTGAATACCGAATAAAGATCTATTTTCAAGTTGCGTATCGATTCGTTTTGCAACTTTGATTCCCATCTCGAGACCTCAGCATGAAATTGATAGTATATGTGAATTTAGCGCATTTGTTGAGTATCGTATGGATCTTACATCATGTCGAGTAACATTGAATGTGAAATGACGCTTACTATGCTTATTCATGACGCTTTCATCTAATAGCTTTGATTCGTCTAAATTTTTTAAATTTTTTTATTGATTGTTTTTTACTAAGGAAAAGGTGAAGGGAGTTAGAGAAATCGACTGTTTTCGTTCCATTTGATATTTGAGTGTTTATTCCCACTTGAATCAGTCAATGGCTATATTGGGGTCGGTTATTTGCTTTCATTTTCCTCACTATGAAATAAACTCGTTTCTGTGCATTATCTATTTAAGCATTTTTAATTAAACTTATTAAATTATTCAAAATGGAAGTGGGCTTAGATTCTGAAATTATATTGGGCAATTGTTAACGCATAGATCATTGAATTTATCTAACATTATGTGATTGCATGAGACAGGAATGTGTTATATGGCTAACTGCCGTATAACACATTCCTGTGTTATAATTCTTTTTGTTTGGTTGATAGTGGCAAAGCAATTCGCTTCTTTAAGCGTCTGCTTGTAGTGAATCTTTCATTAACGTAATCAAGTCTGACATTGTTTATTTATGACTGATCGTTTACTGCCATCCACCCTTAGGAAATCTCGAGATTATTTCATCGATCGAATTAAATCGTCAATTTTCCCTCATTGTTTCAGTTTAGTTCCTTTTTCAAAAAAAGATTGCCTTTCATGAAAAGATGTGTTAATAAATTCTTTGAGGGTATTTCTTGAAGGGTATATTGGCTTTATGCACTCTCGTTAAAATACAATTATGCCAATTCGTTATGCTTATTTATATGTACCACTTGTGTTATAATGAATTATTCGAATGAATATAATTGAGAAAAACAAGTGATATAGTTTAATTTTTTACGATTTGTGTGAAAATTGGCAGCGTTGTTTATAGCACATCTTGTGTTATATTTTCTTATTGAATAACAATCGCTGAATGGAATTCTTATAAAAAAAATGATGGAAAATGCTTTATTATATTCATCGATCGTTGCTGTGTTTTTCCGTTTATGGTTTATCGTGTTTAGTTTTGTATATTTATTTCCCCTCTCAGCATTTGTGTTAAATGTTTTTTTTTGCCTCATAGTTTGTATTGATATGCTTAAGAAGCTTATTTTCACGCATATTGTATTCTAGTAAAAAATTTTGATCAATGAACATCTTATGCAAGTATACATATATGTAAATTTGGGTATTATAGTCCAAGCTGAATGCTACTTATAGATGTTTAGGATATAGGAATTTTGCATAATGCTTTTAGAGAGTACGGTGAACATAACTCGTCGAATTAAAGCCAATTACTTAAACTGGAGGATGCGTTAAAATTAATATTTAAATTTGAGATCCATCTTTGAGGTTAGATCTTCATGAAATAGTCGGTCGATAGATCAATGAATCAAATACCAGATTAAGTGATTTATTGATCATTTGTAGTAGCAAAGATCACTATCACAAGTTTGGATCGATGAGCAAGCGAAATATAATGGTCGAATTTCACTAATTCGAACGGTTGCGTTGTCGTAAACCTGCCGGAACTTGTCGGAGCTGAAACTTGCCGTTTATGGAATTTCCTTAACAGATGTGTTATTATGAAGATTAGTAGATGAATCTCGTTCAAAGGTAGTATTAAAAGGTGATTAGTGAACAAGGAAGTGATTGCAAAAAAAATTTACTTATGGCAGCTGTGGGCAGCTGAGCACCTCACTCAGCTATGAAAGCATTACGTGGATTTAAAAATCGAAAAGAACGTTGCGGAACTAACACAAGATGGGCCATAATTTGTAGTGAAGATGCACTCGGAAGAAGCTTAGATGGATGAGATGATGGGGTGAAAATTTTATTTTTTTTTCACCGTAATTCAACGATGAAAGTCTCATATTTCTTCGTCGAATTACGGTGAAATAAAAGTGTCCAATGGAATGAACGACGATGTATCGTATAGAATTAAGGCCATGACGTTTGCTTGAATAGTACCGTATTTAGAAGGGGCGCAGAAGATTATTGTAATCTTCATTACGTTTGGATATTAGGTATTTTGTTATAGGTCTATCATAAAAGATACATCGAATTTCAACATTTTATGCCTATTTATGCGATACGGGAATTCCTTAGTGAATGATGCCTGCAGGTGTGCCACCCATTAATATATCTTAACGGCCAAAGCGAATCGGCCTCAAGTGGAGTATTCATAGATGGGTTTCCAGTTGGCGAACTTAGTGGACGCTATCCGAGCTATTTATGATCCGAACACAAATAATGAAAGAAGAATCGCCGCATCACAGGTTTTACATCATAGTGCTTTTATAAACAAAATTGAACAGAATTGATTTATCTGTATAGAAAGTTCTCCCGAAATACGTTACCTTTGAAGATCTCTTAGTGATGAAATTATTGTGAAAGCGGAAGAGGGGTCACATATGAATGTGCTACCTCTCAGTGGACGGATCAAAACCATTCACTTCGCGATCGTCCGATATTAGTGAAACGTTTTGTAGACATTTTTTTTTTCTGAGATAAACTTACGATAGAATTGAAGCTTATAAATTATTCTTGAGTGTTATTTCAGCTTGGAAGATATAACTCGTTTTCTTTTCAAATTTTAGGCATAAAATATTTCATTTTGCTACGATTGACTTCCGATCTTATCGAAAAACATCACATAATAGGAAGTTAGAGTCTTGTTAATCTATATATCTGAGACCTCTCGGAATCGATTACATTTCCAGTATAAACTTTAAGGAAGAAAGATAATAAATCAAATTTACTCAAAAATGATGAGAAAAAATTGAAAAAAAAAAATAAAGCGTTGAATTATTTGCAAGAATTATGCATATTCACATATGTAAATTTTTCATAAATTTTTTTTCATTCTTTTCCAAAATTTACAATTTTATTGACAGCCTAATCAATTCGTTTCCGAAAAGAGAACATATCGTCGATAATGTTTTATTTTATAAGACCGTCGCATTGCACTCATGAAAATTTCTGCTCATATAATTACCTTTTCTGCTCATATGAATTGAAATCGATAGGGAAATGAATTAGTAATATTAGCAAAGTGATTAGTCGACAGTAATTCTACCGGAAGAGATATATTCCACAATAAATTCACATGTTGCGAGAGAGAAGAAAGAGATATTTGTTTCTCGCTTAGCAATTTTAATTACACATACATTTTCGTTGAAGATACATTTCAACTTTTCGTTGAAGATACTTTATTAAGGCTATTGAAATTAATAAAATTGGTAAAATTGTTTGAAGTAAATTAGTAAAATTATAGAAAAAAATATTAGTAAAAGATGCTATAGAAATTGTGCTTATTTTTGATTCATTGTCTTTTAATATTATCTCCATTCAATTCTTTATTTTTTTGTGGTTCTTTTATCGTATCCTTGCGGAAGTTGTTTTACATTGTCACGTTTTTTTTAAAGTTTGAATTAACAAAAATCCAAGGGCTTCTATTGAAGGCATTACGGTGTTTTGACGTTATGAAGTTTCAGTTAATCGAATCAGCAAAAGAAGCAAATGAAGCACAATCGTTAGCTGATGAACTTATTTCACAGGACGATCTATTGATCGCACATGTTGGATGGAATTTCGTCGAACATATTATCAAGTGATTTTTTTTTAAATTTATTTAATGAATAAGGTAGTGTGATCGTAATCACTTCAGCCGCTTCCATTATTGCCACCCTTACTGGGCATTTATGGCCCAGTCGTTTGTGCCTTGATTATTCATGCCTTGGCCACATTGAAATTATTTATATTATGGCCACTTGTGCTTAGGTGGTTTTATAGTTGAATATTGCCTACATTTACGGCACGAGTTCTCAAAATCCATGGATTTTATAGAGATTTTTCTGCGTGTTTCCTGGAAACGTTGTCTTGCCGGATATTGAGCAAAAAACGATCTACTTTTCTGATATGAATTTGTGCACCTTGTCATCAGCTGCAAAATGCAGTAATGAAAAATTTTTTGTCGTTTTTTGGAGTTGTTTTTAGTGGTTTCTTCATGGGTTTTATTGCGAGGTTAATCGGTGGATTAGGCGAATAGGTTTGATTTTTGGGAATTCTTCAAGAATCTGTAGCTGTGATGTGCAACCTTATCGAAAGGATGTGAGGTGAGAATGAGATATTTTGAATAAGTTAGAATATTCATACTCCGACTACGTTCGACCCCCGTTTCAAAATTGTTGACAGTGATGTGCACCGAAGGAAGTATCTGTTATCGAGAGAGCTTACCAGTGCAAATGGACATAGAAGTAGAGATTGGACGGTAATAATAGTAATGATCTTTGAATATGATGGAGATGTGCTAGCAGGCCTCTCACCTGCCAGTTCTTTCGGGAAGGAGGGGGAGGAATAGTGATTGCAGGGCGTTCACATCGTCGTTGTTTTCAATGCTCCTTCGTTAACTCCTTTTAAAGTTGGTTTCTATCACCCGAAAGTTGGGCAACTCGGAAAGATGCGAGGGAGTTACGAAAAAATTGTGTAGGTAAAAGTACTCAGCAAAAAGTGTGGGTAAAAGACGTTGATTATTGCTTTCTGCACATAACCACTCAACAATATGCTCTACAGTTAATCTTTTCGCATGGATCATGCGGAAAACTTAGTGAGGAAGTTATAAGAGGCACGAGTGACTTCACCGAGAAGAAGGGTTTTAACTTACCTTGCCTACCTGCCTATTGATTAATTGATTATTTTAATTGTCCTAAAAACAATCCGCTTATAGATTCAAATGGTTAGAATTGGATGCGAATGCAAGAATTTCGGTGCGGAACGGCTGTTTTACACAGATGGCATCTACACAAATGGCGCATGCGGAATTACGTAACGCAGCAGCTCGATGTGTGGTCACCATGATAGAACATGAATGGCCTCAAAATTGGCCTGAACTTCTCGAGCAACTAGATCAGGTACTCTTTCGTGAAGTCAATCTTTCTTAGCGTCTGAAGAATTTCATAAAAGGGCACGAAACAAAAATTTTTTTGGATGAAGATGAGTATGGGAGAAAGAAATGTTTTTGAGTGTGGATTCTTTCAAATATTGAGTAATATTTGAAAAGCTTGGCATTTCATTTGACATTTACTTACTTGTAGGTATCAAAAGTACCAAATTAAGCATAGTATAATGGTTGAAAAGTTAAGAATCTTTCAGTTAGCATCCGTATCAACGGTTCATGCTCAATTGCCATTCATAATATTACAACGACTAATCGAAAATGTCGTTACAATGAGTACCGTCGAGAATGTTGCTCGTCGCAAAGAACTCAATAATGCGATTGCCGTACAAATACCTCTTATCCTTAATATGGCCAACAACACTCTTGAACGTTGCTTGAACTATTCTAATGGTTAGTTATTTCTTTAATAATTTGCTATCGGTTTACATTCTGGCTATGATTCAGGCCTATTTAGTTATAAGTATAAAACTTCTTGTTATGGGCATCTTGTGGGCATCTTCAGATATCAATATAGCGCTTAAAAAATTAGCATGATCAAGTTCGCAAAAATAAAAGCTGAAATATTTAGTCATACATAGATAACCGTCCTTCTTCTTCAAGCCCTTCAATTCGGGACGAGGGGTTCCGCGCAGACCTCCGAGACATTGGGTGAATATTCTGAAAGGAAGAAAAATAAAATTCAGGGAATATAAGCAAGGCAGGAAACTACCGGAAGCTAATAGAGAATTAAAAGGGAAAATAAGCTTAATATTGCAAAGGGAACAAAAGCAATGAGTAAGCAGTGCCTTAGCTAAAGTTGTTCTGCTTATGAATATCATTGTATTTGGCGCGGATCTTATTTAGGGTTTTGCAAACTGTGCAATAGTTGGAATATGAGGTAAATATTGCAAATGACATCCACAAAGCGGATGAACCGAATGAGTGCAATGCAGCTTATGTTGATTTTTAAAGCTTGAGAGCTTTACCCTAATATGCTTGTTATATCCGTAGGAATCGTTCTTACAGCGCTATTGCAAATAACGCTCAATGAATTTCCACATAATTTAGTCGAGCAATTTGCAGTCTTTTACATCAAAATTTTATGAGGAAGTCGAGAAAGTTAAGAGAGAGAATATAAACGGGTTTTTCTCGAATAAGCATCTACGTCGGTATCTTCGTATCGCTGCCAATTCTAATGCCATTCGTCTCTATGAAATTCGATTTTCATTAGATGAGTGGATGTTGTTGGCACGATGTGCACTTTCTCTTATCGGTGAGGTGGTCGAATGGGCTTCAGCAAAAATTCTCGAACCTCAACTTGGCGTTCTTCTTCGTAATATCTGTGCCTATCTCAATAAGCCACAATTCTCTCTCTATGAATATGTAAGCTGCTAAATGCAAATGCATTTCTTTTTTCAATGTTTAGCACTTCAAGTTAATAGTCGGCGATTATGTTAGATTTCTACGAATCTTTGAAATCTTATCGCGTATAACCTCGGTTTATGCCATCTTTGCTAAGTAATCCTCTTCACTTAACTTTATTTTGATTAACAAAGCATTATTTTTATTTGTTTTATTTTTATTTTATTTCATTCTTTTTCACAATGAAATTCAATCCATCGAATATATATGTAAGAATAGATGAAATAATATTAAAAAAACTTTTTTTTTTCAGTGGCAAAAATTAATATTGAATAATGATAAAAATGTTTATAGGCGGCAAGATGTTTGTGGCGAATCGCATCAAGACGTCGTGCAAAAAACGATGAGAACACAATTGTTTTGGCACTTTTCGATGATATACCAATGCGTTCGATGCTTACTTCCGCTAAGTCTCTTTTTTTTTATTATTCACCTCAGAGATATTCGTATTTACTGCATTTCCTTTGTCTTTTTTCAACTTTCTTTATTCGTAATTTTTTTTTGTATTTTATTTTTTAAATGCTGATTTTGGAATGGGAATTTATAGAATATTGCAATTCAAGAGAAGTGATTATGAATGGGGACGAGTGCACTTACGAACGATGAATTCGTATTTCATTACTAAGGTAGTGGCATTTTCAATAATACTTTTAAATGTTTATTTTGTTCTATGATGATATTCATAGTACTTTCAATGAGATTATTTAAAGTGAAGCGGCTACTGTGGGTACAGAGAACCCGGAGCATTATCGCTATTTGAAAGCACTCTGCGATGTACTCACAGCACTTGGGATTCATCTATCGGACGTATGGCAAAGAGCACCGCCCAATTTTGAGATGTACCTCTCAGCTATTGATGCTTTCCTTCATCATCCTTCCATGGTTAGTTTTATTTCCGATTATAGGTCTTTGATGTTCTTTTCTTGTCTACTGAGAGGATAAAATGGTAAAAGGTGGTTACTGTGGACTGTGAAAAGGTAAAAGGTGGTTACTGTGGGCTGTGAAACGGTAAAAGGTGGTTACTGTGGACTGTGAAACGGTAAAAACTGGTTACTGTGCACTGTGGAATGGTAAAAGGTGGTTACTGTGCGCTCCGGAACGGTAAAAAGTGGTTACTATGCACTGTGGCGATGCTAAGGTAGACTGAAACAACCTTTCATAATATGCAGTTGCAATCCAGAGTATTAATAAAGTACATGCTAAATATTGATAAGTCTCCAAAGCTGTTTACTTGAAATGGCGAAACTAGCCGCACCAAAGCCATACAACCTGTTCCACCACTCGGATTATACTGGTTTTTATGGTTCGGAGATTCTCTCTATGGGTTATACCCATAATTCTCTATTATCAGTGTAAAGCAACCGATTTTGGTACAGCTTCCTCTCCGACGAGGAGCCTCACAACCTGTGCATCTTCTCTTTGAAACTTATTTTGAAGCTTATGCATTCGAGGCATGAACCCATTTCAATATTATTCTAGGTATGGAAGAGTTTATTGAAATATTTAAGTGGGATATTTCTCTAAACGCTATATTGTGATTTATAAATTCTTATTAATTATATGCGAATATCGCAGAATTTACGATTGATCCGCCATACATGAATTTCATAATACTGCCTAAAGGAATTTAATTGCTGCAAGAGTTATTTTAAATGATCGAAAATTTTCACATTGTTATTTATTTCAGTATTTACGCAACGAGGCAGCAAATGTATTGGTATCGTTCATAAGTCATATAGAGATTCGTGAGGATCCACTTTTCAATGAGTTGATCTCTCGAGCGATCATTGCATTGCCTCATCTCATCGAAAAGATTGGTCTACCATCCGAGAATACTTCTCCATATTCCTATTATTCACAAATCGACTATGATGACGATACGCAATTTATGCATGATTTTATACGTTAGTTGTTTTAATTATCGTTCAGTTTGGGGGGATGAGCGGGGAGGAAGTTAGAGTTGGAGGATAACGTTCGGTAGAAAGCAGTTGCCGTTCTTTTTATTGAAAGTTGTTTATTAAAGATAGAAAGAGGGATTGACTATCGTAAGCAATTATGATTCGATATTAAAAAAAAAAAAACAAATATACCAAAAATGGTATATTTGATTCGACCCTATGGCAGTCATACTAATTGAGATTATTGTTATATTTTTATGAGTTGATTTTTAGAATTTCGTGATCGTTGTATGCGTATAGTACGTAGTGCATGTGTGGAACGTCATATGGGAAGTCTTTGTAAAATAGTGGAAGAGTGGATACAAACTCGATGTATTGCTTCGCCACAATCGGGTATCATTTTTTTAATCTTTTCAACGAGTAAACCTATTGTTTCTTCGATCACTAAGCAACTTCTTTGAAGGCAGCATCAATACTTTTTTCAGAGCTCTTTGAATTTGATGAAAATTTATATAGATGCTCGTTTTTTAATGGAATGATTCAACGAATGTATTTGTTTATTTTGTTGCACAACATATAACTTAGATTAAAACCTCGATGATGATTTTTTCTGTGATATTTAGAAGGAATTTTAGTGAGCGGTACACAGTTGACTTCAGATTTTTGACGATGTTCAGCATTAGCATATAAATTGTGACTTATGAGTTGTATTAGAAACGTCATTCTCCCAAGTTTTACGGTAAAAGAATTTAGTATTTTCCGTATATATTTATCATTTATCATCCGACATAAGCAAATTTTTTATTAATCGAAAATTAAATTACTTCTTTAATGGTCTAACGAATATCTATTTGAGAATGCGTTTTGAATGTGTTGCCCTTATTTTTTCTTAAGTAATTAATAAAATTGAAATATTTACGCAATTAATTTTTATATAGTAACCGAGATTGAATGGGAGGCAATGCAACGTTATTCACGAATGGTATTATCGACATGTTATGAGGAACGACTTCTTTCTGAGGTAATTTGTGCAAAAAAAAAAAATAATAATAATGCGAAATATTTTATGACATAAGGAAAGTCAGATTGTATGATATAATCATAAAGATTAAATTCAAGAGGGATCTTGCTTCATTATCGTTATAGTTATAGTTGCCTTTATATAAGACTGAAAGTCTTGTTTAAATCTCAAACAGGAAATACTGGGAAGCTTGATATCGATTTATTTTTTGAGGTGATGAACTTTGAAGTTTTCCGATCAATGGTTTATTCCAATAAACCACGGCGATATGCTTAGGAAAATATGCATCTATATACAGATACTTATATAATTGAATAAGTTATATAAGAAATAAAGAAAATACTAGCACTGTTTAAGAGTAAATAAACATTTGAAGTAATACCTATTGATTTTTGTTGATTAATTCCCTCTCTATCCTTTTTTAAATAAAAATTTTGTTTAATTTTAAGACTTCAAAGCATTGTTTTATATCTTTCAATGGGTGAGGTATATTTAATCGTCGCCAATTCACAAATTATGAGATCATTTCAAATTCGATTGATGAAATATTGTATATAATCTTTACGTAAGTAATAAATTATGGTATAACTGGCCGCAAGTATTTATTTGTTTGCAGCAACATTTGCAAACATTCACCGAACTCTTTGACGGAGTATTGTTACAAGTAGCCAACTCTACAAATGCGATTCTCATTAATCGGCTACTATCTGTACTTTCTTCACTTTTCATCGTCTTAGCCAATCATCCCGATCGTCTTTCACCATTCCTTGTCCAGGTTGTATATCCTATTTCCAATTTTCTTGAATTTTTTGCATTCAAAATAAATATTGAAATCGTTTTGAGTGGTTCATTTAATTTATTCTAATGAGTGATCGTAATATTTCATTCAGCGCTGTAGTGAATTACTGGAAATAAGCTTTCGATTAGAAGATAGCCGCCTCAGGGGATGAGCAGTGGTAACTCTACATATCTTTATGATGAATATAATCAAAGGGAACGTTGAGAATTTTTTATAGCAGTTCCCATTTGAAAATAATTTCCGTTGTGTTACATCTCTTATGGAGTTATTTTTTAATGGATTTAATATTGTATCGTATTTATTTTCATAATTTTATTTATTTTTGATCATCTCTGCTTAGGTTGGCATTAATAAAGTTGATTGTAGATTCGTCGCTTATTAACGGAAGTTGCTGATGACTCATCGGAGGATAAATCAGTTAGACGTCATTGCATATCGGTTCTTTTGCGATTAATTACCACTTTCTCGGATGCTATCAAGGTAATCGGCTTATTTGAGTTTCTTATCTATCGTTGATATTCTCCCTACGGTCAAGATAAAATGTTGCTCTCATTTGAAGTAAAAATGTCGTTTACTTAGTTTATAATATATCGATATGTGATATTCTCCGTCACTGATAATCGTTGATAAGAGATAGAGAGATGTAAATAAAGAGTTTCATTGATGTTTTAATGATTCTGTTTTCTTAGCTCATCGCATTGGAAAAACGCCAACAAGATTTTTATATAGTCTAACATATGGCCCATTGTTTGGAAACTTTATTTATCTCGTTGAAATTGCTGAAATATTGTTCATAAATCATTTCATATCGCTTTTGTTTAATGCAATTACCTGTGATAATAAAAAAATTCTTTTTAGAAACTTCAGAAACCCTTTCTACGAGTAAATAGTCTATTGCTATATTGTTCAACAGAAAAATATATAGTCGTTTATTCGTTTATCTATTTAATGCTGTGGTATTAATCGAATGCCTAAAAACATACCGTTGACTTATTGTTTTCCATTCATTCATGTGGTAAAATCACGATCGTAATAATTAAAAAAAAATTGAATGAGTTAATATTGGGATGCATAATGGTGGCGATATTTGATTTTAGAATGAAGCTGAATCGATCCTCGAAGTTTGCATATCGGTACGTGAGAGATTGTCAGCAATGCAACAAGCCGCATGTGCACATGTCTTAGCTGCACTCAGCAATCTTTGTGTTGATTTTCAAACACAATGCACATTCCTTGCTGCTACAATGCAAAATTGTATTGCATATTTTCATTCATCAGAACTTATCACGTAAGTTGAACTCGTTATGCTATTGGCCAGTTGGTCTTGACTTTGCTGATGTATGAGTCGATTGTTCCTTTTTTTGTCCATTTTGGCCTTATGTCCCGTATCTATATATGTGTCCACCAGTGTATCTCTTTATCGAATAATTTCCTATGATTACAAAATTTAATGGGTACAATTTACATCATAGTTTGATCTCCTCTCGTTAATTTTATTCGTACTGATCATTTTCTTTGTCGGTTCTTTGTACTTTTAAAGTTGCTAATCAATTTTGTTTTACTAACCGCCCAAATATATGCTTTAAAAAAGATTTTTGATACGAATGTGCAACCGGTTACTTCCGTATATGGACGTATGGACATATTATTAACGTTCTAATGTTTTGTCATTGTTTTTTTTTTTTTTGCTAATTGTGTGGTCGGCTCGGCTACTGGGCAAAAATGGCGGTTGACCAGGCTATTGAGCATAAATGGTGGTCGACCGGGCTATTGGTCATGAACTTGAAGTAGGAATGAATAAATGCATGGGTAAATGAACAGAATTTTGGAATCATAATTTTGTACAGCTCTCTTCACATCTGTGCAGTCTCCAATTCTTTTCTTTGCTAAGCTCGTTAAGGCGCTATGCCCCTTATCAGTATCAATTGTGTTTCAAGAAAAATCTGTCAGTTTCTCACTGAGATGTTGATATATTTAAGTGCGATGACAAACGATTCTGAGTTTTTATCGTATATTGGTTTTACTTTACAAGCACCACAGAACGGTGAGGAAGCGCAGAATTCACCTTTTGTTTCAAATAGACGAGCCGTAAGTTGAATTTTCTATATTTTCTTGCATTATTTGAATAATTACTTATATTTGAGTTTAGTAGAATTGATCCCCGCATTTTTCTATTTTCCTGCCGGGTCAATATTTTAAAGGATTTCCTTCGTACTTTAAGCAAGAGTCTCTTTTTTTTCGACGCTGAAAAATTGTTCGGACATGTAAATTTGCTAAAGAAATTAGAATTTGTCAAAAATTAATAAATATATAGATAAATAAGAGTGGAATATGGCATCAATAAGTAATTGTTTATATGCAGAAAAAGAATCGAGAAGATGAAGGGTATAAAAATAATGAAAATATAAACGATTGGTGAGGTATTTTATAGAAATTAGCATTTGCAGTTACGTTCGAATCTATCAACGATGGAAGGTGTTCTTACACAGGTTCGATCTATACAACCTCCAGCGCATCCTATCTTTGAGATAATTCGACCGATTTTACCGACCCTTTTCCTTTTGGCCGAGTATATTTCTTAAATTTATTCAACGCTTTTCTTTCTCTCTTAAAATTTACGTTGTGAAATATAGATTTTCGATGGAGAGTTTAGGTATTGCAAGTGTTCTCATGCGTTATAGAGCGCATTCTTAGAATGAATTTCTTAGCAAAATGTAGATAGTGGAGACGAAAAGGAGCCGATTACTGTTTCCGGCTCCATAGGCTAGTTATGGGCATTTATTTGACTATTGCATAAAAGAATTTTCCTGCAAATTTTCAATTGAACATTTAGTTTAATTTTGAATTGAGAATATTTGTTTAAATAAAAATATTTGAGTTGTTCATTTCATCTTTCTAATCTTAATTCGGATTTACCTTTGCATTTAATTATTACGAATCTAAAGTTCGTGTCATTTATTATCAATATAGATCGTCGAAGTGTTTATCCTGCAATTTCGCCAAGTTTTTTCTCTATTTTACATAATTTATTGTCATCTAAATAAGGAGTCATAAGAAAAATTGTTGTTTATTTGCAGCCGTCTGAAATCATTATACGAAGTGGAATGCGTTCAACTCATTCATCCATCATATGGACCCACTGTTGTCGATATTACAGAATCGGATCGACAGCAGCTTATTTCCGGTTGCTTTATTATTAGTGTTTTTTATCTTTTAAAAGTAATTTGACTCCTTGCCTATCGCGAATTGTTTTATGGGATTTGCTATTGTGGTGCATATGAACGGCAATGAGTCAAGTGGGTGGATTGCTGTTGTATTTATGATTCGATTTTTAGCTGTTGATCCATTGGCACCGTGTTCAGCGCGAATCCTCACCGATGATCCACGAAGTCATGCACGATGTTTTATCTCCGATATTACTGATTGTGTGTGAGTTAAAAGTTTCATATTCTTGTGAACTATTCGCTAATATGATAATATGACGATAATGCTGATGCCTGATGCATTCTTATTATTAAAGAGCAATCACCATTAATCACCAATTACCTTGTTATCGTAAATTCTAGATGGACTTCCGCTATCATCTTCCCGTATATTTGCAGGAATATTTGTTTTAAAGATCCTTCATATGGTATCTTTTTTTCCTCTTTATGATTTATGGCTTTATTATGTAAGTTATAACTTTTTTGTAGATGTTGCTATTTCGAGGAATTATCCATAGTTTTATTTATTAATACCCCGTGGTTATAATTTGATTCAGTGTGATTATTACAGTCAAACTATTACGGGTCTATTAGCCAATAAGATGGCAAACGAACTGTTCATGGAATCATCTATGGAGTCATGGTCTTTGCAACTCGTCTCACATATTTCCTCGACCCCTGATTTCCGACTTAGATTTTGGATACGCCGCTCTTGGTTTGCCTTCTCAATTTTATTTGCATGTATATGTTTTTGGAAAATAAAATAACATTTTGTGTTAGTTCTTTTTTAAAGTTATATACTCTTTAAAAAAGATGGATTATTTATTTATTTATTTATTTATTTATTTTTCAATAACGGATAATACCCTCGTCGTTTCGTTATGTTTCCTTACCGTATTGTTTAGTGCATATGCGAATAGTGTTCATCAGTCTAAGATTTTTCAGAAAGAGCCATCAAATTCTAAACAACAACCAACACGATGAATTTGTAAGAGAACTGTGGTTTTTATGAATCGCTGCATAGCTATAAATTGTAATTTGAAAGGTGAGAATAATCCAGCCGTTAGTTTTATATTTTTACAATTGAATAGAGGTAGCGAAGAGGGAAAATTTCAGGCGTTTTGTGCTTTGTTCATGTCCCGAATTGGCATACTCGAAAGTACGTGAAATGTTGCAAAGGATTTTATCGGAAATGCATGTGAGGTTAACGACACGGTGGGAGCAGCTCGCACATATCGAAATCAGTTTGTCTTATGTGTATTCTGGCTCTGTGCTATATATAATATATGTATCCGCCGTGAAGTGATCAGCACATATCCTTTAAATTTGTGTATTTATTAGAATAAAGTCAGGGGGCATAGCCGAGAGTGAGGATGCGACACAAAAACTAATGGAAATTCAGATGGCTTAATTCTGTGGTCGCCCGAATCTTAGATGAGATAGATATTTACAGTATCAAAGTTTTTTTTTTGAAGGAAACGAGAGACATGTCTCTTGAATAATCCTTTTCAATAACATAACTGCTTTAGAATAACAAAAAGAGAGAGAAACATCCAAGAATACCATCATTAAAGCGTTTCAGAATGCAGTTTGTTTTATGAGATGATTTCACAGCGGAAGTAATGCAATAAACGGAAATTAATGTTAGAAGAAGCATATTGAATACCTGTGAAATATAAAATAATGAAATGATTGATTTCTAGCAGAAGAGCCTTCATTGGAACAACTCTTCACTGAACATATGGCTTGTATGTTAACACGAGAATTTATCAGCTTATTACGTGTTATCATTAATATTTCTGATGCCACCTCATCAAATCGTAAATTCTTTCATATCTTTTTTTACTGTTTTTTTTTTCTTCCTTTATTCTCAAATAGAAAACATACCTGACGAAGAAGCTCTTTGAGAAATAATTTATGTTGTAGAAAAATGAATACTGGAGCTAAACTGGTCATTTTAATCATTTCATTCCGATCCCTATGCTTAATTATACTTTTGAGTTTTGATCTATAATTAAAAATATTCAATTTCCTACATCCTCCGATTTATTTATATCTGCAATCGGCTGCTGCGTATCTAATAAAAGTAAATGAAGTGGGTAGCCTTTTCTAAAGACGGTGATATTTCTAGAATTAAATATATTTTGAAATAGGTACGTATTGTGAAAAAAAAGGAGATTATCATCATATTCCATAACGATGAAATAAATTGTGATTTAATTTTAGCTGACGAGAGAAAAGAGGAAATAACTTGTTTCATCACGCCAGAAATCAGTCGAGATAAGGTGATTATAAGCTATATTTATGCCTTAAAACGTTTTTTTTTTCTTGATCGTTTCTATAAGAGGGATGAGCTGTAGAGACAGGGAGATAGAAGGCAATGAGAGAATGCGACTGCAACTTATTCTATTCCTTAAGTGAGGGATATCGTTCAGAAATACTCGTTCGATAATTAGTGATATTTTATTTATTGACTAAGGCAACTTTTATAAAGTTTGCAATTGCTAATATATAGACGACACTTCACGCACAGCTCCCCGGAACTTGTTTATTGAGACGTTTTTAGGCGATTTTTTTTTATTTTTGGAGCTGTAAATTTAATGCAACTCATTGATTTTAATGTATTTTGAATTTATTTGCTCTTAATTATCAAAGCTTGAAATTTAATTTTGCACAACTCATTTCCTTAGTGAAAATATTAAAAACTATATAGCAGCTCTTCCGCCTTTGGTTTTTTTTTTCCAAACTTTAGATGTACTAGAAAAAATTTCACTTTCTTTCTTTGCATTTCGCGTGTATTATAAAGACGATAGCCGGTCTAGCATTTTCTTGTATGAAGTTTTGCACCTTTACAAAAAAAAGGATATTGTGGCTTAACTTCAGTATGAAATTTTCTTCGCTTTGCTAATTGGTGCGGTTGAATGTTTCAGTAAATTTTTTAATTAAATATTAGCTCATTTAGAATATCCTTCATTAGCTAAATAAAAGAGCACATTAATAAGTTATCTAACGGAATTATATTTGAAGTGTATTATTGATGCGGTGATTGCACTCTCATTCTTTTTTTTAACGTGTCGTGATGCAACATCGGCAATTCGAATTATTCCAGTATGCAGAGCACTTGTCGATATCGTCAAAAATATGGTTGATTTTTTTTTTGTATTTTGTTTATACTGATTAAATGATCAGTTGATAGTTGATAACGTGATAACAAGCTATGGAACGTATTTCGACTACTTTTGATACCATATTTTGACGATTCTTAAACGAGTGATATACAGTAGTGGCTTGAAACGCCCGGGGCTTCTATTTATCACTTTGTTCATGTAGGATATTTCGATCTAGAGGGAGGCTTCTTTTATTTGACTTCAGGTTCATCATACCTTGATCAATTATTTATTATGTTGGTGGACTCGTTAAATTTCTCCAATAAAAGACTTTCTTTTTTTTCAGATAATTTTATATCTACGATGTCAACTAGAAGTATGATAAATGGAAGCAAGCATTGACAGTATCTTCATAAAGCCATATTTCTATACGAGAGCTTATATTTAAGGGAGGATATTATACTTGAAGCTAATACTTTTAATTCGAAAAGCATCTATTTAAGTGAGGGTCTACATAAAGACAAATATAATATGTTATATCATTAAAATGGTGTAAAAAAATAGGCAATATTCTATTGCTTATCCATATTAAAAATGAATACCATCTTGCAGTCGAATGATCAATGCGACGAAGGTGTAGCAGTATTCATGATGGTGCGTAGTATTCAAAGCTTACAAGTGCATGGATCTGATGAAATAGCGCTTGGCCCACTTCTATCGCTCATTTTCCACGTTTATTACTCTTTGGTAATAATAGCTTTTTATTCCCGATTTTTTCTAGGATTGTTCTAGGCGATTGCCTACCGTTTTTAATCGCATTTTTGGATTTTATTTGTTTATTTTTTTTTTCTTTGTTGAGCTTATAGGTAATTCAATTATGAAAAGACTATAAAGTTCGCCTATCTTTCTAAAAGATTAGCAGTTTTATATTTGTTTTCAATAATTTTCTCGTCTATACGCATTAAAAAGAATAATATATTTCAGCGGAAATGCTGTATAAGTCTTTTACGTGTGCTGCAGCAAGTACCACAATGTACTGATGAGACATTACAATCATTCGATAGTCGGATTATTTCGATGATCACCAATAATGAGCTCGTCGTCGAGAAGGTCAGACGTGAAATAGTCAAGAAACTATTAAGGCCTCTAATTGCGGTATGTCAGATTTTTATTATTGAAACAAATTTATTGTAGATAATTGAATTATGCTGCATTAGAATGCGTAATGGACCTTAACGGTTTGTAACATTTTCCGCGTTAGATTGCCAAAAGTATAGCCGAGAAAGGTGGTCTAAAGTAAAACACCTGGTTTCTAGGAATAAGCAAAATCGGTTCTCACTATACCCGGGTACTTTTGTCCACTAAAAGACGGAAGGGGAGAATGTGATTAGCCGCCGATTTCAAGATGTCTGAAGACCTAACCGTTGACGAGAAAAAAAATCGCAAATATCAATTGCAGTACATTTATATAAAAATGCAACATTCATGCACCTATAATTTCGTCATGTTTCGAATAAAACAGCAAGCGGCGCACATATTCGTGATTAACTCATCGAGTTCTATCGTTTCATACTAAACTCATCAAAATCGGAGAGAAAAAATATTTTTCAAATTTTCCCTGTGCTACCCCCTTACGATCGAAAAATTGCGCTTTTTGGGACTTTTTTTCTCGGCTTCTGTTCGCCCGTGGGCGGTCACCTGTACATCGTTCAAGCGGTCTCGCCGAGTAGACCACAAATCAGGAGACCGCTTTTACCTTTACCAAATATCGGCCGAGAACCAGAACCCCCTATTTTGCGAAAATCGATATTTCAGAAATTCTGGCGGGTCGATTCGGTTTTCAACCTTACTCTCGAAATATAACAAGCTATGCATCGTTTGATAGAGGTTTAAAAGTTGTGTTGAGGGAAGCAAGCCGCAGCTCCATAGGCCTAACAATTGCCGAGAAAAAAAAACCCCGAAGTATCAGGTACAGTACATTTCTATGGAACTATAGCATTCGTGCACCTCTAGTTTAACTATTTTCATATAAAATAGCAAATAGTGCATGCATCCATGATCAGCTCATCGAGTTCTATCGTTTCATACTAAACTCATCAAAATCGGAGAGAAAAAATATTTTTCAAATTTTCCCTGTGCTACCCCCTAACGATCGAAAAATTGCGCTATTTGGGACTTTTTTTCTCGGCTTCTGTTCGCCCGTGGGCGGTCACCTATACATCGTTCAAGAGGCCTCGCCGAGTAGACCAAATCAGGAGACCGCTTTTACCTTTACCAAATATCGGCCGAGAACCAGAACCCCCTATTTTGCAAAAATCGATATTTCAGAAATTCTGGCGGGTCGATTCGGTTTTCAACCTTACTCTCGAAATATAACAAGCTATACGTCGTTTGATAGAGCTTTAAAAGTTGTGTTGAGGGAAGCAAGCCGTAGCTCCATAGGCCTAACAATTGCCGAGAAAAAAAACCCCGAAGTATCAGGTACAGTACATTTGTATGGAACTACAGCATTCGTGCACCTCTAGTTTAACTATTTTCATATAAAACAGCAAATAGTGCATGCATCCATGATCAGCTCATCGAGTTCTATCGTTTCATACTAAACTCATCAAAATCGGAGAGAAAAAATATTTTTCAAATTTTCCCTGTGCTACCCCCTTACGATCGAAAAATTGCGCTTTTTGGGACTTTTTTTCTCGGCTTCTGTTCGCCCGTGGGCGGTCACCTATATATCGTTCAAGAGGTATCGCCGAGTAGACCACAAATCAGGAGACCGCTTTTGCCTTTACCAAATATCGGCCGAGAACCAGAACCCCCTATTTTGCAAAAATCGATATTTCAGAAATTCTGGCGGGTCGATTCGGTTTTCAACCTTACTCTCGAAATATAACAAGCTATACGTCGTTTGATAGAGCTTTAAAAGTTGTGTTGAGGGAAGCAAGCCGTAGCTCCATAGGCCTAACAATTGCCGAGAAAAAAAACCCCGAAGTATCAGGTACAGTACATTTGTATGGAACTATAGCATTCGTGCACCTCTAGTTTAACTATTTTCATATAAAATAGCAAATAGTGCATGCATCCATGATCAGCTCATCGAGTTCTATCGTTTCATAATAAACTCATCAAAATCGGAGAGAAAAAATATTTTTCAAATTTTCCCTGTGCTACCCCCTTACGACCGAAAAATTGCGCTTTTTGGGACTTTTTTTCTCGGCTTCTGTTCGCCCGTGGGCGGTCACCTGTATATCGTTCAAGAGGTCTCGCCGAGTAGACCACAAATCAGGAGACCGCTTTTGCCTTTACCAAATATCGGCCGAGAACCAGAACCCCCTATTTTGCAAAAATCGATATTTCAGAAATTCTGGCGGGTCGATTCGGTTTTCAACCTTACTCTCGAAATATAACAAGCTATACGTCGTTTGATAGAGCTTTAAAAGTTGAGTGAGGGAAGCAAGCCGCAGCTCCATAGGCCTAACAATTGCCGAGAAAAAAAACCCCGAAGTATCAGGTACAGTACATTTGTATGGAACTATAGCATTCGTGCACCTCTAGTTTAACTATTTTCATATAAAATAGCAAATAGTGCATGCATCCATGATCAGCTCATCGAGTTCTATCGTTTCATAATAAACTCATCAAAATCGGAGAGAAAAAATATTTTTCAAATTTTCCCTGTGCTACCCCCTTACGACCGAAAAATTGCGCTTTTTGGGACTTTTTTTCTCGGCTTCTGTTCGCCCGTGGGCGGTCACCTGTATATCGTTCAAGAGGTCTCGCCGAGTAGACCACAAATCAGGAGACCGCTTTTGCCTTTACCAAATATCGGCCGAGAACCAGAACCCCCTATTTTGCGAAAATCGATATTTCAGAAATTCTGGCGGGTCGATTCGGTTTTCAACCTTACTCTCGAAATATAACAAGCTATACATCGTTTGATAGAGCTTTAAAAGTTGTGTTGAGGGAAGCAAGCCGTAGCTCCATAGGCCTAACAATTGCCGAGAAAAAAAACCCCGAAGTATCAGGTACAGTACATTTGTATGGAACTATAGCATTCGTGCACCTCTAGTTTAACTATTTTCATATAAAATAGCAAATAGTGCATGCATCCATGATCAGCTCATCGAGTTCTATCGTTTCATAATAAACTCATCAAAATCGGAGAGAAAAAATATTTTTCAAATTTTCCCTGTGCTACCCCCTTACGATCGAAAAATTGCGCTTTTTGGGACTTTTTTCTCGGCTTCTGTTCGCCCGTGGGCGGTCACCTGTATGTCGTTCAAGAGGTCTCGCCGAGTAGACCACAAATCAGGAGACCGCTTTTGCCTTTACCAAATATCGGCCGAGAACCAGAACCCCTATTTTGCGAAAATCGATATTTCAGAAATTCTGGCGGGTCGATTCGGTTTTCAACCTTACTCTCGAAATATAACAAGCTATACATCGTTTGATAGAGCTTTAAAAGTTGTGTTGAGGGAAGCAAGCCGCAGCTCCATAGGCCTAACAATTGCCGAGAAAAAAAACCCCGAAGTATCAGGTACAGTACATTTGTATGGAACTATAGCATTCGTGCACCTCTAGTTTAACTATTTTCATATAAAATAGCAAATAGTGCATGCATCCATGATCAGCTCATCGAGTTCTATCGTTTCATAATAAACTCATCAAAATCGGAGAGAAAAAATATTTTTCAAATTTTCCCTGTGCTACCCCCTTACGATCGAAAAATTGCGCTTTTTGGGACTTTTTTTCTCGGCTTCTGTTCGCCCGTGGGCGGTCACCTGTATGTCGTTCAAGAGGTCTCGCCGAGTAGACCACAAATCAGGAGACCGCTTTTGCCTTTACCAAATATCGGCCGAGAACCAGAACCCCCTATTTTGCAAAAATCGATATTTCAGAAATTCTGGCGGGTCGATTCGGTTTTCAACCTTACTCTCGAAATATGACAAGCTATACGTCGTTTGATAGAGCTTTAAAAGTTGTGTTGAGGGAATCAAGCCGCAGCTCCATAGGCCTAACAATTGCTGAGAAAAAAAACCCCGAAGTATCAGGTACAGTACATTTGTATGGAACTATAGCATTCGTGCACCTCTAGTTTAACTATTTTCATATAAAATAGCAAATAGTGCATGCATCCATGATCAGCTCATCGAGTTCTATCGTTTCATAATAAACTCATCAAAATCGGAGAGAAAAAATATTTTTCAAATTTTCCCTGTGCTACCCCCTCACGACCGAAAAATTGCGCTTTTTGGGACTTTTTTTCTCGGCTTCTGTTCGCCCGTGGGCGGTCACCTGTATATCGTTCAAGAGGTCTCGCCGAGTAGACCACAAATCAGGAGACCGCTTTTGCCTTTACCAAATATCGGCCGAGAACCAGAACCCCCTATTTTGCGAAAATCGATATTTCAGAAATTCTGGCGGGTCGATTCGGTTTTCAACCTTACTCTCGAAATATAACAAGCTATACATCGTTTGATAGAGCTTTAAAAGTTGTGTTGAGGGAAGCAAGCCGTAGCTCCATAGGCCTAACAATTGCCGAGAAAAAAAACCCCGAAGTATCAGGTACAGTACATTTGTATGGAACTATAGCATTCGTGCACCTCTAGTTTAACTATTTTCATATAAAATAGCAAATAGTGCATGCATCCATGATCAGCTCATCGAGTTCTATCGTTTCATAATAAACTCATCAAAATCGGAGAGAAAAAATATTTTTCAAATTTTCCCTGTGCTACCCCCTTACGATCGAAAAATTGCGCTTTTTGGGACTTTTTTCTCGGCTTCTGTTCGCCCGTGGGCGGTCACCTGTATGTCGTTCAAGAGGTCTCGCCGAGTAGACCACAAATCAGGAGACCGCTTTTGCCTTTACCAAATATCGGCCGAGAACCAGAACCCCCTATTTTGCGAAAATCGATATTTCAGAAATTCTGGCGGGTCGATTCGGTTTTCAACCTTACTCTCGAAATATAACAAGCTATACATCGTTTGATAGAGCTTTAAAAGTTGTGTTGAGGGAAGCAAGCCGCAGCTCCATAGGCCTAACAATTGCCGAGAAAAAAAACCCCGAAGTATCAGGTACAGTACATTTGTATGGAACTATAGCATTCGTGCACCTCTAGTTTAACTATTTTCATATAAAATAGCAAATAGTGCATGCATCCATGATCAGCTCATCGAGTTCTATCGTTTCATAATAAACTCATCAAAATCGGAGAGAAAAAATATTTTTCAAATTTTCCCTGTGCTACCCCCTTACGATCGAAAAATTGCGCTTTTTGGGACTTTTTTCTCGGCTTCTGTTCGCCCGTGGGCGGTCACCTGTATGTCGTTCAAGAGGTCTCGCCGAGTAGACCACAAATCAGGAGACCGCTTTTGCCTTTACCAAATATCGGCCGAGAACCAGAACCCCCTATTTTGCGAAAATCGATATTTCAGAAATTCTGGCGGGTCGATTCGGTTTTCAACCTTACTCTCGAAATATAACAAGCTATACATCGTTTGATAGAGCTTTAAAAGTTGTGTTGAGGGAAGCAAGCCGCAGCTCCATAGGCCTAACAATTGCCGAGAAAAAAAACCCCGAAGTATCAGGTACAGTACATTTGTATGGAACTATAGCATTCGTGCACCTCTAGTTTAACTATTTTCATATAAAATAGCAAATAGTGCATGCATCCATGATCAGCTCATCGAGTTCTATCGTTTCATAATAAACTCATCAAAATCGGAGAGAAAAAATATTTTTCAAATTTTCCCTGTGCTACCCCCTTACGATCGAAAAATTGCGCTTTTTGGGACTTTTTTTCTCGGCTTCTGTTCGCCCGTGGGCGGTCACCTGTATGTCGTTCAAGAGGTCTCGCCGAGTAGACCACAAATCAGGAGACCGCTTTTGCCTTTACCAAATATCGGCCGAGAACCAGAACCCCCTATTTTGCAAAAATCGATATTTCAGAAATTCTGGCGGGTCGATTCGGTTTTCAACCTTACTCTCGAAATATGACAAGCTATACGTCGTTTGATAGAGCTTTAAAAGTTGTGTTGAGGGAATCAAGCCGCAGCTCCATAGGCCTAACAATTGCTGAGAAAAAAAACCCCGAAGTATCAGGTACAGTACATTTGTATGGAACTATAGCATTCGTGCACCTCTAGTTTAACTATTTTCATATAAAATAGCAAATAGTGCATGCATCCATGATCAGCTCATCGAGTTCTATCGTTTCATAATAAACTCATCAAAATCGGAGAGAAAAAATATTTTTCAAATTTTCCCTGTGCTACCCCCTCACGACCGAAAAATTGCGCTTTTTGGGACTTTTTTTCTCGGCTTCTGTTCGCCCGTGGGCGGTCACCTGTATATCGTTCAAGAGGTCTCGCCGAGTAGACCACAAATCAGGAGACCGCTTTTGCCTTTACCAAATATCGGCCGAGAACCAGAACCCCCTATTTTGCGAAAATCGATATTTCAGAAATTCTGGCGGGTCGATTCGGTTTTCAACCTTACTCTCGAAATATAACAAGCTATACATCGTTTGATAGAGCTTTAAAAGTTGTGTTGAGGGAAGCAAGCCGTAGCTCCATAGGCCTAACAATTGCCGAGAAAAAAAACCCCGAAGTATCAGGTACAGTACATTTGTATGGAACTATAGCATTCGTGCACCTCTAGTTTAACTATTTTCATATAAAATAGCAAATAGTGCATGCATCCATGATCAGCTCATCGAGTTCTATCGTTTCATAATAAACTCATCAAAATCGGAGAGAAAAAATATTTTTCAAATTTTCCCTGTGCTACCCCCTTACGATCGAAAAATTGCGCTTTTTGGGACTTTTTTTCTCGGCTTCTGTTCGCCCGTGGGCGGTCACCTGTATATCGCTCAAGAGGTCTCGCCGAGTAGACCACAAATCAGGAGACCGCTTTTGCCTTTACCAAATATCGGCCGAGAACCAGAACCCCCTATTTTGCGAAAATCGATATTTCAGAAATTCTGGCGGGTCGATTCGGTTTTCAACCTTACTCTCGAAATATAACAAGCTATACATCGTTTGATAGAGCTTTAAAAGTTGTGTTGAGGGAAGCAAGCCGTAGCTCCATAGGCCTAACAATTGCCGAGAAAAAAAACCCCGAAGTATCAGGTACAGTACATTTGTATGGAACTATAGCATTCGTGCACCTCTAGTTTAACTATTTTCATATAAAATAGCAAATAGTGCATGCATCCATGATCAGCTCATCGAGTTCTATCGTTTCATAATAAACTCATCAAAATCGGAGAGAAAAAATATTTTTCAAATTTTCCCTGTGCTACCCCCCCTTACGACCGCAAACTTGCGCTTTTTGGGACTTTTTTCTCGGCTTCTGTTCGCCCGTGGGCGGTCACCTGTATATCGTTCAAGAGGTCTCGCCGAGTAGACCACAAATCAGGAGACCGCTTTTGCCTTTACCAAATATCGGCCGAGAACCAGAACCCCCTATTTTGCGAAAATCGATATTTCAGAAATTCTGGCGGGTCGATTCGGTTTTCAACCTTACTCTCGAAATATAACAAGCTATACATCGTTTGATAGAGCTTTAAAAGTTGTGTTGAGGGAAGCAAGCCGTAGCTCCATAGGCCTAACAATTGCCGAGAAAAAAAACCCCGAAGTATCAGGTACAGTACATTTGTATGGAACTATAGCATTCGTGCACCTCTAGTTTAACTATTTTCATATAAAATAGCAAATAGTGCATGCATCCATGATCAGCTCATCGAGTTCTATCGTTTCATAATAAACTCATCAAAATCGGAGAGAAAAAATATTTTTCAAATTTTCCCTGTGCTACCCCCTTACGATCGAAAAATTGCGCTTTTTGGGACTTTTTTCTCGGCTTCTGTTCGCCCGTGGGCGGTCACCTGTATGTCGTTCAAGAGGTCTCGCCGAGTAGACCACAAATCAGGAGACCGCTTTTGCCTTTACCAAATATCGGCCGAGAACCAGAACCCCCTATTTTGCGAAAATCGATATTTCAGAAATTCTGGCGGGTCGATTCGGTTTTCAACCTTACTCTCGAAATATAACAAGCTATACATCGTTTGATAGAGCTTTAAAAGTTGTGTTGAGGGAAGCAAGCCGCAGCTCCATAGGCCTAACAATTGCCGAGAAAAAAAACCCCGAAGTATCAGGTACAGTACATTTGTATGGAACTATAGCATTCGTGCACCTCTAGTTTAACTATTTTCATATAAAATAGCAAATAGTGCATGCATCCATGATCAGCTCATCGAGTTCTGTCGTTTCATACTAAACTCATGAAAATCGGAGAGAAAAAATATTTTTCAAATTTTCCCTGTGCTACCCCCTTACGACCGCAAACTTGCGCTTTTTGGGACTTTTTTCTCGGCTTCTGTTCGCCCGTGGGCGGTCACCTGTATATCGTTCAAGAGGTCTCGCCGAGTAGACCACAAATCAGGAGACCGCTTTTGCCTTTACCAAATATCGGCCGAGAACCAGAACCCCCTATTTTGCGAAAATCGATATTTCAGAAATTCTGGCGGGTCGATTCGGTTTTCAACCTTACTCTCGAAATATAACAAGCTATACATCGTTTGATAGAGCTTTAAAAGTTGTGTTGAGGGAAGCAAGCCGTAGCTCCATAGGCCTAACAATTGCCGAGAAAAAAAACCCCGAAGTATCAGGTACAGTACATTTGTATGGAACTATAGCATTCGTGCACCTCTAGTTTAACTATTTTCATATAAAATAGCAAATAGTGCATGCATCCATGATCAGCTCATCGAGTTCTATCGTTTCATAATAAACTCATCAAAATCGGAGAGAAAAAATATTTTTCAAATTTTCCCTGTGCTACCCCCTTACGATCGAAAAATTGCGCTTTTTGGGACTTTTTTTCTCGGCTTCTGTTCGCCCGTGGGCGGTCACCTGTATGTCGTTCAAGAGGTCTCGCCGAGTAGACCACAAATCAGGAGACCGCTTTTGCCTTTACCAAATATCGGCCGAGAACCAGAACCCCCTATTTTGCGAAAATCGATATTTCAGAAATTCTGGCGGGTCGATTCGGTTTTCAACCTTACTCTCGAAATATAACAAGCTATACATCGTTTGATAGAGCTTTAAAAGTTGTGTTGAGGGAAGCAAGCCGCAGCTCCATAGGCCTAACAATTGCCGAGAAAAAAAACCCCGAAGTATCAGGTACAGTACATTTGTATGGAACTATAGCATTCGTGCACCTCTAGTTTAACTATTTTCATATAAAATAGCAAATAGTGCATGCATCCATGATCAGCTCATCGAGTTCTATCGTTTCATAATAAACTCATCAAAATCGGAGAGAAAAAATATTTTTCAAATTTTCCCTGTGCTACCCCCTTACGATCGAAAAATTGCGCTTTTTGGGACTTTTTTTCTCGGCTTCTGTTCGCCCGTGGGCGGTCACCTGTATGTCGTTCAAGAGGTCTCGCCGAGTAGACCACAAATCAGGAGACCGCTTTTGCCTTTACCAAATATCGGCCGAGAACCAGAACCCCCTATTTTGCAAAAATCGATATTTCAGAAATTCTGGCGGGTCGATTCGGTTTTCAACCTTACTCTCGAAATATAACAAGCTATACGTCGTTTGATAGAGCTTTAAAAGTTGTGTTGAGGGAATCAAGCCGCAGCTCCATAGGCCTAACAATTGCTGAGAAAAAAAACCCCGAAGTATCAGGTACAGTACATTTCTATGGAACTACAGCATTCGTGCACCTCTAGTTTAACTATTTTCATATAAAACAGCAAATAGTGCATGCATCCATGATCAGCTCATCGAGTTCTATCGTTTCATAATAAACTCATCAAAATCGGAGAGAAAAAATATTTTTCAAATTTTCCCTGTGCTACCCCCTTACGATCGAAAAATTGCGCTTTTTGGGACTTTTTTTCTCGGCTTCTGTTCGCCCGTGGGCGGTCACCTGTATATCGCTCAAGAGGTCTCGCCGAGTAGACCACAAATCAGGAGACCGCTTTTGCCTTTACCAAATATCGGCCGAGAACCAGAACCCCCTATTTTGCAAAAATCGATATTTCAGAAATTCTGGCGGGTCGATTCGGTTTTCAACCTTACTCTCGAAATATAACAAGCTATACGTCGTTTGATAGAGCTTTAAAAGTTGTGTTGAGGGAAGCAAGCCGTAGCTCCATAGGCCTAACAATTGCCGAGAAAAAAAACCCCGAAGTATCAGGTACAGTACATTTGTATGGAACTATAGCATTCGTGCACCTCTAGTTTAACTATTTTCATATAAAATAGCAAATAGTGCATGCATCCATGATCAGCTCATCGAGTTCTGTCGTTTCATACTAAACTCATGAAAATCGGAGAGAAAAAATATTTTTCAAATTTTCCCTGTGCTACCCCCTTACGATCGAAAAATTGCGCTTTTTGGGACTTTTTTCTCGGCTTCTGTTCGCCCGTGGGCGGTCACCTGTATATCGTTCAAGAGGTCTCGCCGAGTAGACCACAAATCAGGAGACCGCTTTTGCCTTTACCAAATATCGGCCGAGAACCAGAACCCCCTATTTTGCGAAAATCGATATTTCAGAAATTCTGGCGGGTCGATTCGGTTTTCAACCTTACTCTCGAAATATAACAAGCTATACATCGTTTGATAGAGCTTTAAAAGTTGTGTTGAGGGAAGCAAGCCGCAGCTCCATAGGCCTAACAATTGCCGAGAAAAAAAACCCCGAAGTATCAGGTACAGTACATTTGTATGGAACTATAGCATTCGTGCACCTCTAGTTTAACTATTTTCATATAAAATAGCAAATAGTGCATGCATCCATGATCAGCTCATCGAGTTCTATCGTTTCATAATAAGCTCATCAAAATCGGAGAGAAAAAATATTTTTCAAATTTTCCCTGTGCTACCCCCTTACGATCGAAAAATTGCGCTTTTTGGGACTTTTTTTCTCGGCTTCTGTTCGCCCGTGGGCGGTCACCTGTATATCGTTCAAGAGGTCTCGCCGAGTAGACCACAAATCAGGAGACCGCTTTTGCCTTTACCAAATATCGGCCGAGAACCAGAACCCCTATTTTGCAAAAATCGATATTTCAGAAATTCTGGCGGGTCGATTCGGTTTTCAACCTTACTCTCGAAATATAACAAGCTATACGTCGTTTGATAGAGCTTTAAAAGTTGTGTTGAGGGAAGCAAGCCGTAGCTCCATAGGCCTAACAATTGCCGAGAAAAAAAACCCCGAAGTATCAGGTACAGTACATTTGTATGGAACTATAGCATTCGTGCACCTCTAGTTTAACTATTTTCATATAAAATAGCAAATAGTGCATGCATCCATGATCAGCTCATCGAGTTCTGTCGTTTCATACTAAACTCATGAAAATCGGAGAGAAAAAATATTTTTCAAATTTTCCCTGTGCTACCCCCCCTTACGACCGAAAAATTGCGCTTTTTGGGACTTTTTTTCTCGGCTTCTGTTCGCCCGTGGGCGGTCACCTGTATATCGTTCAAGAGGTCTCGCCGAGTAGACCACAAATCAGGAGACCGCTTTTGCCTTTACCAAATATCGGCCGAGAACCAGAACCCCCTATTTTGCGAAAATCGATATTTCAGAAATTCTGGCGGGTCGATTCGGTTTTCAACCTTACTCTCGAAATATAACAAGCTATACATCGTTTGATAGAGCTTTAAAAGTTGTGTTGAGGGAAGCAAGCCGTAGCTCCATAGGCCTAACAATTGCCGAGAAAAAAAACCCCGAAGTATCAGGTACAGTACATTTGTATGGAACTATAGCATTCGTGCACCTCTAGTTTAACTATTTTCATATAAAATAGCAAATAGTGCATGCATCCATGATCAGCTCATCGAGTTCTATCGTTTCATAATAAACTCATCAAAATCGGAGAGAAAAAATATTTTTCAAATTTTCCCTGTGCTACCCCCCCTTACGACCGCAAACTTGCGCTTTTTGGGACTTTTTTTCTCGGCTTCTGTTCGCCCGTGGGCGGTCACCTGTATATCGTTCAAGAGGTCTCGCCGAGTAGACCACAAATCAGGAGACCGCTTTTGCCTTTACCAAATATCGGCCGAGAACCAGAACCCCCTATTTTGCGAAAATCGATATTTCAGAAATTCTGGCGGGTCGATTCGGTTTTCAACCTTACTCTCGAAATATAACAAGCTATACATCGTTTGATAGAGCTTTAAAAGTTGTGTTGAGGGAAGCAAGCCGTAGCTCCATAGGCCTAACAATTGCCGAGAAAAAAAACCCCGAAGTATCAGGTACAGTACATTTGTATGCAACTATAGCATTCGTGCACCTCTAGTTTAACTATTTTCATATAAAATAGCAAATAGTGCATGCATCCATGATCAGCTCATCGAGTTCTATCGTTTCATAATAAACTCATCAAAATCGGAGAGAAAAAATATTTTTCAAATTTTCCCTGTGCTACCCCCTTACGATCGAAAAATTGCGCTTTTTGGGACTTTTTTTCTCGGCTTCTGTTCGCCCGTGGGCGGTCACCTGTATGTCGTTCAAGAGGTCTCGCCGAGTAGACCACAAATCAGGAGACCGCTTTTGCCTTTACCAAATATCGGCCGAGAACCAGAACCCCTATTTTGCGAAAATCGATATTTCAGAAATTCTGGCGGGTCGATTCGGTTTTCAACCTTACTCTCGAAATATAACAAGCTATACATCGTTTGATAGAGCTTTAAAAGTTGTGTTGAGGGAAGCAAGCCGTAGCTCCATAGGCCTAACAATTGCCGAGAAAAAAAACCCCGAAGTATCAGGTACAGTACATTTGTATGGAACTATAGCATTCGTGCACCTCTAGTTTAACTATTTTCATATAAAATAGCAAATAGTGCATGCATCCATGATCAGCTCATCGAGTTCTATCGTTTCATAATAAACTCATCAAAATCGGAGAGAAAAAATATTTTTCAAATTTTCCCTGTGCTACCCCCTTACGATCGAAAAATTGCGCTTTTTGGGACTTTTTTCTCGGCTTCTGTTCGCCCGTGGGCGGTCACCTGTATGTCGTTCAAGAGGTCTCGCCGAGTAGACCACAAATCAGGAGACCGCTTTTGCCTTTACCAAATATCGGCCGAGAACCAGAACCCCCTATTTTGCGAAAATCGATATTTCAGAAATTCTGGCGGGTCGATTCGGTTTTCAACCTTACTCTCGAAATATAACAAGCTATACATCGTTTGATAGAGCTTTAAAAGTTGTGTTGAGGGAAGCAAGCCGCAGCTCCATAGGCCTAACAATTGCCGAGAAAAAAAACCCCGAAGTATCAGGTACAGTACATTTGTATGGAACTATAGCATTCGTGCACCTCTAGTTTAACTATTTTCATATAAAATAGCAAATAGTGCATGCATCCATGATCAGCTCATCGAGTTCTATCGTTTCATAATAAACTCATCAAAATCGGAGAGAAAAAATATTTTTCAAATTTTCCCTGTGCTACCCCCTTACGATCGAAAAATTGCGCTTTTTGGGACTTTTTTTCTCGGCTTCTGTTCGCCCGTGGGCGGTCACCTGTATGTCGTTCAAGAGGTCTCGCCGAGTAGACCACAAATCAGGAGACCGCTTTTGCCTTTACCAAATATCGGCCGAGAACCAGAACCCCCTATTTTGCAAAAATCGATATTTCAGAAATTCTGGCGGGTCGATTCGGTTTTCAACCTTACTCTCGAAATATAACAAGCTATACGTCGTTTGATAGAGCTTTAAAAGTTGTGTTGAGGGAATCAAGCCGCAGCTCCATAGGCCTAACAATTGCTGAGAAAAAAAACCCCGAAGTATCAGGTACAGTACATTTCTATGGAACTACAGCATTCGTGCACCTCTAGTTTAACTATTTTCATATAAAACAGCAAATAGTGCATGCATCCATGATCAGCTCATCGAGTTCTATCGTTTCATAATAAACTCATCAAAATCGGAGAGAAAAAATATTTTTCAAATTTTCCCTGTGCTACCCCCTTACGATCGAAAAATTGCGCTTTTTGGGACTTTTTTTCTCGGCTTCTGTTCGCCCGTGGGCGGTCACCTGTATATCGCTCAAGAGGTCTCGCCGAGTAGACCACAAATCAGGAGACCGCTTTTGCCTTTACCAAATATCGGCCGAGAACCAGAACCCCCTATTTTGCAAAAATCGATATTTCAGAAATTCTGGCGGGTCGATTCGGTTTTCAACCTTACTCTCGAAATATAACAAGCTATACGTCGTTTGATAGAGCTTTAAAAGTTGTGTTGAGGGAAGCAAGCCGTAGCTCCATAGGCCTAACAATTGCCGAGAAAAAAAACCCCGAAGTATCAGGTACAGTACATTTGTATGGAACTATAGCATTCGTGCACCTCTAGTTTAACTATTTTCATATAAAATAGCAAATAGTGCATGCATCCATGATCAGCTCATCGAGTTCTGTCGTTTCATACTAAACTCATGAAAATCGGAGAGAAAAAATATTTTTCAAATTTTCCCTGTGCTACCCCCTTACGATCGAAAAATTGCGCTTTTTGGGACTTTTTTCTCGGCTTCTGTTCGCCCGTGGGCGGTCACCTGTATATCGTTCAAGAGGTCTCGCCGAGTAGACCACAAATCAGGAGACCGCTTTTGCCTTTACCAAATATCGGCCGAGAACCAGAACCCCCTATTTTGCGAAAATCGATATTTCAGAAATTCTGGCGGGTCGATTCGGTTTTCAACCTTACTCTCGAAATATAACAAGCTATACATCGTTTGATAGAGCTTTAAAAGTTGTGTTGAGGGAAGCAAGCCGCAGCTCCATAGGCCTAACAATTGCCGAGAAAAAAAACCCCGAAGTATCAGGTACAGTACATTTGTATGGAACTATAGCATTCGTGCACCTCTAGTTTAACTATTTTCATATAAAATAGCAAATAGTGCATGCATCCATGATCAGCTCATCGAGTTCTATCGTTTCATAATAAGCTCATCAAAATCGGAGAGAAAAAATATTTTTCAAATTTTCCCTGTGCTACCCCCTTACGATCGAAAAATTGCGCTTTTTGGGACTTTTTTTCTCGGCTTCTGTTCGCCCGTGGGCGGTCACCTGTATGTCGTTCAAGAGGTCTCGCCGAGTAGACCACAAATCAGGAGACCGCTTTTGCCTTTACCAAATATCGGCCGAGAACCAGAACCCCCTATTTTGCAAAAATCGATATTTCAGAAATTCTGGCGGGTCGATTCGGTTTTCAACCTTACTCTCGAAATATAACAAGCTATACGTCGTTTGATAGAGCTTTAAAAGTTGTGTTGAGGGAATCAAGCCGCAGCTCCATAGGCCTAACAATTGCCGAGAAAAAAAACCCCGAAGTATCAGGTACAGTACATTTCTATGGAACTACAGCATTCGTGCACCTCTAGTTTAACTATTTTCATATAAAACAGCAAATAGTGCATGCATCCATGATCAGCTCATCGAGTTCTATCGTTTCATAATAAACTCATCAAAATCGGAGAGAAAAAATATTTTTCAAATTTTCCCTGTGCTACCCCCTTACGATCGAAAAATTGCGCTTTTTGGGACTTTTTTTCTCGGCTTCTGTTCGCCCGTGGGCGGTCACCTGTATATCGTTCAAGAGGTCTCGCCGAGTAGACCACAAATCAGGAGACCGCTTTTGCCTTTACCAAATATCGGCCGAGAACCAGAACCCCCTATTTTGCAAAAATCGATATTTCAGAAATTCTGGCGGGTCGATTCGGTTTTCAACCTTACTCTCGAAATATAACAAGCTATACGTCGTTTGATAGAGCTTTAAAAGTTGTGTTGAGGGAAGCAAGCCGTAGCTCCATAGGCCTAACAATTGCCGAGAAAAAAAACCCCGAAGTATCAGGTACAGTACATTTGTATGGAACTATAGCATTCGTGCACCTCTAGTTTAACTATTTTCATATAAAATAGCAAATAGTGCATGCATCCATGATCAGCTCATCGAGTTCTGTCGTTTCATACTAAACTCATGAAAATCGGAGAGAAAAAATATTTTTCAAATTTTCCCTGTGCTACCCCCCCTTACGACCGAAAAATTGCGCTTTTTGGGACTTTTTTTCTCGGCTTCTGTTCGCCCGTGGGCGGTCACCTGTATATCGTTCAAGAGGTCTCGCCGAGTAGACCACAAATCAGGAGACCGCTTTTGCCTTTACCAAATATCGGCCGAGAACCAGAACCCCTATTTTGCGAAAATCGATATTTCAGAAATTCTGGCGGGTCGATTCGGTTTTCAACCTTACTCTCGAAATATAACAAGCTATACATCGTTTGATAGAGCTTTAAAAGTTGTGTTGAGGGAAGCAAGCCGTAGCTCCATAGGCCTAACAATTGCCGAGAAAAAAAACCCCGAAGTATCAGGTACAGTACATTTGTATGGAACTATAGCATTCGTGCACCTCTAGTTTAACTATTTTCATATAAAATAGCAAATAGTGCATGCATCCATGATCAGCTCATCGAGTTCTATCGTTTCATAATAAACTCATCAAAATCGGAGAGAAAAAATATTTTTCAAATTTTCCCTGTGCTACCCCCCCTTACGACCGCAAACTTGCGCTTTTTGGGACTTTTTTTCTCGGCTTCTGTTCGCCCGTGGGCGGTCACCTGTATATCGTTCAAGAGGTCTCGCCGAGTAGACCACAAATCAGGAGACCGCTTTTGCCTTTACCAAATATCGGCCGAGAACCAGAACCCCTATTTTGCGAAAATCGATATTTCAGAAATTCTGGCGGGTCGATTCGGTTTTCAACCTTACTCTCGAAATATAACAAGCTATACATCGTTTGATAGAGCTTTAAAAGTTGTGTTGAGGGAAGCAAGCCGCAGCTCCATAGGCCTAACAATTGCCGAGAAAAAAAACCCCGAAGTATCAGGTACAGTACATTTGTATGGAACTATAGCATTCGTGCACCTCTAGTTTAACTATTTTCATATAAAATAGCAAATAGTGCATGCATCCATGATCAGCTCATCGAGTTCTGTCGTTTCATACTAAACTCATGAAAATCGGAGAGAAAAAATATTTTTCAAATTTTCCCTGTGCTACCCCCTTACGATCGAAAAATTGCGCTTTTTGGGACTTTTTTTCTCGGCTTCTGTTCGCCCGTGGGCGGTCACCTGTATATCGTTCAAGAGGTCTCGCCGAGTAGACCACAAATCAGGAGACCGCTTTTGCCTTTACCAAATATCGGCCGAGAACCAGAACCCCCTATTTTGCGAAAATCGATATTTCAGAAATTCTGGCGGGTCGATTCGGTTTTCAACCTTACTCTCGAAATATAACAAGCTATACATCGTTTGATAGAGCTTTAAAAGTTGTGTTGAGGGAAGCAAGCCGCAGCTCCATAGGCCTAACAATTGCCGAGAAAAAAAACCCCGAAGTATCAGGTACAGTACATTTGTATGGAACTATAGCATTCGTGCACCTCTAGTTTAACTATTTTCATATAAAATAGCAAATAGTGCATGCATCCATGATCAGCTCATCGAGTTCTATCGTTTCATAATAAGCTCATCAAAATCGGAGAGAAAAAATATTTTTCAAATTTTCCCTGTGCTACCCCCTTACGATCGAAAAATTGCGCTTTTTGGGACTTTTTTTCTCGGCTTCTGTTCGCCCGTGGGCGGTCACCTGTATGTCGTTCAAGAGGTCTCGCCGAGTAGACCACAAATCAGGAGACCGCTTTTGCCTTTACCAAATATCGGCCGAGAACCAGAACCCCCTATTTTGCAAAAATCGATATTTCAGAAATTCTGGCGGGTCGATTCGGTTTTCAACCTTACTCTCGAAATATAACAAGCTATACGTCGTTTGATAGAGCTTTAAAAGTTGTGTTGAGGGAATCAAGCCGCAGCTCCATAGGCCTAACAATTGCCGAGAAAAAAAACCCCGAAGTATCAGGTACAGTACATTTCTATGGAACTACAGCATTCGTGCACCTCTAGTTTAACTATTTTCATATAAAACAGCAAATAGTGCATGCATCCATGATCAGCTCATCGAGTTCTATCGTTTCATAATAAACTCATCAAAATCGGAGAGAAAAAATATTTTTCAAATTTTCCCTGTGCTACCCCCTTACGATCGAAAAATTGCGCTTTTTGGGACTTTTTTTCTCGGCTTCTGTTCGCCCGTGGGCGGTCACCTGTATATCGTTCAAGAGGTCTCGCCGAGTAGACCACAAATCAGGAGACCGCTTTTGCCTTTACCAAATATCGGCCGAGAACCAGAACCCCCTATTTTGCAAAAATCGATATTTCAGAAATTCTGGCGGGTCGATTCGGTTTTCAACCTTACTCTCGAAATATAACAAGCTATACGTCGTTTGATAGAGCTTTAAAAGTTGTGTTGAGGGAAGCAAGCCGTAGCTCCATAGGCCTAACAATTGCCGAGAAAAAAAACCCCGAAGTATCAGGTACAGTACATTTGTATGGAACTATAGCATTCGTGCACCTCTAGTTTAACTATTTTCATATAAAATAGCAAATAGTGCATGCATCCATGATCAGCTCATCGAGTTCTGTCGTTTCATACTAAACTCATGAAAATCGGAGAGAAAAAATATTTTTCAAATTTTCCCTGTGCTACCCCCCCTTACGACCGAAAAATTGCGCTTTTTGGGACTTTTTTCTCGGCTTCTGTTCGCCCGTGGGCGGTCACCTGTATATCGTTCAAGAGGTCTCGCCGAGTAGACCACAAATCAGGAGACCGCTTTTGCCTTTACCAAATATCGGCCGAGAACCAGAACCCCCTATTTTGCGAAAATCGATATTTCAGAAATTCTGGCGGGTCGATTCGGTTTTCAACCTTACTCTCGAAATATAACAAGCTATACATCGTTTGATAGAGCTTTAAAAGTTGTGTTGAGGGAAGCAAGCCGTAGCTCCATAGGCCTAACAATTGCCGAGAAAAAAAACCCCGAAGTATCAGGTACAGTACATTTGTATGGAACTATAGCATTCGTGCACCTCTAGTTTAACTATTTTCATATAAAATAGCAAATAGTGCATGCATCCATGATCAGCTCATCGAGTTCTATCGTTTCATAATAAACTCATCAAAATCGGAGAGAAAAAATATTTTTCAAATTTTCCCTGTGCTACCCCCTTACGATCGAAAAATTGCGCTTTTTGGGACTTTTTTTCTCGGCTTCTGTTCGCCCGTGGGCGGTCACCTGTATGTCGTTCAAGAGGTCTCGCCGAGTAGACCACAAATCAGGAGACCGCTTTTGCCTTTACCAAATATCGGCCGAGAACCAGAACCCCCTATTTTGCGAAAATCGATATTTCAGAAATTCTGGCGGGTCGATTCGGTTTTCAACCTTACTCTCGAAATATAACAAGCTATACATCGTTTGATAGAGCTTTAAAAGTTGTGTTGAGGGAAGCAAGCCGCAGCTCCATAGGCCTAACAATTGCCGAGAAAAAAAACCCCGAAGTATCAGGTACAGTACATTTGTATGGAACTATAGCATTCGTGCACCTCTAGTTTAACTATTTTCATATAAAATAGCAAATAGTGCATGCATCCATGATCAGCTCATCGAGTTCTGTCGTTTCATACTAAACTCATGAAAATCGGAGAGAAAAAATATTTTTCAAATTTTCCCTGTGCTACCCCCCCTTACGACCGCAAACTTGCGCTTTTTGGGACTTTTTTTCTCGGCTTCTGTTCGCCCGTGGGCGGTCACCTGTATATCGTTCAAGAGGTCTCGCCGAGTAGACCACAAATCAGGAGACCGCTTTTGCCTTTACCAAATATCGGCCGAGAACCAGAACCCCCTATTTTGCGAAAATCGATATTTCAGAAATTCTGGCGGGTCGATTCGGTTTTCAACCTTACTCTCGAAATATAACAAGCTATACATCGTTTGATAGAGCTTTAAAAGTTGTGTTGAGGGAAGCAAGCCGTAGCTCCATAGGCCTAACAATTGCCGAGAAAAAAAACCCCGAAGTATCAGGTACAGTACATTTGTATGGAACTATAGCATTCGTGCACCTCTAGTTTAACTATTTTCATATAAAATAGCAAATAGTGCATGCATCCATGATCAGCTCATCGAGTTCTATCGTTTCATAATAAACTCATCAAAATCGGAGAGAAAAAATATTTTTCAAATTTTCCCTGTGCTACCCCCTTACGATCGAAAAATTGCGCTTTTTGGGACTTTTTTCTCGGCTTCTGTTCGCCCGTGGGCGGTCACCTGTATGTCGTTCAAGAGGTCTCGCCGAGTAGACCACAAATCAGGAGACCGCTTTTGCCTTTACCAAATATCGGCCGAGAACCAGAACCCCTATTTTGCGAAAATCGATATTTCAGAAATTCTGGCGGGTCGATTCGGTTTTCAACCTTACTCTCGAAATATAACAAGCTATACATCGTTTGATAGAGCTTTAAAAGTTGTGTTGAGGGAAGCAAGCCGCAGCTCCATAGGCCTAACAATTGCCGAGAAAAAAAACCCCGAAGTATCAGGTACAGTACATTTGTATGGAACTATAGCATTCGTGCACCTCTAGTTTAACTATTTTCATATAAAATAGCAAATAGTGCATGCATCCATGATCAGCTCATCGAGTTCTATCGTTTCATAATAAACTCATCAAAATCGGAGAGAAAAAATATTTTTCAAATTTTCCCTGTGCTACCCCCTTACGATCGAAAAATTGCGCTTTTTGGGACTTTTTTTCTCGGCTTCTGTTCGCCCGTGGGCGGTCACCTGTATGTCGTTCAAGAGGTCTCGCCGAGTAGACCACAAATCAGGAGACCGCTTTTGCCTTTACCAAATATCGGCCGAGAACCAGAACCCCCTATTTTGCAAAAATCGATATTTCAGAAATTCTGGCGGGTCGATTCGGTTTTCAACCTTACTCTCGAAATATAACAAGCTATACGTCGTTTGATAGAGCTTTAAAAGTTGTGTTGAGGGAATCAAGCCGCAGCTCCATAGGCCTAACAATTGCTGAGAAAAAAAACCCCGAAGTATCAGGTACAGTACATTTCTATGGAACTACAGCATTCGTGCACCTCTAGTTTAACTATTTTCATATAAAACAGCAAATAGTGCATGCATCCATGATCAGCTCATCGAGTTCTATCGTTTCATAATAAACTCATCAAAATCGGAGAGAAAAAATATTTTTCAAATTTTCCCTGTGCTACCCCCTTACGATCGAAAAATTGCGCTTTTTGGGACTTTTTTTCTCGGCTTCTGTTCGCCCGTGGGCGGTCACCTGTATATCGCTCAAGAGGTCTCGCCGAGTAGACCACAAATCAGGAGACCGCTTTTGCCTTTACCAAATATCGGCCGAGAACCAGAACCCTCTATTTTGCAAAAATCGATATTTCAGAAATTCTGGCGGGTCGATTCGGTTTTCAACCTTACTCTCGAAATATAACAAGCTATACGTCGTTTGATAGAGCTTTAAAAGTTGTGTTGAGGGAAGCAAGCCGTAGCTCCATAGGCCTAACAATTGCCGAGAAAAAAAACCCCGAAGTATCAGGTACAGTACATTTGTATGGAACTATAGCATTCGTGCACCTCTAGTTTAACTATTTTCATATAAAATAGCAAATAGTGCATGCATCCATGATCAGCTCATCGAGTTCTGTCGTTTCATACTAAACTCATGAAAATCGGAGAGAAAAAATATTTTTCAAATTTTCCCTGTGCTACCCCCTTACGATCGAAAAATTGCGCTTTTTGGGACTTTTTTTCTCGGCTTCTGTTCGCCCGTGGGCGGTCACCTGTATATCGTTCAAGAGGTCTCGCCGAGTAGACCACAAATCAGGAGACCGCTTTTGCCTTTACCAAATATCGGCCGAGAACCAGAACCCCCTATTTTGCGAAAATCGATATTTCAGAAATTCTGGCGGGTCGATTCGATTTTCAACCTTACTCTCGAAATATAACAAGCTATACATCGTTTGATAGAGCTTTAAAAGTTGTGTTGAGGGAAGCAAGCCGCAGCTCCATAGGCCTAACAATTGCCGAGAAAAAAAACCCCGAAGTATCAGGTACAGTACATTTGTATGGAACTATAGCATTCGTGCACCTCTAGTTTAACTATTTTCATATAAAATAGCAAATAGTGCATGCATCCATGATCAGCTCATCGAGTTCTGTCGTTTCATACTAAACTCATGAAAATCGGAGAGAAAAAATATTTTTCAAATTTTCCCTGTGCTACCCCCTTACGATCGAAAAATTGCGCTTTTTGGGACTTTTTTTCTCGGCTTCTGTTCGCCCGTGGGCGGTCACCTGTATATCGCTCAAGAGGTCTCGCCGAGTAGACCACAAATCAGGAGACCGCTTTTGCCTTTACCAAATATCGGCCGAGAACCAGAACCCCCTATTTTGCGAAAATCGATATTTCAGAAATTCTGGCGGGTCGATTCGATTTTCAACCTTACTCTCGAAATATAACAAGCTATACATCGTTTGATAGAGCTTTAAAAGTTGTGTTGAGGGAAGCAAGCCGCAGCTCCATAGGCCTAACAATTGCCGAGAAAAAAAACCCCGAAGTATCAGGTACAGTACATTTCTATGGAACTACAGCATTCGTGCACCTCTAGTTTAACTATTTTCATATAAAACAGCAAATAGTGCATGCATCCATGATCAGCTCATCGAGTTCTATCGTTTCATAATAAACTCATCAAAATCGGAGAGAAAAAATATTTTTCAAATTTTCCCTGTGCTACCCCCTTACGATCGAAAAATTGCGCTCTTTGGGACTTTTTTTCTCGGCTTCTGTTCGCCCGTGGGCGGTCACCTGTATGTCGTTCAAGAGGTCTCGCCGAGTAGACCACAAATCAGGAGACCGCTTTTGCCTTTACCAAATATCGGCCGAGAACCAGAACCCCCTATTTTGCAAAAATCGATATTTCAGAAATTCTGGCGGGTCGATTCGGTTTTCAACCTTACTCTCGAAATATAACAAGCTATACGTCGTTTGATAGAGCTTTAAAAGTTGTGTTGAGGGAAGCAAGCCGCAGCTCCATAGGCCTAACAATTGCCGAGAAAAAAAACCCCGAAGCATTAGGTACAGTACATTTGTATGGAACTATAGCATTCGTGCACCTCTAGTTTAACTATTTTCATATAAAATAGCAAATAGTGCATGCATCCATGATCAGCTCATCGAGTTCCATCGTTTCATAATAAACTCATCAAAATCGGAGAGAAAAAATATTTTTCAAATTTTCCCTGTGCTACCCCCTTACGATCGAAAAATTGCGCTTTTTGGGACTTTTTTTCTCGGCTTCTGTTCGCCCGTGGGCGGTCACCTGTATGTCGTTCAAGAGGTCTCGCCGAGTAGACCACAAATCAGGAGACCGCTTTTGCCTTTACCAAATATCGGCCGAGAACCAGAACCCCCTATTTTGCAAAAATCGATATTTCAGAAATTCTGGCGGGTCGATTCGGTTTTCAACCTTACTCTCGAAATATAACAAGCTATACGTCGTTTGATAGAGCTTTAAAAGTTGTGTTGAGGGAATCAAGCCGCAGCTCCATAGGCCTAACAATTGCCGAGAAAAAAAACCCCGAAGTATCAGGTACAGTACATTTCTATGGAACTACAGCATTCGTGCACCTCTAGTTTAACTATTTTCATATAAAACAGCAAATAGTGCATGCATCCATGATCAGCTCATCGAGTTCTATCGTTTCATAATAAACTCATGAAAATCGGAGAGAAAAAATATTTTTCAAATTTTCCCTGTGCTACCCCCCTACGATCGAAAAATTGCGCTTTTTGGGACTTTTTTTCTCGGCTTCTGTTCGCCCATGGGCGGTCACCTGTACATCGTTCAAGAGGTCTCGCCGAGTAGACCACAAATCAAGAGACCGCTTTTGCCTTTACCAAATATCGGCCGAGAACCAGAACCCCCTATTTTGCGAAAATCGATATTTCAGAAATTCTGGCGGGTCGATTCGGTTTTCAACCTTACTCCCGAAATATAACAAGCTATACATCGTTTGATAGGGCTTTAAAAGTTGTGTTGAGGGAAGCAAGCCGCAGCTCCATAGGCCTAACAATTGCCGAGAAAAAAAACCCCGAAGTATCAGGTACAGTACATTTGTATGGAACTATAGCATTCGTGCACCTCTAGTTTAACTATTTTCATATTAAATAGCAAATAGTGCATGCATCCATGATCAGCTCATCGAGTTCTATCGTTTCATACTAAACTCATCAAAATTCCTGAGAAAAAATATTTTTCAAATTTTCCCTGTGCTACCCCCTCACGATCGAAAAATTGCGCTTTTTGGGACTTTTTTTCTCGGCTTCTGTTCGCCCGTGGGCGGTCACCTGTACATCGTTCAAGAGGTCTCGCCGAGTAGACCACAAATCAGGAGACCGCTTTTGCCTTTACGAAATATCGGCCGAGAAATAGAACCCCCTATTTTGCGAAAATCGATATTTCAGAAATTCTGGCGGGTCGATTCGGTTTTCAACCTTACTCTCGAAATATAACAAGCTATACGTCGTTTGATAGAGCTTTAAAAGTTGTGTTGAGGGAAGCAAGCCGCAGCTCCATAGGCCTAACAATTGCCGAGAAAAAAAACCCCGAATTATCAGGTACAGTACATTTGTATGGAACTATAGCATTCGTGCACCTCTAGTTTAACTATTTTCATATAAAATAGCAAATAGTGCATGCGTCCATGATCAGCTCATCGAGTTCTATCGTTTCATACTAAACTCGTCAAAATCGGGAAGAAAAAATATTTTTCAAAATTTCGCTGTGCCCCTTACGATCGAAAAATCGCGATTTTTGCGATTTTTTTTTTCTCAGCTCCTATTCGCCCTCGAGCGGTGTTCTATATTCCGTCCGAGAGGTCTCGGCAGGCTAATGACGAATTAGAAAACCGCTTAACACCGTATGAAACAGCGACCGAGAACGAGAACCCCGAAATCGCAAAAATCCAGATTTCAAAAATTCTGTCCGGTCGATTCGATTTTCAACTTTTCTCCCGAAATCCAACAGTCTATACATCGTTTGATAGAGCTTTTAAAACTGTATCGAATAAGGCAAGCCCCAAATCGATAGACCTAACCGTTGAGGAGAAAAAATCGCAAATATCAATTGCAGTACATTTATATAAAAATGCAACATTCATGTATATAATAAAATACACCGCAGAAAGAACAGAAGTATAGCAGAGCTCTAAAACGACGACTAAATTTTCTATTTAAATATAAAGCCCTCTTATTTGAATTGGGCTCGGAAGTTTTTAGTGCATTTTTTTTTCTGTGAAAGATTGAAGTGGTCTCTTTTTGCTTCTTCAGGAAGTTCAAACATTTGGCCATTCTAGAGTTAACGCATGCCCAGAAAGAAATCTTTAATCGCAATATAGTACCGATGGTAACATTTGATAAGTTATATGATAAACGAGTTGGTTAAAAAAATGCTGGTGGAGTAATTTGAAAATCACTTTCTTGAGGCCGAAATGTACGCCAACCGCTACCATCAACATAGGCAGGCACAGGTGAGCAGAGTGTTCGTCCACTGCCCACTAGAGAATCGTAGGCTGTGAATAAGGAGCGAATTACAGATGTCGGTAGGTCAGCAGCATAAAAGACCGATGCATCTACGTCCTTTGCCGCCGTTGGCTAAGCGGGCGAAACCACTCGTTGAAGAAGATTTCACCGCTCTTGCGCTCATCTTCAACACCGAATAGAAGTATTCGACGTCTCAGCATGGGCATTCGCCTTGAAATTCATTACTTTCTGACTCTCAAGTGATTCCATATTTGAGTTCTTCCTTTCGCTTTATTTTGCAACTAGAGAGTCCACTTCTGCTTTATTAGGATGATTGTCAGAATTTTCCATAACGCTGTTTTCTGCAGAGGTGGAATTGCCCCAAGAAAGAAAGAAATGCGAGTGAATGCTGCGGTTTTTGTGTAGAAATGAAAGGACGTTCTAATTTGCCGCCCATTTCAGTACCCTTCCGGGTAAAAATTTTTTTTATTGGTAAAATAGGAATGCATATATGAAGTGATCGATTTACGTTTTTTTTCAGACCTCACTGTTTTCATATTTCAGTTAAATTGACAATTTGTTGCCTAGAGTTTTGTATGCATCATCTACGACAGGATATGTGAAAGCTTCTAGGCTAGAATCGAATCGCCCTCTGTAGAGATGCGCTTATACGATGTTAGAAATCTGTTTGCTTGTCGGATACCTTAATTTATAATCCAAGGAAGGAATCTGATGGTCGTTTAGAACGTGAAGAGTCGTGGTTTATTCTGGATAAGTTCTAGAAACTCATACATGTATAACAAAAGAGCCTGTATAGTCATTAGTCGAAGAAACATCGTGATATTCTCTTTCGTACAATTTACGAAGGTGAACTGTACTATTTTCCAACCATTCCTTCCCAAACATTTCATATCATCTCATCAAAAGGGGATTACTTATGCGCAACGGGGATTATGAAAGATCCTGCCGTCGTCTGATGCGTTTTTCAACATGTTGGTTGAGATTTAATCTTTTTTTTTCATTGGCTGTTTGACATCCTTTTGTTTGTTATTTGATTCGCTATTTTATTTGATCCTATATGACATGTATTTGAGTATATTGAATAAAGGGAGCAGTTATATTAGTGCATCTATTTTTGGTTAAGAGAATTTTAACGTTTACCCACACCGATGGGAAAGGAAGTTATCCTGGGGAAGAAAGAAGAAGTTATCGTTAGAGAATATATAGTTTTGATATTCCATTGCAAAGAAATACTGACATTGTAACAAAATCTTTAATGAAAGTATTTCAAATTCAAATAAATCTAAATAAAATTTGCAATTTCACTCATTATGCAGACAGCCAACAAAATTTCGAATAAATTACACATATTAATGTATTTCTTTCAAATAATAGCACTATTGTTCATATTTTATCATCGTCCATAATTGAAACCTATGTGAAATTGCACATGAACAAATACAATTATAAATCAATTCGACAAAATAAAATTGACTGAATTAAATGGGTGCAGTTGTAAGCGATAAATCCACTCGAATTCGTTGCAATGCTTGTCGTACCTCATGGGTTGGTTCCGTTTCATAACCAAAACGAATTGTTGGATACTCGGCATGGTCGTCGTATTGTTTGATCGCCTCATTACGGAGATATTCAAGCACTGTACTAAGATCAGCGATATGTGTGCATGAAGGGATGATCCGTTGATCCGTCCTCAGCATTATAAGATACTCACTGAGAATAGATGCGGCATCATCAATCTGCGTTTGGCATTGTGCATATTCCTCGCAAACCTCGCTGCATTCTCTATGCAGCTTGGCCATCAGTTTTGAACGCCATTGAGGTGAACATTGTGCCATAGCGCTATACGACGGAATCTAAAATACAGCTTAGAATAGTCGGAAGGACGTTCTCCAACATTCGCCATCATCCATAAACAGGTATTAAACACCTTTGCATTCGTTAATTTGGCATGTCATGGAGTTCGAGCAAAAGCTATATATTCCATATTATGAAAGCAATAACTGAAGAAAATGATACGGAGAAATTTAGGTCACCTGGTCGGTTATGGTCTTTAAGTTTCTTATGTGATCTATTGAAGGCGATAGATCTAAGTGGATGCTTCCGCTTGTAACTCAACACTATTTCGCATCCTCACAATACCGTTAACATGAACAATGAAAACCTAAACGTACTATAAAACACCAACAAGATTTAGAAGCAGAAGGCCGCATAAAATTTCGATCACTAAGCCGTTGAATTCTGAAGGCAAATGACAACAAAATCAATGATAACTTTTTAACACTGCATCGCTCCTGCAATCCAGTGTAGTATGTCGCGGGGTTTGTTGAGAGAGAAAGATGAAAGAGTCTCCCAACATTGTACCATCTCGAGGTTTTCGTCGGGGTGATCTCCTTCTTTTGGATCACTCTTGGACTTTTTCGCTACAATCCCTCCCAAACCCAGCCAAGTTGTTGTGTCATTTTTTCGTTGGAATGGTTTTCATCCTTAGGCCAAATCATTGAATCATTGTTCAGGCCAAAAATACTTCTCGACGGCGAACAACTGCTCTTGGTGCTTATTACCTGTACCTCCGCAGAGGCTGTGACGCAGTATTCATAAATCGTTACATTAGCACATCCTTAATGAAGGTAAATTTACTTTTTCTACGCATTCCAGTTGCATCTTGAAATTCTGCATCGAATCATGCAGTCGAGCCACTTCGTCGAAATGCTTCTCCACTAGTGATATACTCCTCAGAATATTTTCCGCCATTCATTCCAAAGATGAGATATGTTTTCATAAGTCTGAAATGAGAAATACTCTCGCTATATCTTGTCAAACTTTCAGGGACAATAATATCGACACGGTGACAAAAGCGCCAGCAGGCAACTTCATCGCCGTGCTTTCATACAGCAATGAATTAGTTACATGGCTTCATTCTCGGTGCTGAGAGATGCTTTCTGGTGGTCTACTTCAAATGGTAACCATTTTAGATTTTAGATGTTCATGAAACATCCACAAAATACTTTAAACATTGTTTCCTATTGAATGATTAGCATTGCCTTAAAAACTGTTAAATAAAGGCGCTATTCCAACCAATATTTCTTGTACAGTAACGTTTTTATTGGCGATCCTTGAAGTTAACAGAAGAAGAATTTTATTCTTAGGGATTTCATTCGGCGTCATATTCTTAGATCATAGCAGTTCCAGTCACTTGCAACGACTTCAAGATCATCAGCATCCTTCAGTGTCAGTTTTTTAAAGGACCGGGAGGATAAATAAAAGAGGATAGAGTGAGCATGATCTCAACGAAGATTTGGGCAACTACGAACTGTTAGGATGGATATGTGGATGAAAAACTTTTATACAAAGTACAACAAGCTTTGCATTGAATAATTAGTCAACTTTCGTCCATCAAAATTTTATAGATTATCTTTGAGGATTTTTTTCACGTTATTCAGATTTAGAAAAATGCACTAGTGCCTCCTGAGGAACTGTAAGCATCAGCGCAACTGTGATGACATATTCTTCGAACAAATTTCAATGTGTTAAACCTCTTTCCAATTCGGCGATTGTCCTTTACCTATTCAGCGTCAACAGCCGGTGCCAGGGCCAGATTTAACCCATTTCAACAGACCATGAGCTGATCAGGTTCCCTTCCTAGTCGTGATCGAGGCTAGATTTAACTCAAGCCCATGAAACAGTTGAGTATATTTAATCGTAAAATTTTCACGATCAACAGAGCATATAATTGGAAAATATCGGTATAGATTGTATAGCACGGCCCTTGAACAGTAGTGATAGCAAGTCGGCGAAATAAAGCAATGCCCGTGATTGAGGAACTGTGTAATATCCGCCTTTGCATTGGCCTCGTTTTGCCAACCGTTTTTATGAATTACCAGCAAAAAATAAGGAATGTGCGAAATAATGCCTTCATACCTTAAATGATATAGCCGCCCATACCAATCGTTGATAAAAGACCTATTTTTGGCAGGAAAGAAGGAATCTGTTGTCAAGCCAACGTGTGGCTCCGTGGTCGTGCCAATGAATAGGGAATCCGTGGGTCGGCGATGGCATGTTCTCTTGGCCAGGACGAATAAACCGATCAGTGGTACATCCCCGTGCGTATAAAACCGATCAGTGCAAAGGCGTGCAAATATTTCTCACCTTCGAATGTGCGCAGCCCCTTTCGAAATTTACAGATCTGATAGAGGGGATCATTCATGACTGGAATACCTTCGAGTAATCCTCGAATTAAAGCTACTCAGACAGACAGACACGCAGACCAGCGTCGGTTTAGTGGGGCCTATGCAAGCTTGTTCCCCAACATGCTTTTGCAAACTCGGGAAAGCGCACAAAAAAGCAAACAATATAGTAACATGGGGTCTCCAATTATTTCATTTGAATAACGACATCAGCACTAGCGCAAAATACATCCCACAAACTATCGTTGTGAGACACCTGCATTGCGGTTGCTCGCGAAAAAAAAAAGAGATACTGCATTGAAGGGGAGAATAGATCGAAATTAAATCGAATACTTGAGTCTCATTATCGAAAATTAAATTTTACACGAAAATAAATAAGAACATCGGTGTCCAGTATCCGACCGAAGGACGATTTGTAACAATAATAATGAAACAGAACTTCAAAGAAATACATATACGTAAGTATATGCCCTGAGGGATTATATCTTCAAAAAAAAAAAATGCATATTTTGAATTATATTTTGCATTAATTACGCATTCCAATTTCAAATGTATATACCGAATTTAAAAAATACAAGTATAGTTAATTAAGTGATGAATAAATCAATGATATTTCATGAGTGGAACTAGCAAGTCACCTTTAAAATCTCGAATTATTTTGCATCTCAACGATGTTTTCAGCTAGGGTGTTCAATATACGAATCACATCCTAAAAAGCACCTATAACTCTAAATGAGTCTTTAATATAATTAATTCGTAATTCTCTAGAAATATAAACAGTACTTTGCAATGTGAATGAGATCACTATTTTCACTTATGAAGCAACACTTTATGGGAAGTAATAAATATGGAAAATTTTAATTTTCATTTTAAAATTTGATTATTATCTTTTAAAATATACAAATAAATTAATCGAACAATTGGAAAAAATTTTACAACTTTCAAAAAAAAAAAATAAATCGCTCAAAAAGAAGAAATGAACAACAGTGATTATGTTCGAAATAAAATAGAGAAGAGATGCGTGATATATTTGGTCGTTTTTTTACGCTGTCATTGGCGTTGAACAGTGATCATCCGAAGTGGTTTCACCTCTGTAACGACACATCAACAACACAATGCCATTTTGTGCATTCAACCAATTGTGATCATCTTTTTCCACTTTAATAATTTTTACAAATCGAATCGCTCAAAAATTTCATTTAAACGAAAATTTGAATGCTCTTATTAAAATGATGAATAAATCGATATGCAAATTATCGTAATTATTTATTTTCTTCATTTCAAATGTAATCGTTAAGTAATTTTCAATAGTTTTGCCGGAAATCAATGTTTTCAATAATATACGAATATTTCAGGATATATTATTTTTGACGGATATGAGTATACTTTTGTGTTGGTTTTTTGTCGTTTCGTTGTTATTAGATGATATCAATGCGAATAAGATCCATATGGGGACGCCCGAGATCGAAATACAACAGATTAAAACGTTTGATCTCGATATTGGCACAGATTTAGATAGTTCATTGCTCAACTCAACGCAACGCTACAAACGTCAAATTGCTTTCTTATCATTTGCTGAGTTAGTCAAACAACGCATTAAAGGAAACAATGTTGCTCAAGTAAGATACTTATCGATTTTTAAATATACGTTTAGCTATAACCGTTAAGCTATATAGCACTATTGTGTTAAAATTAAGAAACGAAGAGAGTTTTATTTATATTAACAAAAAAAAAGCGTTAAAAAAGTAAATGCGTTAAATTTGACTTTATATATTATTAGCATAAAATTTTCGAAGCTTTCTTATTGATTTTATCAATAAAAATTAGCATCGAAGATGCATAGCTATAAGCGAAATGTGGTTTTAGTGCCCATGTGTTATGAATCCTGGCTCGAACGAGTGTATTCCATATGATTCTCGCTATCAGGCGGCCTCTATCGAAGAAGCTATTGTTTCATTTCCGGATGTCACCATGGATCCTCGAATACTCGAGCAAACTTCAGGAATACATTTGGTAGCATTTCACTTCTAAAATATTTGCCATCTATGCGGTGATATACGTCTAGATTGCTACGAAGAACGTATGAAAGATATCTAACAAAATTTGAGCGACGTAATGCTATTAAAAGAGCTGCAGAGTCTCAAAGTTTGAGATTTAGAGCTTTAACTCAGTTAGTCAGCAAAGAATTAAATATATTGGCTAGAAACAAAACGTTCGAGAATCTACGAATCACTCCAATAGCTTCATCAGTAGCTCGACATAACCAAGCAAACTTCATTCATGACTCAAAAAAAAGTCTTACGCTAAAGTTTACCGATTCACTTCTGAATATAAATATTCTGGTTGTCTATAATTCGATCATAGAAATTTTGTTGCTAACTCTTCTAAATGAGACATGAAATAGAAGCTGGTTATAGACTGGTTCACTTATATAAGATTACTTTATAGTTGTGTTTAAATTAAGTTTTCTATTCGAGGGTAATGCATTCGCATGCGAAACAATCGAGTGCCAAACATGTGCTGCGTTGTTGAGTGAAAGATTACGAAGGATTGGATTGCTTTCGAGGAATGAATTTCTTGGTGTACCTCTGCCACATCTTGTTCAACCTCATCTCTGTCGTAGATTCCGATTCGCTAGAACTCTAACGGTTAGCGTTTCCAATCGTTCATATTTATTAAGAAACATATTTCATTTCGTTAAATCTATGAAATCGATTTAGGTAGATTTAGCCAACTTATTAAATTTTGCTAATAGTATAGAGAAATAGCTGTTCCAATAAGTTGACTCCATAAGATTTAATTTCTAAAAATTAAATCTAAACTTCTATAGGTTGACTTTCAGACGTATCTGCCGCATTAACGTAACATTTTCATGTCATCGCGTTTTCATGTTTTTGGAAAAGATTACACAAATACGCAATAAAATTATGAAACTTTTCAAAGCAATAGCAAATGCTAAACGATATTTCTTATGTAAACTTTGAAGAGTGCTATCACAGGAAATTAAGTGCCAAAAAGATGAAATAATAACTCGATTTGAAAATATAAATTAATTGTTCTTTTCTAGCAATTCTCATTATTGAAAGCATAAATTTCTTATTGATATTTTTCCGCTGACTATGGCGAAAAGATACCAGATAGCTAAAAAGATCCTTACCGATTTTATCGGTCTGATTTTATTGGCAAGAGACGATACCTGTAAAACTTAGAGAGTCTCCAAAACAGCTTTATGAATGAGCGACTTGGAATGCTCACTTGTTCTGTTTGAGTGGTCCCCTATAAAACAACTCACTTTTGTGGTTTCTTTACGTAGAAACAACATTAAGCTTTTAAAGAATGTGACCACAAATGACCAGAACGCAGATGACCAAAGCATTAGCGGCATTAGTAGGAATGACCATCCAATGGCCGGAATAGGAATGACCAAGGGCTAAAGATCACACGAACCCGGCCAAAATGTATTTAAAAATATTCCTATAGAAAACTTGGTACTTCATCAACTCTAAAGTTCTCGATTTTTCTCGTTTTTACTAGAGTTGGATCGAGGAATTTAATGCTTGGAGAGTGTTAGTGGGTCCTTGAGTTCTAACGCCGAGATCTCGATCTTCAGCTATGACAACATCAACCCATGGCTCGAGCATCTCTAGGAATGGTCATCTCTTCGTTTTAAGTGAGGTTTAGGATCCCGATCTTATCTCCCGATCTTATCCGTTTTGTCAAGGGCCCCGAGAATAGTCCCCCTCCACCCTTGACAGCCGGCTCTACCACTTCAAAGCTTCCAGGATGCCTTTACCCTCATTGGTGGGGATAACACCCTCCCTACACTCAGAACCTCGCAAAGCACTTGTATAGGCCCAAACATTTGCAGCAGCCTGTTTCTTCTTTGCAAGAACTGGAATATGGAATCTTTCAGCCTCCTCGACCGCCATCCTTCACCCCGGATTTTGTGAAAGAAGCGATTACAGAGGGTCTGCGAAACTTGCTCCCGGCGAATTTATTTAGACCAAATCAAACACCGCAACTCGCCTTCCCACCTCTCAACTCTCCTGCGGATCTCTTCTCACAAGCTCCAGTGAGGCCTTTTCAACATCCCTTAATGCTGATAAACTACATAAACTACCGTACTACGTTGTTCGAGATCAGAGAAGTGAGAATATTTGAGGGATGGGGGGGGGAGGGGAGGACAGGTTTCTTAGTGAGAGAAATTTTGAGGCATGACCCCTATCCTACTCCGACTATACATGAGGAAACGTGGTTGAGCTACGTTCGAAGAAGGAAATCAAGTGGCCGTTAAGTACTTCATGCCTCGCCGGGTCTTAACTACTACCACGCAAGTTGTTTCATCGAGTCACTCGGATTCCTCTATAAACTTCTAGCTTAGCCATAATACATAACCGTGAGCAATTAATTCCAAAATTTTGAAGAAAAAAGTTTTATGCATTTTTGCAAGTACCTCGTAATCGGGCGTTCGGTCGAACCACATCTCACCTTCGAGGCAATACGGAGAGAGGGCAAAGGGATGGAATCGATGGTGGAATAGCACGAATGATAGATGAAGTATATGATAACAATCAACGGGTACCAGCTAGATTTTCACGACAAATCACCTCATCTTCCTTTCAACCAAACCTTCTAGGTAATACTTACCAAAATGTATGTCAGTGATTTCTTTTAAACTTTCATTTCGATTTCTTTTTTACTTCCTTGGAATCTCTTTTTTATTGAATTGTGTTGAATTTGGCTCATTGGTCATTTATGTGCGTTAGATGTCTGCGCAGTTATCTGTGCACTTTTCTGCTTTTGTGTTTCTTGCAAATATTATGGCCATTTCTCTACCTATATCCAATGAGGTTCTAGGAGTAGACGGTCTAGGCGGTGCCATTCAAATCTAAACCAAGAAAAACTGAAAGTACCAACAAGTAGAGGACCCTATCAGGAGCATGCACAATATGTGCGTTTACGTTCCTCTTGTCTGACCAACCGGTTTCATTAATTGCCAATAAATAATGCAACAAATGGGATGTCACATTCATCTTTAAGCTTAGGTGATTCTCTTAAAAGACTAGTTTCTTTCTGAACTGACCAATATAATTTGAAAAATCAACTAGTTTTCAGATACTTAAGTCAAATACTTTCTTATTGTGTATGAGTGAAAATATGCAAGATCTCACTCTAGGATTTTCTATGCATATTTTCTTATGACCTGATTCGCGATCTAAAAATGATTATCAATTGCGTCTTGAGGAAGAACCTATACGATATCGTGTGTGGAACGTGGAGAGGCTGAAAACGACGATACGGATTTATTGAATCTTTGCGGTGTTTGTTGGACATGGCGTCAATTGCCTGAGACTTACTTTCCGCGTCTTATCAATGAGCTTGTTTGTAAGAATGGCCCAGACGACTATTGCTTATCCGGTTAGCTTCTTAGCTGTTTATCAAGCGATTATCACTCGAACTGATGAACTAGAAGACTTGTAGTGCCTCTTCAACATGCTTAGATTTCTCTCTGTGCCAGTTTTAAGCCTTTAGTGAATGTAAATACTCTTACGGCAATTACACGTTTTACAATGCCTCTCACCTGTCGATATGCATTCCTAAAACTCTCGAAGGCAAGATTCACCTTGTGTCACCACAGTTAAGCGATTCACAACAGTGTAAGAAATAGAATAATTACTACATACGCATTGTTGTGAGGTTCTTTCTTTAAAGATCCTCCTTATTAATCCCCTTCGTCTCAATATTGCATGAGCTTAATAGGCTTTGAGGTTTCTCGAGCTTTCAATTACAATTCTGAATTTTTTGATAATTAAATAAATTTGTCGGTCTAGGTTGACATATAGCCAAGGAGACGATTTATTTGTCTAAATTCAGTGCTGATTTAAATCCTTTGAAAAATATGTTCAAATACATGAGCAAGATTTAATTGGTCATAGATTTCTTAACAATCATACAAATATCTTTTTAGCAGTGATAGATAAAAGCTGGAAAACGCATCGACGAAGTAATGAATGCCGGTAAACAAATTGCAGGATGGGGAACATGCTATCAACGCTATCGGAATATTGACGTATTACAACGCATTGGTGAGACGTGGAAACCGGCTGTCATATCATTGGCCACTTTCTGTGATTGCAGAGTGAAGGCAGGCACAGAAATTCATGCACTCGTTGTTGGCAAAAAGAAATAATTTCATTCGCGACGAATGCTATCAAAACAAATATCAACAAATATTCGTCTTTTTATCAACAAATATCAATAAATATTCACCTTTTTATCAATAAATATCAATAAATATTCGTCTTTTTATCACTATGTTTAGTTCTATTCCCTTACGATTATGTTTTTTTTATCACTGGATTGTTTTGTAGTAATCATTCAATTCGCATTCATTAATTTAAACCGCTGATAGTGCGGGAAATTCACTTCACATTTTCATTTTTTATATAATTCAACAAGCATAGAGGACGACAATTTCGATAGGTGATGTTTAATCGATAATAGAATTAAAGAAATGAATATTCCTCTTTCAATATATCAATTCTTTTATGCTTTTTATGAATTTCTAAAATATTTCGAGATTCTTTGAAAATATTTTGCTCTTTAATTGTGTTAAAGTTTTTTTAAATTTTTTGTTTATATTGATAATTTATTTCTCTGTATGCGAAAGTTTAAAAATTTTTTTTTGATAAAAGATCTCTTAACGAAATTATATTGGGACGGATGAAATCAACAATCGAAACGATATATTTTTATAGTTTTAAATAATCTTTTTGGGTGCAAAATAATGGAAAATATGCAAGATGAATGCATAATAATTAGCGTCCATTTGTGTTCTTATTTGTGCTATGATATTGTACAATGTTGTCGGCATCGCTCGTAAGAGTCTACACATATGCAAATAGCCATAAAATGACATTATCGTATTTGTTTTCCTCTTTCATATTCAATCAACGAGTGCTGAGAAAGTCGCTTCATTTATTTCCATCTGCAATGTTCGGAATTTGTATATGATGGACACGGTGTAAACATGTCCCACTTCCCCCCATATACACATACCGCACTCCAGAAATACCGTACCTTCCCACCACACACACGCCAAAACGTTATCAAAAGGAAGGCTTCGCCCCCTCTACACTACATACAAACAAGAACATACCACATTACACGCACCATACGGTGTACACACACCGCATATACACCACATACCACACACTCATACACCACGCACCACGCCACGCCACACCACGCACCCATATTTGGGTAGCAGTTTTCGCAGTCTTAGTGTTGCTTCAATGTTGTTCGAGGAGTGCATGAGTGGAGCCAATTCGCAAGTGTATATGCGATAGAAGATGCCTAATTCGCATGCGAAAGAAAGTCTACCATCGAGAGGCATGTAGCAATTGTCGGCCCCTTATAATCGTCCAATTTTGTCGATCTGTTCTCTCTCGTTGAACGGTATGCGGTGCTCGGCCACCGTCAGTTTATCTGTTATTATGTTTGTGCATGGTATTTGAAGTTATTCACCTTCCAGAAATGTCAATAGCGCACTAAGATAGGAAAATCTGTGATCTGTATGCTTTAAGAAATTGGCTTGCGAGGTTGCAATTTCTGCAATTGCAATTTTGGTGTTTGCAAGTATATTTGCAAGAAGTGTTTGCAAGTATATTGCAAATATTTGCAAGAAGCACAAAACGGCGACATGGATTTTCGGCAGTTTCAACTTGTGAATAGCGACAATCAGTGATGATGAAAATTTATGTCTATATCATACTTGAATAATTGGGCCTCTTTGCTGTAGAGAATGAATAAGAAAGACTGGAACAATATTTCCTCTTCTTGAATATATGCACAAACATTGTTCTTCTTTATTTTTTCAATTCTTTTGCCGTTAACGAGCCGAATTCTATGAATGCATAGAATGGCGTAAAATGACAGCTTTCAGATGGCATCAAAATATATTAAAGAAGGCGACAACGTTGATCTGAGTGAAGAACGACGAAAAGTAAAATTTTGTGTGGATTCATTAAGTGAATTGTTGCATGGTGCGGAGCATCTAAAACGACGTCGGGCGATCGCTAAGTTCGTTGAGGAAACACCTGAACTTCACGATGCTTTACCGACTACGTTCATGAGCCGAGAACAGAAATTGGAGAATGCATCACGTAAGGTTAGTGTAAAAAAAAATGGTAAATATGCTTTCTGCTACATATATACAGCTCGGTTTCAGCAATTTTTTTTGTCACCGACAAGAACAGCACAAACTCATTTCGAATATCGGTGCTCAGTTAAATAGGCAATATTAACGGCGATTGTTTAGGATGAACGTACGATATTTTATAGTGTTTAAATTTCAGAAATGCAACGAACCTTTTCATCTCATAATGTGGTATCGGACTTTAACCATCTTTAGTAAGTAGAGAAGCGTTTCAGAAGACGTGATTTCTTGACGAAATGCAATCACAAATAATTGATAAAAAATAAAATATGCAATGGAAAGGATTGATCTACATGCGAGCGGATCGATGAAAAATGTGTTGAGATTTTTCAACACTTTTAAATGTCTCTAGATCCGTTCGAAGTTGATAGATCAACATGGAATACTCTATAGGAAATCAACCAAAGGTTTACATAGACAGAGAGGCACATATATGTACAGGTATATGCGCGTCGACGTATCGCTCCGCTGGTTTACGCTTTGTAAATGTGACTTCAAATGTGCTTTACATTGAGTTTTATAAAGAATCTCGATGTTAATGGATCTGAATACTGCCAAATGATTATATGCTAAGAGGTTGATTAGCGAAAAGAGTTGTAGTGTTTTCGAATGGATCTTTTTATGTAAATTTAATGTTGCAGTATCCGTAATGAACAATAGAATTAGAATATGTTCGAGGAGAAATATAGAGAAATACTGAGAGAAAACTTTTTGAAATATAAACGAATGAAAAATTATTTATAGCTATAAATGCATAAGATGGAATCGATGTATTGTTTGATTCAATTCAATCGAATAAAATGTGAATTTCTCATATCGTATATAAGGATCGTTTTCATATTATTATTCACAAATATTTTATTGTATTTTTTTTTCTGATTTTTTTTTCAGATTATAGCTCTGCTGAAATATTTACCTTCATTAAATATCTCTAATTTTGAAGACATCTTCTATTATCAAAGGTTTTTTTTTTAAATTATGCTAATTGAATTATTTAAATTTTAAACATCATAATGCTTATAGCGTTTGCATATTTAGAAAATTGGATGAGAGAATATGTGGATGCTAACGTATTGGTTGTGTAAATTCTGGAAAGCGGCATAATTCTGAGGATTAGTTTTTAAAAGAATTCAATATCACATATATATCTCTCTGCTATCAATGGATGTAGTATGATTTATAACAACACAAGTGCCGCATTTGTAGATTGCTGAGTGCATATTGGAATGAAAAAAAAAAACTCTGAGATTACTAATGACTAAACTATAAAAGACTTCAAATATGCATCAATCGGTTTTATCGACTTTAAAGCATTCGGTAAATATTTCAAGAAACCGATCTATCACGATAGAGTAAAAAAAAGGTCGTTCTGGAAACTAATTAAAAATTTAAAAAATTTAATTGAAGAAATAAAAATTCCTCAAAGAAATTTGAATTGAAGCTTTGTGAATATTTCTAAACAAATTCCATATATATCCTAAATGAGATATTTATAGTCTTGTGATGCATCTAGATGGTCACCCACTTTCGCTTCATAGTATAGTGTTCATACCGACATTGATGCAACTCACTGACGATGAACAAAGGAAGAAATGGCTACCAAGGGCTATTAACCTCGAAATTATCGGAACTTATGCGCAAACAGAGTTAGGCCACGGTATGATTCGGTTTTTATTATTGTCACAAATAAATATATAATTATAAGTATAGTATATTACAGTGTATAGTTTTATTATAATTAAAGGTAGTGCTTTTCATGCTATGAAATTCTTTTCTCTAATACTTTTTCTATGGATTTCTTTTCGCCTGCAGATTTCATTTTAATAATTTTTTCAACATCCATTTGCAGTCTACAGTTATAATTTGAGTAATTCAGTTATTTCTGCATTTAACTTATAGGCACTAATCTTCGTAAACTGGAGACCACAGCTATTTACGATGTAAACAATGAGCAGTTCATTATTAACTCGCCAACAGTAACATCTACGAAATGGTGAGTTATGTGTGCTGATATAGTTTATAGTAATTAATGCCTTTTTTTTTTTGAAATAGCCGATTGATACTAGATATCTCATATGCAATTGCTTTGTGCCAGTATTGGGCTGCACTATTAAATGAATATATTTGCTTTCTTCCAGAGTAATATTTGATGGAATGCTTCAGGTACCTCTCGGTCCTTCATTTTCCTTCTCCCACCTTCATTCACCTTCTCCCTCCTTCATCCTCCTCCTCCCTCCTTCACTCCTCTTCTCCCTACTTCATTCTCCTCCTCTCTCCTCCTTCCTTCTCCCTTCTTCATTCTCCTTCTTCTCCTTCCATCTCCTCCCATCCCTCCAACGCCACCTTCCAGTGGATGGAAATAAAATAGAGCATGCGACCAAGACCATAAAATTATTTTGTGTCTTTAAAGTGCAATCCATCGGCCATTTATATTGGAAAATATAAAAGTGATATCTCTTTGAAGATGTTTGCTAAAGCAATTCGGCGAATAATACAACACAAACAATAAAATGTAATTTATTAAATTAAGGTGGCCTGGAAATCTGGGTAAAATGTCGAATTATGCGATTATTGTCGCACAACTCTATGTGAATGGCGAATGCTATGGTCCTCATCAGTTTATTGTACAGCTTAGAGATGAAAATACACATATGCCACTAGCAGGTCAGTCTTGCAATCTTCTAATGATTCATTTTTGAATAAAATGTGGATTAATTCTCATTGCAAATGTCGTTGATATGACTATTGAATAATTTGTTGTGTTGGACTCGAGAATATTGAAAACTCATAGAGAATGAAATTTCTTTCTCTCTGCCTGCCTTTCTCCTTATCCTCTTGCTCTTGGCTTTTCTATAAGGGATTAATTTGTTGCAAATGCAATGATTTTTTTTTTTTTTTTTAGATTGAACCATATACTATGCGATACATTACGCCCATCAAAATTCATATTTTAATTAATATGGTTGTAAATTTATAAATGTCAAATCGACAAGCATATTTACATTGCCCGAGTCATCATAAAGGCATTTATAAAGGTGTTTTTTTTTTCAAATGATGCTGGATATGTGCGGAAGCGTGGAAGGACTTATAGGCAGTAATACTGGATATGTACTTTGAAATTGTGTGGCATCCACGACACCTACATTAATTTTCTAAGTGAAAGTACCATTCAACTAAGATCATTAATGAATTTCTTTAAGGAATCACAGTTGGTGATATCGGACCGAAATTCGGCTTTAACACAAATGATAACGGTTTCCTGAGATTTAACAATGTGCGTATCCCACGTCAGCAAATGCTAATGCGCTTCGCAAAGGTGATTTTTTAAATGAAATTTGTGTAAGAATTTAGATTTATCACATAAATGTTAAATTTTAGTCATTTTGCATGATATGGGGCAGAATCTTTTTTAGTTTTGAATAGCAAAAATGAATAATAAGATAGTAAATGTAAATATTAAATAGTAGAAGTAATAGAATCGGCGGGAGATGAAACAATAGGACATCAATTCAACCAGACGAGAAATGACGATGCTATTAGACGATTTGGGTAAAGGTTTATTGCACGCGGGTATAGGTAAAGATTTGTCTCATTCTCAGGTAACACGAAATGGAGAGTACGTGAAACCAATCCATGAAAAACTTGGCTATGGTTCGATGGTCTTCATTCGTTCAGTGATGATTTCTCAACAAGCACTTTTTCTTGCAATGGCGTGTACAATTGGTATTCGCTATTCTTGTGTTCGACGACAAGGAGAGATTATACCTGAGTAAGTATTCACGTCCACTCATACTTGTCTCTCAATATGACTGTTAGGCTTTCAAATCTCAGAAATTTTGAGGACGAAAGTTAGGATTGGATTCAAAAGAATTTTGCATACTATAAGTGGTGTGGCTCAGTCACAAGAAAGCGGCAAAATCAAATCCGAAGGCGAAATGAAATATTATGGAAGATTATATACTGTTGTGCCTTTTAACAAACACTCCTTATGTAGGCATTATGGTATCTGAGTATGAAAAGAAGCAGTAATAACGATTGTTTGATGAGCGATGAAAACTTTGCCACGAACGAAAACATGAACTTGTGACCTTCCCCTTATCGAACGAGTGCTTTCCCAATGAACTACAGCAGGCGCTTCAGCCGACATTAATTCTTGCTTTTCTGGTTTTTTTTTTACTTATAAAAGAAGGAATATTTGCAAAAATGGCACAAAACATTCCCACCCGTATAGGAAAAAGCAAATTTTATTTGCTAAATTTATTGTCACTTTCAGTGGGTACCAAATAACTTTTTTGTACTGCTCAAAAGATTACTTAATTCATTATTATCATTCAACCCACATTCGGCTTTGCATGGTTCAGCACGACTTCCAATTCTCCACATTTTTTAAAATTGAATTTAATCTTGTTTATAATAAATCAATTGTTATTCAATCATGCATCGTTATCCGCAATAATAGAGCCTCTGAACACTGTCATTATCAAAGATATTTCATAAAAAATTGCATTATACGATGAAAATTTTTTAATTATTTGCTTCAACACGTCGATCTATTTCAATACCACTGATCGATTTACTTGTACTATTTGAAAATTTGTTTCGGGCAATATTTTGCAAATTTTTCATATAGTTATACGTCTATTGTAGATGGGAAAATGAGGCTATGTTGAATGCTGGCCAAGCGAAGCAAAAAAAACGAAAAAAGTCTTTCTAGGTACCATTCGAAGAACATCATCGCGTAATTAGGATCGCAGACAGTGTCAATGACATAAAAATATGTCAATTTCCACCAGAAATAAAGAGGGACACTCGAATAATCCTTAATATTGAAATGTTTATACTATCACGTTATAAGTGAATATTTCATTATCATTCCGCAGGATAAATTTAGTTCTTTGTCAATGATTTTTACTAGTCCCCTCATGCCAAATATTTTTCAAGTCTATACCCGACCTAACAAACCTTTTAGTAGAGAACATCGATATGATATAGGTGATTCATAGTAAGATAATGAAGTAAATTCAATTGAACAATAAAAGTAATAAAATTTAAATATTTCTTTTCATTTATTCGGTTGATGTTTTAACCGAAGGAATATAAACTGAGAAGTAGATTTATTGTTGAGTGATCGTTGCAGGTCGAGCGAAGTAAAAGTGATCGACTATCAAACACAACAATATCGGCTTTTTCCTCAATTAGCTCGTGCTTATGCATATTGGTTCACCGGAAATCACGTGAGGCTATTATACGCTCAAGTACTCGATGAACTTAGAGAGAACAAGGCAAGAATAAATATTGTTAGAACTTTTTTCTGGGGAATAAAAAGTCCAAAACGTCTTCCGTCACGTTACCATTCTAAAGTTGTTCAATGTAGGTGCAGAAACTACGATGTTTTATTGTATTTAAGCTCAGTTAATATTTCTATTATACTATATGCGAACCATTTCATATTGAGATGCGATTCTCTGAATATCAGGCGAATATACAATATAGACGACTCTGGGGAAAATAACTGTAGGATCTAAACATTTTTTTATATTTTTATTTTTTTTTCATTATATTTTAAACATTTTTTTAAGGGATATTTCATTATATTGAGGATTTTAAACATTTTTTTTTTACCAAAATGGGAAAATATTTATGATTGTAATGGTTTATATGGGAAAAATTTATAATTGTGTTCGTCAAGTAAGAGAAATCGTAAGAATGAGTACCTAATAAAGAAGAATCTCAGTGCATTTGAGTGGATTTAGATCGAACTTTTGCCGGAGCTACATGCGCTCTCTTCTGGATTGAAAGCCGTTGTTACTCATCAAGTTGCCATAGGAATAGAGCAATGTCGAATGGCATGCGGTGGACACGGCTATTCGGACGCTAGTGGACTTCCGCAGTTGTATGGGATTGCCGTTGGTGGATGTACCTATGAGGGTGACAATATCGTGCTGCTATTGCAAACCGCTCGGTACTTCATTAATATAAATATGAGAAAAAAATTATTAATTTCGTTGCTTCATTCGCAAGAAATGCGTATGCGATAAGCTGAAACTCGGAAAACTCAATTTCTTTTGTTATGTCGAATTTTTTATATAATCTTCTGCCTTAAGGAACTTCATAAGCGCATCTCGCATTCCGAAAGATTTTACACCTATCCTTCGAACAAACTATGCTATAGATTCTTTATATTTTATATTGCAACGAAAGAAGAGATATAAGAAAATGCAGTAGAAAAATGTTGCAATTTGCAAATGTGTTGTTATTTCTTTTAGCAAAAAATGTTTTATTTAGTTTTCTGATGAAGAAGGCGAAAGCAGCGTTAAGCGGAAAGATGCATTCACCAAGTGAAAGTATAGAGTATTTATTCTGTGAAAGACGACATCTCAAATCGTCGATCAATCACTCAAGCGGATCCGACTATACAGTCCTCATTGAGGCATTTGAACATCTCGCTCGTAGACTTATTTTCACGTAAGCATACTTCCTTTATCAGGTATGACAACATCAACATAAGCTAGTCGACCACTAGACGCTACGCGAATCGCCGGATACGGCTAACAGTTGTATCGTTGCAGCTGTAAACTACAGTTCAAGAAAGAAATTACCTGAGGGAAAATGCCGCATTTTCTCGCTTATAAGCCCTCTGACTTGTAAATCTCGGTATTTCTTTAAATTGGCGTTTATTCGAAATGAAGACTTGAGGGCAAAGGAAGCTTGTAAATGAAGAAGTAAGTTACTTGCTTCCATTCCGTAAATTCTTTTCAGCCAGCATCGAATCATCCAAGTATCTTTTAAACGACGCTTTTGACAACCTTAGTGGATCATATTGTAAAAGAACATACATTATATTATAGAGTTTATGATCGGATGGAGAATTTGAAGAAATGTGGCCGGACGAGTGAAGAGGCTTTCAATGAATGCTCTGTCGATCTATGCAAGGTAAGGAAGTTCCATTTTATATGGTGGAGGAAAGCGGAGTGTAGAGATGATAGCGAAGGGGTAGGTTTTTGTTTATCACGACCACTTTAATTGAGCCTTCCTAGCAAGTCGTATTCGAAGTGGACGTTAGCTCTTAATCATTCAGAAGCAATGGAAAGTTTTTTTTTTTTACGTTCAGTGGCAAATTGCTTTACGTATGGATGCAATGCTGTTAAGACAAAGTGGTCCGAAATTTTAGTTTCTATGAGGGCTGTGAAGGGATTAAAGAACATCTAATTTTATTATAAGAATGTTGTTCTCGACAGCATTTGGATTTTCTATGTGGTGCTGTATGGCATATATGGTTTTTCATTTTGTGTTTTGCCTGATAACTTTATAATAAATTGGAAGTGTTTTCGTTTATTTGAAATTTATTTGAAATACGTTTTTCATTAAATAAAAGAGTTTATATGGTTCAACGTGCATTGTAAGTCTTTTTGATATTATGTTTTCCTTTGCGATGTTCATTTCATCTATGATTTCGATTAAAAACTTCAAAGAAACTTCAAAGATCTAGGAAATCCCCGCCCGGGATCTTTGCAGCACAGAAGCCCGAAGTAGCGATGATGGTGAACTGCGAACACTATTTTAGATAAGGTTTGTGCAAGTAAAATAAGCCGGAATTTTTTTCTTGGTAAATTCGAAGAACCTCCAGAAATTTCGACTTTTATGACTTTGTAAGATAATTAACCTTGCAAGGCGTTATTCGGCGATTTTCGTTTCATCCCTATGCTTTTTGGATCTTTAGTGAGAGATGGGGCTAGACTCCCATTCCCCCTGTGGCCTTTTCTATATGCCGTTGTCACGTACAGGCGAAACTCTTTATGGTCAATACTATGCTTGCAGGCATCTCGTGCACACACACGACTATTCATCGCTAAAGCATTTTCAAATAAGCTCGCAGCGATTGCCGATCCGAACATCGCGACGGTCATCAAAGATGTGGTCACGTTTTATCTCACACATGAGCTTATCGAATGCGCAGCCGGCCTTCTCGAGTTAAGAATTTTCACATCATGGATGCTATAAGTGTGAACATATTCGAGATTAAGTGATGATTATAAATACTAAACCTACCTAGCAATAACACCAAATGGGGTTGAACACAACCCCCAAGGCATGCTGATGATGATTGTTCAACCTCATATAAACACTCGACATCTCGTTATTATTATTTGCTATCAGCGCCAAGAAGTTGCACATAATATTACATTGCAAGCATCATGTATAACGCATGCCGATTCATGTTGGGCACATTTTTCAGGATGGCTACTTAAGTGGTCAACAAATTGCCTATTTACGCTCTATACTTTATCGTACAATGGATAATATGCGTCCAAATGTTATCGCATTAGTGGATGCGTTCGATATTAATGATCGCGAATTGAACTCAATACTTGGAAGACGCGATGGAAAAGTTTATGAAAATCTACTCGAATGGGCACAACTCTCACCTCTCAATCAAACAGATGTTAGTTTTAAACAAAATTTATCGCAAAATATAAACAATAATGAGCAAAAAAAAAAACAACAATCCTTCTTCTATTCGATATTATTGTGCTCTATTTTTGTTACAAAACTTTGGCATTCAAATTGCACTTCAGAATTGTATCATTTCACCTTAAGGCACTTATCAGATCTATCAGCATAACTAAGAAAGATATAATAGTTACATGAGAAAAACCATTATGGGATGGCAAAAGCCAAAAAAAAAACAACTATTCATCTACCTTTATTATTATCTTTAAATTTATTTAGAAAATATTTAGAAAAATGAAATAATGTTAGAAGGAATTTCTTAAATTTGGATATTTGAATAAAAATTAAATATCATCATTATAGGTTATTGACGCGTATAAGCAATATCTCGAACCGTATATGAAGCAAGCACGAAGCAAACTCTAACGAGAAGCACTTATCATTAACGATCGACCGATTCTATCCGAACAAATTTAAAGCATAAATTGTATACAATCCACCTTATTAAAAGCTACGCTTAAACTGCCTAAGAAATATTTTTTATAAGGATCTGACCGCTCGTGTTGAGAACTTCACTTGACCTGTATTTCATCGTATATTGTAACATCCCTTGCTTTGTCTGCGACTCTTTTTAACGAAACGCACTCGTGAAAACCTCCTTAACCATATGCATACGCTGCATAATGCTTGCTATATTTACCGTCCTTTTGCTAACCGCTATCACAAAATATTATTCAAAGTAGTAGACCAGGGCAATGAGTCATTGCCATCGGAATCCATTTTGCATCATGATTTGTGCACTTTAGCGATAAGATTCTTTAATTTTGCTTGTTTTTTTTCGACAACTAAATTCACTTTCCTTGAACTTTTATCCCTTTAGGCACATATTGTTGGCGCTTGAAAATCCATAAAATACTTCACAAAAAATGAAGCACTTTGCTACCGAATTTCCTTCCTACTTAAAAAGTTAGCTTGAAAATTTAAAAAAGTTTGAAGCTTATGGGTCTTAAAAATTTGCTGACAACAGTGCTGTCAGGTAAGACAGCATGGACAGAGATAAAAAGAGACCGTAGGTGAAGTCTCCAATGAGCAATTTCAATTTCACTCAATGGAAATAAAACTTTGGAACAAACCCTTCTATGCATTCGCCTTTCAAATTCATATCTTTCCCCTCCCTCCTCTTTCTTGGAAGTGTGCATTCATCTCACCGCCGCTGAACAAATCATTCGCCACCTAAGCAAATCGATTAACAGCTATCTGTGATTGATCACTTAACGACTATTTCGAATGGTGTCATAAAAGAAGACCAAGGTTCGAATAAGAAACAACCATTGCTATCTTAATATGCCACTGAAATTAGCCATTAGAATTAAGAGATATTTTTCACGTTTTCCATGAAAATAAAGCATAACAAATCAAGCATGAAAATTACCCTCTAAATAAGCTGGATTATTTATATATCATGATAGACGTTTCTAATTTTCTGCAGTATATAAACTATATGTCGTTTGATAGAGCTTTAAAAATTGTGTTGAGGGAAGCAAGCCGCAGCTCCATAGGCCTAACAATTGCCGAGAAAAAAAACCTTGAAGTATCAGGTACAGTACATTTGTATGGAACTGCAGCATTCGTGCACCTCTAGTTTAACTATTTTCGTATAAAACAGGAAATAGTGCATGCATCCATGATCAGCTCATCAAGTTCTATCGTTTCATACAAAACTCATCGAAATCGGAAAGAAAAAATATTTTTTCAAATTTTCCCTGTGCTACCCCCTTACGATCGAAAAATTGCGATATTTCGGAATTTTTTTCTCGGCTTCTGTTTGCCCTCGGGTGGTGTTTTATATACCGTTTGGGAGGTCTTGGCGAGCTGATGACGAATCAGAAGACCGCTTAACACCATACGAAACAGCGGCCGAGAACCAGAACCCCCTATTTTGCAAAATTCGATATTTCAGAAATTCTGGCGGGTCGATTCGGTTTTCAACTTTACTCTCGAAATATAACAAGCTAAACGTCGTTTGACAGAGCTTTAAAAGTTGTGTTGAGGGAAGCAAGCCGCAGCTCCATAGGCCTAACAGTTGCCGAGAAAAAAACCCCGAAATATCAAGTACAGTACATTTGTATGGAACTACAGCACTCGTGCACCTCTAGTTTAACTATTTTCATATAAAACAGCAAATATTGCATATATCCGTGATCAGCTCATCGAGTTCTATTGTTTGGTATCAAAGTCAGCGAAATCGGAGACAAAAAATATTTTTCGAAATTTTCCCCGTGCTACTACCCCCTTACGATCGAAAAATTGCGATATTTCGGAATTTTTTTCTCGGCTTCTATTTGCCCTCGGGTGGTGTTTTATATACCGTTTGGGAGGTCTTGGCGAGCTGATGACGAATCAGAAGACCGCTTAACACCATACGAAACAGCGGCCGAGAACCAGAACCCCCTATTTTGCAAAATTCGATATTTCAGAAATTCTGGCGGGTCGATTCGGTTTTCAACTTTACTCTCGAAATATAAGAAGCTATACGTCGTTTGATAGAGCTTTAAAAGTTGTGTTGAGGGAAGCAAGCCGCAGCTCCATAGGCCTAACAGTTGCCGAGAAAAAAACCCCGAAATATCAAGTACAGTACATTTGTATGGAACTACAGCACTCGTGCACCTCTAGTTTAACTATTTTCATATAAAACAGCAAATATTGCATATATCCGTGATCAGCTCATCGAGTTCTATTGTTTGGTATCAAAGTCAGCGAAATCGGAGACAAAAAATATTTTTCGAAATTTTCCCCGTGCTACTACCCCCTTACGATCGAAAAATTGCGATATTTCGGAATTTTTTTCTCGGCTTCTATTTGCCCTCGGGTGGTGTTTTATATACCGTTTGGGAGGTCTTGGCGAGCTGATGACGAATCAGAAGACCGTTTAACACCAAACGAAACAGCGGCCGAGAACCAGAACCCCCTATTTTGCAAAATTCGATATTTCAGAAATTCTGGCGGGTCGATTCGGTTTTCAACTTTACTCTCGAAATATAAGAAGCTATACGTCGTTTGATAGAGCTTTAAAAGTTGTGTTGAGGAAGCAAGCCGCAGCTCCAAAGGCCTAATAATTGCCGAGAAAAAAACCCCGAAGTATCAGGTACAGTACATTTGTATGGAACTACAGCATTCGTGGGCTTCTAGTTTTCCTATTTTCATATAAAACAGCAAATGCTGCATATATCCGTGACCAGCTCATCGAGCTCTATCGTTTCATACTAAGCTCATCAGAATCGGAAAGAAAAATATTTTTTAAAATTTTCCCTTAAAATAAATAAAGAAAAATATTAAAACCCACTTACGATCGAAAAATTGCGATTTTTCGGATTTTCTTCCGCTCCTATTTGCCCTCGAGCGGTGTTTTATATACCGTTTGAGAGGTCCTACACCAACCGATAAAATGTGCACTAGAACCCCAAGACGACGAAAAAATAAATCAAAAATTCAACGATGCCAGGAAAAGATATGAGCAAAAAATGCTTAAGTATGAAAAACGGTACCCTGCCAGAATATTTCTGCAATAAACCGGAAAACACGCACGAAATTTTATAGGTCTGGAAAGCATCACCATACCATGAGATCTAGAAAAGACCTCAACGACAAAGCAAACGGTAGAGCCGAAAACATCAGCCAAATGTGAAAATAATCAGTGATTTTCTGTATTTAAAAAAAAAAAAAAAACAATAAAATTCACAAAATTTACTCAACAATCGTCAACAAATGTAATATTTTGGCAATACCTCATGCAAGCACGCGTTGAGATATGAAACCGAACTCAATGAGTGCCCGCGGTTAAGCTTTTTGCGAGTTTATTTCCGCTCGCCTGTCTTCGCGACTATATCGATGACGATGTATTCTGCGTCTCGATTCAATCTGTTCCTTTGCATCTTTCCTCGGTTCATGATTGTCTAAAGCGTCGATTCGCCTGCGGTCCATTTCCATTACTGCCTGTTCTAAAGCCTGAAAAGGACATCTATATGATTCCAGGTGTTTGCACAACAGTAAAAACGATCATGACGGTGGAAACAGTGAATATGATACGAGATGAAAAAGTGACCAGAAGTGTGGTGTTTCGACGTGCTGCTCAGGTATGCTACGATCACTTCAAGATGTAAAGAATCTGTGAGTCCAATTTTCTGGTCTGAATGCAGGCGAAATGGAAATTTCAAGTTAGAAATTTAGGCGCTCGTCCGTTTTCTAAGAGAACATTTTACTATGCGGCGCATGATTGTCTTTTACATGTAGAACTGATTGGCGGCACAAAAAGTAATTACTGTACCAGCTACGTTGGCTCAGTTGAGCATTTCCGGTCGCAATATGTGAGAATCGTCGGAATCGAACAGAAATACGATCCTTGGAAAGTGATTCAACGAAGCCTCCTTTCCCATTTAAGGATCATAGATAAGCCTTTGTTCTGGTTTGTTATCATCAATAACAGATCAGAACAGCATTGCAATCTATGACTATCAATTACGTAGATAGATGAATTGAAATATTCTAGATTGCCTCAAAAATTCTGCTCTAAATTCTGCAAAATAAATTACGAGCAAAATTTAGGAACGACTATTACAAACCTTCAGTCTATTCTTCTTTTCAATATCTAGTGCACTCTGTTCGTTACGTTTCGTCGTTGGATGATCCTTATTGAAATGATATTCGGGAACATTCTCCAAAATTGCACTCTTCCAATCTCCATCGTTTACATAAACACTACGAATAATATTTGCAGTGATATTAATTGGCATTACTTTATGACCCCTCTCCCATCTGCAAATGAAAATATTTGCATTTTATTCAACGATAAAACATTCAAAAACATCCATTATGAGCGTTAAGTGATTTTAATGTGGGTCCATTTTTCAAGACTTAAAAAAAATAAAGAAACTATTTATAAAGTAACTTTTTTAAATAATAATCATTTTTTAAATTGAAAACAAACTATATAATGAAATAAATAATCAACAATGTGAGCGTTGAAATGAAATATCGAACAACTTACTTAACATAACGATCGAACGGTATTCGATAAGGTGTTAAGCGATCGGCACGTGCGGCTGATAGTGACGAAGACCAAGGTTGTAGATCATAACTTGAACATATTACAATCGCCTTATAATTCGTTAATGGACCATCCAATAATCGTGGTGCTGTCCAACTTATATAAGCAATCTCATCTAAACAATAGTTTCGAGGAGCAATCCTCACTGAACAATCAAATTCGAATAAATTGAAATTTCCAGGATCATTTTTGCAAAAGAAAAAAACCCATAATAGAATTGTACTCAATAAGCTGCGACTAAAGACATCCTTTTTTTCTTATAAAAACTCGAATACTTTGCTTTAACTTCAAAAATTTATATTAAGAAAAATTTCTGACAATTGATGACCTAAAGAAGTTTGAACTCACTTATATTAATTTATTTCGAGCAATAGTTATTGGATTTGCAGAGCAAGTTGCAAAGAGTTTTACTCAGAATGTAAGACTGCCATACTACCTATTTTTACTTACACATTTTACAAAGAATGTGTGTAGAAGTAAAAAATTACGCATATGCATCGAAGGATTTACTGCAATCCTTCTCTTAATCCCCGAAGGACCCACTGTTTGCAATCCCTCTCTTATTCCCAAAAATTGAAGGTATGGATGTATTAGAAATGTGGATTTCAAAATGATATAGTAGTAGACTTCGTAGATCGTAATCAAGTAATAAAATCTCGTTAACATTCAAAGTTTTTTTCAACTTATTTTCCCATCTTTTCCATACACCAGCTATGTAAGAAAACAAATTGGCTGCAAAACTATTTTATCTTGGAATCTTTATCCTAAAAAACAATGAAGAAATCAAGCTATCTATATTCCTATTCATTCGATAACTCGTAAATCAAATCAAAATAGGATTTTCGTACTTGATAGAAATACACAGCATTCTTTTATTGCATAAGTTATTCAAAGCAACTAAAAGCTTACCATCACGGATATCGTTGGGTAAATTATCACGGATAGAGCGTGATGAAATTGTTGGAATAAATGGATGCGGAGTGAAGCCTTCTTCTAAAGATGTCGAATTAGAAGAGTCATGTAAATCCGCATCAAGCTCCTCATAGATATGCGAAAAATCATCTTCTTCATCAGTGCGAAGTCTTGCCGGACCACAAAGAAACAGCCAATACCTTTAAATGATACACAGATGACAATATGCTGATATATTTCTGATAAACTTAAAAAATTTCTATCATTTTGTTTAAAAAATAAAAAAATTATTGATTGCAAAACGATTCTCGACTATCTTATGCAAATTTTTTTTTCGCAAAGACCAACACCTCTTATGAAACGTTTACATTCTTTTCATAAACCAACCTTTTAATGTAACGTGCAAGACGATCATCCGCCAATAAATTAACAATTGAAATAGGAAATGGATTCCGACTGAACCAATTCATATCGTGCAATTTTTGAATTTGCCTAAAATTATTCATTTCCGCTCATAGAGTATTGTGAATAAATGTATAAATAGAGATAACAAAATTTTTAAATTTCAATAAATTTGCATAAATGTGCTGTGGATAAATTCATAAAATCACATAAACATGAAGCATTGTGAATAAATTTCGAATAAATCGTCAAAAAGATTTATCAAAAATTTTACGATATTAAAAGCAGACAAAAAAAACTAAATTATATAAAAGAACTGAGTACATAAGACAATACTGACTCTCAATATAAATGAACACATAGTAATGTCACATAGTAAAAGAAAGTTAACTTAGTAATAGTAACGCATGGTTATATTAATAGCTCAATAAATATACTCACGTGATAATAAAAAATTTAAAAAAAAAATTGTCACCTTATACCTCAAGAATTTGCTTTGATAACTATCGCTAAGTTGATGAAGAAAACGGCAATCAATGATAAGTCGTGGTGGCATCTCATCGCGTCGTTCAGCGGCCAATAAACGACAACCATACATACAATCGATTAATCCTAAAATAAAACATATACCAACAATATTTGCGCTTGTATTAATCTATGAAGTGAACCAAATGACATAATAATACAGCGGCCCCGACCATCACAGTTCCCCGTAGATTCCAAAATTAATTTAAAATTGTTAACTGCTTTCAGGTGACTTTCAAGTTATATTCCATGATTTGATTTCATTGCTCTTGCCGAAATAAATTAGCAATAAAATTATATCATCGAAATCTCATTCATTTCTCAACTCATAACTTTCACCAATCGTATTACAACCTTTATACTGATACGATTATTTACCGTGTTAGCTTCCTAAAACGTTCGTTCATGCATTCGAAATACATTCGGTTACTTTCCTCTCTACCCTTTCTCCCAATTTCATCGAAAATTCTCGATTCTTTGTGGACTGCAACTTCGTAATTTTTGAGAGAATTTTTAGTGATCACTGATTTGTGAGACTTTTAGAGCCAATACTATTCAGAAGGAAAGATTCGGCTGAAATTAGAAAGCCGAATGCGGAAAAGGAAAACTTAAAAATCCAATCACGGGGAATAATTTATTATTCTATTTGGTGGTTTTAATTCCCAAACCAAGATATGCAAAATATACTTCTAAAGAATGATCCACGTATGTCGAAATATGTGTGAAATCTCGGCGCATAGACCATTTCTCCACGATCGTGACGAAGTTGTTGCTCTTCTGAGATCTATAGAACAAATGCAATAATATCTACTAGTATCAGATTTTGAGAGGATTTAATGATTTCACATTCGAAACGAATCAAATATAAAGTAAAAAAAAAAAACAACAACAATTAAGTTTGATTTGATCATATAGATGTTGTAAACGTAAATAATAAAAATAATAATAAAAACTTTTTAATTTAACGAAATTGTTTCCAGTTTTATTTTTGGTAAGCAAAACAGATCCTTAATATAAAGCTTCACTATGAAACGATAAAAATTATTCATCAAAGAAAGAGAAATAAAGTTGTATTCTATCACGCTTATCGTTTCAAAGAGGAGATGCAAAAGGATTCAGGTATATAAGTGCATGACTTCAACGAATCATAATTGATGCGTCATGAGCATAATGAATTGAAAGCAATTCACGAAGGACAACAACACTATGAAATCTTTTACGCCAATCATTCGACAGTGGCTATAATCCAAAAAGCGTAACGCGAGGAACTATACGTAAATGAACATGGATACCCTTTGAAAGCTTTTGAAAGATATCTATAAAAAAATAATTAATTCATTTTTGGTGAATACTCCCCTCAATCTTCCTTCTCACATCATTCAAAAAAAAAAGTTGCAATAAAATATTTATTTGCGTTACCTTTTGACGTATAATAGCCGATTCGGCACGTTGTTGTGCAATTCGAATAGCATTCAATTGTTCAGCATACAAGCGTGCTAAGAATCGTTCTCGTTCATTTATATCTTGTAAGTTGAAATAAAATTGCCAATCATTATCAGTGAGGATTCGTGGTACTTCGGTACTAATCTCAAAGATCACTTCCATCTCTGAGAGTAGCCTTGCCAATTTATCACGCTCATAGTTGCGTTTTAAATTAGCAACAAATTCTCGTGAAGGTAGCACATCGATTGGAAGATTTAAACTGACGTTCCTCTTCTGAAAGCAAAAAAAAAAACGAACATAAAATTTGATCTTCTTGAAGTTTTTTGGGTGAGGAAAAATTTCTTTCATCATTACAACTTTCTGCATAATGCCTCAATTATGGCTTTAAAAAAAACCTCAACATTTCCTTAAGCAGTAATGTCAATAATAGATTTCATTATCGCTGAAGAGAATTTCACAGGTACCGATATCGTTCAAGCGTTTAAGATTTGGAATGTGATAAAACATGAAATATACTAAAGAAAAATAACTATATTTAGACAAATCTTAAAACTACGTTTATGAATGATGACTTCAAATACATAATAGAGAAATAAAGGAGCAATAAAATTTTGCTAAAGCGCAAATTAAGCACCCTTTTATATTTGAAATTTTGAAATTTTCTAAATTGACTGGCGAAAAATTTCCAGTAGTTTATAAAATCTCTCTTTTTTTTAATATTCTTACTTCGAGAAAAAATTATTGCTAAGATTTGTAAAATTCATTAAGCATGCAATAAAATATATACAGATAAAAGATATGTAGTAATTATATGCAAAAGTATTAACCGAAGCATGTGGAGCCGAAGAGAAACGTTGTTGAAGCCTTAAACATCTCGAAGGAGATAGCTTATGAAATGATAATAAACTCATGAAACCACCACCACCCGATGACGTTAGGAAATATCTGCGAAAAATTTTCCACTGCATCGCCCACCCTGAAATATAATATTATTATTGATGCATCCGGGTGCAGAACCTTATATAACATGACTAAAGGATAGATGTGACTTCCGTATAGGCAATGAGGCAGTCATATTTCAATACCACGACTCTCGGCACATGTAGGTTATTTATTGAATGGTTCTTTTCTATGAGACGAATCTCCGCCGATGAAATGTGGAAATGCGTTCGCTTTACGCATATGAATGAGTGTGGCATAATGAGCCTACACAGTTGCAAGTCTCAAACCTCTAAGCTTGATTTACAAAAGCGCATTAATGAAGTCTAGTTACCTATGATTCCGGGTAGGAAGTGCAATAAAAACTTGTTGTATCACCATATACATCTCTAATTGTTGTAATCTTCATTTGCGTTTTTGATTCGATGCTTTATTCTAAAATTTCAGAGCAACGAATATGGATTAAGCACTGCAACATTTGAACTATGGGAATTAAGAATCATGAATTCCATTGCAACTCTAGTATACACATAAGAAAAACATATAGCATGTACCAGCAAGAAGATAAGAAGAAAATGATCGCATATCCTGGTGGTCTAGAAAAATGTTCATCAATGCTTAGGTTTTGCGGAAGTTCGAGAAATCCTAGCTAAAGCGTGGTGTGTTGAAGCTAGAAACTAGGCTATTTAAAATATTTCCGAGTGATGTGACTCGGGAAAAGAAGTTTCAGAAGTTTTGGCGGCGACTGAAATCCCGAAAAAGAGAAAGCGGGGGGGGGGGGTAGGGAGAGTTGCTCGTTATTGCGGATCCAAGGGGAGGGGAGGAGGGTCGCACCCACATTATTTCTGATTTAACGCCAATCAAACGAGTTCATTCTCGTTGAACAAAACGGAAAATTTTTGACTATTTTTATAAAAATTTATGAAAGTGGCCTAGTTTATTGTAACTTTTTTGCGATCATAGTGCTTTATAAAATATAAAAAAACAAAAATATAGTAAAAAAGCACCAACTACATTAGTATTAGAAATATAGCGACAAATAATATAGGTGGAACGTCGACCAATGCGCATCTACACCATAAAGGTATGGGTAGTCTAGGGTCGGTGCATTTAGCCACAGGCGCAGGCGCACAAGAAAGGCGAGGGGAGACCGCGCGCGTGCCCAGTGAGCCTTCCGGTCGTGGTCACTCAGTGATGAAATTGTCGCAATAAATGCGGAAATATGCCGATCCGGAAATATTTCATCTCAGTTCTCACCTACAGGGAACTCAATCTTCGAGTAGTAACTGGATTCAGTGATTTAATTTGTTTATAATTTCTTTGTATATGCAAAGATACTTTAATGACGCCATGAGAAATATTGCTTGAACATGCAATGGTCATTGCAATAATCTGAATGACGAATCGTTCGTCTATACATTGACTTGTTTTGTTTGACCTCTGACCTTGCACCGATATGTTTATTTTCTATGCTTTAATGCGTTATTACATGTTTTTTAGTCAATTCTACACGTTTGTTGTGTACCAAAATAGCGCAAAGGTAGCAATATTTGTGATTCTTAAATCTCAAAAGTATGTATATGCATAGTCGCCCATTATCTAGCGCAGAAATGAATTTCAATTTTTCATCGGCTATTAACTAAACGTAACGAATAACTATTTCAGGCAGCTAGATCAACGTGAAGTGTGCAAAACGGAAAGGAAATTGTTGTGTTGGACGAGCACTTTTTGGGTTAGCACATTAATTAAGTAATTGCTTCAATATCGTCATCAATGTCTAAAGAAGGATCACTTCCTCACGAGGTTATAACTTCTTTATTTGCAATAGAATAAACTCCATATGATACGTCAATTTTCTTTACTACCATATATATATATATATATATATAGGTAAAAACCTTCATTGAAACGTCCTATCAGTCATCCACCTGTATCATCTATGCTTTATGTAACTCTATTTTTGGACAATCTCTATAATATAATCTGTGGGTATACGAATTGATGCTGTTTAAGCAATTATTTATAGATGAAAGAATATAAGAGGAGAGAGAGATCGGCACAATATGCGTTTTTTTGCAATTCTATTGATCAGTCAGTCATTTTTATAAGCCAGAGAATAATGGAATATATGTAGGAATACATTCATGTTTCGCTTTAATTGGAAATTTCGGTCAGCTTTGGAGCGGAAATGAAGATAGAGAAAGAAATTTAGTAGACCTAATATGAATCAAACGATGACCATTTTATTAAAAAAATTTTTTTTATGAATTCTCTGAGAGAATACCGTCTAGCTGATTGCATAAATTAAAAAATATATTTAAATGTATTTTGTGTGTATTTATATGAAATTTATTGTTTTCTTAACTATTTCCTCTTCGTTTCTCCTCTTGGCATCGTTATATCAGTGTTACCTATCTCACGCCAATTATTTTTAGTTAATGCTGCATTTTTTTTTAAATTTTATTTTGGAAAAGGAAAATAAAAAATAAGAAACAAATAATTAGTGAATGAGTTTTTTTATGCTAATGTATTTTTGAATTTTTAGCCTTTAACCAGCACATAAATATATCACTATGGTATTCGATATTTCAGCTGATTCATCCTCAGCGCATGATATTATAGATAGAAATGTGTCCTGACAAATACAAACGTATGAGATCATATACAATAAGCTGTCAGTGGAGAGAGGTGTTGTAGGCAGGGAGAGAGGACGACGAGGGGAATTGGAGAGGTGATGAGGACAAGAGGGAAGACTGGATAGGGCTGGCAAAATTTTTCAACGCTCAAAAATATCTATAGGGATGAAAGCATTCTTTATGGTCCCATAACAACGCGTATGTGTTTGTTGCAAATTTTTCACAAAGTTAAGTCAAATATTCTAAAATATTACTTATCTGGGTTGTATGACCTTCCAAACTTGCGTATTCAATGTTATCGGGTGGCGTATATGTTCTGTTTCCCAGCTCCCGGAAATTGGCTTTCTACCAACTTCCGTATTGCATATGCTTAATATTGGCCATTTTGCAAATGCTAGAAGGTAATTTTGAACGTGGAATTATTTAATGAATCGAGATGAATATTTTAATGTCGGTGGGTAAAACATCCGACGAAGTAGTCATAATCGGTTAAAGAGTTGAGTGCATAAATAAAGTATGTGAAAAGTCCGAAACAGTGATATGAAGAGTTCACTGGATACACCATTGGCTGTATATTGTGAGTGCTATAGAAATGCTTCGAAGAATTCAAAACTATATGGGCCGCTTATTTATTAATTCAGAACAAAATTTAAGTTGTTGCTGATCTCGAGTGAAACTGCGGATCCTTTCGCTACGAAAATCGTTGTTCCGCTAAATGGTGTCGCTGTTTGGTCACTAAAAGGAAGCGAACTTCAAGGGTCGATTACCGGTAAGCTATATTTTCGTTGTTTTTTTTAATACTTCTATATGTCAGAGGTGTTTTTTTAAAAGATTTGTCACCTATAAAAACACTTGTTCTTACTTTATTCTTCGTCGTACATCTATTTTTTTTTCTTCACATTTATTGCCATATCCGAGATTGCTTATCGAGCGGATAGAACTGATACGTCTGAATATTTCAATTCTGCAATTTCAGTCACTTTTTTGTTCGGAAATTCAAGCTTGTCGAAGAATATTTGTGATTTCAGTCTATATTTATGCATCACTTTCTCGCAATATCAGTTTATTTTTCAACCGTAAAGAATGATACGAATTTCTTATCAATTTATTTGTTTATTTGTTTATCAACAGAGAATTTGTTTATTTATTAGTAATTGCATAAATTAAAGAAATCATCTCCTCGGTCACGTGACATTTGCGCCGCATAAGCGTTTATATTGAGGTGTAGATACCTAGTTGCTTAAATGTTCGAAAATCTACATAAATCCCTTATGAATACCTGAAACAAAACGGTGAATGGTATTTAGAATCCTCTATTTAAACGAAAACCCTTTGAAAGATAGCAAAAAGCAGATAGCCGGTGTTGATTGCTTGCAAATATTTTTTTAAGGTTGCGTAGAACCATTGGGTGGTGGTGGTGATAATGATGTGCTACTGGTATCGAGTAAAGATAAGCCATTAATCCACGCTCTCACTATACATCCTCATCGTCGTCGTCATATAAAGAGTGTCTTAAGTGGGCCGGCTGAGACTGTACTCACTTCCGATGATGGTGCATTATTATTCATCACGATTGGTGCACAAGTATTCACTTGGATGGTTTGTTTCATATGTGACTGATTTGTTTTTACGTTAATCCACTTTGTGTTTTAATTATCCATTTTTGAGGTAAACGTTTTAAATCGTTCTAATCGACGATTTTTTTTTTTTTTTTTTTACACTAAGATCTCATCAATATTACAACTTTTTACTTTGCCGTGTTTTTTTTTTTTTTTTTGCTCAGAATTGTCTGTCAATTTAAAAAGTGACAATAAATTTGGCTAACGAATTTAAACGAATTTTTACATACTTCTCATGGTTTAAGATTTGAAAAGAAAAAAAAAAACGATTTTCGATGAAAATTTCTTCGAACAACGATTAAAAAAAGTAACGGCACAATTCCATTTTGTGAAAGCGCATATTGTGTGCTATCTGTTATGGCGTGCTTTTCTATTTATCTCTACCGATAACGGAAGCAACAGAACGCTGTAGCAACGCATTTTGCGCATATCAACACCTTTGATCGTGGCGGAAGAATTGCTTGACGATTGCATTTTAATTTAAATTATTCTCATAATAACAGTGATCCAGATTCCATGTAACAAGTATATCGTTATCTTTCCTGATCACGTTCAACGCAAGCATCTCATATTTGCCTACGTTTTATCCTAACCATTACGTTGGTACTAGATAAGGGCTAAAACTTTATTCTTCAGACGTTGATCAACCTCTACCGATTATTTAACTTTCATACGATTTTGCAGTTGTCTTTTAGATATTTGCATAATTTAAATTTTTGACATCTCAATTTATAAAATAATTTTTTAGAAATCTTTAATGGTTTTCTTTTTGCTAACCGTTTGGAATTCCGTTTGAATTTTGCTTTGGTTTGAGATTACGACCAACTTAAAATTGTAATTTATGATGTTTACTGATTTAAATTGAAGCTTTTATTTGTTTTCCACTTCCGTTGTGAAATATTTTCCCGATCAAATCTCTCATCTATTGCGGAATGGAAGTAACTGCTTACCTGTATTATATTTTCTGGCTTCGGGAAAGGGAGGGGGAAGAGGGGTTGCCGCAATCTTTTTATGAAACACTAATTTTTCTTGCCTAAGCATCCTAACCATTGTTTAAGGTCAATACCGGTGAATTGTTGAGTGTTGTTGATGCACATTATCAACGGATTTCGTGTACGTGTCTCTCATCGGATGGTACTTTGTTAATATCGGGATCTGATGATGGTAGTGTTAATGTTTTTCATTTAGCCGAGTGAGTTTTTATTTCTTTTATTCTCACTATCAGATTTATCAAAGGAAGAGGAAATCACTGACGTCATTGATTTCAAAAGAATCTTAAATACGGTTGAAGCATCCTGAGTTATTAACTTCAGATTCCAACCTAACATCTTATCATCTCGTATTAACATTTTCTAAGCTTAATGTATACGCTTAAGATTTACCAAATAAAGTTATTGAAGTAAAATAAAGGAGCAAACTATCTTAGCTTTGTATCTTGCAAAAAGCTTCTTCAAATAGTAGAATTACGAATGTAACAGCCTTTTTGTGTATATGCAGATAATAAGCGGATTGAAAGTACCTCTCCCGAAAGGTAAAGGGAAAATCTTTCAAAACACAACTAAATACATAAATAGGAGTAGATAATTTCCCATAAATCTGTGTTATGCTTATTCTAATCTATTGTATGGGAAATTAGAACTCTTACTTGAAGCAATTGAACTATTTAGGATTTGAATCTTTTTTTTTCTCATGCGAATATCTTTATTCGCTATCCAGCTATTACTAACTACCTATATCGCATAATATTTCATCTAAATCAAGGGTATTAATGAGTGTTTTTCATGGTGTCATTTTCAGGAAATAAGGCTTCTTTCATTACAAGCTATATTTTTACTGACCAAACTTCATTTCTTGAAAAAAATTTTTTTCACTTATAGTTTTTATAAGGGAATATTATAGTTTGGCACGTTGGGATATGAACAATTTTGAGAAACAAAAACCGTTTCGTGAATGGCGAATTCATTCCCTCTCGGTGAGGGCTGTTTGCACTACTCGTTGTGGTGAACAAAGGGTGATTTCTTGTTCACTCGATCATACAGCTGCTATACATTCGATCGCCAATGATCAATGTTTACTCAAGGTTTGTTTTTTGCAGTATTATTGCTAAACTATCGATGATTGCGGCAGAGCGCTATGCGGAATATTCTCTTTGGCGTTAGAGGCCTGGAATTTGTAATTTTACAGTATTTAGCGAGCTGCAATGAATAATTTTTAAAGCTTTTTGAATTTAAAACTCTTTATTTTGTTTTATTTATATTTAACGTAGCTGATCGTCGTAGAGGGCCACTTTGTGATCATTGTAGGGGAATATTCAAATTAGAATATCAATGTAAGGGATATCAATGTACAATTTGAATATTGTAATATTCAAATTGTTGTTCTATATCGATGCATTTTCAGCATTTAATTATCTTCTTTCTCGATGTTATTATTCTACGAGTATAAAAATGATGTTTGTTGTTCGTTTTTTTTCCGGAAAAAATAAATAGCCTATTGACAAGAAAAATACGTTGAATAATATAGACGCAGATGGTGCATTAAACTCTTTTCTTAGCTAATTTGATGGATTTGGTTTAGAAGAATAGAATCTTAGGAGTGAATCTAATTTTTATTTATTTAAATCCTACATTTGGGTGAGTAACAATAGCCAAGCTTCAAGAATATATTCAATTTAGCATTTTTTTTTTAGAAATTCAATTTTCGATTTACTTTCGCCAAGCAAAAGAAAGTTTATGCTAGATTTCATTAGTCTTCCTTTCCAGATATCTGGCGATCAACCATTGACATATTGTACAATTGATCCCTTGGGAAGATATTTATATATCGGAACAGATAAAGGAACTATCGCACAAATCAATCTCTATGCTCGTGTATGCTTTTTTATATTCTACTATGAGAAAAAATAGCCTAACTTCGGACTAATTTTGCACTTTCAGAGCTTAGTAGTAATTTCAGATTCGCAAAATTAATTCCTCTTGCACAGCGTTCTAATAGCAAATTGTTATCAATTTACGCTTAAAGGCATTCAACATGTAATAAATTGATTTCATTCTATTATGACTGTTAGCTTTTTATCAATGCAATGATTACCATCGATCTTATTGAAGGGCTAGTTAACGCACTGTTGACGTGCTAATATTATTGTTGTATGCATAAAAATTAGAGGCATCTCTATGTTTTGCAGGGATCTAGACGTGAAGAGATGATCGTTACCCGTGGTGGGGATACCGATGAATTGCCTATGTTTATTGGACATTCGGCAATGATCACACGCTTAGAAGTCAATCATGATGGGAAAATACTTGCTTCAGGGGATACCAAAGGATACTATTATATTTGGGATGTGTTCAGTCGACAGTGTTTAGTTTCATCGCAAACAAGAGGTATTACCTTGGGATCATTCTCGAACGAGAAACTCAGTTATGAAATTGTTTGCTTAGGAAGAGTACTGAAAATAAATGTAAATTAACTGCAGAATAAGCGATTATAAAATAGAATCAACCAAATTTAGCCGTAGAGCCAGTTAATGAGTCTCTTGAGTCTCTTCGTCGGAGTCAACTCCTAGAATCGCCTACCACCACTTAAGATGTTAGTTTAACGTATACATGTGCTTACTGCGTCTGCGATGTTTGTGATCGACAAAGAAATTTATCTTTTTTTTCGTATATTTATATGCACCTTTGTTTATTTGGGTTTCACGAAGCTGGAGGTTGTGCCGACTGGAGAAGGAACGGAGGGCGGACGTGGGAAGAGGAGGGAATTTTTGTTTTTTTGAAGCTCTTTAGAGTTGGAGATGATTTGTCGGTGATTTAATTTGTGCAAAATTTAATTTGCCGGTGTTGGTATCGTGGAATCAGATTTTAATTTGTAGATGAGCAATTTGCCGACCTCAAGAACTCGGACAAACTTGCCTCTTAATAAACCATCTCTCTCGAATAAACCCATACCTTCACACCTCTTTTCAAACTTTGAATAAAAAATTTTGCATTTGGAAGCGTTTTTGAATAGAAAAGTAATACATCTTATTCTTAAGTTATCAACGAAATTGTAAGAACATGAAAACCATGTATCATTAAAACTCTTCTGAAAGTTTTTCAAAGTTTTAATCGCTGGGCTTTTTTCCACCTCGTACGGTATTCATTTTCAAATCAAATACTGATGCTTCTTTCTGCTATTATTGTTGTTTTATTTTAATTATAGGTAGTATATGTAGATTATTATTTATATGGAATTGGCCGAGTCTACAGAGCAAGGAATATCCACCATCGAATGTACCATTAGCCGTTTTACAAAGACAACGTGCTCAAAGCGGTGCACAGAAAGAAATCGTTATTCCCCCGCAGAAATCCACAAATATTGAATTAGATGCACATGAGGTTAGTGAGGTTTATTTTATAGTGGACATTGCTTCATGATCAGGAATATATGCAAATGAAAATAAACGAAACGAAGGTCGCAAATAGCAAGAAATTTTTTTTGAAATGGGAAAATGGTAGAAATAAAAGTGGTAGAAGTCATAGTAATATGAATATATAAACAAACATATGATAAGATAATAAATTAACAGCAATCAAATGAGTATATAATATGAATTGTATAGAACCGAGAGAGTAATTAATAATAAATTGGATTTAATGAGGAGAGGAAGCGGCAAAGTGGGAGTTTATTGAGTCTTTTTTTTTTTTTTTTTTGAGGGTTCATATATGAGGGGCTGATGCTGTTAGAAGCAGTTTTTTTTTTGTTGTTGTTGAGATGGATCGATGCACTTTAAGCACTTGTTTTTAAATATATGGCCCCATCTTAACAGCTGTGATATATGTGTTTTCGTGGAGTAAATGAAGTGACCTTATTTGAGAATTCCGTTCATTTTTGTTGTACTTTTATAGTTGAGAATACCTGATTAGTGCGCGAAATTGATACTTACTCAGAGGAGGGCTTGGGAAGAGATGGGATGGGGTTACTGTTTTCAGCACTCCATAAGTTTTTTGTATTCATCTATACGCTTCGATCGCTAATTTTTCTTTTTTTTTTTTCAGAAATTAATTATCGATGATTTGAACAAACGAATTGAAGATATAATTTCACAGGAAGTAAGTATTTAATTTTCTGATTTATTATGTTATGGCATAGAATTTTATTTATTTATTTGTTTATTTATTTATTTATTTATTTATTCATTTATTTTTTGATAAATTATTTATTATGCATGGATCGATGCTACGCCCACTTTTAAGGTCGAAGATAGTCGAATGAGAATAGCAATTATAGGGTGTTTGTTGTGATCAAAAAAAAAATATAATCACTCAGTAATTTGATGTTATTATCTTCTTCATTGCATCCAAAATAAATTCACCAAAGACATAAAATATATTCATCTATCAAAGAAAAACTATTGAGCGTTGCAGATTATCGGTTTATTTCTAATCAGGTATATGAGTAATCAAGTCACTCACACCAAAAATTGTTTATTCGAGAAGTTTTGAATATATTCAATAAAAATAGATATAAGACGATACCTTTTAATTTAATTTGTTTTGTAAATAATTGTAAAATTCCTTAGAAAGCAATTTTCTAAAATGAAATTTTTTATTGCAGACGCTATTAGAGTCAAGTGATTCGGATGAAGGTGAATTGAATAAAGAAGAGAATGGAAAGGAAAATAATGATAAACAATCAACAAATATCGATACATCACTAGACGATGATGTGACTATAGTTTTGCCTGCAGAAGATGATATGAATGTGCGATCATTACGAGCGAGGATCACCGAATTAGAAACTATCAACAAACAATTATATAATTATGCTGCTTCATTAATCCTCGATGAAGAGTGATCGAATAATTCGACAGTGGCGTTAGCTTATTTGCATATCGCATTTTCAGATTTTAAGGGAGGGGGGTGGGGAAAATAAAGAGGGAAAATTACAGCAAATATCGTAGTTCTTTGGGAAAAAATGGCAAGACTTTTTATGTGGGTAAAACGTGGAATATATTTATCGATGAAAAAAAGTAAAAATAAAAATAAAAGTTCCTCTGAAAACTTCAATTGAATATTTGAATTGAGCACAGGCTCTGAATAGATGAAATAATGAGCGCATAAGTGGTTTATTAAATCAAAAATATTTGACAAATTGTTTTTTGTTGTTGTTATTGTTATTGTTATTGTTCGAGTTATGCGTTTATTTATTATCAGATTTTTTTATTGCTATTATTCTTCTTTTTTTCATCAATAAAAAAATATTTTTTAAATTACAATAATTTAATTAATCGATTTTTAAGTTCACTAAATTTTATCGATGATAGTTGATAATAGTAAAAGTTGAAAATTTCAAAGGATTTGCGCATCTTCAACAACACTGATTCTTATAATAACCGTATCAGTTATCAAATTTTTATAGCACTTAACGATGGGAATATCGTTTAGGATTTCAGTTATAATAGTAAACGTTTTTGATGGTATTCTCTCTATTAGTTTTCTTAAAATTCACTAATATTTTCACCTCAATTATAAATTCAAGTAAAAATTTCTCATTGATGATTACGGATGGCAACTGTTGCAAATGTAAGTATGTTTGGATTTTCTTTTGCTTATCTTAAGCATCTAGAGAAATGCGAAGAATTTCAAGTGGACTTTTTTTGTTGTTTATAGTTTTGTGTTATCCCTCAAAATTGTTGAACGAGGAAATCAATAATACGTGATATATGCTGCTTAGATTTTTATACGTAAAATTAATGTAGAGCCTTTCGTGGTGAAAGGGGTTTATTCACAAAAAAATTAAGAAAGGTCTATTCTCTAAAAAAGTACTATGCAAATTTTGCATTCCAACAAATGCAACAACAAGTTCTTTCAAACAACACTATTTAGAATGATGTCTATCGTGGAATTTTTTTGTATTGGAAGTGTAGACCTTGTAGGCATAATGATATCTCATCATGGCAGATCGAACAAACTCTCTGATGCGATGTCAGAGGTCCTCATAGAAATTTGAAACGTAGATTAAGATCAGATAATATTCAATAATTTTAAGTGGGAAATCAATAAGCGGATGTTATCGTCTTTTATCGATAATCAGGCTATATAAAATTTCGTGAAAATATTAGAAAAGACAATCGCATAAATAGGTCGAAATTATTCGTAAGGATTTCAATAATTGCTAAAAAATCTGACTAGAAGGAAAGATGGAAGAATTGAATGAAAAGTTAGCACCATTTTAATTAAATCTTTATGATGCTTTAATATGTCTCAATAAGAGAAGATATTCAAAAGAAAATTAATCGTGATATTGTGTAATTTTTATGCGAATTTGTATATCAATAAATATGCAAATTTTTTTTCTATAATAAAATATGCAAATGCTTGAATTTCTAAGCAAAATTTATGATAAAACATAAAAAATTCCACTTATTTTTTGAAGGAAATGTAAATAAAGGATATCTGATTAAATAATAATACATGATGAGTGGTGTAATCGTTAATAGGGATTGAATCTAAATTATAATAAGGATTGAATTTGGATTACTTAAATAATTAAGTTATAAATTGTAAGTTAAATTATAAGGGCGAAAAAAATCCTTGGATATGACGCTATATTATTTCATAGACGAAGAAGCTATAACACACTAGCAGATAAGCATCTCGTCTTTTTTTTTCTGCATTCGTTTGATTTGCATTTTTTCAATTTACTCTTCCATCTGGTTCCCTCCTTCGTTTCTATGCTCTTTCATGTGTTTTGTTGTCTATTTTCTCGAATGCCCAACAATTTTTATTCATTAATCTCGCACTCTCTACGTCTCACGTCAATCAACTACGTAAATGTTGAGAATAGTCGATGTGTGCACTCATTCGCGTTGCGAACGTTTCAGTGTGCGGCGTGTGCTCATCTGATACTCTCGAGCGATGTCATTGCAAACTTCGAAGGTGGGTTTATTTCTGTTGTTACTGTAGCAGGAGTTATTATTTTCGTTTATGTTTGAATGGGATTATTAATTAAGGCAGCAAGGTATTCCAGAGTGTTTTCGGTGGTTTTATTATTGAATTTTTTTTTTTAAATTAAGGTTCAAAGTTTTCCCTGTTCTATTGGTTTATCGAATTTTTTTGTTAAATGGTGATAAAAGCGCTTTAAGGATTAGTTGATAGTTCTTTATCAATTCGAAACCTCTACAAGTGGGCAGGAAGTGGCAGTATTTCTCGGTAAATCCACACGAAGGCAGATGCTTAGATAACTCTTCCTAGTCATACGAGTGGCATCTCACCTTTTGCACGTACGAATGGAATTCCACCTATATTTTGTTATTATCATTACACCACACCTTTGAGGTGTGCTCTTTTGGTAACAATAAAACGCATCTAACTCAACGCCAAAAAAGTGTAAATTGGATTGAAGTAAAAAAAAACAGCGATTAACTATGAAATAAATTTCGATAGGTTTTTATATTTGAAAGAAAAATACAATACGAGAAATATTTTATAGTCCTAATTTGGGTTGAGGTGTTGAACGATTCTGAATGCAATATTCCACCCTATACACCTTCATTGGTGGTCACAATCAAATATGATCGTAATTAGGAATGCCGAGGATGTGGAATTTTTTAATGAAAGCCAATGGCTGTACATTTAGCCGACGAATTGAGCCGAATATCAGTTAGATTGACGTGTTGAAAGTATTGGCATTTTGGTTTGTTCAGCACTCAACACGTGCAATTGGCGAATTCTTTTGCAATTTTTTTTTACTTGACGTCATTCTCTTTCTATCATCGAACATAACCTGATTATCATCGGTCAATGACTCTTTGCAACGATACACACAATTCATAGAGACAAACGGTTGTCATTCAAGTGATCAAACAATTTGTTACTTTTCTTTGAATTAATTCAGTTCTATTTGTCATTGAAAAATTGGAATTTGGTGTTTTTGAAATTTTAGGTGAGCGCATATTGCTCGAACATTCGCCAGCTGACATCACGTCTGCGTATTCTTTCGGTGCAGCCAGCTGTTGAACGCACCGTTATTGAACCCATACAAAAGGATGCTGGTGCGTTGCAAATTTTCACTTCTCCATTGATCATATATTCTGTCGAATTGATTCTCGTTGTCTATCATGCTGTTATTATCGCATTGCGCTTACAAGCAAATAAATAGCGGTCTGAATAAGTGATATTATTAAAAACCAAGTTTAGACATGTGAGGGGAAAGGCTGTGACGCTTTTTCCTCCCCTCATCCCTCCCCGTCAGGTCCTTTATATGCTTAAAAGTCGGGTGATTTTTCAGTGCCATTGTTTTTTTCACTTAAAAATATTCAAGGATTCACTTGTTCTTTTTTTGTTTGTGCAATATTCGACTTATAATTTCTAACAGTTTCATACTTTTTGCGTGGAAATGTCGACTGAGGCATTTATGCGGTTTAGCAATTTCATCGTAATTAACAACCGGTTGATCATCACTGTAAAAGCTATACGCACTTCTTCGTCGTTGCAGATGCGTATCGGTATGTATATATGATGCGGTGATAATCGAACAATGATAGCGTTTAAAACACTGATAGTACATTAAGCATAGCTTTTTTTGAGTAAAATTAAATTTGTTGATCATTTGCGATTATATATTAAGCGATGTGCAACTGGAACCATACTTGATGCGGCGAACGATTTTTATGGGACATCAAATGCTGCCAGGATGTGGATGAAGAACGATATGTGAAGTATAAGAAGTGCTATATATATATATATATATATATATATATATATATATATATATATATATATATATATATATATATATATATATATATATATATATATATATATATATATATATATATATATATATATATGACCATGTCTCTTTAATGCATATCTTTCGTGTCTTAATATGGCAACATGCATTATACGGATTCTGCTGAAATTGCTTTTACATTGGTTTCTTTAACAATAAGCTAATGGGAGGTTCCATTCTTTAATGCTCTTCTGCCTTTTTAACTTATTGTTCGAAATTCAGAAGAGTACATTTAGTGCATAGATTTTTTTAGCTCGAGGTCAAGGTAAAGCTCCTTTTTGAAGCATGAGCTTCTCGAGCAGTTATTTTTTTTTGGTGCAATAATTTTGAGAATAATGCTTTCCACCAAGAGATTGTAATCACAAATGCTATTCAGGAGCTCTTGGAGTCAACAAACAATTCCCATTCGCTGGTAATGTCACATCGCAAGCCGCTTATAAAAATATTCAGGTTAGTATTTCACTTGCATTTTCTGCTAAAATTGTCGCAGTTGTTTTTTGTTTGTTTTGTTTTTCGAATTATCCAGTTCTATTGTCCATCAACGGCGGTATAAAGGAGTTGGAAATTGGTGACGTTGGATTTTTGACCATTGGGATGTGATTACAGTATTGCTAAAGAGAAGGAAAATTCGGTTGAATATTCCGGTACGGTATCAAAATCTGAGGATTGTATTTAGGCGGAAGCCGAGCTTATTCAGCCAACGAAAGAAGTGACTGAAAAACCAATCACTGAATTCAAAGTAAAGACTGGTGATGCAACCGAAAAGAACATTGAACTAAAGGTGGTCGCCTGTCCCGATTCGATGAAGAAGAGTTGGTTTTTCTTAGAGCTTCTTTTGTTTATTTTTTCAATCAAAGGCTGATATTTCCTTTGATTTATTGATGCGTCGTTTCTCTAATTCGGTAAGCATATCAAGTGAAATACGCAGGTGGAATTTGTTGTAGGAAGTGACAAGGCAAGTAAATAGCTAATAGCCACTTTTTATAATTTTCATATATTTCAGGTTATTTTAATTACTGTAATTAATTTATATTCGAACTGAATTTGGCTGTCAATTAATGCGCTAGAATTGATGCATATTGAGAGTGTATTAATATGTAATATGACGTCAAGTTGTGATGTAATTGACGGTAAGGTTCACTTCTTTTGTGTGTCAGGTGTTTTGCAGGCGATTCATGATTGCACCTTTGCGATAGATGTTTATGATTTCTCTCTCTCTCTCCGTCCCTCTCTCTCCCTCTCTCTGTCTGTCAAAAAAACATCAGCATCGAACCTTGAAATTGATTTTGTGATCATCTTGGCCTTAATTTTTCGCCCTGAATCGTTTCTTTGCGCTGTTGTTATCTCTGCACCTATCTGTGGCTTCCTTATTTCTCCCTTAACTTGAGTTCGGAGTCAATCAAGACTTTTAGGTCTCTAAAGCAATCGGAGATAGGGATTGGTTTGATGGGGATACTTCGAAATGATTGATTGACCTTTCGATGGATCCTTCTGCTTCGATGAATATAGAGAGCAAAATTGCGCAGTGTAAATAAATGTAATTGACTCTTAATATAATGAATTTGTTGAATGGCAACAAAGAATTTATTATTAAAGTATATTGCATGCTGTTATGATTCGTCAATTGTGATTTATTGAAGAGGTTGGCGAGTTGTTCCCCCAACAAAACGTTGATACTCTTTCGGTGTTGAATGTCACTCAGAAAACACAAAACGATATGAGTGCATGGAATGCAAACATGGAAATCGAATGGATAGCCCTTTCTTCGGGTGTAAGTATTTATCTTTTAAGTGATTGGGCATAGGCAGTAGGAAGGCAAACGAATATTTTGTTGTATTTATTTTGATCGTATTTTTCATCTTAAATATCGGGTCGTTTAACGTCATATTAAGGTAAATGATACGAGAATGTTGCTGCAGAGTTGATTTTATTGATGAAATGCTGAGGAAAGGAACGAATGGGAATGTGTTTTTTTTTTATTAAGATTGCTACCTACTGAGATAGCAGCAGCAATTATAAATTTCGCACCTCTCTCCTTTGTGGTTTTATTTCGATAGTCAACGTTAAGCAATCTCTGCGCATAACTGAAACAAGAAAGAGCTTTATAAGTGCGTATATTGGCTTTTTTATTGAATGCAACATTCTAGTAGTTTGTTTTTGTTATGGTCCAGATTACTTTTTTTCTGGCGGGTTGTTGGGTTCCCATCCTGAAGTTAATTTCTATCACACCTCATTTTTTTAAAAAATATTTTTGTTTAACTTTGCCTTTATTTGTTTAGTTTGGTGGAATCACTATATGTATCACAGTTTTTCTAGCAGTAAGACTTGACGAGATGCTTTGAATAGGATTCTATACAAGCATCGTAATGCTGCATTATTTATCACTTATTTCAGTTTGTTGAATCGGCGAAAGCGGCATGTGACGTGCTCAACAGCTTCGGATATTGGGCTGATTTCATTGATCCGTCTTCTGGCAAACCGGTATATCCTTTGCTCATCTACGGCATCGTTTAATTTAATTTTGCTATTAATTTATTATTTTACTTTACTTATATATTTATGTTTTATTTACTTTTTATTTATATTATTGTCTTTTATAGCTAATGGGAACGTCGTTAAACCGAGTAATTGTAGCAGATAGAAGCTTGAACCCAATGAGGAAGCATGTCTTTTGTGTCTGACGGCTGAATGGGTGGCCGGCTATATATGCTGCATTTGAATTTGCGAATTCATTCTGTTTTAGTCAACATACTGCTTCTGGATGGACAAGCATAGTTAGCTGCATCATTCATTACATTGCGATATTGTTGCTTTAGCCCTTTCTTTTTATAAATGTTATTAATATTTAAATGTGGTATCGGATTTTCTTACCACTATTATTGTGCGCTTTAGACATCCAATACGGTTTTTGTTGATGTCATGGTATAGCATTATTCTGTTACCATTATTATTCAACATTTTCAATTTTATTTATTCTAATCGTTAAAGATTGTTTGTTGAAGTATTTGAGCAAGACGGAAACGAATGCGACATTGAATGTGACTGATGACGAATATCGCAGTCTTGGATTCGAAATTACTGATATGGTATGCTGCAAGGTAAGGCTTTTTCTTCTATTACAAATATTGGAATTTTAAGGTATCGAGATGATCGGCGAAACTTTATTGGGATCATTCGTCATTCTCTCATAATTTTAAAAGTCTGTATATTTTCAAGAAGAATCTATATCTCTCATTCTTTCAGTTCTTCGAGGGGGGCGTTGCCTGCAGGCAGTTGAAGTAGTTTATGGTTCCTCTATAACTTCAGCGTTTTCTAAACTATTTCCCTCCTCTCTCCCCTCCGCCTCCCCAAAAATCTGCTAATATAAGAGAACGTTGTTGTTTGAAAGCATAATTCGCCGTTATACCTTTTAGCAACAGTTTAAACAGATTGAATCTGAAGCTGTTCTAATTGTAGATCCTGGCGCATAAGATTTGGGGTAAGATGGTGTTTGTTGGGACGATCTTCACGAATGCGCCAGTCGATTCGCCCGCTGTGAATGCGATTCTGGCGAAGGTTAACACTGAATAAGCTGAAGCCAGCTGATGATGACGTCGGCAACTCATGTCTGATTCTTGATGCTTCCTCATTTTAGATCATCTTTATCCTCTAAGACGGGCGGCGGCTAAGTTTTTCTCTATGTCTTGTATATATTCATTAAGTGAAGAAAAGATACCTGAGTTGGAATGCTGAATTTCAAAAGTTTTATGATTCGTTAAAAATTTTTAGGATTTTGATAAATGGAAAAGTTTTCAGCAAGGAAAATAATCAAAATTTTCTATTTTTACTTTTTGGCATGAAACTGTTTAAAGTTATAAAATTTTTTTAGCTCAGATTTTTTCCGGCTTTTCTGTTCATTCTGTACAATTGTCTCGTATATATTTTCCTTCAAGTTTGAAGTTGCATTTTTCACTTCAAGCTGTTCGTTTTCACATCTGGTCGTATCGTTCCCATTACTTTGCAATTAGATTCTCTCTTCTTCTGGTCGTATCATTTTCGTGGTATCACCAATTAAGTCTTCCGCATTTCGGTTTATTATATCCCTGAATGCCTTGAAGATGATCTTAGCAGCTCAAGATGTTGGTTTATTTGTAACTTTTTAGTATTAATTCGTAATTTATAGTTGTCCGACGAAAGGGATCCGAATAAAATGTTTACAGAGTTCTAACTGTTCGATAGCTTTCAACTGTTTACGGTGGTTGAGAGTGATGGAAATCTTCCATCGAATATTTGCGCGTATTGTTTTTCATTTTGGCCTTGAATATTAGAATCGCTTTGAGTGTTCGCATAATCATGAACGAGCGAGTATTTAGAATAAGATGTGAAACTATTGCTGAGGGGAAGTTTTATGGGATATAATCTTGAACTTTTGCGATGCTGAGGCCAAATATTTTTTTTTTTTTTTGGAATAGGCAAGAATGTGTTGCCGCATTGTTTCAAGTCACATATTGGCGCAGATTTTGATTGATCGATCACGTTTGCGGGTGTATCATCGATTGGGTTAAGGCAAACTTCATTGATGAGATCGGCGGTTGGTTACTTTTCAGCAACACAGCACTACTCTCTAATATTGAATGATTTGACAGCCTGCTGGCTACTGCATCATGTTAAGCGTCTTGCGGAAAACATCGGCAGCTGTGCATATCAGTAATCCACTCTTCGAAACGGAATATTTGATAGCAGTCGTTTAGTTAGAAATAAAGCGAATATTGCTGGAGACAGCTATGTTTGCAAAGCTATGTTCGCCAATACGATTTTATTTACAACAAAATGATCTTTAACCGTTGTTCTATAGTCAAGTATGAACTGAAGCTTATCAATACAAATAATGAGTGATTACTTTACAACTATCTCGGCTGGTTGCATTCAAACGCAAAAAGTTTTGACTAAAATGGGAACAGTTTTGACCGTAAAAAAATGAAAATGTAAGAAGCATTTAAAGCAAACTTTTTATTAATATAATTAATAGTTAACATTTGTATGAAATATTTCTTATATTTTACTCATTCTGTCTAAGTTGGCCTCATAATTTCTTAGATAAAGCATAGGTAAACTAACTTTTGAAGCATAAAAGCCTTATGAGATTATCGGTGCATAAAGTATACTGGAGTTCAGCTTCAGTCATTTAAATGTGCATGGAAAACGTTGCGTAAATTCGTTGCATAACAATTGTTACTTCAAAAGAAACCAAGAATAATCATTTTTAATAAAGCTACGATGTATTTATACTAAAAAATTCGATTTTTTGAAAATTCAAATGAAGCGATGTTTTCTTCGTCCTCTCTTTTGCTTTTCGGAATACAAGGTAAATCAACGAATTATAGGCTAGTCGCCTATCTAAGCAACTATCTTATTGAAGCTTTTTTGCACTTATTATCCATATAAAAGTGTGTATTTCTGCCTATATAAAAATTATCAGCATTTTAGTTCTCGTTGATGTGAAAATGAAGTTCGATTCATTCAACGAACGGTAGAGAAAAATGTGGAAAATATTTATTCATGATTTATTCATGATTTATGATAATTAAATATATTTAAAAAAATAATAAATCGATAGATTAATATTGAACATAATCTCGATTTAAAATTTTCAATGAACAAATATCTCGCTAATGAAAAATTTCAAATCTATCAAAAAGTCAATCAGAAATGGCCTAGAATTTAGCCGAGAATTATCACTATGGAATATTTATGCAATGCAATCCAAAAACGTAAAAAAAAATAGATAAATTTTTGCATAAAATTTATAATATTTTAGAAATTACAAGTTTTAAAAAATATGTTTGATAGCCGTTTGGTCATTTATAGTTGTATGATCGCCGTTTGCCGGCTTAACGGTCGGGATTTCAATAGATTTTTGTTAATTTTGATCTTTTTTTTTTCTTTAATGATTGTCGCTTTTTGACGATATTTATGATCGAAACCTTTCCATCCATTATATTCCATTATATAAATGTATTATACATTCCGATATTATTTTTTTGCAATTACTGCATATCAATAATATAAGCAAAATGAGTCAGCTATATGTCACAATAAATCCAAAATTATAGCCTATAAAGTGAAGTAAATTGATGTAGATAACAATCCACAACAATATCTCTGGTCAGTAGATCAAACTATACCTCTGGTCAATAGATCAAACTAATTTGCATCTCAGGCTACCAAACTTTATTACCGCCTGAAGGCTTGATCTACTTCAGGCAAATTAACAATGAATCATAGTGCTATATACTTCAGCGAACCAACCGAGTAGTGCTCATTGTCGATGGTGATGTGTTGCGGTGTTGTCATCAATGGTGATGCTCTGTGTTTTTTTTTTAAATTTTCACTTAAGTTATTCCAAGTGTATATTTAGAGTTCGAGTCAAATATATTAGTGCATGAGTATGCTTGTTTTATTATCGCAATTTTAATATTTAATAAATTAGTGAATGCATTTTAATTGTTTTAATTTGTCTATCCTTTAGGAGTTGAACTATTACGATCGTTCTTAATGTAAGATGGTGCTCAAGGAATGATTCTAATTTGTTCACTTCTATTTGCTATCATTGTTACGACTAGTTAGAGGATGTTCAAAAAAACGAAATCAATGGAGGATGCAATCTATACTATACGATATGACCTTTAACCTTTGAACCTTGCGGTCTATGCCATCGCATTTATAACCTAATCAGACCGACTTCAACTAATCGTCTCCCGAAGCGATTACTTGCGCGGCAAATTTAAATTTCGAGGACGCCATAGTTTCGACACGCCCGGTGTGGGTCGTCCTCTTTTTCCTTAATGTTTTTTTCCGTACTGCCAGGATTTCGGGAGGGCTTTAGAAAATCTAATCCATGGGTTCATGGACTCTTAGATTGCACAGAAAGTGGAGGATGTACTTGCATTATCTGCTTCGATCTAATTTTGTGGATTTGCATGCCGGGCTTTCCGAAGTGACAGTTGTTTCTTATCACATTTCCAAAAACTCGTTTTTTTGCTCCCAAGGAAAATCTAAGTCAAATGCGACCCCGATCGAGACGGAGAACGAATAGGGTCTAACCCATTACATGACTCTGCACTGGGTTAAGCGAAAGGAAGTCACACTACCGCAAGAAAAGTTCAACCCACCTCCATATAGCCAAGGGCTAAACCTGGTCCCGATCTTGGCGTCGTAATTGCCAGTGTTAATTTAGGCCGCATTGCTGTCGCGTTTCTCTTGCAGCAAGAGTGCATTATTCTAATTATCTCTTCTTTCGAATAAACAAGTAATTTTCGATGTGAAAGTTCGGTCGTAGTATTTTATTCCTTCTTTTTGTTTATTGTATTTAAATATGTCTTTATTTTCTTTCATCTCTGTTGTGATTTTGATTTTTATATCCTCGCATATATCGGCCCTTATCGTCTTTCATATTTCTAGCTACTCTCTGCCTCCTATTCATGCTTTTGCTTCGGATGTTGTTCATGTGAGTTGTTCACTACTCGAAACCAATCAATTGCCACCAGAAGGATTTAATGTTATCTTCACTAGACAGAACGTCAACGTTAGCCGTGTTCGCAGCATTGAAGGACATTTATTTCCCATCAGAATTGCTTACCAATCTTTGTAAGCGAACCGTTGAAGCAGATAATGAGACAAATAATACTTATGCTGTTGTTGAGCGTTAATCCGAACAAAAAACAAGGAAGAAACCATTTATTCTTTTAAAGTCTGCCCATATTTATCATCATTCGTTGCTTGTTGATGTTGAATCCGCGGTCCTCGCCGATAGTGATGCTTCATGATCACAATATTGGAGGATTTTCAACGTTTATTTTAAGAAACTGCTTGGCATTACCTTTATCCAGACTTTCAGTCGTCCTCACTTTATCCTGTGTCCTTCGAACTCATCAATGAGTACGCTAAGAAGGAAGTTTTATACCCTGGACGTTTAGACGTGTTATTTTAACAACTACTATTGTAATCTTAAAATTTATAAAATCAGAGCCTCCTTATCTGCAATTCACGAACAATCGAAACTCCTTCCGGCAATGCCTGCCTTTCTTTCATTCAGCATTGATTGCCACCGATGTGTTAATCATTTTCTAATTGATGCTTTATTATACGTCTAAATATAATTACTATATGCATCACTATAATCGCTTTTGCCACTATAGAAAGATATTTGTTATTGGGTGGTATATTTTCTTGAATTTTGTGATCAATTAATGCATACAAATGCAATTTGAAAATTAGTTTTATATTTATCATCATTTCTACACTCATAATTTATTTCATTTCATGTTTTTGATTGTAATTGTTTGCTGTTTGCAAAGTTAACTTCATATTTTCCATTCTCATTCCACTTTATTTTAATTATTAATTATTTTATTTTCATATATCTATATTTTTTGCTTCCATTTTTATATAAACTCTCAATTTTCTTGTAAATTTTAGTGATTCGTTGAAATATTTCCTTCTATTATTAGTGAATATATTCCTAGAGGGAGCATGATTTCATATACAATGTTGTTATAGTTTTATAACATTATTATATTATCGTTAAGAAATATTTTTATTTAGAAAAGATCGAATTTGAAACGATTGAAGTGTTCGTTAAATGGCGAGATTAACGAACAAAAATGATGACAATTTAAGGTAGCGAATTTTTAGTTTTTTTTAAATATTCAGTTGCGTTTTATTTGCTTTGCAATTTTTTTTTTTTCATGAAAAGGACGATATTAGAGGTACCATCGATACTAAAATTCATTTAACAAAGATTTTAGGTCATAGCGAATCCGATAGGGTGTTTTTGACTCCACCACAGAATCAACCTTAGAAATGCTTGGATCACTGTAGTATATTTCAAATATGCAAACATCAGAAATGATGCAACATTTGCGAACCTGGTGAATTTAAAGATGTTTGCCGACACGCTTTACATTCGCGTTGGACTATTTCACAAAAAGCACGCATTGCGTTTTATAGCACAGAAACCTTCCAATATTTCATATGTTATAAATAGTGTGTTTACACGTATTATAAAGCAGAAACGAATATTTCTGCAATTGACAGGTGTTAATCATATGCAGCATTGATGCTGTTAAGTTTCCAATGATATTCATTAGGAAGCTAATTCGAAGAAGTTAGGCTGTCAACAAGCTAATAGTCATTTAATGCATCCGGTCTTCGCATTGCTTCGTGTATTCTTTTTTCAACTATAGCATTAAATTCCGCTTTACCGTTGGAGTCCATAAGAGTTGACACCGGAGTAAGCTCCGACAACTTGGAGCCGTTATAAAATCTTTTGAGAGTTTATAATACACAAGTCTTATAGCAGACTTAGCATGCCATGCCATAAGATTACATTAATATCACTAGAGGCATCACTAGGGACTATATGGAAAAACTTCCCTCATCGTCCGGTGTCCTGAGTTGACTCTAAATTCCAGAAAAAAAACTTCCTTAAGTTTGTAAATGGGATGCTGAGCGGTATTCAAAAAAACGAAGTGGTGTAGAAGAAATTTTTGTTGTTTTATCTTTTCGCAAATTCGCCTTTGCAAAGCGCATTATGGCATAGTAGGTTTGCCCATTTTAATGCCACGTACACCTATTTGTCTTTTCAATAATTTCAACTGATGAACTACGAAAACCCTATAGCTTTTCTACGAAATTTGTTGATTTTCTTAAATATTCGTCAGCTTTGAAGCTGTTATAAACAATTAAAAATGCCGTAAAAATTTGAATGCATTTTAGAGTCGTTCGGATTTCTTTTATTCATTTATTCTATTGATAACGATGAATCTTGTTTTTTAAAGAAAATTTATATAGACGGTCGGAAAAAATTTGAATATAATAATACATACATTTTGTTATTTGTTAGCATTTTATAAAATAGGTTGATTTCGGTGAACGATCTGTAAAAATGCATATCATTGTAGATTGCCTAACTTCTTCACTTGTTTTCTTTTCCGTTCATTTATTCAAAAGTTACCATTGTAATATGCTTCCGTCTTTGTTGTAGAGACTTAGATCCTCCACTCAGCCATTTATCTACGTCTTCATTTAAATATACTAACAAATATTACATTATTAAAGAGAAAAACAAGGTGAAAAAGTCGCAACTCTCTGAATATGCATTCTAAAATAAGTTAGCATTTCCGTTGAGCTTGACGACGACTGTTGTTTGGTGGTAATGCATTGGGTTTACCGCATTTTACTTCACTCGTTCAGTGTTATTTACTCAAGCATAATTTTTCAATGCAATCATGTTGCGTCTCTCAAATGGAGGGATAGCCGTTTCAGTGATAGCATAAGAGTTATTATAAAAATATCATCATTCCACTGGATTTAGCTTGTTTTGAAATTTGAAAACTCTTTTTTCATTAGTACTTTAATTTTTTTTTTTTTTTTTTTTGCCAAACATAGTTCTGCAAAACTGATAATTTCATCCATAGAAAATAGCGCATAAATGTAAGCTTTAAGGAAGAAACAACCAACACGATTTGGTGGCTCAATTAGTAAAAATGCTAAGTTGACGGCTATCGAAAAGCGACGTAGAATGATCGAAGCTGGCAAGAAATATGCGTTAGTTGTTTGGTTTCTCTTCTTTATTTCCCCCCTTTTTGCAATTTCTCAATTGCGATAGTATATAGGTCTTTCAACTTAAATTGATCATAGGGGAGGCCATTTGAGAAAATATTGCAAAATGAAAATAATTTTCTATGATATGGATTTTGTTATTAGTGAGATAAGTTATTTATCGAAAAGTATCAAGCGGTCACTTTGGCTGCTGCTACCCAGCTGGCAGTTTCGCTTTAGAAGTGGTAATGTTTGACTCAAGGTTTTTTTTTCGACCTGCGGCTTCTTTGCTTTGCTTTGGTTAATTGAGTAAATCGAGTGTGAGGGAATGAGATATTGAGGAATTCCAGATTTCGGGGATTCTTGGATTTCTAAACGTCTCCGACTCGCATTCTGATGCGATCACTTTTTGAGGCTCATAATACCATCGTCATTTCCATTGAGAATTTTATGCATTACAAATGAACTCCTCTCTGTGAAAGATGTCATCATTACTTAAATGCAGCGGGAAGGTCTTGATCAACATCCTTTTCAGAAATATTTTTTATATGAGAAGATATTAAAATGTTGAAAATCTTTAGCGTTTCCTGTTGCAATTTAGATTTGATAACATAATCAGTTGATAGATTGATAATAAAAGTAGAATAGTAATATTAAAAAATAATAAAAGTGGAATTTCAGTGCATTGAATGGGATAACGTTGCATGTAGGTGTTACCCAACAACAATCACAACAAACGGATCAAGGTGATGCGAAATGCCCGAATTTCTCATCGCTTATCACCGAACAGAAGGCGATAGGTGGTCTTGATATGACTGACTCGAGTAAAGTCGCCGAAGAAGAGAGCGCCGAAAATGATATTAAGAAGGACAATATTAAAGATATCTCTAGACCGAACGGACTTCGATTTCCCGTATGTATTATTGAATCTTTTCATAGTCTTTAATGGAAAAGTTTCTGGAGTTAAGCATGTCAGTCTTTCATGTTTTTGCTAATTTTTCCACTTTTCGTTCCAAATACTGTCAAAAATTTCAAGGAGGTTAAGGCGACCTATGTCGCTTCTTTTATTGATCTGATTCATAAGTGCATTTTTGTCTTGCTTAGGAAAATATTTGTGGTTTATGTGTTTATATAAATGATATTTTCTTTAGCCTTCTGCACCGTCAACTCGATATCAACATTCTCGTTCGGGAAAGGCTTCGAGTATTCCGCAATCAGCTCCTTCAAATAGGCATAAGCCTCCAAATTCACATTTCGAAAAAGATGCGAGCTCTCTTCGAGATATAATGAATCAAAGACCAATAACTCAAATTATTGGAAGACCATCACATACGGTTAGTTACCTTCAGTTGTTTAGCGAATGCAGTGAATGAGAAAATTGTCCATTGCTACTGGGATAGAAAAATATTATAATCAAGGGGAAAAAGTTGAGGAGAAAAAATATTGATTTGTTTGATTTGTTCTTCACGAAAAGATGGACGAGTAATTAGTCCAATGATTGAAAATAAATCTTAACAAAGGAGAGAAAATTTTATTTCCTCTCCGTTTGTGAATGCTATAATTCTTGTGTTTTTGAATTCAATCTGCCGTGAAGAATTCTTAGCAAAATTTAATTTAAAAAAAAACAAAAAAAAAAACCACTAATTTTTTCAATATGTTCCTAAGTCGATATCCTAACATGAGTATGATTGCTTATTCGCAAATGATCGTTGATCATTTTCTTCAAAGATTTATTATCAGATACTGGAACAGTTGCATATGTGATATCATATGTGATATATCTTTCTAAGATTTTTTTTCTATTCTAGAGGCAACGCGAGCGTCTTTCGCTTTTCCCGAATGGTATCAATCCATTGGATGAAGCAGCGACAAGAATTCGTCGACCGTCGATGTCACCGAAAGATTCGAATATATGTTCCACCTATCTACGCCATGCATCTACACCTGGTGTTATATCATCATTGGAGACGCCACTAGCATCCGGAGTCAGATCATCGTGCAAGAAAACTCCGGTGAATGTTTTTGCACTTATTTTTCGTGGGAGTCATTTGATCATTTAATTGCAACTTCAAAACGGAAAAGATATAGGTCGAATGAAGGAGAATACTCCGAGGTTTTTATTGGCTTTTAAGTGGTCATTGCAAGTGACTTATGAGCGAGCCCTTGTGCAAAGAATATGAATTGCATAGTCAGCGCAGTGCTTAAAATATTGTAGATGGAAAGGATAAAGAAGATTTGCTTCCACTGAAAGAAGGGCATGTTTTCTAGTCTAGTTATGCGACCAATTAAAGCTTCAGATCCATATGAACTGACTGATGAAGTCGAAATAGATAAAACGACCGGATGGGCAAACCAAAGAGTTGAAAGTTGATGAGCTGAAGTTCTTCTGAATGAAAATTTCCCATCAAATCTTTCATGACATTTTTGCTGTTTATTAATGTTAATTATTTTAACCGTGATGTTTGATCTGAAGAGTAAGAGTACTGTGAAGTATATTGGTGAGGAGAAAGAAAACGAGAAGGAGAAGATTGTTTAATGAAAACGTCAAAATAAATTTCAAAAATTCATTCACCAATTCGCTTTTTTCGACTTTGTTTTAATTTTTATTTATTTATTTATTTTTTTTACTTTCCGTTCTCCATATGCGTTCATTTGTAAGTTTGCATGGATTCTTCAATGGAACATATGAAGTGATCTTGGCTGCTGTTTTTGCGGTTTTAATGGCTATTTTTCAGAAATCGGTCCATTTCAATGACAATATTGCTTTCCGGAGCCCATCGGTATCAAGTCTCGAGAAACCACAGGTGAGTGATTTTCAGATTTCAAATATCTGTGACAGATTTTGTATACAATTAGAAAACATATCTCTCAGCAATCCCATATCTTCGCTATCTCTCGTTGTTTTAAAGACGGTGGCAGACTCCTCTCTTTTTAGTTTTAGTAGACAACACCCTCCGAGTGGCATATATCGCTGTATATATAACTGATTTATATATATATATATATATATATATATATATATATATATATATATATATATATATATATATATATATATATATATATATATATAACTGATCTAATTGAATTATAATTAAGCCAGCGGATCTATTGCGTCTGAACGTTAGCGATGAGGAACTTGACACGCAGTTATGCTCCCTTCCGTTTGGCACCATAATGAGATTGAAAGATGCTCTACACCGAGTTACCATGACACGGTAAATTTTCACTTCGTTTGCTGGAATATAACGATTGTTCAGTTCTGATGCAGGATTTGTTGAGCACCATTTAGTTGAATATTTCGATGAGAAAACATTTCCATAGTCGATAATAAATCTTGATGTATTTCTCACTTACATCTATGTATGCTATTTACCAAATTTAGATGTGATGTTATTTGCAAGATGACAAGCATTAATTAATTATGTGTTAGCATTAGCATTGATTATGTTGCTCTATTAGTGAACAGAGGTGTTCGTCCTTAAAATTCCGGTTTTCTGTGGTCTATTCATTGAACAGCCAAGTTGCGGTTGGTAGTTTAATCACGTTGAAAGTCCTAAAAATACAGTTGAGATCACTGTCTTCTCGCTGCTCTCAAGATCCTTAGAGCCTAGTTTTTCCAGTTCATGGACTTTTCCAGTACTATAATTTATGAAGTAACCTTTACATATTTGTCGCTTATCCAATACTAAATAACTGTCGCAATGCCGCAATTCCATTTCCGGTGTTTTATAGAGGTTGTTTGTCCAAGAAGGCGTCTTTCCAAATAAGCAATAGTATTTGTGAACTAAGATTCTTTTTTTTTTTCATGCCACGTTCACATTCATTTTAATAAATAGCCCCTAGAAACTGCTGCATAAGTTTCCAAAGTTGTGGCCTTTTTGGCTATCCTGTGCGAGCTACTCCAAAGACCTATAAGGGATTATGATTCCGTTAGCACGTGGTATTATTATTTCACGATCGTACTGGTGGTGTTGTTTCAGCAGCAATGTAAAAGAAGACAAAGCATCGTTAGACTCAGAAGAATTGCGACATGTCAAAGAAGATAGCCCCAAAGAAACGGAGGAACGAGGAAACCGTTGGAAACGGCAAACGCGGTCTAAGAAGCTACTCGAAGCTGGGAGTTGGTCTGCGAGCAAACTGCAGGATGTAACAGAGGAAGAGTCATGTACCACGAGGATGCTGACGAGGTCTGCAGGATCTGTACAGGCCATGGCTCTAACTCGTGCGCCAAGAGGCAAAGATCGTAAAGTGCTATCACAGGTTTACGCCGACCAGGTTTGTCAAAAGATTTTTGTTTCTATGGCACTGTCCGAGTAGATAAAATGCGGTTGCTAGTTGGGTCTTCGATGGAGTCGCGATAGGCATTTGTCGAGGATTGTTCTTTAAAATATGGTTGTTTTTTGTATGTTTTCATACAGCTGAAATCAATCTTTTCCTCATATCCTTTTTTCTCTGGCCGAGTTATATTCAATTTTTTGTTTCCTTTTCTGTTATTCATTTGAGTAAGAGCAACTTAGTCACTAATGCCAGCAGCTGTCTGATGTGACAAAGGTTCTGGCGCTATTGCATTGATAGGAATGTCTGTACTGCAGGAAGTTATGATTCTGACGAGCAGGACGAAGGGAAAGAGATTTAACGATACTAATGGCAGACCAGCCGACCCCCTCGTTTCACTTTTTGGTACGCCCGAAAATGTAAGTAACTCCTTTTGAAAAATGACTCATGGGAAGAGAGGGGATAGGATGCATCGACTGAGGGGGAAGGCGAGGGGGGAGGTTAGTTCAGCATTTATCTTCCCGTATTCCCTTGGACAGAGTCATTTTCTCGGGGCTAGATTCATCACTTAAGTTTAATGGAGATTCCGTGTATATTGTACGTAATTTGGGAAAGGTTCTTATAAGACGTAAACTGTCCGTCCGTTGTGAACTGTACTGATGAGGGTAACTGCTTATAAATGAAGTACAATCAGGATTCGATGTCTTTGAGTGAATGGGCGCCATCTCTTCCACTCGTTTAGTGCTGGCTGGATTTGAGGTCATTGAGGAAATGGCAGTGTTAAAGTAATTCATCACTAACAGTTTATTCGGAATCAAAAAGTTACGTCGACCTTACTATAAAGATTTGGCGTAATCATTGAATCATATCGCTTATATGCAATTCTTGATAGATTTCATGAAGATCGGTTTTATATATTTTTGCATAATTTTCTCGGAGTTCGCTTTCAAATTATCAGAAACTTTATGCTTTCTTAACAAAGGTTTTACGTCCTTTCGCTAATTGCTTGATCCTCTTTTCCGGATATAGATCGAAAGAGTTGAGAAAATGTGAACAGTTTGAGAAAATTGGTTTCTATTTCAGCATTTCTTACCAATATCTCCGCAACAAAAATAAGAAGATGGATCATACGTCGATGAGTTTGTTCGATGATCTCAGAAACAGCGATAACCACACTCGAAGTCTTTATCTGTCGTATTCATATCACTTAATGAATTTATAGCTGCAGTGATCATTGAATTCATATGTATTCATTTTGTTCGGTCAATAATAGAACGGTAATAGAAGGTGATCTCAGGTGATCTCCTGTACCGTTTCCATTATTTATCTGGGCAACAGGAAATTCTCGTTTTGTTTATCACTGATACTCATTCACGATCGTTATATATATTGTGTTAAATGATTTCAGCTTTTATTGTATTGTACTGCCTAAACCTTATAATATTCGATAAACACCTCATTGAGCTAATCGTTCATTTATCAATAGTCCAATAGAACAGGACTCCTCTTTTTATCATTAAACATTTGAAAAACGGATTTATTATCTAATGGGATCATTATGGATTCACATCTTTTTGAAGTCGATTTTTTTTTCCTATTTCATAAATAGACTTATGAGATAATTCAGTTTGCTTTGTTTTTCAATTTTGACTCCATTTCGAGCGGAATTTTCTATATGTAATAGCGAAAATATCTTTCCATTCCTATAATTTCTCATAGTATTTAATTTAGAATTTTCTACTAAAAATTGAATTTTTACTGATGATTTATCCTCTAAATTTGATGCTACATTTAACGTTTATTCTTTTTGTTTTCGTAAGCCATTCGAATATTGATCGATTTATTGATCGATCATCAATACGATCTCGTAATTTTTATTCGCAGTTTCAAATGAAATTACATCCAATTCTTTGCGATCGTGATATATTCAAAACTCCATTAATGCTCAAAAAGATTCTCATTTATCGTTTCTGCAGTCATAAGACGAATAATTCATTGCCAAGCTTACGCTTACAATAAGTATATATACTTCGAATGACGTCATAGGTTCTTGTATCGTTTTCGATTTGGATCGCTTCCTTAATCGTACGAATCCTTCAATCAAGCGTTTTTGTTTTAAATTTCTTTTCATTGCTGCAGAAAAATCTTTCTTTATTCTTTCTATTTACGCCGATAGAGTGTTTAATGATTGACCATGTCAGTTTTTTGATACGCTGATGAATCGTTTTTAAGCTGAATGGAACATGATTTGGGATATAAGTGTTGCATCGAGAATGTCTCTGAAATCGTTTTTCAAGTAGCCGGAAGGTCTCATGCTGGTATGTGGAATGTTCGATGGGGAAGTGAAACATTTTCCTTGAATGATATTTGCGTGGACTTACGATAGCATGTTATTAAAATATTAGGTAATAAAAGTGTTATGGTGGTCAGACAACAATTCTTTTAAAAAACGATTGTCCTGCTCGATAAACGCATAAACGAACGATTTATGACTAATATTGGAAGAGTGGAAAGTTGCTTACAAATTCTGCAAGATAATGATTACTGTTAGAGATGAATAGGTCTAATTTTTTGTTGGAATACATCCAAAAATATAATTAAAGTAAATATCAATAAATACTTTAACAACTTTAAAGTAGAGAAGTAAACCAAAGAAGAGACTTCCATACCTCGCGTTCGCTCATGAAATTTCTTTATTGTTCTTTCGATTCGCTCATTCTCTCATGCCAATTCCATTTGTTGGATTCATGAGCCGTTTCTTCATCCTTTCATTCAGAAAATTTCGGAAACATAGCAGAGATGATTAGAGACGGAACTTTTTATAAACATTTGAAACGCAGAATCTCATTCATTTTTTTCCATCCGAAAGAAGTATTTTATGTTGCCTGGCAGCGTTGAACGAAATCATTCATTCGTCTCCAAGGTTTTTAAAGATTGCTTCAGGAGGTTTGGCACTCTAATGCATCTGCTAATCTCAGTCGATACTGCCCCACCTACACAATTGCTAGCCGTCCCATTTTTATCAATAATAATCTCTGATGGTAGCGTGCTTAGACTATAACTTCTCGTAACCCTCTGAGTAGTGCACTACATATATTTCTAGTTGCATCCAAGTTTAATTTTTTCCTCGATTATTTCCCGTGCTTATTAAGCTTGTGATTTTGATTCACCCCAAATTTTCCACTGTATCATGAGGATTGCTGGCAATTATACTCAAAGTTTTGCATTCTATATGAAATCGGATGCTCGAGTGTAACGCAAAAAAGAATCTTATGCATACGAAGTATATGTAATGAAGGAGGCAAATACGTAGTTTTGCATAGCTGATTTAAGCTAAAAATTTTGCTACGGTAGAATTTCATCTTCATCAATTAATATTACCTCTAAAATTCTAAATTCTTCTCGAAGAAAATTATTCCATTCACTTATCCATAGCCTTCTATCCCCATCTTGCCAAAATCGATAATCTTAAGCATGCTAGTGGATTTTCTAGTAAATCTATGGTAGGTTAATTCATTGACGCCTACAATAAGAGATTATTAGTGCATTTGAAAGTTTCAATTTTAGGCGTTTCATGATGAAGTTATTGCCAAATATAATTGCCGTTATAATTGTGCCTATTCTATTATTCGCTGTTTTTTATCTTGGACCGAGTGCGATTGTCTCATGTGAATGGCGTATAGAACAATCGGCCATCGAAAATAGTATGAGCACAGCAATCCGTGTGAGTGATTACACTTCAAAGGGAATAAGGATTTCTTGAGCAAACGATAAATTTACATATATTTGCATAAGAATTAACCGAATTTATTTACTTCACCGACTTCAAAAGTCTATTAAATGGAAGTTGATAAAGTTTTTTCGTTTCAAAGAAGTTATGAATTTGAATTGTCGAAATTAAGAAATATACACCAAAATAATTAAAATATGCAATTTTAGTTGAAAGCAATACGCGAAGAGTATATTGACCGTGCTATAAAGGCATTTAACTATTCCACTTATTCGTATAAAGAAGTTGAAGGTCAGTCCCATACTTATATTCTTGCCTTATTGTTGTCATTTTTCAATGGAATTAAACGAAGGTCCAGTGACAAGTCTATTGTGACTACAGGAGGTTTATTTGACCATAATGGTCCAACTTAGAACTAGAATAGAATGAAGCCCTGGGATTCAAAACTACCAATCCAAGTTTGAAGGCTAGAATGGAGTCGCAAGATTCACTCCTACTTATGAAGCTATCGGTGGATCCTGAATAGTTGGAGTTTTGCAGAGAATCGATGGAACAGAGAATTTTTGCTTTTGCTTCATAACTCTATAAATTAAGTCACCTGTTCATATAGAATCAGATCTACGGTGACATCTTGCTTGACGTATCTTTCAAATTGTTTTGCGAGTTTCATGCCAGCTGCCGTATTGAATCGTCATCATATTCGATGCATAAACAAAAGCATTATTAAAGATTTCCTCGAAGACTATGTTATACAAGTGCGACCACTCTACGCTGAATATCTGGTGAATCGACGATTCATTGAAATTGGTGACAAGACAAAGATTCTCTTCACCTATGCAAATTCTCTCGCCCTTCTTGTATCTTATGCACTAACAACCGGTGATTAATGGGTTATTTTCCTGTGATGAGAATTTCATATAAGTATTTGAGGTACCTATTGCATGATAATTGTAGGACATTCTCTCCAAGGGATTTGGTATATATATATATATATATATATATATATATATATATATATATATATAGCGCGGCTATTGCGCTATGGCGAAAATCTTGCAGGGGTTCAACTGTTCCATTTGCTTCTTAATTTGAATGAATTAATTTCCATGCTATTGATGATTTTTAATCCACTTACCATAGCATAACTCGTAGAGAACTATCGTGCTCAAGAAGGAAAAAAGTGTCCTTGGGTTTTATTTTTTCTACGATATTTCATTACTATGGTCTGAAAAATATCGAATTTTAACTGTAAATTCTTTATAAAGGATATACGAATCTCGAAATTGATGACGCTTATGGACAATCCGTATTGGCTGTTTTCGCGTATATTGGAACTATTCTTTTGTCGATTATTATTGCTTCAATATGCCAATTGTACAATTATTCCCTCAGATTCGTGAGTTTCTTTAAAATCAAATCGAAGAATTTATGTTGGAAATGAAATAAAAGCAAAATTCGATGCACTATTTTGATAGTTTGATTCTATCCCCAATGAAAGTACAATTCATCGCTTCTGTGCTATCGAGATTTCTTTGCGTCTAGAGCAAACTTAATTTTAGACTCATACTATATTATTACTAATTTTTTTTTTCGAAATGAGACAACGAGTGTTTTTTCAGCCCATGAAATATCAATATTTTTTGAAAGAATCTCAAGTTTAGTATCACTCAAAGATTGCAGTCGTCTATGACGGCTTATAACACCACAATAACCCCGTAGGCAAAACTAACAATCGTCTATATATAGACTTCTGTATTAAATAGACTAGCTGCTGCTCCACGTGGAGCAATATTAGAATAACACGTTTTTTCATATTCTATGCGAAATTTGCAAAAAACATGTGATGGCTTGTCACCGCGTACACCATAGTACTAACGATTGATCAGAAAAAACTCCGAAATATCAATTACACTACATTTGTATAGAACTACAGCATTCGTGCACCTCTAGTTCTCCTGTTTTCATATAAAACAGCAAATATTGCATACATCCGTGATCAGCTCATCGAGTTCTATCGTTTCATACTAAACTCGTCGAAATCGAAGACGAAAAATATTTTTCGAAATTTTCCCTGTGCTACCCCCTAACGATCCAAAAATTGCGATTTTTGGGACTTTTTTCTCGGCTTCTATTTGCCCTCGGGCGGTGTTTTATATACCGTTTGGGAGGTCTTGGCGAGCTGATGACGAATCAGAAGACCGTTTAACACCATACGAAACAGCGGCCGAGAACCAGAACCCTCTATTTTGCAAAAATCGATATTTCAGAAATTCTGGCGGGTCGATTCGGTTTTCAACCATACTCTCGAAATGTAACAAGCTATATGTCGTTTGATAGAGCTTTAAAAGTTGTGTTGAACGAAGCAACCAGCAGCTCCGTATGACTCACCATTGCCCAGAAAAAAAATCGCAAATATCAATTACAGTACATTTGTATAAAAACACGATATTCGTACACCAATAATCTCCTTCCTTTCATATTAAGCAGCAAACAATGCACATATCCGTAATCAATTCATCAAGCTCTATCGTTTGATACCAAAATCAGCGAAACTGGAGACGACAAATATTTTTCGAAATTTGAACTGTACTACCTGCTCTCTTACTATCGAAAAATTGCGATTTTTGGGATTTTTTTTCCCGGCTTCTATTTGCCCTCGGGCAGTAATCCATACACTGTTCGAGAGGTCTCACACCGAGCCCATAAAATGTGCACTAAAACCCCCAAGACGAGGAAAAGAAGAAAAGAATAGTTTTGCAGCCAGTTGTGACGATTGCAACATACTACAATTTTCAGTTAGTAAGATTTCGCCATTAAGACCTGGAAGGCGGAAAGATAAGGGGAACACAGTTTCAGATTTTCGCGAAAATTATGCGACTAAACGAGTCGACGACAAATCCAGATCGAGTCTCTTACAAATATATGTGGGCAGTGGCAAAGAGGGATGGTCTCGTTTTGATCGCCGCAATCATTCTGCTCATAGCGTCCATTGCAGCAGGTTTACTTTAATGCAATGCTCTAACCGAAGTAATTTCATGCAATCACCTCTCAAGCATTCATCACGTCAAATTTTCTTGAATTTTGTGACGAATAATGGATATGACGATATATATATATATATATATATATATATATATATATATATATATATATATATATATATATATATATATATATATATATATATATATATATATTTGCCACAGCGCATCCATATATTTTAATGAATAAGTCTTTATATGCATCTTTTATTTCTTCGAAAATAAAGCAAAACTATTCAGCGAAAAGTTAGAAAAATTTCTGATCGTCAAGTTCAAATTGATATCACTTCTATGTTTATTGTAAGATCCAAGCAGTGAATTTCTTCATTTTTGGGCTATTATCTCCTTCGCTTTTCGCGTGAGCAGAATCGGAATTCTTTTCCCAGAGTGCATATAGAGGATGGATATTGTGGAAAGTGGCTCCCCAACCACTCGCTGATGAGCCTCCGAAGCTGCCAGCTGGCGAGCTGCTCCAACCAGCCCCCGATGAACCGCCCCAACCACCAGTTAACGGGCTTGACTCAGTATCTGAAAAAAAGACAACGATATTTGACGCATTGATATAGTGGCAGCTGTATGTTTCATCTAGGTAGTCCTGTGAAGAGGGTTTCGATGATTTATTCTCTATTGTTTAATTTTATGAATGGCGCTTTGGCTTTTAGTAGAAAATTACAATCGGAACGATATATACTCTCATTAAATGGGAGCAATAAGTTTTTTTTTTGGATTTATAGATTTGTAATGTGAATAACTTGCAAATATTTCATGAGCGCATTGCTCAAACTCTATGAGTCAAAAATAGATCGGACAATAATGAACGCATCAAAAAGATCTCGAAATGATCAACAACTTATTTAGTGATAAGATTCGAAAATGTTCTTTCAAATTAAAAATTTTCCACTCAAGAGCCTTAGATTCTTTTTGTTTTGCATTAAAGTTTTCTTTTTTTTTCACATAACATTTCCGACAAATTGGACATATTTCTCATCAATTTTTGCTACGTTTCGTTTGTGGTAAAATCGCTTCTTTAGTTATGAAATTTCTACTAATTGCACTTCATTAGAGACATTTCGGTGAAGTTGTAGAGTTTGTGTTTTGAAATGTGTCCTCGTTTACGGTCCCAACTCGGAAACATATATATGCCGATAGATTAAATATAGCCACTAATTGGCTAGAACCAATTGCACGATTAGGATTGAGTTTAACTCATCTCAGAATCATATACTTAACTGTCTCTAAGAATATTTAAATATTTGAAGTCAAAATATATAACTCTAATTGACATTAAAAAAAAAAGAATAACTTGGCTAGATGACGTGAAATAGTCATGTTATTAATGCTTTCAATGAAAATTAAACGGTTAATACGGCTGTCGCTAGGAAGCTCGACAATATATATTAAAATAAGTGCTATCGCTTATGCCTAAACCTATCATGACGTTGTGTTGATCGAAGAATGTACGAAACCAATTGATGAATGAATATAGCCGCAACTCTACATATCTAAGCAAAAAATACGTGAAATTTCTTCATTTAAAAAAAGTGAAAATTGTTTATTTATGAATAAGGATATTGGCAACTTACAACTATCGAAGAAAACAACAACGAAGAAGAAAGCAACGGATGATAGAGCCCGGAAGTGCATCTCGTTTAATTGTTCAACTAGTCAGATACTTATTCGAATGCTTTCTCAGCCCTTCGACGCCTTATTTATAGCCGTCTTGAGAGCGAAAAAAACATTTTATTATACCTCCATAGTCAATGAATTCATTAAAAAAACTTCACTAAGAAATAATAATTGAAAAGAACTATCAATGCAAACAAGTTTTGGTAATGGGGAACCAAAAAAAAGCGGAATATTGCGGTGATAGAAAAATAGTTGCCTTTCTATTTATCACTTTTATTCTATCTATACCTTTGAAATGTTCTCATGAATGTGTATTATTCTTATTGAATTATTATTATTATTTTTTTTTGAAGAATATTCCTGAAAAGCCTTAAATAGTCTCAACTTTATTATATTATATAACTTCACCTGGTCAATGCTCTATTTTCTTTTTTTTTGCTCTCTTGCTTTATGTATGCTCATTTCATATCGTTTGCAGCCTTTAATAGTGTTACTGTTGTATTTGCTTCCATATAATTGTAAAACGATTTCTTGTATGAAATGAAGGTAGACGATTCGAGTGAAACAGATTTGCTCGTTATTAACTTTACTTAACGTTTATACTAAGTTGTCTAGGCAATTATTTTAATGTGATTTCATTATATATTCAATTGATTGAAAATCTATTTCTGCCAAATGTTGATTGATATTAAATATATGGAAGAATTACTAATGCAGGAACAACGGTAATATATGCTTTTGTAATCTACATGATAGAAAGTTCCATTAAAAGTTTCATTAACTAAAAATTACAGCTTGAATGATATCGGCGAAAATTTGCAACCTTAGTTTCAGTGATTCATGAGCTGAAACTACCACGCAAGAAATGCGAAAAACATCACTTTTGTGAGGGAAATTTGCGAAAACGCGTACCAAACGATACGAATCGCCGGAAATTGATTTCAGGAACCGTAATAATGATGCACGATCAACCGGATTGGACTTGGACGATGGCACTTATTTATACACAAGCAGCGGCAACTACATCAGGTCATACAAAATATATTCCGGATCCGATTGAAGCTAATGAGGTCACTAAATCTTTTTTTTCTCTCTCTCTAAGAAATTTGTTGCAAACGTCGCAAAAATTTTCTCGAACTTTAGAATTTTACCAAACTTTGCTACTCGATTCGTGTTTCCAAATTCACCGTTGCAAAGCACAAGACTTCAAGAAACTTATATAATGCTCTAATAGATAAACTTAACTTAAATTCATTTCATTTGAAAATTATAAATTATGAACTCATAAGTACTGCGTAGCACTTTAGAAATACCTCATAATAAAAGTGGATATACGATTTTCTCTTGAGAAAAGAGTTATGAGCAATGAAACCTTAAAAAAACGATTGATGCTAAGCTCAGCAAAATGGACACAATTATTAAATGACTCAAATAATATCCGTGTTTAACGGTATAATTTAATGAGAGTACTGCACAGGGAAAGTTGCTATTTATGAATAAAGCCTTTTCTCAGCTAATTTCTTGTTATCTTCCCTCTCGTTGTCTTCTAGTAAATTCCTTTCCCACTTAAATATTGCGAGAAATAAATTTTGCCTCAAATAACTTTTTTTTTATAATATCTCCTAGTTCTTTCGATAATAAACTGCCTCATTTTCTTTGATAAGAATTATTGCTTAATTAGTCAACCTTAGCTCCTGCCCCCCCCCTCCCCCCCCCACAAAAAAAAATTCGAAAACCGAAACGTCGAGGTTTTATTCTAGGCTATGTGCTTTTTTGAAAATTCTATGTGAAAGTATATAAAAAAAATTGAAGGCGACTGTTCTCTACATAATATTTCAATTAGCATTTCACGTTTGGCTGATCTCATTTATGGCATTATTCTTCAATGCAATAATTGTATTCGCACATAGCATCTATACAACACAATGGGCCGAGATCACCGATGAAGAATTCAACGCACTACAAACGAAAATCGAACGTCGTAAACAACGTAGAGAACTCGATAATCCCAAATATGAGGATTAAAAAGGATATTGCTGATGGGCATGTGTGAAATGAGGCGCCTATTTATTGAGATCACTCAATGGCATGATTATAACCTAGAATACGAATATTTGTAAAGGAAAAAAGAATGAGATATTTGAAAGTTGGAAATGGAATAACTTTTTTTTCTGGATTTCATCGCCGAAAAAAAGATAAATTCCCTGAAAGATTCAATAAGATTGAAAACATTTTTTTCCCAAATTTGAGCATAAGATGAGTAGCAAAGAAGCGTGACAAGTAATGCCGCAACTCTATGAATTTCTCTAATCTTCTTTCATCCTTTGATATATCAATGACTGCATTTATATCTTTATGGAATCGAACAGTTGTATAAATCTTTCGCATTTGCATAGCCCATGGCAGAGATGTCATAACCTGTTCGAGTATCTGCTTGTGTTTGACTGTTCCTGCTCAGGAACCATTGAAGTTAGTTCTTATAAGGAAGTTTGATGGTCAACTGTGGGTATATTCGATGAGCAAAATTTGTAAGGATTTTGAGACCGGTCAGGTATAATCAAAAGAGGACCTTTCCAAGCATTTCCCGGAGCGGTCGATCTGCATAAATAGAATGCGCATTATTGTCTATCTATGTCGACGCCGATGATGGAGACAATCGACGGTGTTATCCTAGTTGCTGGTCCGATTTGATGTAAACATCACTAATGCCCGATAAGTAGCACTGAATATCGTTAAAACAACATGAACCAATCTAGAATTGACCTATTTGTTGATAAAAAGTGTTAGATGCTCCTCCAACGTCAACTGCTAATACTGCTTCCTCTTTATTTGTTTCTTCAATCTACAGTTTTTTATTTCAACGATGCGATGACATACGGCCAATTATGCCGGATGTTCCCTTTGTTGAATGCAATTATTCGGGAATATTCTTTGAGAAATTGTCGCATCTTAGAGAACATTTGCCAACTCAGCGCACACCTCATTGTTATCATAACTTTTATTTATAATACAACGTTTTGCTATCAAACATCGAAAAAATGTAACGCGAAAGATTTTTATCTGCTGTATATCTTTTTGTCTATTAAAGCGTGTAATTTTTTTACTGCTACGCGTACTGAAATACTTTTATAATTTCAAACTTTGGGGATTTTGATGTGTTATAAATAATTTTTAAAGCATTAAAGCATTTTCCAAACTTTATTATAGTATACAACTTACAATATTTTATAAATAATGACCGTAAAAGCAATGATTCTGGTCATGGAAATCAGCTACGGAAAGATTTCTTTAAAGCGAACGATAGAAAGCTTAATTCCCACCAAGCTTGACAATAAATCAGTCTTCAATCTACATAGGCACTGATGAGGAAATCCACGAGGATAGAGATGGGTAAATAAATTGATAAGAGCACTATCAATTCGCCCATTTTTAGATCTCTTCTCCCCTCTACCATTACCGTTCTAGAGCCATCTCATGCACAGTGTTTTTTATACTTGAGTATATTCTCTACCCCAAGCTATCCTTAGACAATCATCTACAACTTGATTGGATGGTTCTTCATTAAGTACTTCAATTAAACGATCTTCAATTACCTCATTGATCTCGATATGTGGCTTATTTTGAATAATATTCGCATCCGAGTCAACAGCATCCTTTTCGATGATCCCTCGACATAGTCGCATATTAGTGAAAATATTCGATAATGTAAAATGCTTGTCCAATAATGAATGCTCTGCATCGAAAGGACCCACTCGAGAGCAAAGCAAACGTCGACATGATGCTGTTGTACCTCAAATATATTGCATTAGTAAGAGCTATAAACCAACAACAGGTCACTCTGAAACTTTTTTATTATTCAATAGGAACTAATGAAGAACATAAATATTAGAACCCCCAATATTGCAAAAATCGAGTACATTCGTGATCAGCTCATCGAGATCAATCGTTTGATACCAAAATCGTCGAAATTGGAGACAAAAAATATTTTTCAAATTTTCCCTGTGCTACCCCCTGACGATCGAAAAATTCCGATCTTTGGGACTTTTTTTCTCGGCTCTTGTTTGTCCATGGGCCGTCACCTGTATATCGTTCAAGAGGTCTCGCCGAGTAGACCACAAATCGAGAGACCGTTTTTGCCTATATCAAACAGCGGCCGAGAACCAGGACCCCCTATTTTGCAAAAATCGATATTTCAGGAATTCTGGCGGGTCGATTCGGTTTTCAACCTTACTCTCGAAATATAACAAGCTATACGTCGTTTGATAGAGCTTTAAAAGTTGTGTTGAGGGAAGCAAGCCACAGCTCCATAGGCCTAACAACTGCCGAGAAAAAAACCCCGAAATATCAAGTACAGTACATTTGTATGGAACTACAGCATTCGTGGGCCTCTAGTTTTCCTGTTTTCATATAAAACAGCAAATGTTGCATATACCCGTGATCAGCTCATCGAGTTCTATCGTTTCATACGAAACTCATCAAAATCGGAGAGGAAAATTTTTTTTCAAATTTTCCCTGTGCTACCCCCTTACGATCCAAAAACTGCGACTTTGGGATTTTTTTCTCGGCTCCTGTTTGCCCTCGAGCGGTGTTTTATATACCCTTTAAGAGGTCTTGGCGAGCTGATGACGAATCAAGAGACCGTTTAACACCACACGAAACAGCGGCCGAGAACCAGGACCCCCTATTTTGAAAAAATCGATATTTCAGGAATTCTGGCGGGTTGATTCGGTTTTCAACCTTACTCTCGAAATATAACAAGCTATACGTCGTTTGATAGAGCTTTAAAAGTTGTGTTGAGGGAAGCAAGCCACAGCTCCATAGGCCTAACAACTGCCGAGAAAAAAACCCCGAAATATCAAGTACAGTACATTTGTATGGAACTACAGCATTCGTGGGCCTCTAGTTTTCCTGTTTTCATATAAAACAGCAAATGTTGCATATACCCGTGATCAGCTCATCGAGTTCTATCGTTTCATACGAAATTCATCAAAATCGGAGAGGAAAATTTTTTTTCAAATTTTCCCTGTGCTACCCCCTCACGATCCAAAAATTGCGATTTTTGGGATCTTTTTCTCGGCTCCTGTTTGCCCTCGAGCGGTGTTTTATATACCCTTTAAGAGGTCTTGGCGAGCTGATGACGAATCAAGAGACCGTTTAACACCACACGAAACAGCGGCCGAGAACCAGGACCCCCTATTTTGCAAAAATCGATATTTCAGGAATTCTGGCGGGTCGATTCGGTTTTCAACCTTACTCTCGAAATATAACAAGCTATACGTCGTTTGATAGAGCTTTAAAAGTTGTGTTGAGGGAAGCAAGCCACAGCTCCATAGGCCTAACAACTGCCGAGAAAAAAACCCCGAAATATCAAGTACAGTACATTTGTATGGAACTACAGCATTCGTGGGCCTCTAGTTTTCCTGTTTTCATATAAAACAGCAAATGTTGCATATACCCGTGATCAGCTCATCGAGTTCTATCGTTTCATACGAAACTCATCAAAATCGGAGAGGAAATTTTTTTTTCAAATTTTCCCTGTGCTACCCCCTTACGATCCAAAAATTGCGATTTTTGGGATTTTTTTTCTCGGCTTCTGTTCGCCCGTGGGCGGTCACCTGTATATCGTTCAAGAGGTCTCGCCGAGTAGACCACAAATCAGGAGACCGCTTTTGCCTTTACCAAATATCGGCCGAGAACCAGAACCCCCTATTTTGCAAAAATCGATATTTCAGAAATTCTGGCGGGTCGATTCGGTTTTCAACCTTACTCTCGAAATATAACATGCTATACGTCGTTTGATAGAGCTTTGAAAGCTATGTCGAACAAAGCAAATCGCTGCTTCATAGGCCTAACCGTTGCGGAGAAAATAATTCTGAAATCTCCAATACAGTTCATTTCTATTGAAATTTCAAATATTGAAAGGTGTCAAACGTTTTCCTTTGGAATTTTAGATTTAGCGGAATGGCCGTTGAAATCCTCAAATCTGAAGCAAGAGCATTTGCTTATCTCTTCTTCGAATCATTTTAAAGTATTGCAAAAAAAAAAAACAAAAAAAAGAAAATCTTACCAAGGCTAATAGCGATTTCACGAATAAAATCACGTAAGAAAGAATCCGTTTCGCTAACACAATTCAACGTTAACGAAAAATGTGGCGCTTTAAATGAATTCAAATTAATACCATAGACAACAGGTGTACCAAGAATTTTCGCTCGAGGTAATCCCTATAAAAATTCATATTTTCATAATGATACATATTTGTGGGAATAGTTTTCATCCGTTTTGTGAATTCCTCTTCTCGCGGTAGGCTACCTTCATCGATGATAGGCAATACCGCCAATGCAAGACGGTTAGTCACATGAAGAATGAGTTTAAATTCGACTCAGAAAAATTGTTTTTTGCCACCCCAACTTTGATTATAAAAAAAAACGTAAAACAAGCTGAAAAAAAAACTTCAATTGGGCACTAAGGCTGATATATTCCATAGGTTACTAACCTTACACGCTAATTCGAAAGCTTCTTGACTTTGCAGGTCGACATTTGCAAGTTCGAATGCGAGACGTTTGTATTGTGCTTGTACCCGTGATAATAGCTTTTGCATCCGATAGCGTGTTATTCCATCTTCAAATAAATTTTCACATTTAAACTTTATTACTCAAAATGAATGAAATATTAGACAAGGCCACACAAGCAGAAACCTGATTTTGGACTAACTAGTGGAAAGGTACGAAACTAAAAGTGGTACAGATACGGTGTCTCAATTAGTGGGAACGAACGGTAAAAGAGTCTGCAGGTAAGCTTACTGCGCTTACTAAGCATATACCACGATCCGATGGTAGAAATTCATAATGAGAGTTGATCGTTAGAGATGAATAACAGCCACTGGCAAATTCAACGCAATTTAAGTGCAACTGAATATCACATATTAATAAAAAAAATCCTGTTTTATGAAGCAAACGCCACTGTATGGTGTCCCATCCGCCAAATGTTTACGCGCCCTAAGAAATTAGTTAAAAAATGGACAAGCATGAAAAAGTGAGCAATATATACGATGTAGCAATGAATCCTTATTGATGCTTCGCTAAAGTCAAGTATTAGTCGGTTCGCCATTCTCGGTTCATTAGCGAAAAGGCTTCTGAAGCTTGAGACGACTTTAATTCTAGAAGATGACAAAAAAGAAGTTCAATTTCAATACCTTGCGGATCTAAGATGGCGGCGGAATCTATAAATATCAACACCGCCATATAAATATAGGGTATTATTATATGAGCTATAGAAAACTTTTTTTTTGAAGTCAAAAACAAAATTGAACTTTTAAGATAGAAAAGAAGCTGCAAACGATAGCGTTTTAATATCGTTTTTAATGCGGCAAAGAGAACTTGATTAAATGACTATCAATAAGAGGAAGCACAAAGAAAAAGAATGAATAAAATTATTGGGCATATTTATGTTTCGTCTTTTAGTTATGAAATGAATGTATCGGCCATAAGTAGACCACCCATCAGAATGAAACACGTGGGCAATCAAAATCCATTTCGTGTTATATGAGGAAAGAACAAAAATGAAACCTTAAAGTAAAAATTTAAATTTTTTTAGTATTTTTTTCCGATGAACAAACAATATTAGGCATGATAACTTCCATGATGAGAATCGAACATTGAAAAACTCTCCAAGAAACATTCATTCAATATTGGAATATTTAGATTATATAAACCAAACAGATTCATAAATAATTTACTCAAAGAATCGTTTAACATCTAACCATATTCACATTTGGCGACCACTTTACCACGAATTTCATTCTTATGTGTTTCACGGCCAAGTTGTCCAAGAAGACGATATTCGTTAATCCATGCACGTTCTCGAAGACCTTCCAGCTGTTCACAGCCATCATTTATACCAAGAACTGAAGAAGCCTCTAAATTGCAGAAGAAACAATAAAAATCTAAACTTTTCCGATTGTTTAAGGATCATTGAAGGAATCCTGACCATGGATCAGTTCATTTCACTGAACTACTTTAAAAACTCATAAACTTCCTAGTGTAACTTAGTGAGACACGTTCCTTTCACTGTCTCAAATATTCAACGTTAATCCTCGTAACGTATAGTCATTCATGTTTGCTACCTATGTCGATCTATAGTTCTTCAACTGCTCTACACCCATAAGTTCAGTATTGAAAAAAAAGCTCCTTCATACATTTCAGGAAGTCGGAGATAGTAAAGTAAAGAATGTTATTTTGAGAAGAAAAAAATGAGAAGCAAAAATTTTAGACGATAATTAGGTCAATAGTAGATATTCCACAAAAAAAATTTTTTTTTAATTTAAAGGGAAAGTGGCCTGATCTTCTTGAAAGCGTAACAACTTCACCTAAACACTTTTCATAAATAAAGTCATCAATAAAAAAACATACGGCAAACACCAGAGCTAGCCGGTTCTAAATAATGCATTTCTTCAATACGAATATCTTCTTTTCGGAACGGTTCTCCAACCACCAAAGGATGAGAGCTAAAAATTGGGAAAAGCGCAGATATCGATGAAAAATCAGACTCTTATTCGAGAAGCTATCCATAAAATTTTCGCTATAAAGCAGCACAACGAGAATAGCAATAAAATTCGCAATCATCTCTAAAAAAAGTGATGTAAAAATAACGTGCTAACTATCCTCGTTAAAGAAACCGCATAATTTAGCGAAAAAAGGTCATAATCCAGCGAAATTTTTAAAAAATCTACCAAAAACTAGAATGCCTTTGAGAAGTTTCCCTATCACCATAGCACAGATCCAGTCTTTTGTCGAAATATTCGAGTAGTTTGCCATTCATAGCCACGAAAATCAATAGCCTATGGATATCGAATGCTTTGAACAATATAAAACGATATAAACACATTGAGTTAGAAATCAGGTATCAATATACCTATAGTCGAGTTGCTTCCGCATTCCCACGATCACTAGCGCTTGCGATTTAGGATGTGGTTCAATAATCGGCAACTCTATAGTGGGGATACGTTGAGGTGGGATGCTTTCATTAGCATCGGCGCATATAGCCGATACGAGGATCTTCTTCAACGACGTCAATGATACATCACGAGGTTTATGAACACATATCACTCCATGCAATACCGACCAGATATCACTCGCTGATACCGCTGATCGCATTTTTGTACGCTACTGTTGCTCCTGAATTTGATTTTTTTTGTGCTTTTTTGACTCCAGCAACCATCAAACCTTCGTACGAGGATTATTCGGGAAGTTCGGGAATTGTGGGTTGTTTTACCCTTCCACCCTAAGAAATGTCCCTCACGATCACTTTTCAAAATACTTTGCGGGATGTATGAGGCAATATAAGAGAACAGGATGCACGAAAATGTGATATGATGTTTTATAGAAGCCGATGTGTGAAGCATCAATGCAATCTTCGAGGAATTAAAACGAACAGATAATATCCGCTAGCTAATAATTATGCGTAAATATCGTAAACTAAGCTATACTTGAACAGTTCATATGAAATATACACGCCTAACATTATACTCCGGAACATTTCATATCCGCGTAGAACATTCCTTGCCAACGCTGGCGCAGATATTTAAGTGCTCGGATATGAATGAAATTTACCATACTCGATTCATTAGTGGCTCATAACTAATGTCCCTTCGAATTTACAACCAACAGCAAAGATTTATAACCGTCATGACGACAAGAACGCTGCATTACTTGAAGCGTAAACAAATGCCTAGGCAAATCACAGAAACGAATTCGCTGCGAAACTCTTGCCCTGCTGTCGTTGTTCGATGCCAGAACTCCAAGTGAACTGTAGCCGCATGTGAATTTTGAGACTGTTACTATAATAATATTGGTCACCCTGCTCCAAAGAATGTGGGCTTGCTATTGTTGGTAGAGACGTATGAATTCATGCCTTGATAACCAACAATTACAATGAGCTATGGGAACGGACCTAACACCGACGCGGCAATAAGTAACGTCCGCACCGATCCCAGGTGACCAGATTGCTTACTCCAGCATGGAAACAAAAAGCGCATCAACTCCGCTCCTACCGACTGCAATACCCGTAATCCGTTCAGTGCCTAACTGCACGGCGCAAAAAATGAAGCACACCACACTGATCCCACACAAAGCTGGAATAACAAACTCTCGACGTGCGCACCCTGCTAACAAAACGAAAGCCGCGGGTCTCGACCCGTTATCCGCAACTTGCATTGTTCGGAAGTAGAGCATTAACCGACTGCGCTATCATTATGAAGCATACCTCCTTTATAAACTGCTGGTGAACTACGTCCACCAGCCTGGCTAAAACTCCAGGCACTGGCAAAATCATAATAACCTGGGCGCTAGACTCCAAATCGAACTCTTTCAACATCCAAGCCATAAGCTGCGCCATACACGCCTTCTCTTCTCTTCACTCTGGTGAAACCTTTTACATAAGATGAACAAGTTTCAAACATCCATAGCACTACTCCTTAACAGGAAGTTATCTTACCTCTAAAAGTTTGCGTCGCGCCGTTCTCCCTTACTACCATCTCCTCCAAAGCTTAGGAAGTCGAACCAGAGAAAAATGATACCCACATTGGCAATTCTAAAATATAAAAACAGATGCTGCCCAACAAATGAGGTGTCCAGTGAAGAAGACGATTCAAAACTCAACAACATTTTATGCGACAACGAATCAACAACGATCATCACACAATAAACACTTATGCGGCCTTCTTCTGCGCCAGTCTCTTGTCCCTTTCCTCAGCGATTGTAAGCCTCACACCCTTCGTCGCACCTGGCAGGCTCACCAGCGACTTAGTGCCTTTGCCAATAATGAAGACATTGTTCAATCTGAAAATAATCCGATCCTAGTTAACGTTAAAACAAATGCCACTCCATCCGAACAAAAACCATCCAGGCCCAAGCATTCTTCTCATTTCAATCTTCGCTATAAATAACCGTATTAAATTCTATCAGTTGCACCCGTCTCCAACACTTGGATAATGCTGACGCAAAGTGCACAGCTTCCTTTATCGAATAAGCCATTACAATGTTGTCATCGTTCCGACTCAAACATTAATAAATACAACATGAATCAACCACTCCTCAATGGAAGGCCAACGTATACCACCCAAAACGTCCTTCCAAATAAGCAAGCAATGTTTGCAGATTTTACTGCAACTTACGACGAACAAGTGGAGCAACCGGAAGCGCTTTAAGCTTAAGGGATGGTGTTGCCGTACGCTAAGTCGAAGGAGGCATGATGCTGCATTACGCTAACTCTCCAGATGACATCCTTGGCCGCCTTCAAAATAAACTACGCCACTGCTCTCCCCAGAGAACATATCGGCCACCCAATGTTCTGGAAACCTTTGGCACATCCATGTGCATTTAAACTGTATAATGCTCCGTTGCAAACCTCATCATCAACACAATATACCTGCCTAATATAACTGTACTATCATAATAACTACTGGAAATGATAAACAATAACTTTCCACTTAGAATTCCTAGCATACGCATAACCGAAAAAGAAACAAACCTCGACCGGTGGTTATGCCATCGGGCCCCGGCCCTCATTATTCCACCACCATTTAAAGGAGAGTCCGCCTATATAAGACACTTCTGCCTTTGAAAGATTCCCTCAGAGAATGCACAATTTTCTCCGTCAACGACCACTGAGATCGCCTTCGAAATGCGCAAACGCAACGCTTCAAATAGTTCAAGCCTCAGTGCCAAGCGCACATTAGGCGGCTCGCTTAATCACATTTCCAAGGCGATCTAATCAGCTGCATTTCCCTCTTCCTTGACGGATCGACGACATTAGCTAAATATTTAAGGCCTAAATCATCCATATGGAAGAAGTGTCTCATTAGGCATTCATCCTTCTCACTCACCGGGTGGCGAAGGTGTGTCCAGCAGCGTCCTTTACGTGCACAATATCAAACGATCCGGGATGCTTCTCACGGTGACCGACTACACCCACTCGACCCATGTTACGACCACCCGTCACCATACACAAATTGCCCTGATCGAATTTCACATAGTCGTTGAACTTGCCGCTTGCTATATCCAACACAATCGTGTCGTTAACCTGCAACCTTTCCTTGCTCGCTTCTGACAGGATAAGACTCCATAGACAAAGGAAAGAACAACCAGAAGTCCAGCCTCTAAATCACAAAAGAAACGGACTTCCCCTCAACACATACTGCCGCTAAGCATTCCGAACAATCACAGCAAATAACTTGTTCGACAGAAACACACACCCGTAGTTTTTTTTAGCAAATTACTTTAGTCATAAGAAAACTGCCTGAAAGCATTGATGCACTTCATATGGGATAATAACTCGTATTTCTAGCAAGTAAACAATAAGTTCAAATGTCCAATTAGTACATACAATTAATTGGCACGTTAATTTAATTTTTTAAGAAACCAATGTTAGAAATTTATATAACTTTCTTCCCACAAAATGCATCGATAGTTTCTCTCGCTTGACTAGTACCAGCTATCTTCGGATGACGCAACGATTGAAGTGATTCAAATGTAGCAAGAGGACACTGAAGGATCGACGAGATGGTCTCGGATCAAATAGCCGCATTGATTGTTTCATGGCAAATCAAACGGTAATTCCATAAGTATCGTCATTGACCAAAACGTCTATCAGTCCTTCCTTGTAGGCCTGCATCAATGACAAGAGCATTCACCAGCACAGCCAATTAAACTGCGGAATCACCTTAACATGCGGATCAGGGTATCGGATAGTTCGTGCATCGTGAGTGACGATGAACGGTACTCCTTTAGGTCCCACCGATTTCTTCACCACTTTGCATAGTTTGAATCTTCCTTCAGCTTCCGTTATACGGTGTACCGTGTAGCGACCCTTTGCATCATACAAAAGACGGAAAGTCTCGTTGGTTTTCTCAATTGTGATCACATCTACAACAACAACAACAACAATATATTTAAACCAAACAAAAAACATAGAACAAATATCACCATCGCTTCAAGAGACAGTGAGAGGAGGGAGAGGAGGAGAAGAAGGCAGTAATTCAGCACGTGGATTGGAGCTTCCCTTCCTACCGAAAAATGTGGATCACTCTTCAACACTTTCTGGAAATATGACTGCAACCACAGGAGTATCGCCGTTTCTCTAAGATCTCTATATGAAGATAAAATAGGCTGTAAATTGGGACGACAATGAGCATTTACAATCAATGAAGCGGTCTCAGAATAATATTGCCGCGAACATTTGTTTCATTTATAATCAAACGGTAATTCCATTGTACTCATCATCAACCGCTTCTTCATTCCAATTATCACTTCAAATATTGTTGGCATTCCGTATTATTAAAAATATAATAAACATAAATGCTCGTTTGGAAAAGCTTTGAGATTCGACGAAGAGAAAAATTCCTGCACTAATGCTACTATATAAAAACTGGTGAGATCAGGATTGTGGACATATGGCTCATTCAGGGGCCACAGAAAGAGAGAAATGGAACAATAGTTGGAATTAAATCTTATTTTTGTTTAAAGCTAAGGATAATTCTAACAATGAAAACCTTCAAAGCGTATCGGTACTTCGGTGCTAAAAATCAATTACTCGGCTATCTGATACAGAACCTGGCGAATAAACATATGCACCATTCAGTTATAAGTTTCGACGCCACAGCAAAAAAGCCTTCAGAAACATTACATCAAACATTCAACAACAATGCAACGAACAATTAAAATCGTTTCTATGAAAACCAAATCAAATACTTCAGCTAGTGTTTTATTTCAGCAATCAGCCACTCAAGAACACAACCGGAAATAAATATTCACGTACCCATGAAACCGGCTGGAAATCGCATTTCCGTACGAACTTTTCCATCGATTTTTATAAGCCGTTGTTTGCAAATCATCCTTGCTTCATTGTACGATAGTGCATACTTCAGCCGATTACGCAGAAATAATATCAACGGTAATGATTCACGCAATTTGTGTGGACCACTTGTTGGTCTAGGTGCGAACACACCTTAAAATGCCTCATTGCATCTTTCTTTTCTACGCAAAGAAATAACAACCCCTTGCTGTGCTGTGTTGAAAAATTTTCTTCGTGAAAATCACTAGCCACTTTTACAGAAATGAATTGCTAATCTTAATATAGATTTTAAAAAACGATCATTGCGCCGTCATCTGAATTCTATCAAAAGTCTTAGAAATGAAGTCTGAAATGATAACACTTGAAAGGGAAAAATTAAAACAATAATCAAGCAGCTAGATAAATAAGGGGCAGCAGAAGTTTCAGAAAAAAAGCAGCCATATATTTGTTTCATCAACAAATCAAACGGTAATTCCATTTTTTATCAGCATTAACTACTGCTGCCCATTTCCTATTCTTAATAATAATCCATTAACAGAATAGATAACAACATGAAATCTGCTATTTATTTCTCTATAGATGCGGTGCTAATAGTTGAAATGAAACATCTGAGAGTGGAGGAGAACGCTTTTCAAGAAAGAAATCATGCAGATTCGAAAGAAGAGAAAAACAACTTTGCATGAGCATATCTACTCACTGCATCAGCAGATGTTACTCTCTCTGATCCAAAATTAGCTATCGACCTGCTGCTATCGTCAATAAACAGAGGAACAAAGTTTCCAACGAGCATAGCACTGGGTATATCATTATCCACAAATTCAAAAAAAAGTGATGACACCAAAATATAGTTGTGGTGCCGCGTCTACTATTTAGAATCGAGACTAGATGATATGAAACACACTGACCTCCAAGTTTATCAAGCATCCAATGATGTGGTGCTGCAAGACGCTTTAAATGACGCTTCGGTCCACGAGCCATATTTTCACTTATAGATTAAATTTGACGATCACCCACCTTTAAAGAGAAAAAATGAAGAACTCGATCACTGCCTAACTTAAAGTCGATTATTATAAATGGTCGCCCAAAGTATAAAAATTCATGGCCAAAAATAATATTGAAAAATTTATTAAATAGACAAAAAAGAAGAGCAATCAATAACCGAAAATGTAACGATAAATCTGCAGTAATATTTGATTGCCAACTGATAAGCTAATTATAATACTTTCATATAACATATTCATATGCGGTGAATAGGATCTAGCTCAAGTGATGCTCATCGATATTCAACAGATAAGGAAGCTATATGCATGACAAATGCTGCTGATTAGAAACAAGGTACCCAAAGAAAGAGCCATATAACACAACACTGCATGGAGGTCAAGCAATGTTCAACAAATGCAGTAGTAGAGTTGTCGATTAGCACTTCTGTGATGATATTATAAATGCCATGAGAGAACGGGGTAAAACAAATTTCAAACAAACGTTGCCATTGAAAGAAATAAAAATTGAAACAAATCATTCAGAAAACCAGCACGTCCAGCAAATGAAAGTGGTCTTTGGGGCAATTTTTAAAAAAGGCTTAAAATCGTCCCTCGTAGTGGACGGACCTTGCCCACTCCCCACCAAGCTCATCCCATACTGTGAACTTCATACGTTAAATGGAGCCGCAGTCCATTTTCCCAACTGCAATCGGACTTGATATAGACTCCTCAAAGAACAGATCCAACCTAAGCATATCATTTATCATAGACCTGTCCCTACTGATGTTTGCATGCCAAACTCAAGACGTGCCGTGATACCTCCATCATCCCTTCCCCTCTCTCCACGATAGGGCACACCACAATCTGGGAATCTAACAGACCCTCCTTTACGACTTCATGAAAGCAAATTTTGCGCCGCGTGATAACAACATGGGCTTGGCAAGAGTCAAACACCACCTGAGTGGTATCGTACGACGACGATGGCTTGGAAATTGTCCTTGCCGCAACTCCATCCAACCTTGACCTCCCAAAACCTCACACGGATTAAAACCCATAAGAGAAACACGTTAAGATTACCAGAAACACACCGTCAACCAACCCAATTGGAGAACGAAATAACCGTCACCGTCAACAATAATGTCCTACATTAGTTTTTGGGATATACGACTAAGGGTTATTCAGAATGTTCAATTATCGTATACTTCGTACTAAAAAAATATTCCGGCAAAATACGTCCACCTCTGGGGAAAAGCATCGTAAATGCTGGATAAACAAAGAAATAAGGCTCATTACGCCCTTCCAATGCTCAAATCCCCCTAAATCGTTGAAATAGCTCAAACAACTCATGAATAATCCGAAATGAAGTGATCGACCGAACCAAATTAAGCGACGAATTGAGCGTCTATTTATTACCGTAAACGTTGCAAAAAACTTCGTTTTAAGATATTTTTTTGAACCTTGAAGCTCAAAAATGTTGACAATTAATGCAACTCATTCTTTTATTGACTATGTAATAAAACAAAGTGCATCTTTATTTACTGGAAGATTTTATAAAAAAAAGGAAATTTTTTATTAAAAAGAATGCAATAATCGTCGAATTAAAATTTGTGAGGAGAATTTAATCGTATTATATTCAATTTTCAAGCACATTAAATCCCTCTAATTCGATTATTTCATCTCTAAATAAATAAATAGCTATATCTATACTATCGAGTCGCATTTGAAATTGAGCAACGATCATTTAATGAAACCAATAAACACAAAAACATCATAACACATTTCATCTCTTTAATAAGTAATGTTTTTCCTTGTTTTACAATGTTTTTGCAACTTTTTCAACCGACCAAGCGATTCCATAAATTACAAGCAAATAACAAATATACGAGATATTGCCTTCATATATGAAATATGCCGCTGTTGCATCCCACAGCCACCTGTAATTCCCAGCACCCTTTATTCTCCCCTGAGCCATCTCCTCGCGCACCCTCCGGCTAGAGCTTCGTCACTTCGTAAACAACACGTCACAAACGGAGGTCGTGTGCGTATCCAATGTCAAACTTCGTCGGGTAGTGATGTATGTTGACGTTCCCGACCGAGTGTATGCCTACTGAGCCGTCATCAAAAGGCGCAATTATTGGTTTTGGTCTGAGTTGATTATGGGGCTTAGCCAGGTCGGCTTCTTCCACTCATTCTACATCAGATTTAATTCGCTTGCATAAGGTCATAGGTCAAATCCGGTTCCAGTTCTGTCCCTTGTCGAAACCGGGATTTTATTTCAACCTGATCCCTTACTCTTGCTTAATTGTATTAAGTGAATGCTCCCAGCTTTTAGATTCTTTATGTACTCTGGTGTGTCAATATGTTGGTATGCCATATTGCATCGGGGCATTAAACTACTGATATAAGTGGCTCCTTTGCCTAGTGAAAAACGAAATATATGTACGGTAGGTAGAATGGATAAAACAGCGATGAGCGAGTCAATCTGAATTATTTGAACGAAGCGTAACATTAAAACTTTTATCTTTTAATAACAAAGAAAAACATAGAGTGAAATGAGCTTCTATCAAATGCCTACTTTACAAAAATTTTACAGCAAAAAACAACTAAAGAAATAAATAGAATCAACAAAAATAATCGAATAATTTGAATTCACAATGAGAATGCTAAATCGTAAAATTTAGAAATAATTCTATTGCTTCAGTTAAATTTTGTTCATGAATAATTTCCCAAATATTGATTCTATTCCCATTCTTGAAAAAGGTCGAAAGAATTTTACACAAATCGAATATTTTAAAATTTGAATAAAAATATTGGATAACGCTTGATACTATTAAATTTTAGGTTTTTCAAATATAAGCGGGAAGAAGTTTTAAATATTAAAATGGCACACATTTTTTATTCAAATTTTTGAAGTGAAAAATAAAATTTAGCTCACATTTTCTGCCTAAATAAGCCTAAAATTAAATTCATCAAGAATCGAATCGAAGCAAAATTTATGTCACTAATGGAGAAAAAAAAAATTTTTTTTTTTTGAACAACTATGCAATGGTAAATTCAGCTCCGATTAACTGATAGGAAAAAAAATGCAGGCGGATCAAATCGTTTCAACTGCCCAAATTTGAATCTTTTGCAGAAGTTCACTTATGCAGTGAAGCCTGAAATAAAGTAAGATTAAAATACGGATAGTATTAAAATTTTAAACGATAAGCTTCACTTTATTGCAACGATATACTAAATATATATGAGCATTGCTGTGATATAAATAAACAGTTATCAAGATAAAATAGCTCATATAATTGATATTATCTATAGTTTGCAGTGATGCACCATTATGTGCCTTACTGAAAGATTAAATTTTGAGCTTTTTTTTTAATGTAAACTTAAGTGAATTTCAACGGCCATAAAATTAAATTAGCATAAGCCTTTTAGCTATGAGATAATAAATAACACTGAAAAATATCTGTTTCATAAAACGAAGTGGGGAAATATTTGAGAAAATTTTGACATTATTTACTTGCAAATTCGTTTATTTTATTGCAATCGGAACGTTGAATATACACGTTGAATAATTTCACTAAACAATTGATGATCAGCGTATAAAAATTATAATCCAATCGAAATAAATCTTCAATGTGTTTCCAGTTACCTCGTTTGGTTGAACGATATTGGAGCAACCTTCGAAAATATTCCTTTCAAGTGGCGAAAATGAACGAGTCTTAGACGCACGACGTTGCTTCCTTTAATAAATATATTTATTTAAAAATAATAATCTCATCTTCTTTACATAAAATTTTTTTAGAATTTTATATTTTTGAAAAATTTTGGTAATCTTTATATGCTTCAAGATTATTGTAAAGGTTCAATGCTCATTAAATTATGTTGTTTTTTTGCCACATATTGTAGCATTGACCACTTATCATGCTTAGCAAGTTCCGTACCGTTCATCTGCCCTCTGCAAATATCCATGTATTTGTTGGGAACTCAATCCAATGTGCCAAACTTATCGTAGCATACGTTACCTAAAGCAACTACTACAGGAGAAACGCAATATTTTGAGCAAAAAAAAAAGAAATACATAAAGGAACAAACGCTACCTGCGCATTAGAAGCGTTTTCACTCTGAACCGTGAACGTCTATGACTCTCCGACGGGATTGATATTAAATGTGGCATTGGTGGCGCATAGAAACTCGATGGGATATCATGCTCTGATTTACTCTAGACTTTTTTTATTCAAATAAATATAAATATTTCACTTGACGATTTGAAGAAATTTTATTGGAAAAAACGAATATGCAAATTATTCGTCTAATTCGAGTAAAATAATTTATTGCATGCAAATATGCGCATTAATTTTTATGGAAATAGGAAGAAATTCAATCAGTCAATATTTAAATGGTGCATTTCAGCACTATCTCATAATGTTCAAAGAAATTCTAAACTACATTATGTAGAGATACTTTCACAAACCTTTGTAACTGAAGTAAATATATCATTGTGTGAATTATCCCTTGAAGTATAGTGATTTGTATTGATCACTGATTTAATTTCTGAAAAAAAAACCTTTAAATATAGAATTATTATATGCTAATCGTATTGGCAGCATATGTAATCATTTAATTATTTATCTTATTATTACTAAATACAAAGAAACATCAACAAATTTCCTGTCGAAATGTCAGTTCGACTTGATTAGAATTATAAAACTATTACTTTAGTATGTATCATATAAAGGCAACACAATGCTATGTTACTGACCTATCACTGTAGTTATATATTAGATCAGCAATTCTTGCATTTCACTTACGTTGGAACAGCTAAAATTATGCTTAAGAAATGATCTACAAATACCAAATATTACAAGCAACCTTTATCCGTTAAATAGTACTACTATGGTTGTTCACGTTAATATTGATACTTATTTAAGTACTAATATTAATATTTATGAAAATAGGTTGATACTGGATATGGAAATTGCGTTGTCACTAAAATCTCCACTCGAAAAATATGCCTTATGTGAGTGATTTCGATAAATATCACTCAATTATTTAATATGAATGAAGAAACAATAGGAAGAGGGGAAAGGGATCTACAAATTACTTTAACAATGGAACAAGAAATAAGTTAATTATATTATTTTCAACCCAAAAATCATTTCGCTAGAATGGTTTCTCTATGCTTGTTTAACCATTTTGACATAGTTAAGCGGAAATTTATGAACAATATAAAGGCAAACATGCATATTAGATTACAAAAACTATAGCAATAGGTCTATATAGAGAACAATTAATTGAAATTAATAAATGAAAAATTTTACCTTCAGAGGATAATTCTTTGCCAGCCTTAACTCGACTCTCTGTCGTTATTGTTGCAGTTTCTTTAGTCGTTTCATGTGATATTTCTGATGCATTTTTCTTATTTGTTTTATTCTTCTCTTCTGTCTTCAATTTTGCTTTTCCATCCTATAGATTGCAAATTTTGAATGAAAAAACGAGTAAATTTTACATAAATAAACAAATAAAAAATAACGAGTGAAAGGTGGAATATTAAAAGTCTAAAAAATGCTAAAAAATAATTATCTCTTTCTAAAACGAAAATAATTCTCTAGTGGAACATTTAATATGAATTAGGAAGGGAAAAACGCTTCAAATTTCTTCAAAAACTTTTCAATAATAGTTTATGATAGTCGATTAAATTAATGAAATTCTCAGTCAATGATTGCGTCGATGCCAATATGTCAATATAAGGAGCCAACAAAGAGGGGATTTGATTCAAATACATGGAACTCATCTGGTTGTTCGCTATATGCAAATGCCTAGTGGTATTGGTAACAAAACTGACAAAACTTCAATTGGAAGCTCAGTATCCAATCGTTCTTTTATTACGTAAAAGTTATTAATTTCTCTTATTGGTAAACATCCTTTAATATACCTTCTATTGCTAAGCGAAAATTTTAGTCATTTTATAATAAATGGGATTTGCTTTTTTAGTTGTAATGAAGAGGATTTCAGAAGATTACCTTCTGAAGTCATTGATCGAAATTTTTAAAGCATTTACGATTCCAACCAAAAATTTGGTTAAATTTAGTTTCAACGATATGATATGAGTTCACATATAAATTAACATTTTAAGAAATATTTTCGAATTTAAACGAATTTCAAATGGAAATCAAGGCTCTAGAAGAATCAGTTTTTGGGATGGTTTTTCTGCAAGCTATCTCAAAAACTCTTTTAAAGCATCGTCTGGCATCATCAAAGGAAATACATTTCTATGCATCTCTTTGAAAATTTCCGTATTCGGTGGTGTAGGGAATGAAAATATTTAGGTACTGAAGGGAAATAATATCAAACTTACCGAAATAAATTTGCTAATGCCAGTCGGAATCATCGATAAGCTTGAAGCAAGACTACTTAGAAGCGATTGAGTGGAATCTTGTCGTTGTGTGTTGTTCTTTGTGGCATTGTTCAACGTCGATTCGGAAGAGCTACGTTTACGACATGATGATGATGGTAAATTTCCTTTTGAAGTATCTTGAGAGGCGTTCCCATAGATGGATTCATTTGAACCAATTTCACGCATCAATTTCCTTCGATTTGCATTGAATGAGTCTCGACGAGTGCGATCGTTTGATGTTGCCCCACTTGTAGCACTTGATGATGTCTTTTGAGTGGATTCCTTTGAAGAGATCTTTCGCTCAATTTTAATTTTTCTCATTTTCTTAGCCAACGATGATTTGCTTTCATGAATTTGATCGCTAGCTTAAATATATCATATTTTTTTCAAGCTAACAATGAAATTAAGCAAACAATGGCATAAACAATAGAATATTAAAAAAAAATGATGGCCCGAGATATAAAAATAAAATACTGAAAATAAAGATATCGCGCCATGAAAGCTAAAATATACTCATTAGTCTTCGGAATAATAAAATTATCTAATATTGTCTTTTTACTGTTTTCGTTGATTTTTAAAAGTATAGAGTTGGTGGACATTTATAACAACTAATTTATTGTGATTCTGATCCGTGAGACCGAATAAATCAGGACAGCCATAACCATCAATCTTTTTCACTTTTACATTCCTATCCTTTACTGATCGATCGTCCATTACCGCTGTTGTATTGCTGCTTTCGCTACTGATGAACATCAACAGAAACCCACTTCGATTCACGTTGTACGGATAATAACCATCGCTAACCAAACAACTTTGTCCGAGGGTCATCCAAGAAGAATTAACCGCTTCTCCCCTCCCCCTCCTGCCTCCTTCCTATCTCTTTACCTCCTTTCCCTCCCGATTTTCAAGATGCCACATATGTATATTAATTTCTGAAGATCATATGTTCATAAGTTATAATAAATATTCGTGAATATTATTAATTCTGTTAGCAAAAAAAAAGAGTGAAACTAACCATTGCGCTTGATGACTTGAACTTGCGACTCGGAAGGTAATGTGCTTAGCGTCATCAACATTTGGCTTCTTCTGCAGAAGTTCGGCAAAGGTTTGTGACCAAGAAATGCTGCTATACCTGCCATTCCAAACTGTAAAAAAAAAATAACCGTCAGAGATTCGGAGAAGAAATAACCATCTCAATAAAGGCACATATTCTATGCATGAACAGCATACACAAATGATTCATATATTCGCCTTCACTTTTATATCTTTTTACTGAAGGAATTGATGATGTTTCTAGGTGTTTTCAAAAATACTCAGAGTGACTGTGCACTTATTTACCAACGATGATTGGTTTAATTTACGATAATATTTCAGATATTTTAATGGGCTTCTTTTGTTTGTTACTGTATTCCTGAGCAGTGACAAGACCCGGAAGTTACTGTATAGAAAGACAATTCCATCACTTTTCTACGTATTAAATTAGGCATATTTTCATGATGACCTGTCAAGATAAGTCAAAATATCCCATTTCTTTGAAAAAATCATCGTGGCTTTCTAGTTCTCTAAACTTTCTGGACGACGACCCTAAATCTACTCAAGTGGGTTACCTGATTTTTCTAGTCTCCGAGATGGCGATTCATTCGAGGATATTTTCTACAGTATTGTGCTAAAGTGAATACGATAGCAATCGTAATGGCATAGTTATATAGCTGCTATAAATTTCACAATGCATTCACTCAAAATTTCAATGTGAGAATAAACAAAACCTGTAAAATGAATAGAAATATCATTATAAATGCTTTATAAAATTGTTGATCGTTCGGTATGATGAACAGGTAGAATGCCCAACTTATCGCTGCGATCGATGTTAGAACATTCAACAAAATATAAACAAGACGCAACTCTAAATTTACAAATTCACATAAATGTGACAGCCGTATAAATACTACCTAAGCATCAGATATGCTTTAGAAACGGAAATTGAATTTTCCAACATTTTTTTCCAGCATGATTTACCTTCTAACGTATAACACATACCTGTCTCATGAGAGGAATGACTTTGAAACTTTTTATTTCCGTTTTTTTGTGAATTATCTTTCTTATGGAGTTTTCATCAGCTAATTTTCATGGAAACTTTCAGTAAATTTCTACAATGCAATCAGTCCAACAATAATGCCCAGGTTTTATCTAAAAAAGGTGATCCGTTTCATATGGTGACTAAAAATGGAAGCATTTTTACAGGCAGAACTAACCTAGACAAGCGATTATAAGAATTTAGCTGTTAAATTATCACATCCCTAATAAACGTCTTAGGGAACTTATAGCCTCAGCAATGTTGTTTGGAGGTAACATCGTCTTGTAGTGACCCGAGTATGACAGATATGATGACTACGCTGGTGTTTAGTTAGCTAATACCATTTCTCAAAAGATAGACCTGTAGGCGACATACTTCTTATGGTCATTTGTTCATGCAAAAGCGACAGATAATTTCAAAGTTTTAGTGCCATTTTTGATTCAATTTAACTCCTAAAATTCTTTAAATTTGTAAAAGTAACATCACACTCGTAAGATAGACAAACTGACTAAGGCTATTATAGGAGAGAGCGCATAGTCCAACGAAAGCAATAACCGACTCGAGCACCAACAACGTGATGAATGATGGTGAAGGCACACCAACGGAATGGCCAACTAACAGAAGGATGAGAAGAAATAGAGCAAAAATAAAATGCAACGATACCACCAACTGGAAGACTGATGTTGATGCGAGTTGTCTAAAAGAAAGCGCTCACATTTCATTTGGAAATATAGTGAATTATTGGTTGATCATTTTTCACAACAAGTCAAATCAAAGTGACTCCCAATTTCGCTGAGATGATCTATGCAATTGCATTTACTACTTGTACAAGTGGGCATTGTTGGTTGCAAAATGGAATATTATTTGCAAAATTTTTAGTGCCACTATTCTTTTTCTATGGCCCTTAAAAATTATGCGCATTTTTTAAACAAAAATAATAGGGCGATGTTACTGTATGATAAAGAAGAAAAGAAAAGACTGTTGAGATTTATGCGCAAGAAAAGTTTTTCCAGAAGAAATTATAGAAAAGATTTAAACGATTTGATCACATTCGAAAGCAATCAATGACAGCAATTTCAGTTGAAATTTTTGAATAAAACATTTCCGTCTTTCGTCTCTCCACATCGAAACATATGCGTTTTTCCACTGCCATCTATACTAGCTAAAGAAGTAAAATCTACAAAACAAGAATAACCTCGGTCTATTACTCTCCACATCATCAAAACCATCCATTGAGCACGACGTTCGTGACAATGATGCAGCTCTCAGGTTACAATCTAAAATCTCCTTTCATATTTGCATAAACAAACCTAGACGAATTTATGCACATCTGCAAATAAGTTTATGTGTCATTTTTCGGTGAATATTTGCATATTTTATCTGCCCCTGTGCATATGCTGTCCAGTAGCCGACTATGTGCACATTAGCTTAGCGTCCATTCAATTGGTAATATTTTTTTGTCAACTAAATCTGAATATTAATGGTAATATTTCTATATCAATTAAATCAGAAGGACGATACAACGACTTCTGCAAGAACGCAATAAGCATGAAAACCGATAAGAATATACATCATCGACAGGCTAAGATAAGAGGTGAAGGAGGAAGGGAGCTGGGGAGATACGTTCTTACCCAACCCGATCCAACCGACTGAGGTGTTGCCCGATCGGTCAAACTAGTGAGATTGTGAAGGATATAAGTAACTCTAGTGAATTAACCATCTTCATGGTGTTCTTGCATGAACATCACTTACTTTTCCACTAGAATGCTCCGAGAGCTCTAAAAAAAGCTCCGCATGCATGTTCCATTGTTAATCGACGCTGAAGACATCAATTAGAGGTGGTGGATTTGAAGAAAACGAGTGCCGATTGTGTGGAGCGTTGCTTTTGATTGGCAATCTCTGGCATTGCACATAGTTGCCGGAAGCTATATTCAAGAGTGGCTCATTTCTCACTTGACAGGCACTACCTGCAACCGCCTTTCACAGCGCAACCTCTTTTCAAATCTTATAATATACGGACCACAATATCAGCAGCTATGCTTTTTCGCATTTTTCTTCTACGGTAGTCCAAACTTGGAACCGTATTCGACAATATTATTTTTGTAGAATTATTAGCGCTGTAATTAATTATATCATATAATGCACGGTATTTATATGTATGTTTACATGACTTTATAATGACCGATTTCACGCTTATAGAAGTGATGCTCGAGTTTCTTTTGAACCTTCAGCTGTATACAACTTCTTTCCATACTGCTATTTCACCATGAGCTATGAGATACGACTGTCATCCAATGAGTTGAAGATACCCACAAAATTTCAACTTCAACGATTTCCCACTTGAAACTACCGTTAAGAAGACAGACATGCATACATAAATAAATATTTGTGCATGTGCGCGCAACGACATAGTTATAGTGCACATTTGCAAAGTTAAATTTTAAAAGCGTATTTTAAACTGCGTTATCTCCATCGACTTATTATTCCCATATCGAATTTTTTGCACAATAATTGCTTAGATAAGTAAATTTGCATTTTCAACAGAAATTCATTCAGGTGATGTTTGCTTCATCGCTTAAAAGGGCAAAAAAAAAATTGCATAGCTAACATGCCAAACTGAAGGTCGTTCGCTTCATAGTCCGCTCGCTATTCAGCGTTTTTTCACTACCTAGACAACCGCAGTCTTATAATGGAAAATGAAAGTTTTCCTCACAAGTAAGGTTGTCCAAGAATATGCAGCCGCCGGTTTTCCAAAGGCGTTGTTTAACTGACTAAGTCGCGCTATAGGTGCACTGATATTAAAGCTCATAATAACCTATATTTTGCTTATAATTCCATAATCGACAAGGTTGCCGCCATTAAAAATGCAAACAATACACTCATTTCATGTTTTTCTCACACTTTATGGGGTGCATAATGAAGATGCCGTTTATTTTTCAAGCTTTCAGCAGTTGTTCGCCATCAATAGTCCATTTGCGCAAATTTCGACTGCGCTACCGGAAAATGGAGCAATTTCGCGCTTTAGTCATCATTCATCCAAGCAGTATTATTATTTGTTAGTATAACGATGTCAATAATACTTTAAGCGTAAAGCAACAAATCTGATAACGCATATCGTTAGCGATTAAAAGGTGATTGATATAATTTGTGGTCAGATAGTGAACGTTCATGGTGAAGCGTACATATTATAGACTACACTTGTTTCTCAGGCTTCGCAGCAAAAATTTCTCTTACAAAATAATGTAAAAGAAACAAATGCAATATTTTATGGTAAGGTTGTAGAGGTTTTTCAGCCCCATTATTTTCAGAAAGCAAAAAACAAGGCAAACATATACCCTCAGAGCGAGGAAATTAGATGAAAGAAGGAGCGCAGTTTGAAAAGGAATCGAGTTCCAACACAACCACCAAAAGGAAAGTTTTCAAAATATCAAAAAAAAATCATCACAAAAATGCTCAGAGAATATGAAAAGAATTGAACGAATGATTGATTAAAACGGCGGAAGAGAGATGAATAGAGAAGTTCGAAATCCATGTTGAGGCGAATAAGGAATCTATATGAAGCGCACTGACGTAATGTTTTTGTAATATACTTTGCAATCATTATTTACGTTTTTCAGTAGTGGATGGAACACAGTGCTAGCGATATGAGCCTTGAGCGATGTTCTATTAAATTGGAGTGGTGAAAATTTGCTCTCTGAATGTCTTTCTTTAGTCACATAACATAGTCATCCGCGCCGCCATTGTTCGCGCTGCAATCGTCCGTGTCGCAATACTCTTGTCGGAGTCATTCGTCTACAGTGCACCGATTTTGATCGTAGAGCAAGCAGCTCGCGCTGGCGATCGTAGAGAGTTTGATTGTGATCGTAGAGCAGTCCGCACTATGAAATGCTCTTGTAAGTGTCGCTTTGATGCTATGAGTAGGGTATATATGGACTGTTATTGCCCAGTCCACCGTCATTGTTCGTTCGTGGAGGTCGTGGGCTAAGGTGGAGGTGTTATCGTCGTCCAACGGAGGTTTCTTTTATTGGGGTGCGCTTTTGGGGTGCGAGCTGTATCGTCGTCCAACGGAGGTTTCTTTTACTGGGGTGCGCTTTTGGGGTGCGAGCTGTATCGTCGTCCAACGGAGGTTTCTTTTATTGGGGTGCGAGCTGTATCGTCGTCCGACGTTCTTTTATTGCGGTGCGCTTTTGGGGTGCGAGCTGTATCATCGTCCAACGAAGATTTCTTTTACGGGGGTGCGTCGTCGAATAGAAACCGGAGGCTCGAAAAAAGGAGTTCTTTCGTTGCGTGCAATAATCCCTTTTCTGCTGGATGGGATAGCTTCATAGTTCATATACAAAGATTGGAAGTGTTTGGCGAATAGTTTAGAGATTACATCCTATAGGTGAGCAAATGTTTAGTCAGCGTGATCAACACCAGGCTGCTTTTGGTAGATTGCAGAGCGAATTTGTCTTCGTTTGCAAATGATTAGCTTAAGTTCCTTTAAAATCCAACAACGTTGCTTTGTGTTGACAAATAATTTGGTGATTAGATCACTTCTGAAAATGTGAGGTTGTCGTCAACCTTCGAAAGTGAGTCTTTCCAACCATGTAGAAGCTGAAATTTTTTTTTTTTAAAGTTGCTGGTTTTGGATCGACTGGCTGGACCAACGTATTCATGGTTTCAGAATGCTCATATTACAAACGACTTCCTTACTTGAGTTTTAGGCGATGCCACACTCTCAAAATCTCAGCACTCGAAAACTCGCCTAACGATATTTTGCAATAATCTGAGTGCAGTCGAAACTATTCTAATAAATCTCATCTGGGCACAGCAATGCTTTTATTTTTTGAAGAGTTAAACTGAACAATGATTTCGTTTCCAGGCGATCATGGGTTCAGCTATATTGCGTAATGGAGAAAATACTTTCTGCTATTGCTAATGGTGCTTATATTTACAATATTTCAGCACAACAACGATGCGTGCAACAGAAACCCAATTGAAAGCCCTACAACGACGTAACAACCATCTTATGGCTATGTATGAAGAAGAGAAAGAAGCGTTGAAACAGGAGCGACAACGTCGGCTATTAGCCGAATATCATCTGCAGAAAATGCAGCAGCTCGACGACGATCGTCGAATGTACACGTTTGAAGTTATTATGATAGATCGAGAGTAACTTATTACGATGAGGATTGTGTGATGAAGACTAAATGATGACTTTACTGATAGAGGTAAAGCGTGTGGAGAAAGAATGAATAGATGAGAGATGGAGAACGATGCTAGGAATCATTTTTGCGTCATAGCCTGTATGTAACAAAGTGATGATGAGTGCAGACCGGTGCACTTCAATTCCGATAATGATTTTCTTATATATTTTAAGTAACGATCCTCATGCTCTACATGGTGGCGGAATTTTTGAGCGGGATTCGGTAAGAGGAAATGCTGGAGGAAACGACATCCCCGGAAATGTTATCCGCGAAATCGCAATATTAAACCTTCGGTCTAGTAAATAAAGTTGTAGGCTATCGGAACACCGGTTTCCTTTTCTAGGTGGCGCTGGGCCATGGGACTATATAGCCAGGCTACGGCTTCCATATCCTTCCAACATCCCTAGGTCAGCAGAGGGCACCTTGTTGTTAGCCACTGTTCCACGTGGTCGCAGTAGCCAGCCGTCTTTTTGATCTTCAGTTGCGATGGTCGTGGCTTGCTAAAACGTGGGATATCGACGCAGGATCTGCGAAACGCTTCATCAAACGCAAGAAAACTGCCACCCTCTCGCAGTCACAATAATCTGGCGAGGGCGAATTCATCTCGCGCAACACCCAGCGAGGTATTACGATGCAAATGAATTTCAATGTTGCCTCTGTTCTAATCCTTTATAAATGTCTTTCCAAGGAGTCCATCGAGTTCAATGTTATTACATTCTTATCAAATGGTGTTCCTTCAGGAAATGCATTTAATCGCTGCAACGAAATCTTCTAGAGGAAATTCGGCGGTAGAAAATCTTCAATTCTGTCATCGCTGCTGAATGTCATAAAACCTTAGCACTTCTTCAATCTATTGTATATTACGAATATGATTTCATTTCACATGATTGAAGTGAAGTCTCCTTCCAGTCTTGAGGGAGTTTTAATCACTTTTTTTGGTGGTGGCCATTTTCTTTAGCCATCTAAATTCGCTGCTGGTCGAACCAAATTTTGATTAATAGTCCTTGAACGAATTTTTTTTTTTGCTTATTCCACAGTGATCATCGATGTGTAATGTTTAAATTATTCGCTGCTTTCGATCAGTGTTGGATTTAGGATTTAGTTCACGTTTGAGAGTAATTGATTATATTGTTGAATGCAGTATCGTTTTATTGTTTGATGAATTGTGGAAGATTTCAACAGCATTCTGAATATCTAATTGCGAATTTTTTGCTTTAAACTATGAACTTATACTTTGGATATTGCTTTAAAGGCAAATTTATATTCTGAGATCTTCACAGTCGCTATAGTTTCTGGCTGAGTTTTTTTTTTTTTTTTTTTTAATCTCATAAATGAATTAGTTTTGGCTGGGAATCCCAACTTCCCTGCCAACGACATGATACTGTTGGTGACGTTCAGATTCCTATCTACAAGGGGTATACTTCGAGCGCCGCTGATTCCAGTGGAATGAGGCCCGAAACGCCCGAACCAGCAGACGCACCGCGCAGAGAAATGCGTGAGAGGGTCGGCCGTCGAATAGGACCTTCTGGCTCTTCTGGATCTTCTAATTCGGCCTTTTCTTACTTCGTATATGACGATGGCACGCCAACTTTGCGAATGCCTCCAAAACTTCAAGTATGTTGAATAAAGTTGCTTGCTTGCCATTCTCGTCCGACTAAGTTTTGCTACCTTTTGTGTGGTTTCACGTAGACGTTGACGAATAGAATTTTTCGGCAAAAGAGGGACCAGAGGGAAGTGAATGAGAAATTCTCTCGGTTGGATCTATTTCCGCAGTGGACATTTCCGGGCAAGAAAAGAGGCTAGGCATGACTAGAAGGAAGGAAGTGAATATTGATCCTTATTTGTTGGCTAGTAGTATCGTTGCTTGCATTGAGAAAAATCTCGCTATCGATGAAATACTTCCACCGCGGATCAGCTTGCTTGCGACCTTGGCTCCGTTAACCATTTATTTTAGCATATGTTGCGTGCGCACAATTCGAAGTTCATCCATCATAGCATTCAACGTCAACGTCACATTGAAAACGCATCAAATCATCGTGCAGTTATCGCCGAACAGAAACGCATCGTCGCAAGAGAGGTTCTAGCCGATAAGATGGATCCAATTTCTGCTCTACCTCTTCTTGGTGTTGATGGTGGTCAAATATCGGCATTAACGTTCACACCACGTACGATGGCACGAGATACACGCAGGTGATTTTTTCATTCGCTCTATAATCCGCATTATTGATTCATTGGTTGGGATTAATTGAAAATTGTGCAGAATTTGTGGGCACGTATGGTTTGGTCTGCTTTCACATTATTGCTTTCTTGAAGCAGTGATTCACCTCTTCGCTACGAGCGTATAGTTTAGAGCGTTCATTACGAGTATTCTCTATCAGTGATCATATGTGTTCATATATTTGAAGAGTAGCTTGCTATGCTATATTTTTGTCAAAGAATATAGGATAGATTTATGGGAAAAATAATTTAGCTGGCCAATTTGGTCAAATTATTAGCTGCAATAAAAGTTTTAATCAAAAATAATGTGTAACGTTCAAATACGTACGAATGTTGCAACGTCTATGTTTTCTTTTGCTGCTGAAATTCATAGCTCTCTAATATTGACGATTTTGGCCGATATAGGGAAATCTAATTTGCTTGCACTTATCGAACACGTTAGATACAGATTCACTACTTATCATGAAAGAATATTTGCGTTCATAGCATCGACGAGAATTCATTTCGAGGGTGTGACGGAATATCTCAGCTTCAATGTAACAGCTATGGGCGCTGAAATATCTTATACTCGTATGTTCTGGAACTTTTCCCGTATCCCGGTAGTTTGTGAAAATACTCTATGAATGGAACGATTAGTTAACGATAAGAATTCAGCACGAAAAATCTCGAAAATATTATTGATTAACAATTCGGGTTTTTATTTTATAACGTTTGAGGTACCAACAAAATGAATCCTTTCTAGAATGAGCAACCGAACCAATGAGATAGAGGTGCATCATTGCGATTTTTTCCATATATTGTGCAAACTTCTATGATGCCACTCTTTTAGTATTTAATTAGTAATGCTCATATTCATCATATTGGATAAAATTACCCCTCATTTTTATGCAGCTGCATATAATTAATATTGATTCATCTTGCGTTGCTTGTCTTGCAATCAAACGCTCTTTATAGACGTCTTGGTAAAAGCAAAGAAGCTCAATTGCAACGCTCAAACGCTGCGGAAGAAGAAAACCGACATGTCAATCGTCTACTTGCCTATTGCTATGGGCAGGTAAGTCATTCTTTAATGTTTTTCACCGAGAATAAGAGTTCACTGTGCCAAGGTTCCGAGTCATTCGTCCCGAATATTTTCTCGGTCCGTCATGGAATACTTTAAAATTGTATCACCAACTTTATGATGCTATGAAGTGGGAGTCATATATGCTAAAAATCCGCATATGCCACACATATTCTTCATCCATTTCTTGATCGCAGTTTTCAGCGGTATCTTTATGGATTTCTTTTTCACTTGGCACGCGAGACATGCTCATCGAACAACGTTGTACATAACTCCCAGTACAGACTGGTGAGGGGTTTGGAATAGCCTTCAAGAAGATCTTGTAGAGGCTGGGATTTGAGGGTATTTGTGTGTCACCTCAAATGTTTCAATCTGCGCTCCATTATGAGAATGGTTTACCGATAAATCATCAAGGAAATGCTAAATTTTAGAAAATTTATATAAAAATACGTTGCAATGTGTTTTGAAGTGCTACTTTATGATGCATTCTCAATATGTATTTCATCCTAAACCTACGATATAGGCGCATTTATATTATTTTTGTATGCTACTGCTTCACTGCACTCCTCTTTGTTCTTCTATGCATTTTTCGCCCGTGTTTCATCGTTAGATTCCTCAGCTTGCTCTCCAACTTCACTTTTCTCTTTCCCGAACTCGAACGGATCTAAAAGTGCGGTAAACGGTTATTTTGGTAATGGTTTTTGGAATGACCAAAGTTTTTTCCCAATAATACATAAGGAACAACTATGTGGAACTCTGGTTTCGGTTTTTTTTTTTTCATCTAGACCATTTCTATAACATCATTGTTTTTCAGAAACTTCGTATGAATCGTACAACTCGAAATGGACGTCATTAATCCGCACGAACTATACTAATTGACAGTGTGATCTCAAATTGACAGCGAAATGGACGTCATTAACGTTGGCTTTGTATGCAGTTCACAGCGGACGGTTCGCTCCTTCTATATGGAAGGTGGATATGTGCAAGTATATTGAACGGGGAAATGATTTAGTTTAAACTTTCCGTTCCGGGAATATCATATCCAGGGGGGTAGGAAAGTAGTTTTGCTAACACGAATAATTTCTACTCAATGATAGATACATGATTTTGGAACTGTTTATTTGCCCATTTTACGTTCGCCTAAAGGAAATGTGGAAAGGGTATTTTTTTTTATTGGGAACTCTGTGATGTTGAAAAATTTTCCACAACCGTAGACTGCAATACCAAGAACATCTTCCACTCAAATATCCAATTCCATTTTACAACAACCATAATTAACAAAATGAATCTGCTTTGTGCTTAACCTATATCACTGACTATCGTTTAACATTTGTCTTTATTTCTTGCTCGAAATGTACTGGCCCCATCTAATTTGTGTTGTACTTTCAATGCGCTCTTCTATTCCACTTTTGATGTATAATCGCCTGCAGATCCTTTATGCCCAAATTTCATGTTTTACTCTGAAATGCGAAAAGTTTATTTGCTTAGCTGTTCTCATATCTATTCTCTATAACAAATATTGGTTATTTTTGATGAATTTAAAAGTGCATTCGATATTTCTATACAAACATAATGGATATTGACATCGATGAATAGAGGCTATTTATTAACCGAATAACACAATTACTGATCTCTTATTGGCTAAGAGTGATTTATCGATTTTGTAAACCATTGAGTGATTCGCAAATTTTCTAGGAAATAATGCTGTTTTTATCTTCCCGAATTTTTATATTATTCTTGGAACTGCCTTCATGTACTATTGGAAATTTGACCAATCCTGACCAATCCTTTGCTGTTTTATTAGTGTAAGTTTTTGTATATTCCGACGCATTGATGCATCGATGATGTGATCTTTTCATCGTTTTTCTGTCATCATCAGCTAGCTGCTGCTCCACGAGAAGGGGGGGGGGGCCTAATAATTGTCAAGAAAAGGAACCCCGAAATATCAACTACAGTACATTTGTATGGAATTACAGCATTCGTGCACCTATAGTTTTCCTATTCTCACATAAAACAGCAAACAATGCACATATCCGTAATCAGTTCATCAAGCTCTATCGTCTGATACCAAAATCAGTGAAATCGGAAAGAAAAAATATTTTTCAAATTTTCCCTGTGCTACCCCCTAACGATCGAAAAATTGCGATTTTGGGATTTTTTTTCTCGGCTTCTGTTCGCCCGTGGGCGGTCACCTGTACATCGTCCAAGAGGTCTCGCCGAGTAGACCACAAATCAAGAGACCGCTTTTGCCTATAACAAATATCGGCCGAGAACCAGAACCCCATATTTTGCAAAAATCGATATTTCAGAAATTCTGGCGGGTCGATTCGGTTTTCAACCTTACTCTCGAAATATAACAAGCTATACGTCGTTTGATAGAGCTTTAAAAGTTGTGTTGAGGGAAGCAAGCCGCAGCTCCATAGGCCTAATAGTTGCCGAGAAAAAAAACCCCGAAGTATCAGGTACAGTACATTTGTATGGAATTACAGCATTCGTGCACCTATAGTTTTCCTATTCTCACATAAAACAGCAAACAATGCACATATCCGTAATCAGTTCATCAAGCTCTATCGTCTGATACCAAAATCAGTGAAATCGGAAAGAAAAAATATTTTTCAAATTTTCCCTGTGCTACCCCCTAACGATCGAAAAATTGCGATTTTGGGATTTTTTTTCTCGGCTTCTGTTCGCCCGTGGGCGGTCACCTGTACATCGTCCAAGAGGTCTCGCCGAGTAGACCACAAATCAAGAGACCGCTTTTGCCTATAACAAATATCGGCCGAGAACCAGAACCCCCTATTTTGCAAAAATCGATATTTCAGAAATTCTGGCGGGTCGATTCGGTTTTCAACCTTACTCTCGAAATATAACAAGCTATACGTCGTTTGATAGAGCTTTAAAAGTTGTGTTGAGGGAAGCAAGCCGCAGCTCCATAGGCCTAATAGTTGCCGAGAAAAAAAACCCCGAAGTATCAGGTACAGTACATTTGTATGGAATTACAGCATTCGTGCACCTATAGTTTTCCTATTCTCACATAAAACAGCAAACAATGCACATATCCGTAATCAGTTCATCAAGCTCTATCGTCTGATACCAAAATCAGTGAAATCGGAAAGAAAAAATATTTTTCAAATTTTCCCTGTGCTACCCCCTAACGATCGAAAAATTGCGATTTTTGGGATTTTTTTTCTCGGCTTCTGTTCGCCCGTGGGCGGTCACCTGTACATCGTCCAAGAGGTCTCGCCGAGTAGACCACAAATCAAGAGACCGCTTTTGCCTATAACAAATATCGGCCGAGAACCAGAACCCCCTATTTTGCAAAAATCGATATTTCAGAAATTCTGGCGGGTCGATTCGGTTTTCAACCTTACTCTCGAAATATAACAAGCTATACGTCGTTTGATAGAGCTTTAAAAGTTGTGTTGAGGGAAGCAAGCCGCAGCTCCATAGGCCTAATAGTTGCCGAGAAAAAAAAACCCCGAAGTATCAGGTACAGTACATTTGTATGGAATTACAGCATTCGTGCACCTATAGTTTTCCTATTCTCACATAAAACAGCAAACAATGCACATATCCGTAATCAGTTCATCAAGCTCTATCGTCTGATACCAAAATCAGTGAAATCGGAAAGAAAAAATATTTTTGAAATTTTCCCTGTGCTACCTACCCCCTAACGATCGAAAAATTGCGATTTTTGGGATTTTTTTTCTCGGCTTCTGTTCGCCCGTGGGCGGTCACCTGTACATCGTCCAAGAGGTCTCGCCGAGTAGACCACAAATCAAGAGACCGCTTTTGCCTATAACAAATATCGGCCGAGAACCAGAACCCCCTATTTTGCAAAAATCGATATTTCAGAAATTCTGGCGGGTCGATTCGGTTTTCAACCTTACTCTCGAAATATAACAAGCTATACGTCGTTTGATAGAGCTTTAAAAGTTGTGTTGAGGGAAGCAAGCCGCAGCTCCATAGGCCTAATAGTTGCCGAGAAAAAAAACCCCGAAGTATCAGGTACAGTACATTTGTATGGAATTACAGCATTCGTGCACCTATAGTTTTCCTATTCTCACATAAAACAGCAAACAATGCACATATCCGTAATCAGTTCATCAAGCTCTATCGTCTGATACCAAAATCAGTGAAATCGGAAAGAAAAAATATTTTTGAAATTTTCCCTGTGCTACCCCCTAACGATCGAAAAATTGCGATTTTTGGGATTTTTTTTCTCGGCTTCTGTTCGCCCGTGGGCGGTCACCTGTACATCGTCCAAGAGGTCTCGCCGAGTAGACCACAAATCAAGAGACCGCTTTTGCCTATAACAAATATCGGCCGAGAACCAGAACCCCCTATTTTGCAAAAATCGATATTTCAGAAATTCTGGCGGGTCGATTCGGTTTTCAACCTTACTCTCGAAATATAACAAGCTATACGTCGTTTGATAGAGCTTTAAAAGTTGTGTTGAGGGAAGCAAGCCGCAGCTCCATAGGCCTAATAGTTGCCGAGAAAAAAAAACCCCGAAGTATCAGGTACAGTACATTTGTATGGAATTACAGCATTCGTGCACCTATAGTTTTCCTATTCTCACATAAAACAGCAAACAATGCACATATCCGTAATCAGTTCATCAAGCTCTATCGTCTGATACCAAAATCAGTGAAATCGGAGACAAAAAATATTTTTCAAATTTTCCCTGTGCTACCTACCCCCTAACGATCGAAAAATTGCGATTTTTGGGATTTTTTTTCTCGGCTTCTGTTCGCCCGTGGGCGGTCACCTGTACATCGTCCAAGAGGTCTCGCCGAGTAGACCACAAATCAAGAGACCGCTTTTGCCTATAACAAATATCGGCCGAGAACCAGAACCCCATATTTTGCAAAAATCGATATTTCAGAAATTCTGGCCGGTCGATTCGGTTTTCAACTTTTCTCTCGAAGTATAGTAAACTATATACCATTTGATAGGGCTTCCAATGTTGTGTCAAGAAATGAAAGCCGCAGCTCCATGGACGCAACCATTGCCGAGAAAAAGAATCGCAAATATCGATTGCAGTACATTTATATACAAATACAACATTCGTATACCTCTAATTTCGTCGTATTTCAAATAAAACAGCAAGCGTCGCACACATTCGTGATCAGCTCATCGAGGTCAGTGATTAGCTCATGTTTATTATGCGATTTGTGCTTCCATCTCTCTAGTTTTTTTTTTTTTTTCGCAATATGAATTAGATCAACGCACATACTGAAACAATAGAAAGCACTTTGATCGTACCTGACAATACTGAATTGAAAAAAAAAAAAGTTCGACACCATCATGAAGTTTCGAGATATTTGTTTCGCATTTTCTGACCCGAAATCACACTGATCGTATTTGCTGGATTTTTTAACTCGGCAAGGAATACGCCAAACGGCTGTCCAGAGTGCGTATTCTACCGAAGTTCTCTCTCCACCCATTCGACGATAAAGTTACAAGTTGGAAAATAATGCAAATCGCCAACTCCACCTTACGTGACCGTTTTTTTTTGGTCCACTAACTACAGCCGTTTGAGAGAATCGTGTGCTTCTAATTGAACTAAAAAAGTAAGCAAATTTCTTTAGACAATGTTTCACTAGCAGTTCATCTGCCTTGCGGGTGTTTTCCGCTCCCCACGAAAACACCACAACTAAACAATCGTTCTTCTAATACTAAAAAGTTTGCTCTACGATTCCTGTGCAAATCAACTCAAAATAATTGGTTTGGTGATATCGCAAAACCTATCGATCGAATCATCATATTCACATATTTGAAAATAAAATTTTATTAACTCATTACAACATTTTACTAATATTATCCATCACAAACAAATTCTCAACAGCAATAATACAACGAAGATCGTACACTTGAGCACAAACAGTATGATCGGGCAAGAAAACTGAACGCTGTATGAGTACAACATTTGATTTCACAACGGTCTGCTGTATACGTGCACACATACATGAACCATACAACATAAATGAATTCATTACGGGTATTCTGCAAATTTCGATCAGCAAAAGTGCTTCAATCACTATATTTGTTCCAGCTGAAGCTTAATTTTGACAATAAAAGGTGAATGGGTGATACTCAAAAATTCTATTATTAAAAAGCTTGGTCATCAATTGAGAGACGGTCGAAAATGGAGATATCGAATCAATTGAAATAATATAGCAGTTCAATGTTCGAGCAAAACTTCACCTTCAAGCTTAATGCTAAACATTACGCAATCGATTAGCCCGTAGAATTCGTTTTTGTTTGAGATTTTAAACAAAGCTGAAATATTAGCATATGTCATATTCTTCAAAATGAGCTGTTCTGCAATTTAAAAAGACAGGTGTTTCAACGTTTTTTTTTACTCGTATTACCTAAAGACTAAGAGATCATTCTGGGTGCTATTTGCACAATTGCTAGCTGAAGAATCCAGAATACTCGTATAATGAAGAAACATTGTGAATATCATTATGAAACATGCACTGAATTGGAGGCTTTTTAATCAACAATCATATTTAAAACAAATATATGAAACTATTGTCTTTCCTTGAAGCATCTTCAAGTTCTGATAGATCACATATTTCCCGGAACTATATCTTAAGTAAATTATAGAAACTTTTTGCATTTACCCATACAACTAAGAGAGATTCCCTCGAAGTATGCAATATTCGAGTGGATTAACATTCTTTGAAAATAGAAACATTCATAATGAATATTTAGAAAAGCAACAATAAATTCAAAATATTTCAATATTATTATACTAAGCTTACATAGTTAATTAATAACCCGCTTAAATTTACATTCAATTGGATGATATAGAGATGAGATATTCCTCTGAAATAAAAGCTGACCGATTAAAAATTCTCACGTCGATGAAATAATAATAGACCTATTTTCTGCTTGCATAGTTGGGAAATTTTGATCTAGACTCTTATTTTAAAGATCGAATTTCTAAGTTCAACTATGAAAAGATTGATTGCTGATGAGGAAAGTGAAAAAAAAATCAATATTTCATGGTGTATGCGAATTCGACAATGAGTTTCCCATCATAATCGAAGAGGAAAGTTGTGCGAGGAAAAGAGGATTCAATTGTGAGTTCAATGAGGCGAGCGCCGCTGCAAAATTCCGATTCGCTTCCAGTGATGAGGTGATAGTTGATGGTTGTACCATATTCGCATAGGATAGTAAACCCAATGATGACGGTAATAAATTTGGTGTGGTACATTGTGAAGCTTTGAAAAATGCATCCGATACCTAGAATTACATTCATTATGAATATAGTTTCTTGTAAATCAATATTAGTGGTAAAAGAGTAATGAAGAAATTTTTCAGTGATTACGTAATCTTAAATCAGTGAAAATAATTTATCTTGTATAATGGCAATTTTAATTATATCTCGTAATTGTGCAATGAAACGATAACGCTTAACTATAATTATGCATTATTCTCTTTATTATATTTCTGTGTTAACAGTTTATGACTACAGTTGATTCAATCTACATATATTAACACATTCAAAACGTGCAACGTAATTCTCTTATTATAAGCATAACGTTAATAATTTTGGCTACATTGTTTTTAAATTCATATTTGGGTTTTTCTGAGACAGTAAAGGGGTATCCAAATTTCCCGCAACAAATGATGCAAATATTCCAATGAAATAGAGCAAACAGACAGCAATCACTTATGAGATGTCAATATGACTGGCTCCAATAGAAAGTACATCAAGTGAAAAGGCGCCATTGAATGAATGCAAGAAATTTGCTGACGCCTCTCTGCTATCTACTTAAAAAAAAAAAAAAAACAACTGCTAAATGTTTCCGGCTATTTTCGCAAATAATACGTGCATTGAACACTTTTACCGCTTTGCATTTAAAATACTCGGAATATTCAGTAGGAAACGTAAAATAGACAAGCGTTTCCAATGAGAGATTGAACTCTGACTCTTGATGTATCACTTATCAACCTTATCCATGTAAATCTCATCGCATTTCCTATCAATATCCCTCCACCTTCAATCACAACCGAATCAAAATGTCGCTAATTATATTGATTTAGCAAAGAATATCTTGCACTCTCATTAGAGCACTAATATCAATTGTATCTTATGGATAATCAAAAAAGAAATTAGTAAGGAAAATTAATAATCATTATTCTTTTGTGCTTAGCTTTACCTTTTCGCTCGCCAGTGCTATCTTATCGTTAGTAACTTCCGCCGTTTTGGACGATGCGGCAGCAAGTTGTGCTTGATATGCGGCAAGTAAAAGAGATTGTTGTTGTTGCGCTGCAGCAGCCAATAGCATTTGTGTTGTTGCTTGTTGAGCTTGAACTTGAGCCTGAGGTGGTATTGTCTGAGCCGTAGTGGTGTCATTCATTGTTGGCATAATCACATTATTAACGTTAGGCCCCGTTGGTGTGCTTAACGAACGTGGTGATTTCTGGCGCAATCGTGGCTTCCGTTTTGGGCGATAAACATAGTCAGGATGTTGACGCATAAGCTCATCTCGAAGATCTTTCGCCTGAAACCATACCTTTCAATAACACAACGTTTTTGGCTGATAACGATCTATATAAAAATAGAGTTTCTTTTCGGGAATTTCACAGATGATATACGGTGGAAATTTTCCTTTCTGATAGGCTTTCCTCTCATTATATTAGTGAATGATTACTACAAATATTTTCATCGTTTGCGGGATAATATTTCTTCGATGATTTGTCGACATTTTTAACGAGCACAATTCTTCGAAAAAGATTTTCGTTCTTATTGAATGCGATTTTCTCGTGCGCTTAACTCAATTTTAAACTAATCATAGAACATTATAGTTTTCGTTAACAATGCGTTAACGAGAATAAAAAACGGAAAACATTTTTGACAATCGAATTGCGTATGAATCAATCATCAATCGCCGGAAATTCTCTCTTTTCCAATGAAATATAATGGAATAAACAGATGATGGTGGGTGGCCGTTAAGAATTATTCAAATGAAAAATAACGATACCAGATGACTTGAGTGTAGTTGAAAAACAATTCGGCTACACCACTCCCTCTTTCTCTCTCTCTCTCTATCTTGGAATATATCACTAAATTTTTCATTAAAAAAAAATTTTTTTTGTTTATAAAATAAACAAACCTTCTGAATGAATGGTGCTTTTTGTTCTGCACTCATTTTTCGCCATTCAATACCGAGTTCTTTACTAATTTGTGAATTATGCATTTTCCCGTCTTGATTGGCGATTTGTGCTCTTCTGATTTGCGACCAAACCTAAATATAACAATACTTCTGCATAAAAAGTGATATATATCATAGTTGAAATGCATTACATCTGAAGCCAACATCCGTCGAAAACACGAGAAATTCACCCATTGCGTATATTCTATTTCGTCTTTATAAAATAAACACTTCATGCAGTTTACAATGACTGAGTACATATACCGAATCACTCCAACCACCTCATAGGGACGAAGATGGTGTAACAAATCAGAGCTTTCCTCTTGACTGGGACAACGATGAATCGACTCGTCAGTATCATCCGATGGGCAGGAGATGAACCTGAGCCCTAACCGTCACGCTACATTACAACTTCACCTTAGCGAAAGTGGAAGCGATATGAAGCGATATTTAGTCGTAATGAATGCTTTGTCGATTAAAACAAGTAAAATAAATGAAATAAGCAATTCACAATTATGTCCTTACTAGTTCCCTATTAAAACGTTATTTGTTGTGAGGTGGTGCACTAATTTGTAATTCTTTTTCAATTTTGGTCTTACATCTTTCCTTTCCCCCGTCCAACCCATCCTTAAGTGCATAAAAACCATCGTTATATATCTGAAGTACTTTTCTGGCGTACGATCCTCTATCTGTGCCACTGATGCAACCTATATAATTGAATCTTGGTAAAATAAATGCCCCAAACAAATTTTGCACAGCTGAATTATAAAGAACGAAAGCAAATAGCATATTTATCTCATTTAATTCAAGCTTCGTAAAAAGCATTCAACTTCAAATTTCAAAAAATGATCTTTTTAAAAAGTTGCATTAATAACACTAAAGTAGCATAACGAAAGCTTCATTATTTAATTAAAAAGCAGATGAGAATGGTTCGTGCATTGCATAACATTCTAGATGTGATAAAATAAACTGATTTTATTTGCTTCGAAGAATTCATTCATATATTTATGCAAGTACTCTTTTTTGAATTCTAAAAGATGTCTATTTTTATCATTCATTGTTCGAATTGGAAAAAGAAGAATTTAGCGAGGAAAGTTTCAATAATCGATTCGAATCGACCATATTAGAAAACTGCTTTATTGTTGAAAGCATTTCACTACTTCTTTACAAATCATCGCGAAATGTAATCAATGAAACTACAAATTGCACACCATACTAGCAGCACCAAAACGTCTATGCACTTGTTTCTTTCGATTTTTCTGAGTAGAAACAAGCAAAAAAAAAAAGTAGAAATAAGAGATAAAAACGAACCATGAAAGCATTCATTGGACGTTTAATTTTTTCACCATTTTCAAGACGATCTGGCTCTCGAAAAAGACCATTTGTATATTGTACTGAACCACCATTACCGGTGACTTGCCATGTGGATTGCTTTGGAGACGCTGAAAATAGCATTTTAATATGCATATACATATATCTATATCTATATCTATATCTATATCTATATCTATATCTATATCTATATCTATATCTATATCTATATCTATATCTATCTATCTATCTATCTATCTATCTATCTATATATATATATATATATATATATATATATATATATATATCATTATCAACAACTCCATTCATTAGTTGCTGCTAATAGATCGACAGCTGTTGTAGCTTTAACTTTCCCAATCGAACGTTGAAAACACCGGAAAGAGAATGATAAATGTTACGGCCCGCGTCAGAGAGTTCTTTTCTTTCAAATCTATGCAAAAACATTACTGTAAATTACTGTAAATGCATTATAGCTGCTGTAATTACTGTAAAAATTACTGCTGCTATGTTTTTGTTGTATTACCAAATTTTACTGCTCTGTCGTAAAAAAGCAGTGTAAGTAGGAGCAACTGTATTATGACTATGCTCTTATTCTAAATAAGGACATTCGATTAGATGTATACTTTCTTTGTTTGAAGTACAGTGAGCAAAATAAACTTTTTTTGGAACCAATAACTGACATCTTAACGTTCATTGATTGCGTCAAAGAGAAGCACCTACTTCCAGAACTATATCCTGACGTTGCGCTAGATGAAGAGGTAGAGGGTGAAGGCAACGCTCTGAGATCGGAATTCATTGGAAGTGCTTCATTGGCTGCGTTCCAACTTAATGGTGTGTAGCCTGTGATATCACCGTTTATAATAGATGGATGTTCCAAGATTTGTGACATATGAAGCATTAGATTCTGCAATTGAATAATATCTCAATTTGGACGCATAAGTATCGAAAGAAAGGCGATATCTCGATAGATATTTTAATTACGGGTAATATGCAAATTTACAATGATTCAATTATGCAAATTAAGAAATATGAAGGCATTAGAAACAAACGAAATCTTATAAAATCGCATCGTTAAATTATTTCAATAAATGAAATATTCATTTAAATTTTTATTTTTCTTATGATATTAATTATTGTTTCGATTTTTTTTTCGAGCTTTAAAATATAAATATGCAATTTTCACACAAAATGAAAATACAAGAGAATATTATCGAATAAAGAGAAAATTACACCATACTAAACAGGTTTATTTGTAAAAGAAATATTTTCACCGAAATGACATAAAAGCGATTTCGTCATATTGCAATAGGGGGGGGGGGGGGCAGCTAGCTGCTTTTCATAGCGATGAACAATAACACAAAAAAAAGGGGTAAACCAGAGACAATGCTATTCGTTTCAATTCAAATAACATCACTGAAAAAAAAAGTACGCTATGAATCGTTTATTCTTATTCAAAGGAAAAAAAAAAAGTTATGTTGCACTTTTCAAACGGCAAATGCACAATTGTTTTTTTCTTCTTCTATTTCCTCGGTATCGATCATATTGTAAAAAATTTATAAATTCAATGAAAAAATTTGAATGAATTTTATTAATGCATAACTTAACAATCATAGAAAATTGATCAGTTAAATGAAGAGAGTTTTGTTCGTTTATTTTTCATACTAAATGAAATTTTTGTAATCGAAAAACATGACAAATGCATTGCTATAATAAATGTTTTTTATAATTTCATTTATAATTTAAATTATTTTAATTAATTATCAATAAATAATATAATATAGGCACTAATGAGCAGATATTTAAATCGAATATATTCTTCGCATAGGTCAAGAAATGAGAAATTATTATGCAGAAGTGATGCCATGATAAGCACTTTTGCTTTCCGCTTAACGAGTCAACCACTTTCCTACGCTATCGGCCGACCAAAGATGTATGCAAATTTTTTCAAATCTTTGAATGTTTGGTAGTTTCTTTTGAAATTATTGACGAATTAATGTTAAACATGATATAACAAATCACTGTATGATTTATTTTATGGAAAACGTTTATCGCGAATTTAACTTTGGTAGTTTCGATTTGAAACCATCAGACAAACATAGACAGACAAACACAGACATACTCAGACATCATATCGCTTTTGCAAAATAAACCTGCGGAACGAATGAAATTATAAACCTATAAATGCGCAAACAAAAAGAATTTTCTAATGTTGAAACATAGAATTGAATTATTAAATATAAAATATTTGAATATTATTTTCTGCGAAAGAAATTTCTTTGCGAACGATAGACATTCCAATATTGAATGCAATCGCTAAAAATGTGAAAAGAAGGTGCAATTAGTGTTGAATAGAAACAGAAGTGCTGAAATTGATGAGAAATGAGGATTTTAGAGATCGTCACATACAATAAACGTCATATAAACGGAAATCTTCTTTACTCGTTCAAGATCTATGAGGATCTTTGAGGATTTCATTTTATCTACTTCGTGAAGATATTGGTTCAACGTGATCACCTATATTCATCGAGTATTGATGAGAAGCTCAACGATAATCCTCTCTATACGGTGGATATTTTCAACTGCAATATATCCTTTTATCTTATCCACTCATGTTCATCAATTCTCGTCTAACTATTTAAGAGGTAATTACACTTCAACGATAGAAAATATATGAATAATGCAATAGATATGAGCACAATAAGATAACTAATAATCTTCCTTATATATAATTAAATAAAATTTTTATGAAATTAAAGTACGATAATTCTAACTTTTATATTTAAATAAAAATCAATACGAAATCTGTTGGATGAAAATGTTCGAAATTTTGTATTATTTTAAAAAGATGATTGATTGCCCAATAGGCCAAAGAAATTATATATGGAAATAATAAACAGAAATCAGTGAAAAAATTATAATCATTAATAAATATATAGTAATAAAAAATTGCTCATGCAAGTAAACAGGTAAAAAAAAATTTAAAACGAAATGTAAATGAATGATAAACATCGATGGATAAATAGATAAATCCGCAGAGATTTGAAAAAAATACAAATTTTTCATGCCAAACAATTTCCGTCTTTAAAAACAATTTGCATTTATATAATTCTTAAGAAATAATTGCAAAAAATTATAATTTATTAATAAGGAATCTAAACAGAAGAAAAAAAAACATAAGGAATAAGGAAAAAGGAAGAAAAAGGCAAACGAAATGCTGCAAACAAGAAATATAAATAGGGGAAAATAGGGAAAAAAACTGTTATCTAAGAGTATTCATAATAAACGCATAATTCACGAGATGTTTATCTGTTATATTCAAAAATATCCCTCAAAACCATATCGCTTTTCTAGAGGATTTACCTCATGCTGAACGTTAATATTATAAATGACAATAAGAAATCACCTCAAGGAAATATCTCAATAGATATGAAACGGATCAAAAATTTCTCTCTATTTGAGAAGGCAAGATTTAATGTTACAATACGCACAGAGGTCTCATCAATTGTATTAGTTGTATAGACGATCGCTACGCAAAATCTTATTCGCTCTAATCGTCTACGATTTAAAGCATTCGTTGTTTCCTTTTAGCAATTTACTAATAATTTATTGTCATTGACATAACTCTCAAATATTCATTTATTAGATTTTGAATATCCTTTTAAATTCATCAACTCTAAATTATATATGAGAATTTTTAGTGATCAAAGTTCCGGTAATCAAATGGCTTGAGAAAAATTTTTTCTATTCAACATTTGAGGGATTTATATGCCTCATATCCACCCTCTTATAGATTCATAACGTGAGAAATGTGAGACAATATTAAAAATGTGGATAAAACTATTAGATCCACATATCTACTTTGCTCAATTCGCATAAGGAATTTCAAATATTGAAAGGATGAGGATAAATGAAATCAAATAATAACACTTTTAATTCTTTTTTAATATTATTGAATATATTTCATATGAATTCTTTATTGATGAACATTTCTGCATAGCTCTTTTTTTTTTGTTGAGAACGCATTACGATATTGTAATATTCGTGAGCGCTTAACTAGGATTTTTGCGTGTCTAACATTTTCAACTAATAACTTAAAAAAAATTATGGGCATATAAATTACCTCGTTTAGCGACCCCAATAGCAATAGTTCTTTTTTTTTGTGGCTGATCATCTCTGCATAACCTATTGACATCTAAAAGCATCAAAGATTAATCTATGGGAAATTTTTTCTCAAAAGCACAAGGTTTTGACATTGTCGTCTTAAAGCAAACAACGAAATGAGTCTATTACGTTTTGAAATACAACAATTATCAGTCTCAATTTTACAACTGCAAAAATTTTCTCTTTCACTAAATAATATTCGAGGCTCAAACGATCTTATAATTCCCATACACATAATAAATCAAATGAACACGGTTATCGCTCATATTGTCGTCATATGGCGTTATAATAAATTAACGAAAACTCACTAAAAGTAATGTGATTATATCAATGACGTATTTCAAACAATTCAATGCACCTTTTTTTTTATTTTGTAATCAAATGCTATTCGTTTTACTTGAACAAAAATCAATTTCAAAAATTCCACAAAGGTTTCACAATTTTTTCAATTAGCATTTTTCTAATAACGAATATTAGAAAAAAAAAAGAAATCGAATAGAGGAAGCTCTAGAAGATTAGAAAATTAACGAATGTAATTGTTGAATATTCGAAAAAGAAGATTTAAGGAAACCTTACTTAACAAAATGAAATGCTTCATTCGTTTAGTATATTTCATATGCTTTAAGAAATTGCGATTTGCGCTTGCAAATTCAAAAAAAAAAGAAAGAAATATCTCTGCTTTTGACATTATTAAAACAAGAGTTTGACATTTAACCTCAAAAACCTATAATTGCATCAATGTTTTTGACATTTAACTGAATTAAATAGAAATTACATCAATCATATGAGAGAATGTTTTTTCTCTGAGACATTATTTTTGAAGTTTATGAATTAAAAAAAATGAAATCGTCTAAGAATAAAATATTTCTAAATCAATTATTATTTAAACTGCTCTACGAAAAGAATAAATAACAATTTAGGCAACATACTTCCTCATTGAATTTAATATTTCTTTACTATGATATATGAAAAAAACGAGTAAATGTTCGTATATAGATTATCTATCTAGAATTATATGGGAAATACTCAAGCTTAGGAAATATAAAAGAAATATTCAATGAAGAAGGAAAATTTTTTAATGAAATTTAATTGAAAAATTATTTTGTTAAATTATAAATCATTCAATATCAAAACATTATTTCTCTTGTGCCATTTTTTTCAAATATTTTCATTGTTGCTCACATATATTGAAAATAATCTTATATATTCCATTTTAGAATATTAATAACTAACTTAGTGATAATTAATGTAAGTTTCCATGAAAAAGTCATCATTACCCAGTGGTATAAATGAAGTAGGTAGAGAAGCAAAAATATCTGATCTACGAGAGAAGCACTGAGATACCGATCGAGCGAAAAAAATCAGCTAATGCATTTGCAACACGCAAACCAGTTCCCAGATGATTTAAACACTGGACATAGCTAGAGCAGTTTTCTTTCTTTTCTATCTGCACAAAAATCCCTCAAAAATACTAATACGAGCAAATCCTTATCGTATTCATAAATGATATGCTGTGTGCACGAGTTGTTCACGTGAATTGAAATGCGCTGCAAAAATCAACTTTGCATATGCGTAAGGCCAAAATATAAAATGTGCGGTCAGAAAAAATAACGCCAAGTTGAAAAAGAGTTATCAATGCAATCATAAATTTGCATAAATTACTCAGCGCATAAAATTTAAATATGAAAAATATTTTTATTATGCAAGTAAGAAATATCTCATCAAATATTAAATAACAATGAAACGCTTTAGAAAGCAATTGCGCAAAGAAGTATATACTGTCATTAAAGATACGAGAAAATACATATGAAAATAGCAATAAATAAATGTGGGAAATAATATTTATAATGCAGTCTTAGCGATTTTCTAGTTTGGTTCATTATATGTGAATAAAGTACATAGCGATCTATGACATACTAAAGCTGAAAATCCATTGAATTATGACACAGCAACAATTTTATCGACATATTACGTCAAAGTTTTGCTGATTTTCAGCTGTGATATCGTTCGTTGACTTATTCAATTCTTGAATGAAATATGTTTCGTAAATTTGCCTATTTGATTTCTATTTTCTAATGTCTCTTTTCATCTTCATTGAATATTTAAAAAATATGCTTTTTTTAGTATTCAAATCAAATTATAAACAAAAATTGAAAATTATTAAAGTTATAAAATGAACGATATAAATAATCGAATCCAGAGTTGCTCACATATATATATATATATATATATATATATATATATATATGTTTAAAAAAAATTGATGGGAACGAACAATATTATTCTAGTTTAACAACAACATTTTCCCGAATAAATAAGATTACGTTCCCATTCATATTTCATTCCTATTTTTCTAGATTCTTTTTTCAATCAACCAATTTCTATGCTGTTACAATTCTATTGCCGCATACAATTTAGTCTATCTCATCGAACATCCCTCCGAATAAATCATTGCAATTGAAATATTTCGAAAGAATCGAAATAAATCTTTTAACCTTTTATAAACATGATAACATAAATAATTATTACAGAGAAATTTTTCACTAAATTTTATAAAAAACTGGAGCAATGTGAAAAATTTTATTCCCTTCACTATATAATGTTTATTAAAATAATATATGGCATTAAAAAGAATATGTGAAAAATTCATTCCACATCAAATATGATTGCATCGCTTCAAATAAACTATTGCTAAACATAAATTTATAATAGTGAATGCTGCAAATAGTTTATTTTGATGGATTTATTTCTGCTCATTCTCACTTCCTTTCATCGATATAATATTCCTCAAATTCATAATTTCGAGTGCAAAATTTTAGTAAGTGAATAATATATGCATGAATTAAACTTATTTGAATGCAATTAGTGAAAAATTGATATACTTCATTGAATTTAGCAAAAAATATTACTCCACAATTCATATGAATACTAGATAATATAGATGGCTGCTATAAAATTTGTAACATCGATTAATGGTAGCACAAGACAGAGAGCAAATAAAAAGCGCTTTTGAACAGCGTCATCATCATAGAGAACTATCGATAAACATGTATATCATTTCAACTATAAATAAGAGCAATATATTTCTTTGTTGATCAAAGATTAAAATCAATAAAAACATTTGTAAATTAACTATTCTACGCAATGTATAAACTTAATAACAACTAAAGAAAATATTATAATTTTCAAAAATAGGGTTAAATCCTGGAACTTCCATTTGAATACTATGCTAGGCTAAAATTGGCCTCAATATAAGATGGCTGGCCAAGCATAGCCAAGCTTATGTGGAAATCTTTGTTAGAAATGTTCCAATTGCCTACTATTTCAATGATATCAACAATTAAGAGTGAGATCAAGAGTTGTGCGCGGCCATAGTTAGTTGATTAGACATACTGGCTAAGTTCGCGATAAACGTCTACCAATAAAAAAGACGACCACTAATTAGATGCATTATAAAAAATAAATGACTAAATGCCGATGAATGAACAAACATCGGCATCAATTAGTACAGAGTTTATACTAAGAAAATTAACTTCAACATCAGAAAAGAAAAAAAAAGGCGATAAATAAGATTTCAAATATCCTCCCTTCATATGTAGAATTGAGGAAAATCTTTTATCCGACAAAAAGAAAAAAAAAAGTGAAAATGTAAAAATTCGAATGTTTTTGGTGAATATGCTATACAAAACGATTGATCTCAAAGAGAATAATAATGTCGGTGGTGCAATTGGCAATATGACCGAAATATTCATGCGGTGCTTTTATTTTAAATATAACATTTTGGTTCATTGAATTCACAATAAGAAAATTCTATAACGGCAATAATATCAAGCGTATATATGCAATCATATAAGCTAAACCGAACATCAACTATCAATAACTCCAATAAGTAATAGAAATAAATAGTGACGATAAATGATTCGAAAGAATAAATGTTGTAAATGAATAGATTTGACAATTATTGAGTATAAATTGTGCAACAACGAAGAGGGATGAGGGAAAATTACGCGACAATGACTCTCGTTGCTCATAGGTTACATTATCGCCGCAAAATGGCATACAACAATGACAACAAAAAGACGTATTTAGGTTGGAACAATCAAATACATTGACGGCCTTCAAATGATCAATGCCAATTGCTGCCTTTTCACTGAATCGCAATCTTTTGTGTGCCTAGAGGATCGTTTCTCAGCCACAACTAACGTGACACACCTTTGTTTCTACGTTTCTTCGTGACGTTACGTTCATTTGCGCATTCAAAACAACTCAAACATTCCCTTCTATCACGTTTATATATATATACACTACAAATATTATATATATATATATATATATATATATATATATATATAAACATCGGTGATCTTAAATATAAAAAAAAATCCACTATGTCACTTATACGTAAAAGGAATGGAGTAGATGATCAAATGATGAACAAAAAAATAGAAGCCAGAATGTGATTATGAAAATGGCACCATAAGTGCTTCTTGCACTCCAATCCAACAGGTGGGTCTTATGCTCAAATAAGCCACCCGGGAATATAAATTCTAAAGCCAAGTGGGCGTTTTTCTAGCTTAAAGAGAACTGATCGTTGATTAATCTTGTATATGCAATTCTATTGGGCGAATTCGGATTTTCACATCCGACAAAAAACATTTCAGTGGGATTCCTTACAGAATAGCGCAGAAAATTTGAAGAATACCTATAACACTCATACATGCACAGACGCATAAACGTATCCACATGCATAGACACACAGACACAGACGTATACACACACACGCACACACATACACACACACACTCAAACAAACACAACTACCGATGAAAGAATGTATTATTTACCGCCAAAAAAATTTCCCTCAAAAGGCCGCTTTTCGCGCTTTTCACTAAGCTTTGTGCTTTGTTTTCATTGTTCGCCTTTATGGATGCGGCGTTATGTTGAATGAATGAATCGAAATTTTTGGTGTATTTTATGCCTCAAAGGAAATACCGAAAACGGTTGTCATTCTTAGTAGCTGAAAAAAAAAAGAAGAAGTGATTCATCTTTTAAAGTGGCTAAAAATGGAGAAGTGCCGCACTATTGTTCATCGTTTATTGATGATGATGTCACAAAACATATAAACGGGCAATAAAAACGAAACCCATAATGTATTGATGCTTAGATAGCATAGAATCTTTTCAAATAATAACAAGAAAAAAAATTTAAAAAAAAATTTGTTGAGAAATATGAATGAATCAACAATTGAGAAAGAATTTCCGCCAAAATGAAATGAAATTTGATCAACATGACGCGAATAGGCTTATTAATCTAATCGGAGAAATTAATTCCCACTTATATTAGATCGAAAACGAATTTATGATTGCTACATTATAGCTTAATATTCACCTATAATTCTAATTATATAGCCTACTATTCATCTATAATTCTAATTATTTTTTTACATATGTAATAACTTTTATTAGCAATATTATTCACCGAAATATTTGAAAATCGCAAATAAACATTAAAATTCGAAATTTCAAAAATAATTTCTCCTTATTTAATGCTGAGTATGCTTATTAATAACATGTAAAAATTGGTACTTTAGAATTTTCACTGATATTAGCAATAAAGCTAAAAATATCTCCACTTGGCCATGCCACAATATTTTGTTCAAAAATATCGTATAAATAAAGTGTGCAAAAATGTAGCAATTCGAGTTGAAGAAAACCGCTGGAGGGGATAATATGAATGGTTTAGTTTCGTCTTTAATATCACAAGTACACATAAATGATTCTAAATTTCTCAAAATTCATCCACAATAATAAAAAAAATAGTTGCGCATTCGATGTGTTATTAGCATTATTTAAGCTGAAGCTAAAAGCGATGAAGAGTTTCAATCTTCCTTAAACAGTAGAAAATTATTGAAAATAATATGAAAAAAAAAATTCGTTGCACCCTCTCTTCTCTCTAAAAAAGTGCATTCGACTTTTATTGAAAAATTACAGAAAAAATGAAAACTTTTACGACAGAAAAATTTATAAAATCTAATTGTGCATAAATAAATTTTTCACTTTATTTCAGCTATTTATGCTATTTAATCTCAAAGAGAATTGATATGAATATTGAATAATCTCATAGTAACTGTGCTAAAATTTTTGCAGTAATTCCCAAAATTTACTAAATCTCCAACGCATCTATAATTCGACAAAATATGAAGAAAATAATTTTTTTGAGAATTTTTTTAATAAATTTTCAAAAAAGAAACAAAATTACAGCCAAGAAACAAAATTCTAAAATAAGCATCACAAATACAATATTTTATATGAATTCTCTTGATAAATAAATGATAAAATTCAAATATTAACTACTAAAAATAAAAAGCATATCTATAAGTAAATAATAAAATGTAAGATAAACGAGTAGATGAAACAATGTTGTTGACTTACCAATATGTAAGATTTGATGACATCAATGATCAAATAGTTTATCGAAGCGGAAACTAGATTACTCATACTAATAATAATCGAATATTGGGTTTATTTTGAAATATATTCACTGAATGACACATTACTTTTCTGTTTTATTTTCTCCTCTTCCATTCTCATTCCACTCTTATCTTCCTTTACTACCAACCCCCTCCCCGTTAGCCTCCTCTAAAACCACCCCCATCCCCTTTACCTTCCCCTACTATCATCCCTTCTAAACAAACAAATACTTCCATGACGGAGAAAAACAGGAAATGAACGTTGAAATGAGTTGAAGCTGATAAAATAACAAATGGGAAAATTACACTATGAAGCGTTTTATCTATTAAAGGAAGCATATAGATGCGAAAGCGTATAGATAAATTGAAAGAAAGATTTATGCACCTAAGAAAACGATATTAGTAAAGTTAATTATAGCATATATTCCGGTTTGAGTAGTGTTTTTTTTATTGTATATATCGATGCAAAAAAATTGTTTTCTAATATTGGTTAAATCTCTTCTCTAAAGTTTAAATGTTCTGCTACGATGATTTAAGATTTTTTTCTAAATATTATTTTGCATTGGATATTAGTGATAAATTAAAAAAAAAAGAATGGAAAATTCAATTTTTGAATTCGAGAAGAAATTTTTGATTTCTTTTTTTTTTCTCTAATTTTTCTCAAGAAATTTTAATGTTTTCCAATATTCAACATAATTTTCATATTTTATAATACAGTTAAAAATTTTCAACTATAAAAATTATTTATTTATTTTATAAAATTGAAAAATTTCTATATTATTTGCCAAAATTGAAATTTTTGCAAATCACTAAAATTAAATGATAATTGAGCAATACCTTGTGTAAATAAGTGAGCATAACTAGTTACTACTAAAAAATATGTGACGTATATATTATTGTAAAAATTAATTCAATATTAATAAAGCGATACGAAATGAATCGAATGTGTATAAAATAGCGGTGAAACAAATATAGTGGCAAGAGGAAATGACTAGTGGAAAATGCGATTTAAAAAGTGTTCACTGTGATGCGACTGCCGAATGATTGTAAACAATGAGTACATTCATGTTGCTTGCAAAAAGAGTCGAATATATTCATAAAGAGAGAAAAGTGAATGGCAAAACTAGCAGCAGCAATATGTTGCCAGATGTGGGAAAAAAAAATAAAAGAGGAGTGCTTCAAAATACACATAATGAGACATATATACACACACGTACACATACACACACACATACACACACACGCGGACACGCAGACACGCAGACACACATACACACACACGTTAATCTGTTTACATCGATTGTTTAGCGGTATGACGTCTTGAATCATCGTACAAACAACGGAAATCGCCACATTTCTTCTCATTTAAGCGTCAAATAAAAACGTATACGATCGTCATTGACGCATACACACATACACACACATACACACATTCCCTATTGAGCCAATAAAGAAATACATCAATGAAAATCATTACATGATCGTCTACCGAAATATTTTTTAGCAACTGTTTACAATTCATCAGAATAAAATATACTCAAGTAGTTTCTCGTTAATTTAATTTAATTTATAAATGAAAAGAAAATTTCTAAAATTAGTGTCCACTTTGGAATTTGTTTTTTTTTTTGTTTTTGAATCGCTTTATGTGTTTGTAAAGATTGTTGAAGTTTCGTTCAATAAAGATTAAACACTAAATGATATATTTTTAAAAATATCACTATTTTTTAAAAGAAATATTACATAATGTTATTTTCAATAAAGATAATGAATATTTATTTTTTTCAATAATAATGATAACTAATCCTTATTCTAAATTGCCAATTTAGTTGCAAGATTTTTTTCTCATAATTTACTAGAAATTGCTCATTAAAATACAGTATCATTTTTTTAATAAATCACAAATCATTTTTATTAGACATTTCATTCTTAAAACAAAAAAAAAAAAACAATTCCTAAATGAATATCCCCATAATTTGAAGGATTTTATTTGAAGCTGAAGCAATAGTAAATGTTAAACGTATGTACTTTCTAAGCCATTACATTATACCTTCTTTATTACTAAATGTGTTACCACTTTTACTTTTAATGCTGCAATAAAATGAAAGAAATTATTTCCGTCCGATTATAATCGATTAAACATTTTGAAAAAAGAAAGAAAAAAATCCTATTCACTTAAATTAACGACTGAACATTCTACTATCATAAATCTTAGGAAGTATTTAGGTTTTGAATAGAAAAGAGAAAATTAGCTATCATTTGAACAAATGATAACAAGAAATACGATATGAAAGAGGAGGTCATTAGTGCAATTGTATATTCTTTCACAAATGATATTCGAAATGTGTGTGTGTTTGTGTGTATGTGTGTGTGCACTTTTAAGACGAGGTAATGTATAGCGATAAAATTTATTTTTATATTTTAGTTGTTTACAACGCATTAAAAACTCTTTAGAATCATTGAATCATTACACATATCCTTATATTACTGTTCTTTTCATTGTGTATCTTAACTGAACTAATACATTTTGAAAGAAAAAAAATTCTGAGGAAGAAATTTATGTACAATATGTTATATTATAAAAGAAGTAATGGATATTTTAGAGTGAAATTTCTTAAGTGGGCGCATTTCTTCATCAACATCTTCAAATGATCGAACCGGATAAGCCTAATGCTGATTTAGCTTTCACAAAAGTGTCTCTTATTCTATTTCGGATGTTCTTTTCTAGGTTAGTATAGATGGGCTGAATGAAGAGGGGATAAAAAGAGAGCGTAAAGGTCTCATAAGAATGGACGATAAAGGGAGACGACATATGCCTCGCTTTTTCGCTCCTTAATAATGAGAGTGATAGCTCTCTTTTTCTATTCAAATTGCCACTTCCCTATTCCCAAGGGAAAAATAAGTAGTTGAACTTTATCATTCCCATTATTGAGGAAGAAATAAGAAGAGTTTACACAGATATCACAACAAAAATTTCTGATTTTTTAAGTATTGTACAATTTGAGTGAATGAAACCGCACTCCATCCATCTATTCTTCAAATTTTTTACCAAATACAAATAATATCAAAACTTAAAAATTTTCGATGAATTTTTGAGAAGAAAATTTTAAATTTGTATGCGAAGAAATTTCAAAATAAAACGAAAAAAAAAGAAACTCATACTATTCGATGATTTTAATAAAGACAGGAAATACGAATAGGGAAATATGGATGCACATTAGCACAAAGCTGCGCACATCGCTTAGCACAGCAAACAATGCCATTCTTTCATGCAGTAAATAGCACGCCGAACAATTCGAGTGCTTTCACACGCATATAAACACACAACAGCATATGGCTAAAGCAATACGTCGTTTCGAAATCTGAAAAATTTGTCCTTTTTTTTTTGTTTGCACTAAACTATCTACACTCATCAAACAATAGCAAATATCCTCATCACCCATAAAAACATATCCTTTAAAATCGACACGCATGAAAGGGGGGATTCATAGAGGGAATTTGAAGAAAGAAAGAAGAAAATGTTAACACAAATACTTTCGATTGTACTTAAGAGAGAAAAATAGTCGATTTTATGCGCGCAATTGTGCAAAACATCTTCCTATAGAATACAATGAAGCGTTGATTATTCACCATTGTTATGTTTATTGAAGTGAAATTTTTCGCCGATTAAAAAAATTTTTTGATAGAAGTTTTTTTTTTCTCAAAAAAAAAATGTCATCATTCCAATAATTTTTTGAAATGACACATTTAAAATAAACGACTAATAAATCAAAAATTTTTACGCATAGCTTCTCTCAAAATCGAGAATCTTTAATTTATATCTTTTAAGTTCACTAAAAGCATTTGAATTTACTATCTAGAGAATTTATTCGACCCATTTCTCGTATAATTTCAAAAAGATTTATTGGGTTATAAATTTTTAAAGATTATTTTGTCATTAACTTATTGAGGGAATCAAATTTTACTCGTAAAATTTTATCGAATTATAAGCATAATCGATAGAAATATATGGAGAAGAGATTGTTGAGAAATTCATTCGAGAAGAGAGAAGAATGAGGAAATGGAAGAGTGAATATTTGCGATTTCACTATATATGATTCATGATTTTATTATCAAATTCATCTTTTCTAAATGGAAATATTGGATTTTTTGAAGAATTTTTCTCTTTTGTCGAAAAAAGGAAAGGAAAAATTTAAAAAAATTTTTTTTCTTTATTGTAGAAAATTTTTCCAATTAAATTTTTATGATAATAAGAAAATTAAGTGATATCCAACGCTAAGTTGTATTCTTTTCCTTGAATTGAAATATGGAAATATTTTAATAGAGGAATGATCGTTTATGAGGTATTATATGAGAAACAAATCAGTAAAAGAAATAATAAATAAATCTATTATGAACATAGATGAAATTTATAAGCGATACACTTCGATATGAGCGAAATATCGATCAAATTCTTATAATTTAAAATTTGTAGGTAAATATAATGATATAAACATCTACAAAAGTAAAATTAAGAGTAGATTTTTGATCTACAAAATTATGATCTAAGAATAACTCAATAATAGTATATTTACGCAAGAATTTTTTTTTCCAATTCGAAAGCCTATTAAATTTTAAAAAATATTATTTTGATGAGTTTTTAGGGACATCGAAATAGATAATATAATTCATAAAACACAAATTTTTCATGCAAAAATTTGTACTTTCAAATAATTTAAGTTATTGTTTACGATCATAAAAGTTCTTCGCTAATGCATCGTTGTTTTCAAATAGTGTCGATCAAATATTTTCGCGCTTTTCTTTTTTGCAAAATTTAAATTTTTACTAATGAGCAATAGTTTCAGCAATATTCCTATAGACTTATCAATGAGGTCAAAATCTCTGAAAAAAAATCGTTTAATTCATCGAGAAAAATTCACAATTAAGATGCATCATCATTCATCGAATCTAGTAAATTTTACATTAAATAAATATCAACAATGACCCATTGAAAAATTTTTTTCAATGAGTTTATATTAGCACTCAACAATAGTGAAATTTTCTTAGTGATTCGTAAACATCGCTTTATAAATGCAATCAACTCATTCTAACGAATATAATCAAAATCAACACTCTTTTAGCACTTCAATTTTGAAAATAATAGCGAAGTTTAATTTATCGAGTAAAAAAAAAATTATAAAATAGAAAAATTTTTCAAAAATTCATAGAAACAAATAATTTTTTTAGAGAATTTCTTTTTCTGAAATTATTTTATTTTCAATATGATTGCAATTAGAAATATGAGCGGAAAGAAGTGATAATTGCATTGAATAAATTCAATGAAAGAAAGTAAACCATTCTAAATGTGAAACACTTTTAAAACAATGAGGAGGAGGAAAATTTCAAATGAAAGCACATCGACAACCGTTAAGCGTCAACGAAATGTGTAATAATAACAGTGAAGTAGAGCGATTAGGCGAAACGCATTTAAACAGGTGGCATCGGCAGTTTGCTTCTACAAGATGAATCTATTCAAGAGTTGAAAAAAAAAACGCCTCGCAAAAGGTGCAAAAAAAAGTGAACGCAACGGAAGAGGGGTCAAACATAGAGCAACGAGCTGTCAGTCGGATTTCAACCTTTTCACGTCGCTCTACTTTTCGCACCCATGTTGATATAACGAAACGATTTAGGTGCACTTTTATTGGTACCATACTTCTTTAAAAAAATATATATATTACAATGCAAAAATAAATCTATCTTTATATTTTTATATTTTTTCAACAATTCTAATAACGCCTATTTTTCATTCATAAATGAAACCACTCGTGAAGCATAACTCAAACAACCTATGTAAAAACTATGAATGATACTTTCAGCACCCAAATAAAGAACATTTTTCTCTATGGTAACCAAAAACGTATCTATGCTAAAACAAGAAAAATGTAGAAGATAGCGCTAAAATGGATAAATTACAACAAATACGGAAGTAAGCTAGAGAAGCTGATATGAGAGGCGCTTTTAAGTTCCATTCACCTCATCAACCGCTTTCCTAATTTATCAACAAATAATAAAACATTAATAAAAATGACGTCATATTTTGATCCGACCGCTTTCAGAAATGTTGTTCTCTATGATAGGCGATCATTGCAAAATGAGAAATCGGTCGATTTTAAAAGATATGCATATTTTTCGGCACCTTTGAACGTCTGCGACTCCTATCAAGGTGAAATACGGCACAAGAGGTTTGCCACAGTACACGCTATATGCATTAAATAACTCTAGATTCGGTAGCTATAGAATTGAAATTATTGAACAGATCAATACACACATGCAAATGAATGAAAGAAAAGTCGGTTGAAAGAAAAAAAACCCTGCCTAGATAGGAATAAAAATCAAATAAATCGCAGATCTTTGAGATCTACAAGGCGATACACGCAAAGAATGTTAGTAATCACATTAAACTTTATTGAAGGAGTCGAACGACCGCCTAATTATTATCGCAGTTAAATTGTAAAAGTTTGCAAAGAAAAAAATGCCCTTTTCTTGAAATTCCTCCGTCGAAATATTCCAATGAATTGTTTCGAAAAGAAAAAAGAAGTAAGAAAAATTATATTCTTAGTGAATCTAAAAATTACCTACATAGAGAGATGAACTATGTTCGAAAGAAAAAAGATAAGCAAATGTTTTATTTTCCGTTATGGTTGACCCCTCTCCTTCCCGTCGTGCCCGCTCTTAAATTTATACATCATAAAATGAAGTTGTCGATTCTCTTTTCTCCTTCCTAAAATTCGAATAAATCAACGTTGAATAAATTATTACCATAAATATCGAGATATGGCGCATCAAATCTTCAAATAAGGCTATCATCTCATTGTTTATTCGTTTACATAAATCATAGCGTTCTATTGACGAATAAAAGAATATATCGTTGATCAGTGTCGAACTATGTATATGCAAACAAACGTCAATTGAAATATTTGGTTCATTGTGTGGAATATTAGTGCAAACAATATAAATGTTTTGTTTTCTGAAGCAATGATGTTTTATGATTAGCGATTTGAAGCATAAATGCATTGTTGATTTGCAACGAATTGTCTTGATTTCTTCATTGCTTTTCTTCCGCGTAATAATTCAAATGAAAATATTGTTGCAAATAATAAAAACCATTGTCTAATATGTAAAATTTTACTTTAAAAAATCATCATAAATTCAAGTTTCTATAGGAAAAAATCATTTTATTCGTATAAATTTTTTTTCCTTGTTATGCTTTCCTAATTCGCTAAATGCAATTTTTTAGAAGCAGTCGTAGGCGAATCACTAAAACAACCTCCCACATCAACAACAACAATTTCATTTTATCTCGTTAATAATTTCATTTTCTTTTTTTTTGCTATTCTTCTAAAAACTCTTAGAGAGAGTGAATTTTTTATGTTTTATAAACATTTTCATTTTTATTGATTGTTTCTAAGTGATAAATGTCCTTCTTTTTAACTGATATTCCTTTAGTGTTGAGCACTAATAATGAGGTGATATGTTGCAGCCTTTTCTATGATTCATTAGGCGCATTCGTTTTGCGATGAAAAATCTTCTATTGTTCTAGATTGTTGTCGACAAATGCCAGCTAGGAGTAGATTAAAAAAAGAGAGGGAGTACACCTGTAGGCATAGGGAATAAACCTATCAGTAAATAGTACAATGATGGTAAACGAACGTAAGTGAAAGTACCAAGCATATATATATATATATATATATATATATATATATATATATATATATATATATATATATATATATATATATATATATATATAATCTCGACTATTCAAACGTTATCCGACTATTCAAAGGGCAAATTCAGAAATTGATTTTCTGAAAGTAAGTCAGAATTTAATTCAAATATGTTCATTTTTACTGTTGTACTGCCTACTTAAGTTCATTTTTGTTATTGCTTTTTTATTAATGTGATTTTTTTAATGTTTCGCTTGTTTTCTTTTTAAATTCCTATAATATTTTTTCTTCAATGAATAAAAATAATAGAGAATTTATTTTTTGTTTCAAAAATGTTGAAAAAAAAAGTTTGACGGAAAAATCACAATAATTTAAAAAAATCATACAAATTCTAATGAGTGAAGAAAAGTTAACAATGAATGATGAATCAGCAAATTGATTTAGTATATTTTTATCGTTCTATTTTCAACGCATCGTTCTATTCATAATGTTCATTCATTCATTACGTAGTTCTTGAATAATATCGCTTCTCAATTCTTTTTTCTCTATTCCCTCGCCCTATCCTCTTCATTTAATAAAAATGCACAATGCAAACAAGAGTTACAAAAAGAAAAAAATTGGATTTGTGCGTTGATGTTGCACATTGTAGCTGCTGAACATTCATTTTCGCATCAACTTGGCATTTTTTTTTTTTTTTTGCTCTTTTCGTAATTCACTTGTTGAAGAGAATTGTGGAATGTAGTGTTATTTGTGCTTCTAACATACTCATCTTAAGTGTGTGTATGAGTGCGTATGTATGTGTGTATATATGTATGTGTGTATGCATATGTATTTTTGGATAAGAGTTGACAAACTTCATTGATATTTACTAGCTATTACAGACAACATTAGTTTCTTTATGATTTCTTTGTGAGGAAATAAAGTTCAAGCAACTATGAAGCAAATTTAAGTATGCTAATAATTTGTGAAATATGAAATTTACTAAAAAAATGTATATCATCATTAAGTATACACTGAGATTCCTAAAAAAATATGAAAGGAAACTAGTGAAATGTAAATACAATTTCCACGCATTTATAGATTATTAGGCTGTTAAAACGTATAAAAATGCTGCAAATTATTACAGTGTGGAGTATTTTTCACGTTGTTCTTCAAAATTTCCAGCAAAATATCATCGTTAGACGCTTTATATCCAAAAATTGCAAACAAAAAAGAAATTGAAAATTTTTTTTCTTCAAATTTGATCAACAATCACCTATGCACATTAAAAACTCGATACTCACAGTTTTACATCTAAAAAAAAGAGAGAAAGATGCAAAGAAAGTTTGTCATCTAAGTGAAACCTATGCAATCAACCTATGAAATCAAATTTTACTTAAAAAAAACTTTATTCTACTATTACGAGCAATGCTTTAAGATTTTTGCATTTTTCAAATGAATATTCACATAAAGAAGCGAGAGTTAATAAATCAGCTTTATCGCTAACGCTACAGCATAACTTCCGTACAAATAAGCCCTCTTTTCTAGTTGCTAAGCTAAAAGGAGGAGGAAGACTAGGATATGGGAGAGGACGGAAGGACGATTTGTGAACACTTTCAGCTAATCTTAAGCGAAGAAAGGTGGTAGAACCCGGCAACAAATTAAGATTCATTCAAATAACAACACATGAAAACTTTCATAAATAGCAGTATAATAAAGCGTCAAATTGGCATAACGAACGCCAAATCTCACAACTGAAGAAAAGCAATCATCCAAATTTAGAAAATTATCTAATAATACTTGTAGTTCAACACTAAACCGAGAATTGATAGGTTTGACTCAATTATAGTAGGCATAATACGCGTTGTTGCAATAATATATATATATATATATATATATATATATATATATATATATATATATATATATATATATATATATATATATATATATATATATATATATATATATATATATATATATAATAGTAGAAAGAAAAAACGCACATAAATTTTAGCACAGATAAATCGCAATCGGCCGTACGGCAACCATCATCTACAAAGAATGTTAAACTCGGTCGCAATTGCGCAAAATATATAATCCCGCTATTACTATTGTCAATGAATCGTATTAGCCTACTCAACGAGGTTGATCTTTGCTCATATTTATTCGTTTAAGTTATCAACAGTTTGTTATCAATAACAACATTCTTTGCGTTTATGCGCTTAATTCTAGAAATAAACTATAGGAACAAAATCAAAAATTAGAGTAATGATAAGCGTTAAGACAAATAAAAACAAATGAAAAAAAAGCATATATTATTTTAGCGCAATTCTTTGTTTATCTATCATGTATTCAAAGCAGAACTAAACTTTAGACGATAAAATAACTGTCGCTTATCACTCTATGCGAAAAATAATTCGACAGAAATAGCACAACAATTTGTAAGAAATTTTCTTTCATATAGAATAGCTTAGGCGCTAAATAGATGTGGATAAATGAAGCATCATAGTAGTTCAATAACGTCTTTTAATACCTAAACAGTTAGCATGAATATAGAGTGATCACTTATTGGTCTATCATTCCGAATGGAATAGACATTATTGAACTACTATGATTCAGCTGCGCAATTTCGATCAGCAACGCAATAACATTGCCACAATTAACTTACGCTTTCCGAAAGTTTATAGTGCTTTATGGTTCTCTTTTAGAAAAAGAATAAACTACCATATACAGAAGCCTCTATTTATTGCACACCCTTGAAAATGTTGCATTTTCAAAGCGCATTATAGTCATATCTCTCTGCACATATACGTTTTCATGCCTACACATCTGTCTGTCTGTGTCTGTGTCTGTGTTGCACACTTTCAACTTGTAAACTATGAAAGCGTTGGAATTACGAAATTCAATGAAAATAATTTAGGCTATAGTTTGGCTTACTATGCCATCTTCTATATGAATCCAATAATTCCTTAAACAGCTATGAACGTTAAAAGATACAAAAAAAATTTCCCACGGATTTTACACTAATTGAAATTCTATTTTATATTGTTGAGATCATAGAAAAACTAATCTTTTAGTGATAGATTTATGAGGTCGGTCGGATTATTCGAAATAATGAAGACATTTTTCTACATACTTAATTATTTATTAGTGGTGAGTAAGATTAGCTAGTCAAAACGTCTAGAATGAAAAAGCGCATATCGCGCCAACTATCCTCGTGCGTTTCTCCACTTGTTTATTTCAAAAAGCAAGAGTTTTAATTAAATAATTAATTCCCTCAACACATCGTTCAAATGAGGAATAAACGTTCTATAATATAGTCTTTCCTAAGTCTAAATATGAAATCCGCATAAAAAATGACTCCAAAATTTAAATTTTTCCGCAAGTCTTAACGACCTTCTAAGAAAAAAATTTGCTCGTCGACCTATGTGATCTTCTTTGGCGATAATAAAACATAAACACCGAGCAATACAACAACATTCGGGTGCGGTCAATGGCCGTCTTATAGATTACAATGAGGTGGAAGAGGCGAGAAAGCAAACTAAATAGTGACAATGTCGACCTGTGAAAAGTGATTTGTCGTAGGATAGGCCGGGTGGGTAACTACTATAGAAGTCGACAAAAGGGTTAACCGCCATTCTTTGCCCTACTAATTGTCTCCCAGAGGAGGTGTTAGCGAGAGAAAACACTCCGGTTCGACTTACCTATCGCAATAAGCCCTAAATTGTTGCGTACCGTTTCCTCGTTATCAGATCTCTATTCACTCGAAAATATTCACTCAAAACAACATCATATCAACATGTTGATGCTCATAAATAGACATTCTCATCTTCGAAAACATCCCTTTCGAATCTCGAAATTTTTTTCATCGTCGATTTTGCGTTGTGTCACGCGAGATATGAATGAATATTTAGCCTTCTTTCTCCTATCTATATCATATATTTGCAGTTGAAAATAATCTACTTCTCTATTAGTCTACTTTTCGCTTCGAATGGCTCATTTGGAACATTGATCTCTTCATATCAAGCAGGGTAGAATCACTTTTCCTTTTTTTTTTCTTTGCCCAATATTTGTTTGATCTCACACTTGTATGCTATATAAGAACATTCACTCCCCCTTCCCATCCCGTCCCCAACAATCCCATCTCTCAAAGATTATAAATATACAAATACGATTATATATATAAATTATATATTATAAATATTATGAATATAGATTATATATATACAAATACAAATTCAAGTGAATAAAATTCAAATGGATATAGACGAGTTACAAGTGTAGATAGAATTTCTTCATTTTCTATATAATGCGCTTTTATTTTCGAAAGAATACTTTCACCCCTATAGATCATAGTAATATTAAAATTTTTAGAGTATTACTTCTTTGCTACGGATGAGATTTTCAGAGAAAAGTGATGAAATATTATCAAGGAAAATCAATGAGTGGATCTCTAATGGAATTCTTTTTTTTTTTTCAAATTAAAAGCAATTTCCTTTAAAAAAAGCGTTTTCAATTTTAGCAATCAGTTTAGCTCTCTTTTTATCATTTTTATGTTTATGAAAATAATAAAAGAAGAAACTCAACTGTTTTTTTTTCAATTTTAATTCGTAAAAATTGTCTTATTTTCTACTACAAAATGGGGAATGAAAACATTGAAATGATTTATTGCTAATTTTTGTTTATAGATGAAATTTCATTGTTTAACATCCAGAAGAATTTTTTTTTTTATATTGTATATGTTCTTTTTTTCTGCTTCATAATATTCTAACAAATTAGCACAATAATTGCAACTATATTAACAAAAAGCAAAAATATTTGCTTTTTTTTTACTATTTAAGTCATTATTTTATTGTTTTTGTAAAATTGAGATTAGTTTCGGGCAAACAAAAAAAAAACGTTGGTGCCACTTGTTGGTGTAGATTTGTGACGTATTTAAAATATTATCTACTATAGCGGCTGTTAATAACGCTAATATCTACGTAGAGAATTCTTTTATTGCTCAACATTAAATGATAACATTTTATCACTTATCAACACTCTTTATTTTAACAAATAACGCGCATCTTTTGTGCAAATATCTAAATCGTTTACGAATTTCATTTTGCTTCTTAAGATGAAAGAAAAGTGATGGATTTTTTTAATTGAATGAACGGGAGATATTAGTCAGACGACATATGTTTATTAATAAATCAATAATGATGTGTAATAAATGAATTTCTCTTACGGTTATGAATGTAGATTAAAAAAACGTTCGAATAAAATGTGAATGTAATAAAAAATTATATCAAAACAATTATATTTAAACGATTACATAGTACTCATAAAATGTTATTCGCAAATGATTTACGAGAACAGTAAAAAATTCAAATATAAATAATAAACGAAAAGAGTTACTTATTGAATTTTTTTTTCATTTTGAAGTACAATTAAACAAATTTTCAAATGTGAATAATTGAAAATTCCTAAGTTAATAAATGCGGTCAATTAGAATGATGGAAGATATATATATATATATATATATATATATATATATATATATATATATATATATATGAAAATTACCTAAACATTTTTGGGAAAATTGCCTATGTTTCATTCATTACAATTTCAAATTTTAATTCCCACATAAATAATGAGATTAAAAGGGAAGTAAGTGAAGAAACAAAAGGAATTTAATTAGTGCAATCGGAATTTGAAATTTGATGAATGATAACGATGAAATCGTACTGTTTTCTTGATGAACACAATTGAGACCGATGTTTGTGGCCGAAATCTATCAAAAAACCAATGATCTGTGTGGTGAGTGTGGCTGATAAACAATCATCGCCTACGCATTCAAGGAATTGTGTGAAAAATTTATGAGGTGTGTCACTGAATTAAAAAAAAAAAAGAAAAAAAGCATTTGAACATTTCAACATAAATTAGAATTGAATATAATTAGAATGTCGAAAATTCTAGATAAATGTTTCATGCTCTTCGATTATAAAGTGAAAGATAAGGGCAATGTGGAGGAAGAAAAGACGAATGAGAGAAGAAAGGAATTTTCGCATATCTATTAGCAATGAAGTTAGATTTGAATAAAATTGGGCGAAAATTGATATTACTACAACGCAAATATTATTGCTATTAATTTTAGTCACTCATTGAAAGTGATTATCGAAATTTGGCAATAAGAAAAAAAATTATAAATAAAAATCAACATGAATGAAATTTAAAAGATGTAATATTCTCTTTTCTTATCTCATCTCATCGAATTGCTCGTTTTTCGTTGAGAAAAATCTGGTAAGATATTTCCTTTATAATAATTACAATGAATATACAACCAATCGGCGATATATAAATAGCTTTCATATTGCGCTGCATTACTAGATAAGCATTTACGCTCATAAGAGGGAAAATAGCGCTATTAAATCGGCGCAAACCATTATCTATAGTTTATTAGTAAGAAAGTTTTCTAAGCAAAATCATAAACTATTGTTAAAATTAATCCATCTAAAGATTGGGGCTTATGTAATAATAAAGAATACCTCGACGAATCAATGAATTGTAATCAAAATGTAATCAATAAATTTTACATTTTTTGAATAAATTTCTATATCTATTCATAATGCAAAATTTGTAAAATTTGAACATGAATTTTATGAATTTTAAATTATTTCACAATAAAGTGAGAAAAATAACTAAAATCGTATAAATATGACTCCAATTTTTTTATTTTAGTAAGATTCTCTCAAATTTCATTCATTTGGCAATAAGGAATGAATTATTCCATTCGTGGTTTTTTTCCTCCGAATTGATTATATTCTTCAAATCATATAAGAACGAATCAATGCGCTTTCTCGATTTTTGAAGAAAAATTTTTCCTTAAGAAATATTTCACTTAATTTTCGACAAACACTCAATTTTAGTGGTTTATTTCTAAAATGCGAGTATTCAAAAATATTCTTATAATCGAGCAAATATCATTAATAACACCCGTCAAAGAAACTATTCAGCGATAATTACATCATTTGTGACTTAAGCGCAACGTTATGAATAAATAAAAAAAAATTAGCGTATGAAAATATTTCTAAGGGTTCTTAAATTGAAAAGAATAATCGGTGCGCAGTTGCGGAGGGTTTTAGCATTCGCAAAAAAAGAACGCCACTTTTGTTGCGTAAATTCTCTATCAAAGATGCCGCAATTCAATGGTAAGACATATGCATACCAGACCTACAGGCATATAAGTCGAATCGCCTATAGAACATCGTATTGTTCGTTAAGAGTTTTGCTGAACTCCACAAAGAAAGCAAAAAAAAGCATTCGTGCGGCAAATCTTTTGAATGAAACCATTGAAAGATGAATGAAAATATTTGTTATATGATGCAAACGATGCATATAATTACAACATAAATCGCCACTTGTCCTAGAGCGATTTCATAAAGGCGATTAATTTTTACGATTTGAGCAGATGTTTTTTTTTTTTGCTTGTTAAGTTGCCTTCAAGAAATTCTTTGAAATATATCTTTGAGAGGTAGGATAAATATAATCGCATAATCCGAGATATATCAAAAAAAAATTATTTTCTTTTAAAGGAAGATATCAATAAGATTAGGAAGATATTTGTTTTGTATTTTAATCGAATTCAGCTCATTTCCTATTACATTAAAAACGCAAACGTTTTGTGAAAGAGGTCTAATGTATTGTGAATTCAATCATCACTTCAGCTGCTCGCTTTTATTCATTATTTATTACAAAAAAAAAAAAAAAAAAAAATTAGATTTCCTTTGAAATAGGATTGATTTGAATTCTCTTTCGAATCTGTTTATCTTATATCTCGCTAAGTCATTCACATTTATGATTTTATTTAATTTGCCTAAATGCATAAAAATGTTTTCTCATCTCTTATTTTTATTTTCCTCTCTATTTTCTTAGCTATCGATTTAATAATCTCATTATGCAATATGTAAATGCAAACCGTTAAACAAATCCTCGAATAATGTCGGCGTTTAATAATAAAGTAAAATCGTTCATTTATTTACTTCAAACTCATTCACCAATAATCGTACTCGAGTAGTTTCTGTTATAATGTTTTTTTTTTGTTTTAAGGCATTAATTAATATTTTCAAAAATTTACTAGTCGAGCGGCTAATATCCGAATAAAAAATAATAATAATAATAAAAATATTTGAAAAAAAGTTAATAAGAATATTGAATATTTGAATATTATCGAAAAAAATTTAAACTGACATTTGTAAAATCAATAAACAATTTTATATATAATTCATTAATTCAACGAAGCGTTAAAAATCGCTATTACAAAGAATTGTTGATATGATATGATTGAGGCATTTATGAATGATACAAAATGAATGATTGAAATAATCGAAAATCGTAGAGTAAATTTTACAAGCTTTGATTTTGCTTCTTTTGAAGTTCAAAAATTTCATCACTATTTGCTAAGTAATTTTTTTCAGAATTGAATTCGCATATCACATCTCAATTAAGTCGACATTTACTAACAATTAAGGAAAATGTTTCGTTTCGATTTTTTCAATAAAAAATAATTTCTATGAAAATTCATTAAAAAAAACTCATAAAAATGTTCACTCATGATAAATATGAAAAGTTTTTTTGATTGAAGACGAACAAGGTTATATATCAATAAAATGCAACAGTTGAGGAATTAGGAAAGCACGTAATATAGTCGCAATTGCTGCTATATTGACATATGCGTCGATTGTTTATTGAGCTTTTAGCGAGTATCTATTTTATGTGTGCGATGTGAAAAAAATTTTATGAGGAAATATTGTTGACAATCGGCAATTGTTACCGTTAACAATCTAAAATTAGCTATAAAATTTTACATTTATATATAAAATAGTGGGAAGCAACGAAAGAACATCTTTGCAATTAAACATACCTTCCTAATAGAACAAATTGTCAATTTTTATTCCTCTTATAAATAAAAATCCTTGCATATTTGATTGATTTTCAATATTTCATAAAATTTTACTATATTGAATCTCTCATTTCCATTTATTTATGCTTGAAATAAATTTTAGTCAAATATAAGTTAGAGCTAAATTCATAAATAGCAAAGTTACAATAACAGATTTATCAAAATGCCAGCACAAAGTTAGCTAAGTTGTTAGTACACTTTCTTCGAGAATAATTCATTTAAGCGGAACGTATCACCATCTATGAAATTGAGGAAAATTAAAGCGTATAGTAAAAAAAGAATTTTCATCTTCAAACGAGCGTTATGCTAGTGAATAGCTTATATTAAAACCTTTATGAAAGCGCAATACATAATATACGCATATATAAAATGCAAGTACACCTATCGTGACGATTATATTTATGACAAGTATATTCTTTATCATTCCACTTATCTGCTATTTCAGAATTTCGAAAAGTTCTTAAATTTGAAAAAAAAGACACAAATTTAAGGAATTCCAAAGTGATTTCCACTATTTGGAGAGAAGACAAACTTTTACTAACAGCGTGCAAATCTTTTCGGAGACTTTAGGAAAAAAAAACAAACAAAATCATCTAAATGCGAATTTCATAAGAAAAAAAAAGCCAATTGCACAGTGCAATATAAAAGAAAAGAAAGCCATAAAATATTGCTGATACCCTTTTAAAGTATTCGTTTATGAGTTGGCGAAATTATCACGGCTCATCTATTATCTGTAATAGTTAATTTGAATAGATCAAGCCGATTTACGATATTCTTTCTGATCCATCGTTCGAGTGATCGCTGAATCGACAAAAAATTTCTCTAGTCGACGATGGAACTTTAAATCGATTCCATAATTAAAGACAGTGATTGAAAATAGACCGATAGTCGAGTTCTACGCATTGATTGGGGTGAGCAATGCTCATATCGTTTACCTTGTGCTCAATGAAGTTTAGTGTTGCATCACGTCAGCTCTATGAATCGAATGTTCACCGCATTCAATCAAAAAAAAAGAAAAAAAAACATTCATCAACAAGTTTAGCAACTTCAGTGAAATCATGTCTCTTCAATGTATTACAATAACAACCGACTCGATATTAGATTGCATACAATCAACAACTTCCTACAGTTACATTCTAAATCGTTTACGCATACGGTAGCGAAAGTGTGTGAATTACAACGATTGCAGCAAATAGTGCAAATTGATGTGCGTATTTCTACGATTAAACAACTATATATACGATTAGCAACCTTCCAAATTTTCCACATCCAGGAAGTGCAAATTTACCTGATTAGCGAAATTTTATCGCACACTCTAAATGTTGTGTACAATAGGAAATGAGTAAAGCATAAGTGCAATCAACAACACTATAGAACATCCGCTACCAGTTGACCGAATGCATTGAATATCGTAACCAAATCCATGTTTTCGATTCTTTCACCATCGTTGCAACACTGTCTCCACTAGCTAGCTAGATCCTCTGATTGACAGCTCTCCTTTTACCAAAAACAAACATTTCGAATTTTTTAAAACTGATACTCAAGAAAACAATTGCTTTCGCCAATAAACTGCCATGATATATTCGAAAGGCTAATATGTATGCTATGTAATAATTCATAAAGCACGCAAAATCGACCGCCAGATCATGAAATAATCTTTGTTGAATGAATTACATCAACAAGCGGAATGAATGCAAACATTTGACAACGATGGTCACCCTTATCGCCAATGGTAACCATCACGCATGATCGCTTACCTGCTATGGCAGGTGACATGAGGTAACTGTTATTAGCATGAGAGAGAAAGCGGAAGTCAATTCTCCTCCGATGTTCTTCAATCTTACAAGCAAATCTTTCGAAGTGAATCCGCATAGCCATGTGGACACCATTCAATATCGCATTCCATTTATTGTGGTCACAATCGTATGGCAAGATAACATGAAATCGCCGCAATAGAAAGCTTCTAAAAATTAAAGAAACTATAAGCAGTTCGCCACCTTTCGACTACCCATTGAATAAACCTCTCTACAACTATATTTTTGCTTTTATTTACTAGAAAAGGTGATTAATCTTCTCGAACGGCTTTATACTCTTTCCCTCCAATCAAATTCCAATCAAGTTGTCATATTTCAACGATAAAGAAACGAACAAATTTGCACTATTGAATAACGCTAAAACAAATAGTATTCACTACATTAGGAATAATAATAGAAATATAACAAACAACATCACGATATCCATCCCACTGGAACCGATACATAATACATTCAACAATAACAATTCCGTCTCATAAATTGAAATGTCGAATGCAATCAAAATGCATCAATAAAATAAAATAATAATCAATTTATATAAAAGAATAGAATAAAAGAGTAAAAGTAAGAACAGTTTATCAAACAAACGATTCATCAACGTTAACAAGAATCAACGAGATCTTAAACAACTTATTGTTCAAAACTGTAAATAAATATTAACAGCAACAACACAATTCGATTTTGAATAAACATTTTCAAATAATATATATTACAAGCATCAACTAACTCTATTGCGATTCAAAAAAAAAAAAAGAAAAACCTCTGTGACAACTCCACTTTCACCTCGATATATCGGCATCAAACAATAACCATTAAATAACGAACAAAAACAGCCGTATATTACCTCAAGCAATTCAGGCCGTATACTACCATCTGAGTAACTATATAAAAAAAAGTAAGCAAATAAATATAATATCATACAATAGCGAATTGTGCATAAACAATATCACGAATTTTATAATAATCCTCCGATGCACAACCTTCAACGTGAAATCTACCAGCTTCATTACGACGAATACTTGCAACATTATTAATATAGAGTACACCAGAGCTGAACTCTGCATGGAATCCATTCGCCATCAATAATTGCTTCATATCAGATAGTTTGGGATCATTGACAAAAACAGCCTGCAAATTGAAATTATCCTCCTTTAGCAAAATTTGCTGCACAGCTAAACAAATTAACGATAATCTAGGCTAGGATTTCATCTCAAACTTCATTAAGCTTAGGTATACTAGATCTGACCAACAGCGGTGCTCCAAAGCTTTCCTACTCACAAAAGATCCCAATGGCGCATATTTCAAAAATCTCCTCTTTCATCCAAGAACAGCCTTCAATTTAGTTCAAAGTTTATTATCCTATTTCATTTTGTTTTTCGGAACTCTTGAAAGGGGACTTCATAATCAAAGAAATAGGACACGCATATTTTTGAAACAACGGAAGAAAAGCACCGAGTTGAATTAACTAGCGCAAAAAATATGCAGTGTTATTTTCACATAGCTGCCGTATAAACCCAACTTGGGAAGAAAGTTACTCGAAAGTTAGGTTCAGAGTTTTCTTTACTCATCTGACTTCTACAAGTAAGAAGATCCACACATACGGATCAGAAGATCATGATGCCGCTTAAGTACCACTCAAACTGGTAACTTAACAGTGAATTAATTTTCGTGATTTCCAGGTAACAGTGAAAGACCTCTAGCTTCCGCCTCCATCCCGCCTCCCCGCATCGGAAGATTTGACGGCCAAAGGAAGAACTAATCAACTATAACAATTACGGATTAAAACACAGGAGAGCCAAGAAACTCCAATTTCGATCTATAAGAAGGGATTATTCTCCTTCCACCCATTTCCTCAGCAAACATCACCCTAAACATATCAGCAAAATAATGTTAACTTGAGTAAGCCAGTCAATAAATACTCTAGAATGAAATATCGAATATCATCAAACATTGAATCGAATCCAAGCGTTACAACAACTAACCTGATGTGATGGTATATTGCTACTTGGCATTGGTTCGAGACAGAACGTATCTGCGGCAGCAGCCTTCTTATTACTCAATCTTTCACCGTCGCCTGCCTCCTCTTCTCCGTCCTGTTCCATTATCTCCTCTTCATTTGGTATTTCCTCTCCTTCCTCTCTGTTCTCATTAACCGCACTCGTCGCGCCAGTGATAGCTTTTCTCCTTGCGATTCGAGCATCTAGCCAACTCAGTTCCGCATCTTTCACCTAAACACTTGAAATTCTCGCAGAAGATGTGCTCGGATTATATAAGCGACTATAGATGTCTTCCGGCAATCCTTAATGATATATCAGATAAGAGCTTATTAGTTCTGCGCACATCATTAGTTCAGTGATCATTTCCATGGCTCCATCAGCAGTAATTTATTTCTATCCTAAGCAGAAATAATCCTAATCTATGCCTCTAACCATCCCAAGTTGCAAACAAGCGTCCATTTTCATGCTTAAAAAACCGCTACAACCTAACTGCCTTTCCACAAAATCCATCTCCCGCTTAGACTGTCCTCACAACTAATCTACAAGTGTGTCCCATATAAATATTATACAAAGAGATAAGAGGTCGTATACAACGCCTCCCCCTTTCACGATTCACCATCATGCAACACAACAATACGCGATATCATTTCATGTTAAAACTATCAACAAAGGCAAAGACTACGTTAAAAACTATCAAAAATGATGAACACTTCAACAAAAAAATTCAATAAATGAACAGAGAAAAAATAAAAGAAAATAGACCGACCGTTTGGAAGATAAGTGAAGACATAAGGGCATCGCTGAGTGTTACTTGATAAATATGCGATTCAATGGTCGCATCAACAATCTCACCAAGACGAGGCGTAAAAATTTTTCCCTATAAAACAAAAGCTTTAATAATTCAACATATACAAAAGGAGATTTCGAGCTCAAAAAAAGATGATATTTTTACTGACCTTTTCAATGTCGACGAAATACCTAGATGATAAGTGTAAAAAAGGAGCGCATAAAACCGTCAACCGTCATTACGAGCAAAATAACTAAAAAATTTTAGTCCATAGTGCTTATATCAAACTATTACAGTTAGTAGAAGACCTCAACAGGGAATCAAAAATCCTTAATAATCACACAGCGTCTAGAATTAGATGTGCGTAATAATGTAATGAAAATTTCCAACGAATTTCTATTGAACGAGAGGAAATTATTATATAAGCAAAAGAAAGTCGAAAAATATTCGTCGTCAAAATTCAAATATACTAAAAAAGATCATCCAGAAAAAAAGTAAAGTTATTCTTCTTTCATCCAGAAAAAATGCTTATACTGGATGATGGTTTACTAACTTGTACAATGCCAGTTTCGCTTGCATATTGCGCAAGATGTCTTGTCGCAGCGGCTGATCCATGAACGATAACCAATTGTTTAGGCTTAATCTGTGATAAAATTTTCTTCATTGATTCACCATCCGAACGACCTTCGAAATCAATAAACTCCACCTTACATAGCACCTGCAAATATCTTTTAATTCGATATTGGGATCATCAGCATATTTCTTAAGTTCATAAAATTATAAGACCTAAAAATGTGTGTTTAGTACTTAAATCAATTGAGTTCTACTATAGAGAAATGATTAGCCAGCATTTACCACTAATGAGAGATTCGCCGATGAATATTGAAGTCGATAAATCCAAGCAATCTTTAATATAATCCCAACCCTATCCTCAGTTAGAAATGATTGGGTGGTCGAGAAATTATTATTGAAATATATGAACGATATGAATCGTCACTTCTAGACAAAAAATAGAAAAACCAAAACGAAGCAATAAATCGATTGCATTAAATGAAAAATTCAGCGATGCAAAAAACGAATGATAAATAAATGTTGACTTTCTAAAGACCAAATAAACTTATAATACGCAGTCAAAAATAGCGAACGCAACAATACTACGCCATAAAAAATAACGAACGCAACAATACTACGGTATAAAAAATAGCGAACGCAACAATACTACGGTATAAAAAATAGCGAACGCAACAATACTACGCCATAAAAAATAACGAACGCAACAATACTACGGTATAAAAAATAACGAACGCAACAATAATAAACTATAAAAAAATGGCGAACGCAACAATACTACGGTATAAAAAATAATGAACGCAACAATAATACACTATAAAAAAATGGCGAACGCAACAATACTACGGTATAAAAAATAATGAACGCAACAATAATACACTATAAAAAAATGGCGAACGCAACAATACTACGGTATAAAAAATAATGAACGCAACAATAATACACTATAAAAAAGTCGCGAACGCAATGCTTCTAGCGAAAATCGAAGGCAAAAGATAGTTATGTTATTGAACGAAAAACACAAAAATGACTGCTGTAGATCACACGTTGCATGCAATCGCACTCACGACCGCATCATTTTATCTACTTAATATAAAAAAGCGGGTGTACAATCCTTCTCAAACATGATTCCTTCTTCAAAATTATTATCAATTTCCTTATCAACCGCGAATGAAATATTCTTAACCAAAAAGAATTTCATTCATAAATATCAACAATTCAATCCCACTAACCTCCATTTTTGTGATCTGACTAATACACTTCGTAGGCCATTCCCTTTCTTCATAATGTGGCACAGCTTGTCCGTTCTCGGAATGTGGTGTACCCGGAATCGACTCCGCAATTCGTTCGGTTGTTATATGTGGAACAACCGACGAATCTGCTATCATATACTCTTCAGGACGAATAATTTCACCGTAGTCATCCCACTGAATATAGCATTAATAAGCCATCAACAAGAAAGACAATATATGTGAAAAACTTTGAATAATTGTTCATAAATCAATCAGAGCCTATTTCCGCAAAAACATATTAGTGACTTTTCAATGAAATCGTCTCAAGAAAAACTTTGCAAACGGAATTTGCTCTAATCGTTTGCCGAAAGTAGACAGCTAACCCTTATGAAGCATTTCTATGGAAGCAATCTAAAAACTATCACAAGTTCAAATATTCACCATTATATATCGTTTGTATTCTTACTATGCAACAATTCCCTTCATAAACAGCTTCACAATGTTTAACTAACGAATGACTAAGTATAGCCTCAGTGATGGGCGTTGCAATTTCCGTTCGCCGCAATATCCATACTAATTCGATAGTTTCAACTGCATCCTTTTGCTACTCCTTAAATCTTAGCTTGCAGAAATTCATCAAAAACAACAAGCAACCGAATCATCGTGAGCTTGATTGGCATCATACAGAATAAGTAAATTTCTCTGCTGCTCGAGCGATTAAATCAACGACTGCTGTTTATGCAAATTAAGTTGTCAAGGCAGTTAAGAACTGGTTATGTAAATTAATTTGGCAAAGCAATTAAGAATTCAGCTAGCTAAATGCTAGTTTAGTAGTAAATAATTAGGCAGATGTATAGATGCATGCAGCTACGGATGAACACCAACAGCCAGATATACAGCTAAAGAAACAAAAAATAAAATGGTGAAAGAGCAAACAAATGAAATATATTAATCAATATTTAACCAGCCTAATATGTAGCAATAATAACAAAGCTATGAGGGAAATTCCCGTTCGCATTTTTTATTCAAAATAATCAAAACTTACTCTGGTTTTCTCTTCGATATACGGAAATACAGGAAAAGCCTTTTTATTTTGCTTGAAGAATGACGATTTCTGTTGTTGCTCCCATTTCCACATTATATCATGCGATCGTTGTTCAGCCAATTGTGCTGGCGTTAACGTTGTTCCTATTATAAAATGATTACATAATAATAGAAACTATGAAAAAGAATATGATTTGAGCTATATCCATATATATATATATATATATATATATATATATATATATATATATATATATATATATATATATATATATATATATATATATATATAAAATGGTGGAAGGGGATTTGGGTTGGATAAAAAGAGCTCCTGAACTGTCTCGACGCTTCAGTGAGTAATGTGGGAGACCGTTGTTAAAAGAGCACGAAAGACTTACCACTGATGGAAGGAGACGTAGGATTGGCACTATGCATCGAGGTATTGGAAGAATGTCTCGAGGGGGTACTAGTAGTGAGTGACTTTGAGTTGCCAACAGATGTCCCGATGTTGTTTCCCGTTACTACCATTACTGTCTCATCATCACTGTCATCTGATGATTCGGCCTGCTCCATACGTGCATTCCGACGTGAGGCTTCCAAACTAAATTATTAATCAATATTAACCGAATAGTTCCACTGTGTCTATGGTTGAATCTCATTAGGCTGCTCATCAGATTCATTAAGCTAGTTTTCACGAACTGCTATATCCACTGAGTGTAGAGGCCTGCTCGTTCTCAATACAACAACATGTTCAATTATACCGTTTACGTGCAGCTTCTCGCTCATCGGCTCGTTTCTTTGCTCGATAATTTTCTAGTTCAATTCCTTCAAGACGTATTCGACGCTTCACTTCAAGCGTTAAATTACGATTCACTGTGTTTGGATTTTCAACCATTTGCTCAGCCATACGTATCAATTTTGCTCCCAGAGTACGATCTCCTGATCGACCTAAAATTACACCTATAATCAATCTCAATCACGCTATCATATTTTATCAACAAATAGCCTCTACTAAGGAGAGATAAGCCTCCCCTTAAACTTGAGTATTTAATTGTCGCTTGAAATAACCTCGCAAAGTGGGAACTTTGGAACAACTTGTTGCCGACAGATAATCACATGTATCAATTTAAAATAAATAAACGAAAAATTAAAAATAAATAAATAAAAATAAAATAAATAATAAACGTTATTAGGTGAATCAATTGAGAAAAAATTCGACGCCTTCACACTAAGAAATCCCTATTGAGGAAATATGTTAGTGATCTGCGCATTCTGAAGTTGCAAAATTCATTGAGACTTTCAGAACTACCTTTTGCAACTCAAAATTTCATCGAGAAAGCTGGGAAGAGGAAAAAAAAACATTGCTTCTGCGAGCTCGAATCGGTTGAATTTTATAAAACGCGATTGCACTATGGCTATCAAGACGTCACTACAATCTGGTATGATATCAGAATTTGAAGACCTCAATTTGTCGGGACGAAGACCACGATAACAAGAAGCTGGGGAATGGGAAAAAAATGAAAAACTCTTTGACGATTAATGATTCGTTAACTATGGAAAATTTCAAAAACTAAAAAGAAATGCAAAGAGTAAAACATACCGGTAACGATGACTGTATTCCTAACATCGGCACACCACTCTAGAAAAATTTCACGTGAGAAGCCACACTCCATATCCAAACCGCTTACCAATACCACCTTAAATCGTTCAAAAACAGAAATGGAATCGCAAAAAAAAAAAAAAATAATAATGTTTTCACTTTTATCTGTCTATTAGACTCAGATGGTTGGCAATAAAATGTTGGCTACAAATATAAGCGTACTTATTATCTAGCCGCTGCAATGCCACAAACTTCATTTCCACTTCAGAGCAACTTAATAAGCCGTTCCTTCAATAATCACCTCAAACTGTAAGCAACAACGAAACAATGAAATCAATGCAAAATTTCTTAAGAAATAACGATCTAATTGATCTAAGTGCACGTAATCAACCATGCGTACCTTTGGACTGCGAACACGTAGTAAATCCATATGCGTATGACACAGTTGAACATGACGAAATTGAAAAGGATTATAACGGCCCACTTCAAAGGATTTCAGGATCTTGTCGGACATCCATTCCACTTGCGATTTGGCGAACTCAACCACCGATGAGGCGACGTGGCTCAACATCACCAAATTATAAGTCATCAGACCTGCCTCCGCACTGCAAATATCTCCTTAAGCAATCGTAAGAAAAAAATTTCTACCTATAGTTCAGGATGGCAGGATTAAAGCATCGAGAAGAAACGAGATGAAAATGGCAATAGGAAACGAGGACAGATGAGAGCAGTATCGAACACAGCTTTTAGCCTTAATACCTCGAACTTCTCCAGGAAAAAAAAATTCGGGAGCATTTTTAATAGCTGAAAAACTTAGTGCCATGAAACTTGTTAACAGCATAACATGAACTTCTCCTTCTAACGGCGATAAAGCTATTATGCATCTACGCTATAACCATTGCCATTCCGTATAGATGCAGCGTCAGCAACCAATCATGAAAGCAATCAGAGCGCTAACTTATGCCAAAGTTGGTCGAGAAGATGTGCAATTTCGAGGATTCTTCCGGCCGTATCAATGACGATCATCACATCTCCTCCATCTCGAACAGTTCCCAATAATTTCGTCACCAGCTGCTCATCTCTTTGCTTCCGTCTCGGCTGATTATAGAGCGCATTGAATGCGTCCGTTATCATTAAATTTGGTCGACCGATACCTGAACGTCCAGGTAGCCAAACTCACAAAACAGAATAATTGCATGGAACATGCCGAACATCCTACCACAGCAGTAGTTTATCGCTAAATAAAGCCCAAATACGAGAATTCAACGCAATTTTTTTATGAAAAAAAATATTACAACTCAACAATAATTCGGTGATGTTGCCAATTGCAACAAAAGAAAAAGTAAAACATTCGGTGTAGGGATGAATGCGATCCGATGAAGAAAACGGATAGGTAAAAGAAGTGGGAGAAGCGGAAAAGGATGCGAAAGTTGGCGAGTGGTAGATGAGACATGCTGAAAGGACTTCAGCTCGTTTCGTTTCTCGCATGAGAATATTTTCAAGGAAAAAATACTTTTAAGGAAGTCAGAGGACAACTTTCATGACACAAAAGTAACATGTACTATAGGACAGTTCACTTTGTCCATAAATATAAGTACAGTATCGAACCATATTATGTATAGAAAAATGCGGTGAAATTGCTTCGAAACAAATACGAATATATTCACAATTTCATAGAAGGTATACGTTAATGAACGTTTCGAGAATAGATATTCTATAGTATACCTTCAAATGTGCATCCGTTAAGATGTCGTTCCTTTTTATGATTGAAATCGACTGCATAAACGATTTCTTCATCGCCCATTTTTGTTATACGCCAAATTGCACCACCAATCATATGACCAGCAGGAAGTGGTGTTATTTGCAATCCGTTATCACCTTTCAACAATATCTACAACGGAACGAATAAATTTATGCAATAAAACACTATTCGATAAAGATCCTCTCTTGTTTAGATTTGTTGAGTCCAATCAGGATATTAATAAAAGGAAATCGGGATATTCACTGATAAAATCATCATTTATACCATGAATAGGCAAAAAGCAGTGCTTAATTCTTTAGGATTCGTCATAACCAGTTATCAACTACAATAGCAAAGGTGATCGCTGAGAAATACTTCTAATAAGGACGATAGGAAAGGAGATAAAAATGCCTCGAACAGTCGCTGAGAATTTCTATTCCAACCCCGCTTCATTTGAGATACACTGAGAATTCCAAGGTGATCATTTGAGATATTCCACATTTTTTATTAAAAATATTTAAGTGTACCGTCTGACTATATTTGACTTGTTGCACCCGTTCGAATGCACCATCAATATCATCCAGATTAAAAAGTGTGAAATCCTCAACGCTTGTATGTCCATTAACCCAATCGTAAAGAAACATTTGACCCATTTTATATACCGGCACCTGAAATTGATCGGCTTTTATTTTAGAGAATAATTGAAAATGCAATGAAAGAATTTGCTTTGTTTTGTGGAGATTTCATAAAATTGCCAAAATCAATGCAATTAAACATGTGCCCAATATATCAAGTATAGTGGCAGTACCCTAAAATATTTCTTATAAAATCACTGATATATTCGATACTAATCACTTCGTACATAAATGCACGACAAAACATAACTTGTTGATAGCTACAAATATACGATCGTATGCAACGATATATGTTTAATCTGCCTTGAAGCAACAACGGGGCTGCATATGCCGAATTTCAATTGAAATTATTTACAAATACAATATTATTTGCAAATTTTTGTCAGTAAATCTCTACTTAATCAATTAACGTTCACAGCAATTGGTTGTTCAATAAGGAATTCACAGAAGTATACGATTGTTTACTGTATATCAACGTTGATGCACTATTAAACTAGATTCAGATATGCAACCAATGCACCCGATGATTTACAATGTTTGGCTAAATGTTTCATCAATGATCCATCATGTCGTTTTATAGATATATACTTCAAGAAAAACAATATCGTTCGACTAGTTGAAAAATATTTAAAGAAAAATATGTTCAGATGTAACAAATAACCACGAAGAATCTCAATGATTTGATCATATGAATTATAAAATACATTGTCAACGAGTACATTAGCATATTAGCACAAATAAATACGCAATAAACTAATAGTAAAAAAATATAACTCACAGTCGCATAAATGGGACAATTCATACCACATTTTCGTACAAGATATGGTAATGCACCAAGATGTAATATATCTGCATATGAGAGTAGAACGGCATTAATTTGTGGTACACGACGTTTAACCGCTTCTATATAGGCCATATCAAAGCGTTCATCCCAACCACAATCCAATAAGAAAAATACTTGATCAACCTAAAGAACATTTCTAGAATTGCTAATAATTACTAATTACATTCATTATTTAATTAATCCGCAAAGCGAATGTATGGAGCTTTCTACTTTAAAACAATAATTTAACTATGTAGTCGTATTTCGTTGTTGTAAATAAAAATTTCATCGAAATTCCCCATCATTTATAAAGCTCATATAGAAAATATGAAGAATATTATACTTAGCTATTAAAAAAAAGATGATTTGAAATGAATCAATAATGAGTTCCTTTAATATTAAAAAAAATCGGGAAAAAAACTATTTGCGCTAACTTTGTGCATTTAAGAGTCTTATTAACCTGGGCAATTTTTTAAATATATGCATGATTAGCTTCTAATATATAAAAAAACAATAACAAAACGATGCCTAGTTTTAGAGAAAAGTTAGTAAATAAACCTGTAGAAGATAACAGAGCGGACCATCGTCCTGTACTCCGGAAAGTGCCTCTAACTTGATAATTGAAGTCATCTGCCTGAATCACGGATCAATATGTATGCAAGATTAGCTTTTATTTCCGGTAAAATCCAAGTTTGTGCATTTCATTCGAGCCGCTGAAATAAATAAAGTCAAGAAAAATTACACATCGGGGATATTTACGTAAATGTGAAAATTCATCCAAAAAGACTATGACTTTGAAATAATCAAAAGACGTGGGAATAAGGAGGCGATAGAAAAGAACAATTTTTGCCGGTATGGATTCATGAAATAGCGAGGCAAAATAGCTGATACACTATGGGATGATTTGTGTTTCAAACAAACCGACTGCTCTCTTCCGTCAAAAAAAAGAAAAAAAAACTGAATATTTATGCAAATGCATAACATAACTCTACGATCAGATAAAATTACTTACTGCCAAATAAATTCGAGATGAGGTGAAATTTTTGTTTTATGATGCAATAAGTGATTTGCTTATTTGATAAACGAGGATTTCAATATTGAAATGACCTCAGTGTTTCTTAATTTGGAACTGTCGAATAGGCGGACAGACAGACAGACGCAGACCGACATAAACAAATGTACAAAAGAATGTACATTATCGCAATGGATTTTCGCATCAGAAATTTGTGAAAAATAAACTAAAATTTTACAATCACTCCGGCCTAACTTCTGGTTTGTTTATTTCCGGTTGGCACGGCGCCAAGAACTGGAGTTACCGCAGAAAACATTAGATGTAGCTATGACAGAATTTTCAAATCGTCAGATGAAAATCGTTCGCAATGAGAGGACAGACTGGAAAGTTCAAAGTGGCCGAAAGATTTCGTGACATGAGTCAAGTTTTCAAACTTAACAGCGATATATCACTTCCGGAATCAGTAAAAATATTGTAACTGCCGGCATTTTTTTTACGTAAATAAAGAGTAAATCGGAAGAATGCAAACAATTTGAAGAGTGATCGAAAATTTTGATCCACATCTTCAAAAACTTTGAATCTAAATGTAATTTGTTTTGAGCGAAAAATTAAATCACTTCTTTGTATACATATATTTGCCAAAAAAAATTTGTGAATGAAAATAATCGAGACTTTCATCAAACCAATGAAACAATAAAGAGCAATAAAAAATCAGGTATATAATACGAATGCAAAAAGAGTTATATTTTCACTGCATCCGAAGAAATTTTGCAATTGAGTTTTAGAATTTCATACATCCCTTATACATATATAACAGGAATATTTTTTTGGACCATCGGATGATTATAAAAAATTTTTTTCGCACCGTTCCATAATTAATAACATTATTTTTTCGTATCATCCGGCGATTATAAATATTTTTTTGCACATTTTAATAATCAATTTTTTTTAATATTATCCAATAAAATAGACATTACAAGTTTCCAAAGGGGTGACAATGAGGGCAATAATTGCCGTTTTAAGTATTGCTGTAAACTATGAAAATTACGGCGAATCACAATGTACTTATCGTTCAAAAACTCAGCATTTATTCTATAATTCTAGAATATTTTATGAAAAGGAAAAGAAAAATAAGCGTCATATGAGCTAATAGAAAATCGCAATGAAAGAGAAATTCAACTACTACAGAATGAAAACTTGTTTCCGAGAGATATATAATTGAGTAAATTCCCCTGTCCCCAACCCCATAAAAATTCCTGTAAGTATTAAGAAAAATTTCCCGAATATTGGAAATTTCCCTCTTTATTTGTGCGTTAGTTAATTCAAGTGACAAAGTCAATTTACTTTCAGTGGTTTACTACTGTTTCATTATTTCATAACGATATTCTACTTCATTTTATGCTTTTTTAATATGAGAAAACATAGCTATTATAAAGATAGACAAGTTATTGTTCGTTTGATTTCATAGGAATTCACCGAAATTAACTCTCTCAAAGCTGGTTTTTATACAAATGCTCGTTCATCTATTGCAAATTCCAAATGATGAAGTTTTTGTCACTCATCGCAAGAGTTATAAGGAACGCGCAAGCAACTCTTCATCAAACATTTGACATTTGCTCATTAATCTACAATGATGTCGTCGATCATTTCAGCTATTGCATCGCTTTTACTTCTCCTATCATTTGCCGAATGTAAGTGATTCGTTTCATATATTCATATATTATTCCTAGGCAATTAACGAAGACGGTACTGAAATATTTCAAAGCAGATCCAAAAAGGATAATAAGGAATATGCTAACGTTTCTATGAGTATATCCCTCAAAAATTTTTTTATAAATTTTTATACAAAATGAATAATGAGTACTCAAACAGTGGAAATCATTATGCGTTTCCTTGTTCGTTTAGCAATTAAGAAATCGTTTACATTGTATAGATATTTCTTTTTACTTTCCTCTCGGCATATGTGACACTATTAATTCAATGGTTGTATGATGTATTTTGAATCGTATAATGTAAACACATTAGAAAAAATAAACATACTCAATATTTGAATAAGACATTTTTTTAAGTGACTGCACCAATATAACTAATTCATTTATTTATGTAATAAATACAAAAAACATTTAAAAAAAAAATCTTCAGCATTATTAAATGCTATACAACCGTACTAATAAGCTTACACAATGTTCTTCGATATATATAGGAACAGTTCATTTTCTGTTCAGCCTCTCTGATGTGCAATAAAAGTACTCACAATTATATACACTAAAACACTCAAATGAATCTTGTAAAAAAAGTTTCATTTCTAATGCTTGAAATATGCTTCAGAAAAGTTTTTTTTTTTGCAGTCGTTCAGTTTGCCTCCTCAGAGCCAGCGAATTTTGGAGGTTGGACGAGTTCATCATCAAGTGGTTGGAGTAGTTCACCCAGAGGTGCCTTTGGCGGTTCTTCAACTAGTGGAATTGGCTCAACAATATTCTCGTCGAGTTCAACTCACAATAGAAACGAAACGCAAATCTTCGGCAAAGACAACACAAATTCAAAAAATGGAGGTGTCAACCAACCAAAGAAACTTAAAATCACTGGATGGATTGAGTACAATTGAGTGTAGGCGATCTGAACGCCTCTCAATGATAGTTCATCTAGAAATATATTGTAATCTTGCAATCAACGTTTTTGCCTATAATAAAGTCAAGTTTTTTTTTTTACTGAATTATACATTATTTGCTAGCAGTCTTGTTGCATATTTCTGCAAAATTATATATTTGAAAATTCCCAACAAGAATTACCCATTAACTTGTTGCATACGCGATGATATTGAAGCAGAGGTTGAAATGTCGTATACTGATGTCACGGCTACTGGGAAAGGTTTTTCAATAAAACACAAGCATTGCTTCTCTGAAATCTGTATCTGGCTATTGCACACTATGATTTGATGGCATGATGATGAGCATGCAAATTTTACTTCTGAAGCTGAAAGCGACAGATTTGAGTGAACTATGAACTCCAAAAATTCGTTCATGTCCAACTCCAAACTCTAAAATGACTCCAAACTCCAAAATGACTCCAAACTCCAAAATGCATAGATATTAAATGTACATTTTCAACGCTTAATTGATGATAGTATATGGTGTCTCTTGATATAAGGATTTCGAAGAGAGCAATGAATGGGACTAATGGAATGAAACAACAACAGAACAATTTACGCACTGCAACAACTTAGTGATAAATCGTTCGTGGAACGCAAAATGCATTATATTCATGTCGGCAAGCAGAATAAAAATCACTAGGGTGATAAATTAAACTTTTTTTTTAAATTTGGAAGCTAAACGATAATCGTCACTGGTGGAATCTTCAACGTCAACGAGATCAAAAGAGCGTGTCAAATTCATGCAATACGGTATTAATGATGCTCTCTTTCAGTCAAAGAAATTGTAAAAAGTCTGCGCTGATTTTTGGTAGATCATCAACGAGTTCTTTTTTGATCGCATATAAGACCCTATAGTGTTTTCAAGATTGAACCGAGATGGTAAACAGAGAACGTGGAAAATTTCGACAAAATGGCGAATAAACCAACAATGTTGAAACTTACTGGATGGATTGAACCAAATATATAATCGAGCTATCATATAAGTGCAATTGCTGGTGAATGTATTCTAGAGCCTATGATTGTATTCAGTCTATGGTATTACTTCATAAGTAAAAATTTACTGAACCAAAATTATTTTTTTTTAGCTTTGAAAAAAAAAAGACTCAATAATTTCAACTGAAATAGCTAAAATACAACGCTATTTATCTTATTGATTTAAATTTAACTATTTATCGTGTATGCGATGTGAAATAAGTAACTTTGATGGCAAATCTCATATGAATGGAGTTGGTGAAGGATTAGCGGAGGTATTGTTACGATTGCTTTCATATTTGTTTCTCAAATACTATGTAAATCGCATTTAAATTAGAGAACACTTTTTCAGACGGCTGTCCAATAAATCTTTTTTTTTAAATCAAAATTCATCGATGCACTTCACATGTGGATTAAATGCCCTGATCAACATAAGGATTTCATGGTGATCGAGGCATCAATTGTCATAAAGGTGTTTATTAATTCAAGCGATCACAGTGTTAATACTACACCTTAGTGGTTTTCAGTGGTATTTTGAATCGTTTAGACTTCGTTAGTTCCCTTGCGCGACTTTTGGCTTGTTCTTGACTTTCGGATTTTTATTCAAATTAGCAACGGCGAGAGGTAAACGTAATTTCTTCTTTTTTTCGGCTGCTACACGAATCTGACGCTTGAAGTTTGCTGTTGCTGTGATATCCTTACGAAATTCCTGTAATGATAGCTGAACATCAATCGCCTATATCTGAAGCTTGAACAATAATTCAAAATTCTGTAAATTGATCATCGACGGATCGAAAACAATTTCTCAGCGGCATATAATAGCATCTTAATATAGAATTCAGGATTCCAATTATTTTAAATATCAACAATAAATTTGAAATAAAATATGGTAGATATATTCATCATTAATGCTTTAATTTTTTGATTGCTTTGCTAATTGCAAAAGAAGTTTATTTCGGAGAAAAAATTATTTTCGCAAATGCCCTAAAATCCTCATCGTATGGCTTTTCGCCTTTTTTTGGGGGATTTATTTTTGAGGAATTAGCGCAAATAAATGAAGAGTATAAGCGATGTTACCTGTAATGATTCCTCAATATTCATAATATGGCGTCTTGCCATTGCCGCAAAGTAGATCGAGCAATCGAGAGCAATAGTTGAGGTAATCAGCAACATAGTGCCCGAGATTGCTCTGTAGCAAGCCTTGATTAAGTAAATCGATGAGCAACATACTTAGATAAACATAAAGTCTAATAGTAAAAACTATGAGCTAAAATGAAGTGAATTATTGATTCGTTTTTTCCACTATGAAGATAGTTACCTAAAAAAATCCCCAAAAGATTGCAATGTGCATTGTATATGGTGCTTGCATTAAAAAAATAAAGTGCAAATTAGTGTAAATAATCTTAAGGTTTTATATCCTTTATCAACGTATCACCCATCATCTGTGGTCTACGAAAGCAATTATAGTCTATCATATTATCGAATATTTTCAAAAAAAAAAAGATCCCACTATTCTTATAACGATTAATTATCAATTATGGAACCTTTTGATGTGCTTTAGCGATATTTGTAATAACTTTTAAATTTACTTTAGAATTTTTATTTAAAAAAAAATTCAACAATAGCAAAATCAAGTTTTACTGATCAAAAAGTTATGCATTTCATCACAATAAAATTCAAAGTAAAGAAGTATTTCTTACAACAGCAATAACTTGTTGGTATTTGTCCATCTCTGTAATGAGTGAACAATACGGCATGCCTTCGAAAATAAAGCATTCTTCAAGTCGTTCACCATCGAGTAGCTCTTTGCGAACATTTTGGAAACATTGTTCACCTTCGCGCCATGCTGATTAGTGCCTTTAATCAACAATACCATATAAAACCGTATACTGCTATGCAAATCTGCTCGCTCACTATCTAAGAGCATATATCATAGCTAAAGAAAATTCGCATGAAGTGTGCTGAAGAGCAATATTTGAAATTATAACGAATAGTGCCGAAAATTGAGTCATTCATGATGGAGACTAATGAATGAAACATAATTAGCTTGGATTGTGCTTATGCTAGAACTCATTTAACTGAGAATATATTCCATACGGAAATATGCATAGCTTGTAAATAAAAATTCGTTTTAAATATGCTTTCTATATGGAAAATTCTAATAAATCTTCTATTTTGCTTTCTTATAAGTAAACTTTACCATGGCGATAGTCTGCTTTAGATTTTCCCATCATATCTATGATCGGCTGATTGGAAAGGCTCATTTTGAAGTTTCCCGGGCAACCTGAAGTTTTTTTTTTTTGCGTAGTGCACTATAAATAGGCATGCACAGCAGTAAAAAGTGGTTTAAAAAAGAAAATTCCTGAAAAAAGCAAACTAAATAAACTTTTAAATGATAGTAGAATGGCTCTGCACATAACGTAGTAACCACCAATCAATATGCTCCCATCTGAAGATGGACGGCACCTTGAACATAAGCCGAAGTCGAAAGAAATATTCAAAATGCTTTTATGAGGTAATATGTGATTATTTCTTCTTTAGGCTCAATATCATCGCCGGCAAAATTTCACTTCCATGATGATCGCACTCGTTAACGCATTGGTATTTGGAAATCCATTAGAATCGAACATATCTCTGTGGCAAATCAAAAATCATAAAGAACTCTACGAGCTTAGATTCACTCACTATTAGGCAACTCGTTTATGGTGAGGGAGCTGTTAATAATCATCGTCGGCTCCAAATTAATATCTGAAAGTATGTCCTCGTATCGTGACCGTGCCATACTCGAATGCTGAAAACACACTGGCCGTTATTTTCAAGTAGGTGCCTAGCAAGATGAGAATCTCATGTTGTTGTGTCGTCCTCAGTCATCGGACTACTAAACAATACCGGGCAATCTTCAGCACAGGTCACCTGGCCCTTGAGGGGATCTGATTCTAAGGTCATCTTAAGCTCAGGATCACTTGAAGTTTCGTAATTGTAGTTCTACGAAGGACTACAAGTTTTAGGTTGAGAACTATGTCATTTAATCAGACTCTTCTAATTTGAATAAACAGAATGCTGAAAAAGAACGATGCAAATCACCTGTAGCTGCTTTGTATAGGTATTTGAGAGCAATACAATGAGAAATATTAGTTGAAGCATTTCTGAAACAAGATTATCAAGCATTTTTCAATGATGCATGGCATTACAACACTCAAATATCAATCAATTTTTGCTAGTTAGCATTTTTCAGCCTCACATGGGCTACATTCTTCTCTCCCACCCTCATTTCCTTTTTTTCTTCCTCCCTCATCCTCCTTCCCACCTCAACCTGACTCCCACATCACCAACAATTGGGCATATTGGATCGTCTCACTAAATTTCGTTATAAATGAAATGATGTCAGTAATTACATGGGACTAAGGGTATACATCATTTCTATGTGATTGGGCGAATAGAAGTGAAAGAATGAAACTCTAGCAAACATTTGAACTTTCTATTATACAGTTGCCTCATAGCAATACCTCTCATTGCTGATAAAATCAAGGGCATGTAATTCATGTGGATACGGTTGGGCGTTAAGCATCATTGAGCACCAAAGAAGAAGCTGTATGCTATTATACTTGAAAATCTTCAGCTCAAAATCATAAAATCCCAACTTCGAGAGACGTGATATCGACAAGGCCACCTCACAGCGTTAGATCGACTGAAAACAGTGGCAAGATCCTTCATATCGAACTTATAAATGATGCGACCGCTAGGAGGATACCGAGAGCATGCAAATTCCGACTGAAGCACGTTCATTAAAAATAATTTTAAATCAAAAACTTTCTCATATGTTAATTTTTGCGTTTGTGTATATTATTATAACGGCGCTTAGAGGATTTGCATAATGTTATTTGTATTATCTAACCTTGTTTGATGAATCCATCCATGGTTTTTACAATAATTGTTTTATTGAAATTTATCGCGCGAGTTGAAGGACGGACTTACAGTTATATAAAAATGTAAGTTTCTGATTATTATAACTGCTTGGATCAGTGAAGCGATTCATACGCTCGAGATTCCATAAATGCGAGCATCACAATACCGCATCGATCAGCCACTAATGAAATGTCCAGATGTGAAGCCAAACCTATGAAGAAATCTCACGCTAGTGGCGAACCATCTGGAATAAATCTACAAGCAAGGTTTTTTCTTTTATATATACCTAATTCTGTTTGAAGGCATTTATTGAGTTGTTGTTTCATGGTCACAGCGACGTTAGTCGATCGCATTGCTCTACATGAAAGCAATTGATCATATTTTCGCATATATTGTGAATAGTGATATTGGATTGGTGGATATACGTCGCAAGTATCGAAATGAATCTTTTCAATAAAAACCTTCACAAGCGATCGGATCAAACAAAACACGAAAGTACTACTGCCGAAATTTAATACTACTGTCGCTAATTCATGTAACTTTTTTTTTGTTTAGAGTGAAGCACCACCCAAAGCAGAACAAACTTTTGCTTTAGAATTCACCATCATCAGAATTTTCATTTATTCATATACTCCAACAAGTCAAAAATTTCCTTCACCGTCAGAAAAAAATTTCCTAATCTACACGATAATATCCTTCAATGCTACCTAAAATTCATGAATAGTGCTTTTTTTTATAGTGTTAATGTATAGTTGAAATTTAAGCTGTAAGCTTATGAACACTATTACAAAGAACATTGAAAAGCGTAGAATTGTATTCATTGATGACGAAAAAAGTACGAAGAATACGAATTATCAATAAAAAAATAAACGTATATTTAGACGAATGGGAAAGCATGATTGTGAAAAGAGCATAAAATTTAATTGTCACTTTTGTGGAATGCAAATATTACAAAAGTTATAAATATTTGGATGTAATATATCGAGTTTATTGCCTTGGGAGAATTCGGTATTTCATTCATATCTCAATTCTCGTCATTTTAGCCTTAAAAAAATTGATAGCAACGATGAAACAAAACCATTACCATACAAATATATATCACGATTATCGACTCATCTTTATTGCTATTATTCGTAATCGAAATTTTTTCTACCAATTAGGTCATCTTATAAAAAAATGAAGCTGTAATAAAATAGAACGGAATAATTTGCCAACCAACACGAGTAGATTATTGTTAACTATCGCACTACCACGGAGATTCCCTTCGTTCCTTTACTTTCATATGCAAATGGGAAGTCTGAGCATAACAAGGAAAGCTTGACTATTTGTATAAAAGGGTGAACTCCAGTTGCCATCCGACGAAGTAACTCTGCAAATGAACTCCTTATTGCCGTTGAATTATATTTTGATGAGAATAATGCTAGTACTTGTCGACTGTCTTATTAGTTGTGAGCAATAAGTTGTAATTTTTATGGAATCTTTGACTTCTTAATCATAGTTTTCATGTTCTGTCTATTGAAACCGTTTAAAGGAAGTAGGTTGGGTTTTTGCTTTTTTTTTGAAGGGTGTGAATTGAAATTTCCTCGACCTGCAACACTATTTTTCAATAAGGCTATAGGCACGTTGGTATGGATGGAATATTTACACAATTCGACTATTTGGCTTATCACTAAAGTGCATAACGAATATAAAGCTTGCCAACTGAAATGCTGAAAAATAGATTTATTACAGAACAAACAGAGAAAGTAATTTTATCGTCAGGATATATGCCTATATAATGGATACCACAATGAATGAAACGAACCTGAGCGTGTTTCTACGCAATAAAACGACCACTCGTATAGTATATGTCTCACGCTTGAAGCGATCTTTCATATTTCCAAGGAAGACTTATCTGTTTCCGTTAAATTTAAGCTAAGCCTATCTTTCTTTATATTTCAGCCAATCAACCGTATTACAATCGAATGTAAAACTTCAACTGAAAGCGCTGAATAGGGCGAGTGTACTCATGCAACACTCGTATTACTCGAAACTAATTTGAAAACACAGATTCAAATCGCTTTAGCAAGCTTTATTGAGATAAAAATAGATCAGCATTAACGAAGAGAAGATAATGCAGCATTTCTATCGGATGCTGTGAAGCAAAGGTAAGTAAGTGGTCAGCGCAACAAAATACAAGATGTTAGTAAATTCGCTTTATGGGAAGAACATATTACCACATTTATCGTCTCGAAAATTCTCATCACAAAAGCCTTGTGGAGTACTAGAAGATGCTACTAAAAAAACAGAATGTTAGAGGAATATATTCAGTAAAATTAGGCCATATTAATTGTACGAATTTTCAAATGCTGACGAGATTATATGCAATATGATCATAAATATCGCTTCAATATTTCTTAATTTTCACTCAATACAAATTGCAATTGAAGTTGAGACCATTTTGCGTCCATATAAATGATCATTACTCAGCACTTTCGGAGAAAATTCAATAATTCGGCGATCGTTGCGCGGATTGGTAGTATTTTTCACGATCAATTGGCAGTTGCCTCAGCAATTATCCCTTACCACATAATGGATGAAAATTTATCAGTTAATTAATCACAATTTCATTGATTTATTCAAATGTATTCAATCAAAATTATTGCAAATTCTATATGGTTACGAATGCAAAAAGCAGAAAAATATATGTGCAAATCCAATAAATATTTTATTTTAGGATGTTGGCTATCACAATCGTATTAATGATTTTCGTTAATGCAATCACTACTTGTGGTCCAGGTAAGCGCATAAAGATTTTAGTGGGGAAAAAATAAATAAAATAATAGTTTAAAAAAGAGAAAATATGAGCTAAAATTAACTGCAGCTGATTGTTTGAAAGCATCTAATGCGAAGCAATGCAACAATAGAATTATTCCATCAGAAATTTATATCAAAGATAGGAAGTTTATAAATTTGCATAAATGAATATTATATGAGAATAACTGGAAATAAATATTTGATTTTTACCTCTCATATTCTCCTTATTTTTTAATATCTCATTGAGTGAGAAAACTAAAGAGAACTTTTTCATAACCACAGAGAGAATACAGTGCTTTTTTGAAAACATTTCTCTCTCCCTCTCTCTCTCTCTCTTTTAGCAACTCTCTCTTACTTGGCCGCTATTTAAAAAAATCTTCGAACACAATTCCAAGCAAAAAACATAATAAATTTCTAGATTTCGATATTTTCGTTTGATTCAATTTCATTTCGTTTGAGAGAAATAAGAATTTAGTGCAATTTCCTATAGAGAATTTATAGATTAAATATTTTTCTATTCACTCTTTTACGTTTAATTCGACGCATTCTTCATAATAAAAAACAACTAAAAATCATTGTTAATAAGTGTTTAATATTCGATAATATCAGCTCTATAAAATTTTCAATAAAAAAGTTACTATAAGAAATTGCCTCAACATAATTCAGTAATATTCATTATTGTTAATTTTCAGGTGGGCCAATAATTCGAAATCCGAATTTTCGTTTCCAATTTTCGCCTCCAGTAGGTTGGACGTATTATCAGAATGCCTTAAAAGGAGCGGTACCAACAGGTACTGCTTATCCGGGACAAATGGGATCACTTATAGCCGCACAAACAGCTATTCAAAATGCACTCAAACTTTCGGTAAATTTATTCCACTCTTTATAACGATAACGTTCTCCTATCGTAAGCACGAATAAAATATATGCACGGCAAAAATAGGCAACGGGCGATAGATAGTCTCAGAGGCAGAAAGATTCGCGCAAATGACATGTTCGATACGTCCAATATAAGGGGCCTTAAAAGCGTACAACGATATTAAACTAATTGCTCGAGGCAAGTGAACAGAAAATTGCTGATGAAACAAGAACTCTTCTTCAAATCTTTATAACATCAATATAAATAATATTGTTCAGCAGTTATCAAAAAATGAACGTTCATATTTCTTTACATAGCGTTTCCAGTTTGAAAAAAAAATATTCGAGCTCATTTCCGCTTGTCTATTTCTTTACTTTTACATTTAGATAGGGATATTAATAAAGGCTAATCATTGACAATTAATATCGTCATTGATAATCAGTGGGAGATGAAGGTTAATGATGCCATAGTCATCATAATCTAATGATATGTTATCTTTACGACAAGAATGGTGCACTATTTACTATCGAAAGGACAAGGAAGTTCATCTCTTTCCATTTTTTTCCCTCTCTCTTTTTTTCATCATTTCTCTCTCTCATTGTTGAAGTCTCTATCGACATTCTACATACATTTTTCTACAGGTGCTCGAAGCGTTAAATATGCTAGGTATTTCGGCAAGCGGTTATAATATAACGTATGGCGGTTATACACCTCCAGATATACTCATACAAGTTGGTCCAACAACAACAGTTGCCGGCTCATATATTGTTGGTGGTGCGGGGGCTGTGCTAATGCAACGTACCACAGCGAATTCCGATGTTGGCATACCATTTGTTCAGGTAGCACATATTATATAAAATAACCTTTTTTAAACATGAACATTAAAAACATTAAAAATGAATTTTTTGTTTGACACGATGTTGCTGACCCATATGGTAAATAAACAGAGCAATAAGTGATGCGGAACACTAAACATCTGAGTACAATTAGGCATCTTTAGACAAAAATATAGGTAAAACACCATATTCAACGACTCGTAGCAGACTGTTAATTAAAACGTGACGTAATGTGATTGATTTCCTTTTATTTTTCATCCATTTTTTCAGCAGTGATATTATTTAGTTTATGATTTATAGAATATGCTCTATTATAAGTTTTTATATTTTACTATCTTCGAGTATTTTCGAAACTATAGTTGCATCTTAACTAGAGCATGTTAACGAGAAATTTTAGATCGTAAAATTTGAAGCTTTATTTACTAAAATATTTCATATTTCAGACGATGACCGTCATGGTGAGGAATACAAGAGCGGCCACACTTTCTGAATGGCAATATTTAGCCAATTTGGTGTATCAGCACCTTGTACTCAACGAGCATGTCTTTTTCCGTAGTACGATTACAATATTCTAATCCCAAATCGCTGAATTGCGATTCATTTTTGAACATTTTCATACTCCCAATGATGCATTGAGTTTTTTTTTTTTTATAAATCAGTCAGCATTTTCATTTATTTCATAAAAATCTATTCTTTATCTGCTACTATTCATAAGACAATGATTTCTGTTCAATTTTGGCCAATTGGTCAAATGCTTGGAGTATAGTTGACGAATTTTATTTATTATGGTTTTAGCTAAAACTTTTTCTTTAGATCTATACAAGCATAAATATTACAAAATAAAATTTTATCTATTATGATTACCTAATAGAACAAGATTTGTCTATGCCCCCATCTTCAAGACGTCGCAAGGCGCAAAGATCTTATTTTAGTTATACTAAGAGAGAGGTTTCATAAGCAGAATAGTCTGATTGAAAAGTACGCTAGAAACAGCAATTATTCTAACGAAATATCAATTAAAATATTACATTAAATCATTTGATAATCAAGTACGTAAACATAAAGCAGCTATCACATTCACATAAATACGCACAAATGAATGCAACTTAAACAGTGTCCCAGTGCGGCCGATGGAATAGTACATACAACAATGTCACCGATTATGGTGATAAGATAACGACTGCAACTTTCAGGCAATACCCCAAGGGAAAGTTGTGCTGAGGGCATTTGTTATTTTAAGACCGATTGCAGCTTTCGGGCAATACCCCAAGGGAAACTTGTGCTGTGGGCATTTGTTATTTTGAAACAGATTACAGCTTTCAGGCAATACACCAATGAGCAGTTGCGCTGAAGGCATTTGTTGTTATTTCGATACCCATGAGCATACAGTGTACACACTATAAAGCAAATCCGTTAAATGCACATCGCAGATAAGGCAGCAATATTTATCTCGGTCAAATATATAGAATTAAAACAAGAAATGATATTCGTCCACTAGATAAGTCTTCTGTTGATCACAATAACATGGTTTCAAATTCCATAATTCAATATCGAAGAGGAGGAGACTGTGGCAAGAAAAAAATGTGATGTTTCAATAATAATTCATCAAACATTTTGTATATTCAATGATTTATATGCCGTTATGCATCGGATGATAACATCAGAAATTTATGAAAACATTGTCGACAGTGATTCCGCATGACGCTCATAATTTACTATCTCGTGTTACTCGATATTTTCAAGCAAAAAGTAAAGAGGATAATAAATAGGCATTCATGAGATAATAATGCAACGATTTTCAAAGAAAACTTATTTTCACAAGAATTCATCCGTAAATATCTATTCAAGTATGTATAATAAATGTCGGAGAGGTCCAAAACTTCAAACAGCATCAGTTTGAGAAAAAAGTTCTCTCAACAAATCCACCACCGATTCCGTACCTATCGATCGAGAGTATGCAGCGAATCAAATATTACTGAGTAGTGAGCAGTCTAACTTCAACAGCTAGCGAGTTGCAGTAGTAGCAGTACTTCCATACTTTCAATGGACTTCAACGTTCCGGTCAATTTTATAGAAACTCGTATAGTGCGTGATGAGTTGTGCCCTTTAGCCATATATGTCACCAACTGCGTGGTTTTCTTGTTCTACAAATATATGATGACCCCCATGTAAATTGCAACAGTTTTTATTATAAAAAACAAAAAAAAGGCTTGAAACTAGGCGAATCTGCAAATAAAGTTGCAACAAGTAAATGTTGTGAGATCACCGACCCATAAAAACAATTGCTATCATCTGATCGCGATGTTCCACAACGTGAAATATTTGCTGTAGCTATCCATCAACTGTTCTCCAGATCATGAACGGTTTTTTGTAACATCCATAAATAGACTAACGACCGCCAACGAAAACTGCGTTCAACTAAGAGGAGATGTACCAGCCACGCGACTGTCGCTTCCGTGGCGCAATCGGTTAGCGCGTTCGGCTGTTAACCGAAAGGTTGGTGGTTCAAGCCCACCCGGGAGCGTGCTGTTTTGGCTTATATCTCTCTCCATTCTCATCAAGCCAGACGAAGTTAGTAGAAGCTGCAATCCCAGCGCCATTTCATCGCAGTGGGTACGGCTGGCGAAACCACTGCGTGGGTCCACATGTGCTCCACACTTCCTCTGTGCTCCTGCAACCACCTGCTATCCACATGCTCCAAGCCCTGCCGCCCTGTCCTCGACTATATCGCCAAAGGGAACGCTATACGATGGCAAATTAGGGTAATGATTGATCCCAACTTGTGTTCCTTCATCGCAAGCATATTTTTATACTACATCAATGTCCGACGCTTGAAAGCAAACCAAAGACGCTGAACTCCAGGCCATTTCTAGAGAGTATAATGACGACATCATAAGAGATGTTGTATTCTCACCTACTGTGCAACAACAAAGTTATCAACTTAACACCCAAGCGGGCATCATATACCAACGTCGATTTTATGCGATCTGCATCAAAGAGGACTGCCAACAGAACAGTGTTTTATGCGATCAAAACAACGAATTTGCCAACAAAAACACATAGGAAAACAACTGCGGCCATTCGTTTAACGATAGGATTTCTGGTAACGTGCACGCGCACCTGAACCACCGAACTTCTTCGGCTCCCTGCGTCGTGGATCCGCCACAAGGAGGTTCCTATCGTAGGAAGTCAATTGCTCTTTCAGTTCCTTTTTGCTCTGTTCATCAACGAACTTCTGATAATAAGCCACAATCGCTTTTGCCAATGCTTGTCGGATTGCATAAATCTGCAATCAAACAATGTATAATTCCTCAAAAATTCGTCTACGGACTAATGATTCTTGTTTGTATGATTGTGACTATGCCTGGCCAAACCTCACTCCTGACTTCTTCAGTTAAGCGCAGCTGAATGCGAAATAAACTAAGGGACAAACGAAACAAAGAAAATGGTCTATAAACGTCACGGTTGAATTACCATTTAACTGATCAATCATGTATGCGACCAATTAAATGTTGATTCATACTTAAAAGCTAATCACAAAAATTTTCCTCAAGGTCGCCACACGAGATCTCTTTCTAAGCACAGATATAATCAAAATCTGTCAGTAATTTATAAAACATACGCAGTGATCGCTCCATTATTCCAACTAAGCGACGGTTCGAATAAATCCACGAAACACTAGCCTTTATGCTCGTTTTTAGCTCAATCGATGTGAATGGTAGCTAACCAATCGAAAAAGGCAGGCAAATTTTTGAGCACATTTAAGTCCCCACAGCCTTCTTTAAAAGCTGACGGAAGAAATCGACTTGAATGTTTGCACAGGCGACCGTTCAATGGCATGATTATTTCTACTAAGCATCAATATTCCGACTTCAGTGATTCTTAAGTTGAAAACAGCGAACCCGCACCCACTAAGCATGGGCTTCTACGCGCCATCAGTAACACTATCATGTCTGTCTGTAAGCAAAGCATATTTTATTGGCATTTTTGAATGGTAGTCTACTACTTTCCTGATGAATAATTTCAAACGGTTGTTCATTCAACACTTCATCACAGTTACGGAATATATAAACACCTTACAAGGTGCGGAAAACATCTAAACAGAAAAATCAGCCAAAAACGCAAAAGGTGATGTCTGCTTCGTAGGATGCAAAAGAACGTTTTATGTTCACTAGGCTAGCGATATTGTGCCATAGTGTAGCTTCGGGGCACTTGATATGGGCATCGTAGTGTTAAATGAGAGTATTATTCTGCCTACTCTCAGGGATCTTCTGAAATTCATAAGACGTGGACCTGCGAAGTAGCTCTAGAGTTCTGGTCGAAAAAGCCGTGATAGACATGGCAAAGGAAGGCCCTCATTAATAAAATGACATTAGCAGCAATGTGCGGGTATATGTTTTTTAATTCCAAAAAATCTCTGGTGCACCTCCTCTTCCCCAGGCAGAAATCATTTCCTTTGCTGTGGGAAAAACGCATCATTGGCCGCTACCAATTCGCCTAAGCTTATATACTGAATATTCGCTCTTCGAAGGAACTCACTCTCTCACTCATCTTTTTTGTGACATACTAACGAAAGCTGCAAAACAAAGAGAATAGGATATACCTGAGCAACGTGGCCTCCTCCTTTCACTCGTACACGAATATCAACTTCCTGGTAACGCTCTTTGCCCAGAATCAATAGTGGTTCCTCAAAGAAAATAAATTCAATATCTATATCATATAAGGTGAAAGGATGTGAAGTGCTGAGATCATTTTTCTAAACAAAATAATATTGGGACGGTTGCTATTGATAAGATAAAATAGGGATGGATTTACAACGATAACAAATGAATGAAAGCTTCTTACCTGTAGTTTGATCCGAAGGATTTCCGGTTGCATATGCTCCAATGGGCGACCGTTTACCTGAAGATTCAAACAACGATATGACAAAAGACATATAATTGCAGGTTAGAATCCACTCCAAATCACTATTCGAATGCAATATTTTAAGGGGTTTTTTTTAATAGAATTCAAATACACTTAAAAATGCAGCAAGTAAACCTCCATTTGAAACGATTATCTAAAGAAAGTGAACATTGCAATAAATTTTTTGGCAAACATCGATGCCGTTTGTTGAGTCTTAACACCTGAAATCATCCCTTCTCCTGCTCACCTCTCCCTCTCCAAAAATTTTAGAAAAACGATAAACAGAAAAGTTAGAAAAACGATAAACTAGAAGGAAATAAACAAGCCTAGGGAAGTTGCACTCAAGCCCCGAAAATACAGTGAAACACTGCGGACAGAATAGAAAACTGGAGTACTGCAATGAACTGGTTCCGTCAGGCGGAGCCAGGCGGAAATTCCTCGGAATATGAAGCAGGAACTTATGGATATACGGAGGATATAGGATACGAAACGAGAAAGCAAGTTTAGGACAGCATGCGATACTTAAGCATCGTCTGACGAACATTATTTCCGATCATCGTTTACGCCAGGACACTTGTAGGATTAGAAGGCTAGCTTAATATCCCTCAACTATACAGCTAATGCCTGAAAGTAGCTTAAGATATATCGGCTTTACAGCTATCGCTTCTATAGTAGTCAGCCACTAGCGTCGGTCTCAGGTGCTACCCAAATCTAATTACCTGTACCGGAACCCATACCTGAAAAGGACTGTTCCTCCAACAGTGTTTGTCAGCCGATGACGTTCTTCGCAATGATCAATTCCCATATGATGATACTATTTTATTAGCTCATTAAAGCTCATTTAGCTGGTGATAGGTTAGCTATCTAAATGGGAACGAAAGTTTGAAAGAAAGTTCACAAACCTTGATTAATCCTCTCCCTTTCTTGCAATAGGCAACTGCAGTTGCCGTCTTTTTTCGGCCAAATACTTGCACCGACTGAATTGTTGATGCGGTCATATTCCCAGCTGAACAAAGACTACTTTACTATAGCCTCTATTACGTTCTAAAACCTCAACGAAAAATAGGTAGTATTGAGGATAATTGTGGGAGCATAATATGAGCATCGCTCAATCCAAATTACACTCATATTATTTGATGCCAATCCTAACAACTAAACGTAATGCTTGAACCTTAAGCAACGTTATTGTCGAATTGCAAAAATATCAGCAAATAAGAAATCCCTAGTGAACATTCACTGCAACTGAAAGAAGGAAACTATCAAATATGTGCTAGATCAAACAACATTTACTGCAAATATATGCTGTATATATCAATTAAACTTTTAACACACCATTATAATATAACTTAAAAACTAAATCGCTTTTGCCTATACCTGCAAAGCAATATATAATCAAACAACGGAGGTCGATCCAGCAATCTCTCCAAGCGCAGAAAAAATTCAAGAACCCTCCCAGCCCCCCCCCCCTCCTTCATCGTTCACATATAAAATACTATCACCTAGTGCCGCCCAAGCGCAAAGTTCAACACAAACATGCGAGAGAACACTTTAGGCTCGCGGTGCGCTCAATATACCGACATCGACATTTCTGTTTGAGACTCATATTGATCAATCGTTTTTGAATGTTACAGCTCAATTACTACCGTATGCGAACAGCTACGGTATTTGCTGGCTCCTCAATAAAGTGGATGATTGTTCAGCAAGATATTATCAAATACCTAAATCCGATTGGTAAGGCAGCAAATAAAAACTCTATCCTTCATCTGTAAAATAAATCCGCAAATAAGCGATCAGTTAGAAACACGCGAAAATTAGCGAACTCTAATTACCGCTCTATTACTGTATTATTTATTGACAGATCAATTACTGTATTACTTATTGATAGCTTGCTTTCCAACAGGCTAGATTTTTCCAACAATCCGCCCTTACCAACAGGCTCAAAACAAAGCAAAGAAAGGTCGTGTAGGGGAACGCAATCATAGCATTTTTATGTTTTTGGGAGTCAAACAATAGAAGATAAAAGAAATGCACTATATAAGTTGGAATAGATGAAAGATCGATGGAAACGGAAATAACAAATTCAGGAATTTTCTAATTGCAAACTTGTTTTACAAAAGTGAATTATGGAGTCGCCACGTTTAGCAATGATATATATATATATATATATATATATATATATATATATATATATATATATATATATATATATATATATATATATATATATAGTCACTCAATCTGTCGGGTAGTTTCAACTTGTAAACTGCTGGATCTTGAGTTAAGAATTTTTACGGGTATAGTGATATAATTGGCGCCAGACAGTGACTTACTATCTCAGAACTTAGAACTCATGTTGATATATCAATTATCAATATATCAATTTCGAAAATAATTGTAGGCATTAGAAAATTTACATATTTTTTTATAGTAATAAAATTTTCAATGTCGCCCAATTTTCTAAAATGACGAATATTTTTTTTTTCTACACGATTTGATCTGCTAAAGCAGCAAGGCGTTTATAGAAAATACGATAGTTTTTGGTTGGGTAAGCTGTGAAAGTGATTGATGAAACAAACGGCGATTCAAAATTGGCATACCATACTAGTATCTTTGATATGCTTCCCCATTTTTTGAATATTACATTTTGTCAGCACAAATGCCTGATTGCTTGACGACGATCAGGCGATTGTGCTGATGAATTTCGCTTGCGGCAGAAAAATGAAACCCTACTTCGAGCAATGAATTCTGACCTTTGCCCCTCAAACGACATAAATGATTCAATATTATTTTCTCGAGAATCTGCTTTTTCTTATAAGATCCTCGTCATTGTGATAATTATTTTTTTAAATATGCAAAAAAACAATCGTAAATAACTTTCGCTATACGATCATATAGAGAGATTAACAATTTAAAAATTTTTTATTATGTCATGGCGAAGTATAACAATCGAGTGGAAATCGTTGTTCACACCGTAGAGCTGCTAGTACTCCCACCACGGTCATCAGATATTGTCGTTGAGGTTGTATTCATCTTCGAGCGAGCTGTCCTTCTAAAAGTATTGATAGTGATAACGACTTCAGCGGTTTTCTGCATTTCACTTCTACGATCGACAATCTCCCTCATGTTTCGCCTCAATTATAGTACCGCCCAATAGTTGCCAACAAATTTTTGCATTGATGTGTGTTAATCGCGAGACAATTATATTCTTTTTTTTTTGTAACAATCAAAGATTAGAATCTCCGCATTTAAAGGATTGCTAAGAAATTGGGTAAGCTGGGATAAAAGCGTTCAGGCAACTAAACACCAACATCTCGTTTGTCGATTGTGAACGTTCAATTTTGGTTTCCAACTCGTGAGCCGTATTCAGATTCGTCTTTGTCGTCAAATCAAAAACATTTTGCTTGTGCGCCATATCATCTAAAGCTTTGATCGAATCATTAGTTCTATCATCCAATTATGTTCTCGTAATCAATAAATGGCGAAAAATTATCGATCAGACGAGTGATCATAATCTAATCGAATATTTTATTGCCGAAATAGGAGTTTCAAAAAAAAACGAAACTGCTTTTTTCTCGAAATATGCTCACTCTTAAGAAATAGTCTACAAAGAGAAAAAAAATTTCTGAAAAAAATTATAAAGTCCAGAAAGTTTTTTTTCGAATTCAACTAAAGTGAAGAAAAATAAGCTATTGCGCTTCGTGAACCTATCCATCTCTTTCTAATGCTGACGCTTGATACCGATAAACTACACTAGCATTATCATATAAAACTATCATTATAATTGAGCAAAAATCAGCTTTAAAAAAGACATCAATGAATCCAAACTTGCGCTAAGAGTTGAATCACCTTGAAGACAAACTTTATATTTCGCATTTATAATTTAATGTCGATAAGAATTGATGAAATAAAAAATCACACTAAACGAAATGAATGCTATATTCGAAAATTGAAAAAACAACTTTCGTTGCAATTATCAATTCTTCTCTCCATACTAACCAATTACAGCAGTGATCGCATCACTTGTATTTGAATTGGCATGCATTGAAGATAAATTAGTTTCATGATCGTTTAGCTCAATACTGCAAGCTTCATCCATCAATTCGCTGATTAGACAATACCATTCAGGCAACTAAACGAATAGGAATTAGTATTTAAAGTGATGCAAAAAAAGGATCAAAACAATCGAAAGAAGAAGTTGAGTTCGATTGAATCGTATATACACCCTCAACTTCATCGCATCATATTGCCATTTAGCAACAATACTACGACAAGCTCGAAAGAGCAAACAGAATAGTACTATATAAAATCAACATAACTTTCTAGTTTAGCATCTTGTAATATACTAATTCATTTCGTATAAAATTATCACTTCTAAATAATTATCGTTAAGCAAAAATGAAAGAGAATTGAGATAAGCGAGTCGAATAACAGAACTCTTGAGCATGATACTATTTCTAGACTCAACATACCTTCTGGTCTATACATATTCACCATCGTAATTGCCTCTTTATGCAATACTTTTGAGGAATTCCAATTAACTGACCGAATATGCATGTTACTTAAGCTTATTATATAGTATTTTTATAAGTTACTTAGCTTATTACTTGTCATATGGCTGTTATCTAATCAGTTCCCTTTTTTGGGCCGTATTTGGGATCTCAGTGACGTGGATACTCAAGCTTCATGTAAATAAGTTTATTAATATATGCGAAGTCAAAGGATATCTTTGCAGTTATAAAGCTCAAGGTACAAAAAAACTCTCGGAAATATAGAATAATCATAAAAGTTTTTAGTCATGCATTAGTTATTAAAGATTAGAATAAAAAGTTACTCACTGTTGGTTGGAAAACCGTATAAGTTTTATATGGTGGCTTCCAAATGCTTTTAGTGATGAGTTCACTCTTGTCGTTTGTCCAAAAACTATCCATAATGATTTCTTCATCGTCACAACAATGAATCTGCAATAAAGTTCAGCATTGAAAGTGAAATTGCTCACTTTCTGTTCAGCATTAAAAAATTTGAAAAATGTTAATTTAGCTTCTATTATTTTAGGCTAAAATATTTTCATAATCGTTGTATCAATCAATTCTTCCAGCTAGCAACGGATCCAAAGTAGCAACATATATCGTTCTAGCTTATTGCCTTATTTCTGAACTGACTATGTGCTAACTGATATTCTATATAATAAATCGGCGCACATATACGACGACAGCTTGTCTATTTTAGATTTTTGAAAGAAATACAACAATGCATAAAATTCAAGAATTCATTGGGATACATCTGGAATAATTCAACTCATGAAAAATGAGAATTAACTAACCGTAGGCTTTCGATTTTTAAGCTCCTCTTCAACATTAATCCAAAGTCGACAGCTCTCGTCGAATAAAATAAGATGTTCGAGAGTTGGTGGTAGAACAGCGTTGAGAAATCGTTTCAACTCATCGATATCGGGTGTTGAAACGAATGCAGCCAAACTGCGTAATGAATGTAGATCTCGTAGTGATGGATAGTTCGTAGTGAATAGCATCTTATTTGTTCTACTCACCGAATATAGTGAAGGCGGAATTGTCAACGATAGTAGTTTCTCAAAACGATCTGAAACGGATTATCGTTTCAAGAATGCACTTGCATCTTCTTCGTCATGCGAAATGATCACCAAAACAAATGGATTGCGAATTCTTTTGCGTCGAATAAGAGGATAGCGAAAATAATGCGAAAAAAAAAATACACTGTTTGAAACATGCGACCTCAATATCAGTGCAACCTTTAAAAATTTCCCTGCTAGTGGAATTTAGTCGTTTGATATTTCTTGTGGGTAAATATTATAGTATTCGATTTTAACCAGTGCAGCAAATGATCGATGCAAATATCCCCATATAGAATTTGCATATTTCGTGACGACCGTCTATAGAATATAATAGTATCACTGACTGAGTGCACTGAAGTAGATATCAATATCATGTGTATGCATCAGCGAACCAATAAGGCACAATGTATCGATAGTTCCTCCATATTTGAGGCTTAATGTCTCAAGAGCTGCCGATGTCACCGTCACGCCCTGCAATAGTTTGCCTACTTATATGCAAGAATGAATAATTACATATATACACATTTGAGAGACATCTTAATTGATTTCTTAACGATTACCTGTTGATCTGCGACGATCGTTTACCGGCGATGCTTTATTAGTTGAACCTTCTTAAATTTTTAAGTGAAACAAAGTGTAATTTGGCAATGACAATACGAAATTGCAATAGCTTTTTTTACGGCTAATAGAATAAAAAAGCATTAAAAGTGCAACATATAAACATGAATAATATAACATTACTGTCTTATATAGTTCCAAAAATTCATATGCACAATATTTTATTTGAACTGAAAAGCATTTCTTTTACCGTTCACCGTCGGCGGTAGAGAAGCTTCAGCGAAACCGTATGAAATCTGCCATTACTGCATGAAGCAATCTTTTATACGTCTAACTACAATTCAAATCTCAAACTTTTTACCACTCTTTGGGCGCTTCTGCCTTTGAAGGACAAGGTTCACCATGACAGGCATGCTCACAGATCTCTGGGTGGTGCTCATACCAAAACTTTCTTGTCACATCGGGCAAAAAAATGCAAAAACAACATTCCTACCAACCAGGCGAGGTAGCTATTTGCATATAAATGAGGCACTGCTGCGCAAGAATCTCTGAAGCCCTAATGAAACCCTTCTCCCCGCCATCACCTCTTCCCTCAACCGATCGATGGAAGAGCGAAAATATTTTCGAATTTATATTTCTTGTACTTTTTATATCAATTCACCTCATCAACATGACACTATACTCTATGCTATATTTCAAAAATAAACAAATAAATAATTAAATAAATAAATAAGTAAATAAAAAATTTACATCCTCTTCTAACATCTTTGTCTGCGATAGGCAATCATACCTGTAACTTTACGTTCATAATGCTTCGAGATATAATACTATAAGCGTGATGAGAATGAAATATATTCGTATGCGATTTTTCTTCGCAATAGCGTTGTTGAATATGAAGAATGCGTAGTTTGGGCAATGATAGAAATGCATTGATCATCTCATCGCTTGATGAAGAGCTAAAGTCGCATTCCTCATAAAACTTATAATGGAAAACACATAAAAACTCATATGCTCTCTTATAGAGCTCATTAGAAAAAAGCTGAATGAATTTTAATGGAAAAATTTAGTCGAAATATTTCCTCATAATGACCAGCTGGTTGATGGCAGCAGTTACATCCAAACGGCTGGTTCTAAGAACAACGGAAAAGAAAATTGTAAGGTCCTTGGGAATGCTCATGCCTCATAAGCTCAATATGATTGTTTGTTATAAGATTATGCGCAACCGTTCGGAAACTACATTTCCACATTCACTTGATCGTATTTTCGATTGTAACGGCGACGGATATAAATATCGACTTATTTAAAGATTTGGCATCACTAAAAAAAATGCTTAACAGTTTTGAATTTAATGTTATGCAGAGATGGGATATGCCCTTCTAAGGAAAAATGATTTAGAATTTAAGATAAAATCGAATAAGCGGTTGACGCCACAACTAAGAACATTTTTCTAACGAAACAATGAAATTGTTATGACAATGACAGGAATTTAACGAGAAGGAGCACGATTAAATGAAAGAAAATATGCATCATTTACATCGACGATAAAAATTATATATCTAAAAATTTTCGCTATGCTATTACATTTTGAACGATAATTTCAAATAGCCGCAATGGAACTATAATCCGTCAAATTGAATACATTATTTTAAACATATCAGGCTTGGCAGATGATATCTTCACTATCAATAACGTTCGCATGATATGGCAATAGTAATGACGATAGAAAAAGACTAGAATATAAGGATTTCGACGTTATTTGACGTAAGCTAATTCACTTTTCTTCACTTTACCAAAGCCGATGGCTTGTTTATAATCTTTGAAAAGATATGTTTAACTTCTCTCATCATTAACAATAAACGTCTAATCTTAATTCACTCAAGTTTAGTGACGCGTCAACAAACTGGAAAGGCGTTGCAACAGGTCAAGGTTGGCGCTTAATTAAAGATGGAAATAATAAAGCACAAACTTCTTAAATAAATTGCTTGGAATATGCAATTCATCCACATTGATCATATTTCTTATCAATTTCGTATCGATATTGGCAAGCACACGTACATCGTGGATAGCTAGCTTTCGTATCCATGGGCATCGCCTTAAGCAACATAAAAATATGTTCTCCTAAATAAGAATTTTTATTGCTGTAGTCAAAACTTTGTGCCACGAAATGAAACTACAAATTCTGAAAAAAAAAAACGATCTGTCTATCACTCTTCATTGACTCGTAATGCTTGAAGCTATTCGATGCTTTCTTTTCATATCATTCAAATTGTACACCATCTATTCGAAGCATAAATATTTATATAAAATATAACTAGATATTTTAGTTCACAGCATATTTTCAGGTTATATTTCAGCTATACTATGAAATCAAAAGATCTTTCAGAAATCAGTCCGGAACGTGTGAGGATTGCATGGAAGTTGTCAGGATAGATCCAAGCGGACAGCACAACTCTAGGTGGAATGGTGGTGCCGTGGAAGTTTGCCGACATTGCCGATGCGTAAATAAATCGCTTACGATCACTCGATAAAAGCAGCAAAGACAATAATAATAATAATATAATTCAAGAAGCATCCCAATTTCTCAACTATACTACATCTTGCCATGCTGTGCTGCTAACTATATGACAGTATTACTATATGACAGTGAAAATAATAGCCGAAGATGGACTTACGAGTGAAGAAGTGTTTTCTGATTTTTCAGCTTCGAAAACGAAATTTTCAACAGCTAAAGTGACACCATCGTAGCGTGCTGAACAATACAATACATCATCCCACTGAAAAGGTTTTTTTTTCTACCATATACTTTTTCATATCATTTCGTCTTGCCTATTTTTTTATGCACAAACCTTTACAAGCAGATGAAACACAAGCGGAAATCACCTTGTGATTTTTGGCATAGACAAGCTTCGCTTCATATGAAGCAAACTTCTAGATGATTATATCTCGTCAGAAAACAACCCAAATTCAATAGTTCGGGCAAGTTCCGTCTCTTCAATTATTAACTTTAGAAGGAGAGCTAATTTCTAGCTGGACAGGTACCATTAGCAAAAATAAGAAACTCGACCATTTGTTGCATATTGCCTCTGCAGATTAATGATGCGCGGAAAAGGAATAGAAGGAAGGTAGGCTGCTTTATGACTTTGAAATTACTACTATCCAGTCTAGCCTACGGTAAAAGATAACCTTCGTCTTATACTCGACCTAGAGCAGATAGCTACCTTCGCCTACGGCACGCTATTGCAACAAATCCTTGATTCTTCGGTTTTACTTTGAGAACGATAGAAGAGAGGCGACGATAGGAAGAGAGGGACAGGGGAGAGAGAGGAGAACGAAGAAATTCTTTTGCGGCTCCCGTAGAAACCTTCACGGATTACAGGACTTATAGATATGGTGCAATTACTTTACATGTCCGGCGTTATCACTCAGATGCAGAGCCTACTCAGGCGACGATCCAATCGCCATCTTTTGAAACAACTATGTTCAATATTAAAAGCGAATAAATAAATAAATAAATAAATAAATAAATAAATAAACAAGCAAATAAATAAATAAATAAATAAATAAGTAAACAAGCAAATAAATAAATAAATAAATAAATAAATCAGACAAGGAGGAGGCAAATGGTTGCAGCTAGTCCTGCTCCCTTCAACCGGAGTTCACGGCTGTGGTAGTTTCATCTACTGTCCAGGCCTTAAAGCTGCCGAACTTCCTTGAAAGGAACATGTAAGGATGTGTTTCAAAGACTCACAGTTTGAAAAAGGCGCCTGAATGACCGATTAACGGAAGCAAGTCGACCTCTTTCTTTCACTTCCAAATGACCATAAATACGTCTTATGACATCGTCAGATAGCAATTCAAACATTCTTAAAGATGAACGCTCTTCATTTTGCGATGGAAACAAGCTCATCATTCAAAACTAGATCGCCAACGTTGCGCCCTCCGGTTTGGCGAAAACGATCATATAGAAATTACTAGCAAATCAACGCGACATTTTGGTGATCTCTACTTGAAGGAAGTTAAAGTCATGTATGGTCAGTCAACAACCAAAGATTTTTTCAATAATGCATGTAATGCGTGCAGATCCCTTAGATAATTAAAATAAGATATGAAATTTTCTCCATCCATAGTGAAAAAAAAAAACGTTCAACAGCCACCACCCACCTTGGATGCCACTACGATGAAGCAAACTGAAAAACCGCTCAAGAATCATGCACGATGAAAGAATGACAAGAGCGTAGCAATAGTGGCACGATGGCACGATATGCGCTTTTTGCAATTCACTCATTTGACCAACCAGTTCAATTGATCACCACCGAAAAAAAAAGCGAAATAGTCGTTTTACATTTCAATCGATTCGATGAATCAAAAGATTTTCCCATTAAAAAAACATTTTCTCATGCACATTCACAAATTAGTTTAAAAACGCTCATTATGAAAGTGCCTCGAGTATGCATACGTATATGTATGTATCCGTCTGCTGTTTGTGTGGAATCTTCAATTCGAGAATCCTTGCATCTAGAATTCGCCAAACATTATGCGCGTTATAGTTTGATCTTCTTTACCATACTTCATACTGGTGGATCACCTCGAAAAGTTACAGATACATAAATATGTCTAAAATTTTGCCGATGATCATATCGACTTCGAAACGTTCTGCTATCGTTTTGCACTAACTGAGCGAAAAAGAGCGAATGTTTTCCGGAAGAGTTTTAACGTCGACGGATTAGTTAAACTGTAGAGTGCTATCTTCTTTGCTTCATTTTTATATAACGGTAATGAAAGAGTAGATGAGCAATGTTGTGTAATTCCCGAGATCTGTTGCCAAGCTTAAAATGAATTCATTTCTATCACCACATCATCTATCTAGTGTTATGTAATATGAATTAGCTTGTCACGGTTATGACTCATTTAATCTTATATGCTCTTGAAGTCAGATGCCCCACAACCGCTATCACTTCCACAATTCAAATTTATTTACGTATTTTGCATGCAAATTCATATGCAAATTCACGTTCATCTTGCGCATCGGTTCTGTATTTAATCTCGATCCCTTGTGCATGGTATCGTTCGCCCAATTTTATACTGATAATGAAGCGTTGCATATTTATGTCTGCGATTTCAAGCTAAAATATGCATAACCATTACTATCGCATCAAAATTGCACTATGGTTGCTGTAGTGATCAGCACGCGCCTATGGCCGATTCAAGTAACGGTGGCGCATCGTCCGTTTTTTTTTCCGGAATTCTCAACATACCCGTGCGTTGATTTCCCAAAAATATGCAACACAATTGATATACGAAAAGATCATAATCGTAAGAATATCAAAACTTCTGCGTAAATATGCCGTCACAGTAATTTTCATCAAATATATGTCTCCACCTTGGAATTTTTATTAATTATTTTCAAATTCAGAAATGCGTAGAAAAATAGAGCTTATTGTGTTGCGAGCGATAGAATGCCGTAGTCCAATAAAACATGCTACTGCTAAGTATGCCATATTCGAATAAGATTTGCCTCAGCTAAGATATGCCTCTGCTTTCGAGGATGCGCCAGCTTCCGGATGCATCCGCTTGTGCACACGCTAAACATATACCGAGTACGACTCCTTCCTATGGGCACTTTGATCCCTACGCAGTTTAGTCGACTTTACAGCCTTTTTGGCTCCATTCGTTGACGGTTTCTGAGGTATGTATTCGACTATTACTACTCGTTCGGCAACCACCTGTAGTGATCACGTACACTTTAATTCAGATGCTGTTTAACGGAAATCCCTTCTAAAAACGCATATTTCCGCCTACATTTCTCATTTGAATGTGCAGAGACAATATGAGTCACCCCGTCTCTGGGTTACCGTAGCTCGGCACCATAGCCTCATCATCAATCCGCGCTTTGCACCGCCTAAAATTGCGATCAGCAAGGGCTAAAATTTTACTCCAACAATAACAAATGAGAACGTCGATCTACATGAATACAAAAAGAAAGAAATCAATTTTGAGGATTATATGATATCACTGAGAAACACTATTGCTGCTGCTATTGTTGCTGCCATCATCTTCAGAACCTGTCCCCGAAATTGTACTGGAACCAGTCCGACTTCGGTCACCTCCGTCCGTCCGCGGTGTACTACTGAAACGTTAAAACTTTAATATATGTGCAGTCTTAAGCCAAAAAAAAAAACACTAAACGATAAAATCCCTAAAAAGATATTACTTTATCACTAAATGAAGCTTATTCCCCTATGGAGAATCCATTAAAAGTTGGTATGCCAATAAAAATAGTACATGGCAAGAGATCGGATTGGCTACGACAATAAAGCCGAAAAAATATGCAGATCGCAAGTTTGACTGTGAATACAGGGAGGTGCTTCCTTTAACATCCCAGCAATGTCACTCCTATTCGAACCGCAACAAGTACCCCTTCAGTTCAAATTATCTCGGGTAAGTATTCCAAGCACATGATCCAGTCAAACAATTATTCGAAGCACCCTGCAAAGCTGCAAGCCTTTAGTTCCAGCTTCAAACATCATGCGAGAAAGCATGTGCTTCTCATCTATCCTCAATTTCTGTACATATTAGACTATCAATACAATGTGACGGGTTTCCAGGAAAAAACAATGAACAATAGCGCAACAGTAGATTCATAAATCATAGTTCACATAGCGAGCGCTATACGCTATACTGTCAGCTGAAGATTGTACCATGTTTTGGCTTGTTATGCCGAGCAGTGTTTGGAAGGGGATTCCCGCTGTGTGAAACGATGAAACATAATCCCGCGGGCGGGTTGAATTCTCAAAATCCCCGAGGGGCAAGGTACTCTCGGAGATCGGAGATGCTTTCTCAGAATTGGTACTATGCTGCATATGCGACTATTCCTCCGGCAGACGAGATTTTCTCGACACCAAAACAGAAAAGGCAAGTATGAGAAGAGAGAAGGGGACAGCAAACAGTGAAACTCCCGGCAGCAATGGATTTTCTTCGAGCACTATGTGGATCATACAGATCCGCATTAACGCCGTGTCGCAGAACTTCTTGAAACGTTACGAGCATTTTCATTCATTCGGGGACATGCTTCCATTTCACATGAGGGGTTTTTGCTATGTTTTGTGCCCATATTATCTCGTTATCATCTTTCATGATAGTGTTGCTTTTCTGGTGATACATGTGTGCCACGTTGCTCATTCCAAAACACTGCATCATTCAGTTTCCTCGCCTATTTTATGACTTAAGGGCGATTTTTTTTTTCAGTTTGCGATCGCAGGATCGTGCTGCTAAAATGGCTCACAGAGATTACAAAAACCACTAGAATATTCGCAAGGGAGGAGGACTTTTTGATCGCTGAGGTCCCCGTGGTCTAAATTTTATGATTCATGTTAACGCGGGGTCGTCGCGGGATGAAGGAGGGAGAATGGCGGTGAACTCCGAAGACTATTGTTAAGGCATCACTGAGCTTAAAAGAAGGAACTCATAAACCGTTAAACCTACACTTCAATTAATGAATGCGAATGTTGCGGAGAAGCGGTGGGCAATTCTCGTCCACGATCTGAAACCACAAAAAGATAATGGGATATCTATCGCAGTTATCACTCAAAGGTTATCAGTGCTATTTGCGATGGCAAACTATAAGTTCACCAAAAACCACCTGCCGTGATTAATGCGTTCGTGTTAGTTTACATCGCTTGCGGCATAAAGAAACGATAAACCATATCATAACAATACTCCGCTACTGCGATAATTTGTTGTGGCATCGCATTATTTGCAAATTCATAACGCCACTCATATTTGAAATCCAAACGCACACACCCCGTCTAGAGAGCAGTGATGTCTACCATGATATAGGCTGCCAGAAACGGCAAAAACCAATCACCCGTAATTTTTGTTCAAATGCTTGATGATTACCAATCGCAGAGAATTCCTCGCTCTATTTCTAAACTTAACATGACCTTGACATCTTTATACTTTCTGTAAGACCAAAGAACCTGTGCTCCCAGCTTGTGCAGACGTAGACGTCGATGCATTTCGAGATGCCTCATTGCAGATGGCTGTATCCATCAGTTCACTAATTACGCAATACCATTCGGGCAACTGAAAATCGGAACTATATCAACGGAACTCCTACTTCGAAAAGCTCAGCATACTAAGGACACCAAAAAGAAGATTAACTGGTGGCATCATGAAACGACGGAGAGCATTTCCGAAGAAACAAAAGGCAAAAAAGTCATCAATGCATCAAGCATTACAAAAAACATAGAATATAAACTACTATTGCAGCTCAACCTTTAACACCTAAAATAAAAAGATAACATGAAACTCTAGAACCCATTGTAGTTCTAGTGTTCCGCCATATTAACTCGCAGCATATAACAACAAAGTAACAATAGGTTCGCCCTTCACTATTAGCATTTTCTCATTTATAAAATTAAACAATAACATGCTTGGTGGTATGGCTTACGCTCCATCAATATATAATATACGTTATTATAACGAGCGATCTCAAATTTTTCGAAGCGTTGCAAAATTTTTCGATTGCTAAACATTAGAACATTGAAAAAATAATGTAATAGGCATAATGCAAACGTTCCGTATCGCAGTCATCAACTAGCAATCTTTAACTCAACTCTGCGCATGAGTAAAAACACTTGAATTTATATTGCAATGGTATAGATGTTGCAATGGAAATCAATACGTGAATAGATATTGAAAGCAAAATGTTGCAAGTAAATTTACACTATAATTTTGTTTGTGCAACTAACATACAGCAGGCTGAGAAACGGCATATGGATGATAAGGTTTGCTCCATACAGTTTGTGTGATGAGTTCACTTTTACCATTCATCCAAAAGCTATCGACTATTAAATCGTAATCAACACAGAAATGAATCTATAATAAATCATGTTAGCAAATTATTTTATCCAAAACAACAAAATATTCAGAAATCCATCATTCAATCGTATGCTAAGAAATAGTGACTCAAAAAGTTTTCAGCTTTGATGGACATCTATCGACTAAGTCGTAACTGTGCGGTGATACGATTGCGATGCGTTCCACATCGCAGTGAAGGAAGAGAGGAGTGCCGATACATTGCAACTCTCGTCTAATTACACGTCTTACTTACACGTCAGCATTCAGATATTGCAGTCTAAAAGAGAGCGCATTTACTACTTTTGCTCCGGTGCAGTTACTATGGTCTACCGTTTAAAGCCGTTGTTGCATTTACGATTCGCCATCCTCACTGACGTATCCCGCTTTTCTGTGATCTTGAGAGAATATCCCTTTGAATTCACCCCATAGCTTTCAGATGCAAGTTTTCTACGTACCAACAGCTTCTCTCTAGAGAACTCTTTTGTTGCTTTTCCAATTCCAGCGTGGTACCCATTGTGTACCCGCTTATCTAATACACATGACCACCCTATCAGATTTCATCAAGCCTGCTGCATCTGACAATATCGTATGCTCTCATTCTTTGCGGTACTATCTCGCCAATGACGTGATCTCAATGCAAGATGTGTGCTATGCTTTCTTCTTCCCACTTCTCTCTTTTTCTCTCCCACTCTCTCTCTCTAACTTGCAACAATGCCCCATTTTCACTGATCAGCAACCATGTTTCGCCACCGTATACCATTGCAACAACAAAACCTCCCGCTGCGAAATTTATTCTGATCTGCCTACCGTCTTCGCAGTGATTTCTCACTTATTTGATCCCCACATTTTGGTTTTTGTCCAAATATACATATTTATCCACTAATCGCTAATCGGATTGAAGCCATTACTACAAGATTATTAGTAATTTAGTGCCGTTGTAGAGTAATTAATAGTGAATTAAAATGCATTTACGCATCATCACAGCTAATGCGTACAAACGGAATGGCAAAAAAAAAGAAAAAAGAAATTCGAAATTAAAAAAGCAAACCTTTAATTTGAAATCTTTTAATTCCTCTTCTGCTTTAAGCGATAAACAATGACTTTCATCGTAGAGAACTAAATGTTCTACATTTTGAGGCAATACATTCTTAATGAACATCTTCAATTCGCTCATATCCGGTTTTGAAACGAATGCTGCCACTGTTCGTAAACAATATAACTTGCGCAATGATGGATATCCATTCAAGAAGAGCCTCTTATTCGACAAACTGATTGAAAATAACGAAGGCGGAAGACTTAACGATGAAAGTTTCTCAAATCGATCTGCAAATGATTGAAAAACTCATATAAAGTGAACAAAAAATTTTATTCACATTTCTCAATAATTGTTTGAGTGGACCGCAACCATAATATAGACAAAAATCCCAACAAGCATCTCAATAAGCAAATCTTAAAGAGATATGGGATAGGCTAAACGCTGGGGTACTTTATTTTTCAACATTTTCATTTCTACTGGAAAGTCGACTCATTTTGCGATAGCACCGAATACGGTTAAAACAATTTACACCTCATTTATCTTTTTCTCAACTGATGCGAATTTGGACTGCGACGATCAAAAACATCGAAGCATGATGATTTTTGTGCAATCCTATATCAGAAATCGTCACATTCTTTAGCTGCAAAAATTTGAGAAAGCACGCCAAGGAAATAGATATGAATTATGCGTAAGCACCAAAGCCCTCTAAGTTAACCAATTTGTGCGTCATCTAGATATTGCTTTCAAAAAAGAAACGGTGACTAACTAAGTGCATGGAAGTAGGTATCCATATCCTGAGTGTGTACCAACGATCCGATGAGGCATAATGAAGTCATCGTTTTTGCATATTTAAAGCTTAATACTTCAAGTGCCGCTGAAGTCACTACCACTCCCTATAATGAACTTCTTGTGTGTTTTTGCATAATTTGTAAAAAATGACGTCATAGCAAAAGCCAGTAGAATGACGTTACTGCTAGAGTCGATATGAGTATACAGTGACGTTAAACTGTTGATTACGAACCATCAAAACAAGAACTGTTAAGATTCTCAGCTAAGACATGGGGGCCCATCGAAATAATTTTGACTTTCTTCATGATCTTTTGACTTATGTTTCTAATACTGTGCCGGAAGCTAGCGAAAAGAACAGAGAAATGACGAATGATAGCCTCCGCACCTAGTCCTTCACCCTCCTCCCTCATCCCACCTTCATCTTCCTCTCTTCCCTAGCCATAACTCATACTGCTCCACTAGATAAGCGATTGCAGCGTTTGGTAGGTCGATCTGGAAGAAAACACATGTTTGTACTTCTTTATGTGCATCGAATCTGGCTACATACTGCTATAGCAGTTTCTGGATTTCCATTATTATGCAATCCACAAAAAATTCCTGATGGTAAGTCGTGGGCTTGAGAAAATAACCAATGAAACGTCTATAAATGTCCCACTTATTGAAAATCTGGGAATTGTAAATAAAATGAAAGGAATATGAAAAAGTTGAAATCTGATATCTGAACGAATATCCGATAAGCAGAAAATATTTCAACTGCAGAAAACGTATATCAAATATAACTGAAAATGCGCAAACAAAAAATAAACACAATATTGAACTAGATGATTTATCAATTCATGTGCCCTTTCGATGAATTCGACACTAAAAAAATTTATGAAATCATACAAATCTGCCGCTTTTCGCCACCGGAAGAAATTAGATCTGAAGTCTGAAGTTAAATTTGCTAAAGTTTAAACAAACCTGAAGTTTTAAGTTGAAAATATTAGTTGATGTAAGATTCTCTACATGATGAAAGTGTAACATATTTGTGTGTTTTTTCTCCTCATTATAACGTTGTTGAATATGCAAAACACGTAGTTTAGGCAATGAAAAAAGTGCCTCAATCGCTAAACAATATGTAAACCTGAAATTTTGAAAAATAACTCAAGAAAAAAAATGATCCGGTCTGTCGAGTTTAAAAAAAAGCAAATAAAACAACAACTACCATATATTAAATAACTCGAGAATCTTCAAGTTACTCAGCAAGTGATGTATATGAATTGTACTATTCATATATATAATTCGAATGTAAAATTAATAATTCCCCTGGAATTAATTTCTTCCTACCTATTCCCCTGGAAACAATTACCTAAGCCCACCCGTAATGAAGTGTAAAATTAATAATCGATGCAAATACAGTAAAAAATCAAAACCTGCCAAAGAGAGCACTTGGTATATGCAATTCATCGATGTTGGTCATTTGCTCAAGCAATTTTGGATCGATATCGCGTAGAATATGCTCATCATGGATGGCCAACTTACGGATCAATGGACATCGCCTTAAAATTGCCACCAATGGCCCCTTCTGCAATGTAAACAAACATCTCCCTTATCAACGTATGTAGTGTGCAAAATGAAACATCACAAATAATAAACGTATATTGGTTTCTTCATAAGTGACAGCTGTAATTTGTAAAATACTAATAATTAAATGACTGGCTGTCAATAATTCCGTGGAATAACGTTATTGAAATAATGAAATCAACTTAGCAAAAAATCAGCTCAAGAAATATTTTCAAGTGAAAAATGAAAAATTATTGACTTCTGAGGAAATAATTTATGAAACTATTGCAGTTGCTACTATGGAAATAACAGTATACGCATCATCGCTAAGGAGTTTTAATATTGCGAAGAAGCGCTTTCAGAGAGGAAGCATTTCCTTAAATACAATCAAAAAGACCCCTCAAATACAGTAGTATCGCATATTTTTGAACAATAGAGAAACTTTCAAGCGGAACTCTGAAAGGAAGTCACTCTAACAGTGGAATTTTTCGATCACAAACGTCGGACGGACTGAAAAGGAAAGACTGCAAAGTGGTTTCCTACATAGTTTTCCCTTTTATGGATGGGAATATATGATAATGCCACTTAAATGATGCTATTAGATGAGATACTTCAATATGTGCCCATTTTAATTCCTCACTGCTGCTAGCTCATATCAATTAAGACTTGTAATTCCCGCATAAAAAATAATCCGCAGGGAGTTCTCGTTTGTGCTCTGCAAAACTTCCAAGCCTTAAGCCATCAAAAAGGCAAATTTTGCGGCTGGAATTCGCCCAATTCCAAAAAGTGAAGCTTTCATGGTTCGTCTAGTCCTTTTTTTTAAATTCCTGGTTAAGGTGGTGATAATAGTTTGATTCAAAAGTCAGCTCTAGATTCTTTTCCAAGGAAAACATTATATAACAATTTTGGAATTCCCTTCCCTTGTAATAGTTCTTAACTAGAATGGATATCATAGAAACCGAAGCGTGGTCGTGATGTTGCATAATGTTTCCTCGAAGCAATTTCTGAATACATCATTCATCAAAAGTTAGCGTCCCTTCCATGAGAAGTATTACATCTACCGTTACCAAGCCTCTGATTAAAGCCGATAACTTCCTTTTCGGTTATTTATTTATACTGGCCTGGTATCGCATAGTGGAGGATGAAGCTGAATGCTTCTGTGAAGCGAAGCACTCGAATTCATCGTCCTAGCGTTTGTTGCCGATCATAATATCAGTGAGTGATCGACGTTGGGCAATCAAATCCACAAAACACCGCACTTGCGCAGAAGATTCTACCTACTTCCCCGCTTCTATTCGTTGCATAGAATGAAACGAAATGTTCGACCTCTCAGCCCGCCACCTCCCCCTTCCGCCATGCTTCCTTAGCGTCAGCCATTTGTCTTTTAATATTATGAAGTCAAAAGATGCATATAAAGTAGAAAAAATTTCCATTTTTGTGCAAAGATTATTTATTTAATCCTTGTCTTCCTTATATCTTCATTCATTAACTCAGATAAAAACATCTCAGAATTGAAAACAGAACTTAGGCACTTCTCCAACGTCTAAAGGAACTTGCTGAAAGCCGGAAGAGAGAGAGGACTCATCACACGAAGCGATGAGATTGTAAACAAGACTGAATACAGAATAAAGTGTAGGCATCTAGATATTAAACAAAGGCATAGCATCACTTGAGAAGAATTCTACGGCCGAAGAAGTCGAAGTAATTTCCCAGGAAAAAAGTGAAAAAGCATTAAAAATCTCGAAAACGATAAGCGCTAACAATCAAATCGGGACAAAATGGCTTCTCGACTTCCATAACGAAATCCTCGCCAGCCAACGAAGTGCCATTCAATCGTGCCGAACAATAAAACACATCGTCCCACTGAAATAATTGAAACATCATCGATATGAACGAAAGATGTGATAAAATAGCCCTTTTGTGCACAGAAAAACTTGACTGTCAAGTATGGCTTCTGAATGCCTGAAGAAGGATGTAGCAGGAAAGAGAAGATTGCGAGGGTTGGAGAGGTCTGCATAGATTGAACGAGAGGTCCTAGAAACTTCCAAGCTGTATGCAAGGATATTCCTCCTTTTCCGATCGCTCCCACATTATCCTTTGAATTCGGTAGTTCCGGAAGCTCTTCTCTCTCCCAACATACGTAGTTATCTGTTGAAAATCCTCGTTCCAAATATCTATGAATTTTCATGCGAAATTAAAGAATATTTACTTTTGAGAGATGAAACATAGACGGAGTTGAAAAATGACTGACCGTGAAAAAAAGTGATCGTAGGCGTCTATTGACCGATGAGAGATGAGCTCGTTCTTTCAAATCTAAATAATGGAAAATGCGCCTCACAACGTCATCTGATAGCCGATCGAACATTTCTGCAAGAGAAACTCAATTCGCCAAAATCGACCGAGTAGTTATTGTTATATAAGGCGTTTTTAGTATTTTTTACACGACTCTAAAGAGCTTCCCTATCATACATATAGAAAGAAGGCGATTTTCACCGTCACTGATTTTTCAGGCATAACCCTGAAATATTATATCAAACAAATATACAACGCTCTTTACTATAGCTTATTTTTATTCTACATCGTTACAAAAATAAAATGACGCGAATTTCAGCACAAATAATTATTGCTGCGTTCATCATTTTTTTTGCATAACCCATGCAGATTACAATGCCATATAATGGAAGTGCGTTGAAGTAGGAAATGAAGAACGTTTTGCACATGCAAATCACTTGATGCATTCGGAAAGTGTCACACAAAATTTTCATGCGATAATGGTGGACGATCTGAGGAAATTCGCTAACACATTGAAAATAGACTTCTTTTTCAAATAATTAAAAACGAGAGATCATACAATTTTTCAATAGCATAGGGTGTGGAAAAAATACGTGGAAGTGGCGACGAAAAAAAAACCGATAAGCAATGTTGCATGCTCAGTATTAATTTTTGAAGTTTCTTTCAGAAGCCAAAGAACCACGTACCGAAAAATAAAATTTTTTTTTTTAATTCTTCGAACAGGACGATGTTGTAGGGGTTAGAGGATTATGACGATGATTAAGGATCAACTTTATTGATTGTAAGATTAGGAAAGGAAAACATTCGAGAGAGCATGAAAACGGGGCATTTTCCAACTTATTACTTCTAACATATATAGACAGCATGTGAACTTATCTCGGAATCTTAACAGTTGTTATAATGCATACGTCAATCCGGCAGTGAACTCACGATCATATTGCACAGCGTTCTATACGATTAGATGACTCATCGTTTATACGGTGCCTGTATGTTTCATGTGATGATTGTTGTGGTGTCTTTATTTGCTCTTTTTTTGGTGCCACGTCAAGTAGAGCCCCTGATATTTTCCCCATCAGACATAGCATATTCTTTATGCACTCAAAAACTTTGTGCATGATGAAGGTCACGTATATGAGGACAAGGTCACCTATATGCATGTTGAAGGTCACGTATATGAGGACAAGGTCACGTATATGCATGTTGAAGGTCACGTATATGAGGACATTCACTGTAATTGCAAGTGGCAATAAATACTGCCTTATTGTTTCTTATAGCCATTAACAGAAAATAGGAAGGTGAGAAAAACAATGGAATTCTGAAAAAGAATAGTCATTTTGGAGTATCAATAGTTCGCTTTCTGATTGCTCTCGCAATAGTATTAGCGCATTGCGGATCCCAGAAATCTGTGAACGACAGACCGAGACCTTTGCAAATATATGAGTGCGACTGAGATGGAGAACGATTGTGGATCCTCCAAATTTTGAAGCCCTCATAAACGCTTTTCGTCGATCAAAATTACAAAGATTGAATAAAGGTAGCAAGAATTGATCAACATTAAGCGTTGTGCTATTTCACGCTTAAACTGAACAGCAGATCATATTTCAATCGTTTTATCGTAATCGTTCTATTTAGAAATTTTTTTATGGTATGTAGAGCAATAAGAAACATTCACAAATATCACACTGGTAACATTGACAAATACCGATTTTTTTGATTTATTAGTAACGATCGATATTCGCGGTGTTTTTCACAAAAACACCGGAAGGACATTTCATCATTTAATAATTCATTAAGGCATCGCATCATCTCGGCTATCTCATCGAGGAAACTTATTTCAAAGTTGAATGCCGAGCTCCTACCTTCGCTTAGTAGCCTAAATATTTGCCGGTGTTTTTATATTTTTGCCCACTTTCTGGGAACTCAGATTTTCTCGTCAGCCTTCGAATTATTCGCTCATGGAACGATTTTTTTTTTAACTCATCGCTCCAAGGAGTTTTTTTTTTTGAAGGCAACACTTATTTGCAAATGATAAATTCATTGACGTGGAAAGGAGCATGATTTCGCCACGTGTATTCGTCAACTACAATGCTTCCTTTTGCAAGGTGATAAAGGCTCTCATTTCTTTACTTTGAAATTTTCATGTATTTTTCTTTGGCCTTTATCTTCTCTATTTTAAGACAATTCAAACGTTAACTATAGAAACTTCGAGTGTTTCAAAAAGTGGAATTAAGCTTTTCAATTAAAATATTCGAAAAAAATTAGAAAATTAAAAAAAAACTTTCCCACTGCATTGGCATCCTTCGCTTATTCACTTTTATGCTGAATCGCTCACACCCGAAATCTATGTGCATCTCACCAAAATTACATACCTTAATTCCAAGTGGACAACTTTGAACGGAGCATACAACCGCTCAATTTAAAATCACAAGCGATAAATAACTCTAATGAACCACGAATATCGATAGAAGATATGAGAAACATGATGATCGCATTAAAATATTAGAATCATTTTCCATATAAGCGTAAATTTTGATCCTTAAAGCTCTTTATATTTTTCAATCATAAAGGATTATAGATTACGATAACAGAACGCATCTTTAATGCTTTAATTGAAACGTTGATAAGTTGATAATATCACAAACGGAAAAGAGAAATTAAACTACAATTTTTTTCCCCTCATTTCAACGCATGTTTTCTTCTCTATTTTTTGCATAGACAATTTTTTTTTGATCATTGCAGTCTTGATTCGATTATCTTGTACGATGTTATGCCAATATTTCCACTGAAATTTTCTGACTTTTGAAGCATTTCTCTTTTTTTTCAGTAGAATTTGTGAGTTCGAAAAAAAAAATTTTGAGTTGGTAAATAAAAGATGCATAACATTTAATTATGTTATTTCTTATAAAGCAGTATGATGATTCGTCGAAAATTTCTACGATCTTTTTATGCATGAATACAACGATTAATGCGACCAATGATTAATATTAACTCATAAGATCTGCGTAGAAAGCACAAATAATTTCTTTTTAATATGGAATATTTCAGGAAAGGATTCGCTCAGGTTTCTTTAAAGTGCTTAGCATAGAAATTTAAATTCTACGCTCTCATATGGATGTAAGCAATCTGAGTGGCTTAAAAAAAATGAAAAGACGTATAAAGAATATCCACATGAAATGATGGACCTCAATGTTTCAGTCATCGCATTATCTACATAACTTTGACTATAAAAGGTGAAATAAATTTTAAAAAAATGCTTATTCCTAGAAACTTGACTTTTATATAAACCTAAGTGAGATACTAAGTCATTGAATCAAATGTACCAATTCGAGGTGTAAATTTTGTGAATTTTTCGCTCAAAAATTGTCACTGATTGGTAAAAATTTCTAACATTAGTATAAAAGGTGATCAAAATGTGAAATTTATTACTTCTATTTTCTTTATTGCACAACTTTCACTTCTCTAAGCTTCCAAGTATTGCATTTTATTTGAATAAGGATCTAAAAAGTTCAAATATTGTGCTTAAAATATTTCTATCAATCTTTTTTCTTATATATTCTATGGTTTTACTTTGTAAATAATTGTTGACGTTAGAATGCAAATCAAAGCAGCTATCAAATAACTAAAAATCTTCAAAGTGTAATATATAGTAGGAAAAGCCATGAGGTATTTATATGGCACATCGCTTTATACAGATAGAAATCAATCAGGTAATGCATAAATGTAGCACACCGGTACCCAGCCAGTTGTACCTTCCGAATTTCGGCATTGCCACCAAACGTTTTTCTGCTGTAGAACCTGCAAATAGAAATAAATTAAAGAAAATCTTCAGTGGACGATAAGCAATGTAAGTTATATAGATTTTAACCGTATACGTCACTTTTTCAATTATATGCTTTAAGGTGATTAATAGAATTGAATAGATAAGGATCTTTTTTCTTGAATAATGACCTTTTTTTTTTCTTTCAACACTTGAAGAGGAACATCAAGACAAGGAATTTTTTTTTAAATTTTATCCCCATCAGTGTGTTAAAGTGTTCCTTGAAGTCGTTAATTGGGTGGTCATGTGAGCGCATACTCGTTGATTCCTCTATGGACTGTTTAATGGTAATTTAACGATTGTTGTGCCCATAAAGACATTTGAACTGTGATCATTGACATTCATGAGAAACATCCATATGAGACTCATAAATTTTATGATGCATTACGATGTTAATAGTGCTAAGTGTACAGTAAGTTTACATGGCAATTAATGCAGAATGTTTCCCATTAAGTGGTGTATTTTGTAGTTCCTTTTAACAGACAATATACGATTGAATTATGCAGTGAAATACTATTTTTTGTTACATGAAAAGATTTTAGGTCGAAAGGTATTTCAAGTAAATCTGAGGGAACATAAAAAGGTCGCCATGACAAGCGGTTATCACCAGAGCACAATTTCAGGCCATTTTTTAAAGGTAATTTATAAGAAATAGAAAATTTTTCCGACTAACATGTCATAAGAGGGAAATGAAGTGACCTGCAATTAAATGATATGAACAATTGTTTTCAACGATTGCTTAGGTGACTATGAAGAAGTAAAAACCTGTATGATTTCGCCTTGTTTAACACTGAGTTCAGCATCGTTAGCACCTTCGAAATCCTGAAGTGCTTGTGCTCTTAATTTCATTTCCGGTGAAGTTTGCTCCGTTTGCGCCGAATCTTCTTGCGTTGTCTCAATTTCCTCCCTATAAATTTTCTTCTTGAATTAGATGAATCTTTGAGCGAAAAGATGTTGATGAGCTAACCGCAAAAGAAGAAGTTTTCAATACCCACCCAATCTAACCTTCTTTTCCATCGTAAAAAAATTCCTTTATTTTCTTGTTAGATCAAAAAAATTTTTCTGCGTATTTCAATAGTGCATTAATGCATTTTTACATAAAACACATAGCAGTGTTAAGTGAATCCATGCATGTGATGCTTGATTTGACTTTAAAAAATGTTTAGTATGAATAGTGAAACCGGTAAGAGTAACTAACTCAGCAGCTCGCGAAACATATTCATCAAGTAGTTCCAATTCGGCAAGAACATCTTGCTCTAGTTTTTCAAACGCTTTACCGTTAATGACTGATGATTCGGACGCTTCTTTATGTGAATGTCTGAAAAAAATTCTTTCACTAATTTGAATTATTAATTAAATCATAGTGTATTTATTGTTTTATTTACACATTGGAATTTAATATATACCTTTCAAAGAAGATTTAACGAGATGAATTCTTGTTTCAGCTTATTTGGCATGATTTTCCACGTTCTTCTAAGAGCATTAAGCAGATTGAAACGGAAAATGGGAATGACAAAAAAAAATGTTTTTGGTATGATTTCAATCCGAATAAAAGAAATTTTAATTTTGGGGTTTTTGAGGCGGACTGAGGATACCAAATGCTCTTTCTGGTTAAACCTATGAAATTGCTTTAGAAATGAGCGTTGCCTGAAAATTTCCATATCGTATTCGAGTATTAAATGTTGATCTATGATCACTCGAAATTTGCATATAAGATGGAATATCTCACACAACCGACTATATAGATATCAATTATTGCTATCCATATAATACCACTTTCTATTCTAAATATTACGGTAAGCAAGCTTTCGTTTTTGTATTTTTATCGATGAGAATGCCCTTAGAGGTGAAAATTTGCGTAAATATCAATCGTAATCGCATTCAAGAGAGCAAACAACGAGAAAAACAGCAGCAATTTTATTTGCTGCCGAAAACTTCATAATAATAAAAAATAAATAAATTATTGCTGATATTCTTTTGCACTCTCTATAGAGAAATCAATAGAGTATAGCACACAGAACGCTTTATCAATAACACCTATGTGACAATCAACGCTTCTCCTTTTCTCTTCTCTAGTGAATTAATTGTAGAATTGATGAATTATTGGGCATAAGATGGAGGATCCTGCTCTTCGTTATTGCTTTGCGGTTGGCATGATAAAAGTGAATAAGTGGCTCTAATTATATCGATGCCACTCATTAAGTAATTTTTTTTTTTAATCTAATCTTTTTTTTAAATACAGGCAATAGTATATACAGCAACTATCTTCTGAGACATTTTGCGCTAACATTTGTAGATGACGATTCAAGATTGAAAGTGCTTTTTGAAAAAAAAAAATTTAAATTTCTTGAAATGCAAGATGGTAAACAATCATAGCTTGTTATTTGCCTTCAGCATATTGCATTTACATTTTCTGCTGATCAAAACTGCACTACATTTGAATATTTTCTGCATTGAATTTATATGAATAAAATAATGCATCAATAATGCCCATTTATAACATTCTACCCCCAAAAAATTGCTACAAATTACATTGTTATATTAAATATAAGTAGGTGAAAACTAACTTCGTTACTTCAGCAGCTTCTGCTAGCGAAATTTGCCCTTCATCCATCGCCTTGCAAATTGGACATTTTTCACAAGACCTGAATCAACAATGAATTTATTTTGTGCATAGTGGCAGCAATATGAATTGAATACAAATTTATAAGTTATATGTGAGTATTATATATATATATATATATATATATATATATATATATATGCGAATATAAATAAGTGAATGAATACGTGGATATACACTGAATACAGAAAAAAAGAACACATCTGAAAGGCTCCCTTCAGTTCTTTCGTTTTTCAATTTTCTTTCAGTCGTAAAGAAAATTTTTTACTTTCCAAGTGTTTCTTCGAAAATAAAATTGCTTTTCAAAATTGTAATTATTTGTCATTTCACAATACAGCGAATATTTTCCGCTCGTGGAATATTTTTAGCACTTTCAAATTCCAAATTATACGTTGGTCGATAAATTGCTCTATCACGCCCAAGTGGTTTCTTATCTAATAAACAACTATTTTAGATGCTGCTATCAAGTTGAGTTTAGTTTGTTGCCACCATTATTTGATGCTAACCGATGATTATCACTGATATGCACTTTAGCATCACTAACATAAAAAATTTAACGACTCTAGGCAATCATTTGAGATGATTGTATTGTTGATTGCAAACCACCAATTTCTAGCCTCACTTTTTATGACATCATGCTTGTTGAATTTACATAAAACGAACTTCTAAGAGTAAAAAAAAGCGATTACTTGAACGAGTTGAGCGTATCAAATTGGCGATGATTAGCGACATGGCGCCTGAATGCTAAATTATCACCTGCTCCAATTTCTAAAAAAAAAAATTAAAATTTATTTTACGAGTTTTTTTTCAGTTCACTTAAATTTTGAAGGCCCAATTAAAATTCAAATAATACAAAAACAGTTGAAATTTTCTGAATTAAAGCTGATTTTATCTATGGAGTCGTTTATCGGATTTGCGAGACAAGTAGAGAACTTCACTGAATAATGTCGAAGTTTCTAACTGAAAGTTTTTAAAATTACTTCAAATTTCCATCAGACTAGCCATAATAACCTGTAAACATTAGATCCTGCAATCTAAATGAAAGAATTAGTTCCTTTCTTATGGTACTGGTTTGTCAAACAATGTGAATTGGGATTCGGTTGTTCGATGATATGTATTTCCTCATAAACCCTCATTTTTACCTACCCATTTTGGGAAAAATGCACTCTTGCATGGTCTGCTTGCTTGATTCCTGCTATCAAGGTGTTAGAGAATGTCCAGAATCTTTAGCCTGGTATCACTGAAATATTGCAGGCTCAAGTTTGGCTTGATTCTTCGGTACAAAATTATGTTCGTCTTTCTGACATCAGTTTCAGAAATATTTCGATTTGATCCTCTATGTGGTCGACATGCGCCTCAGTCTTAGCTCGCCAAAATCAGTTTCACCACAACTAATGTTCTGCATAGTTTCAAGTTTTTTAGTATGCGAGTTTGGAATCAGCTTCTCGCTGATATCTTCAATACGCCCACCCCTTCAGCTTTGAATCTATAGCTGAGTCGCTCAGCTTCCACACTATTGCTGCTCTTGCGCATTAAATGTCTATTCACCTTAATTGTAGCTTTGGGAACGCTCTGCTCCTTGATGTTCATGTTTACATACTTTTGTATATTTTCTCACTTCGAGTGGCTCGAATAAATAAGTGCATGAATAAATAAATGAGTGAATGGATAAATATATAAATAAATAAAATTACAAGGAACTGGTCAAATCAGAACTCACTTCCAGCGCTCAGCTCGGAGCTCACGGCAAGTGGTGGCAAAACAGGAACACCGCCAATTGCCCGAATATAGTCGCCCATATTCTTTCGAGGTGCTCGTTCTGGCTGTTTTGGCAGCATGTCAATTCTGTATTCGTATTCGCTCCCTCGTACTAATGTTTGCGGCGGTGACGAATGAGCTTGTGGTAGACTTGTTTGCGGAGGATTTTGTAGCGTACCCTTAGCCGGTAGCGTTGTCTGTTGTGAAACAGGTGACGATTTTTGAACACCATTAAATGAGTGCTTTGCAACGTCGCGAGAAGCTGTTTGGACCGTAAGTGTCGCTGGCGGAGTTTGATGAGGGGATCGCTGTACGGTAATCTGAGACGATATGCCCTCTGAAATGGATGTCGGCGAAATCTGTTGGCCTTCAAACGAAGGAATAGTCTCGTAAGCAGGGGAATCTGGAGAGTTAGCCGGTGATAAGTGCTGATGCGGTGAATCATGCGATGAATTAGATGTGTTCCTGTAGAGATGTTGATGTGAGGCATCGCGCGATCCAAGTGTTTGAGGTGGGGTGGTATGCGGTGATCGATGATGCACATTATCGTGGAGACCACGGTGTGCGGCATCGCGTGATGCAGTCGTTGGCGGCTGTTGAACCGAACGTTGTGGTACTTGTGATGAGCCTCCGTAAGACAAAGGGCGTGTAGCAACGCTTCCTTGATTAGCTCCATAGCGCAGCAAGCTTTGTTGTGTTTGAGTGTTCTGAGGTGATCGGCGTAGCCCACGTGGAGGAATGTTTTGCGCGGCCGCTGATTGCGAGCGGAGAATGGCTGTCGAATTTTGAAAACGATCTAGAGAGGCACGACCCCCAGAACCGCCATCTTTCATGACGCTGCTGCTTCCACGGAGGTAACTCTCATCAGGTGATCCAGGCGGAGGATACGATGGCTCTTCCGTAATGTTAAAATCGTCATAGTCTGGTGCTGGTTCATAAATGCGACCCACCTGCGAAGGTAACCTGCAATCACACCATCAAATAGAGAATTAGAAAATTTCTGCATTATAGTTGGGGAATTTCGAATTGAAAATTCTGCCAATATGCGCCTTTCTTTGCGATCAGCATAATAGTGAGGCTATGCCATCGGAACGTTTCCTTCGGGAAACTCTGAAATTTTGTATATTCCCTCCAAAATGATAGCTGAAATTCAAAAAAAAAATTGTTGCGGTGATATACATATATACGCATTATAGGCATTTATTCTTCATTCGCCTATCGTTATGCAAAAAATTCCTCAAGCAGAGCCAATTTGTACAGATAGAAGGAAAAGTCTACATTGTATATCTAGTACAGATCTAGATCTTCACATGGCGCAAGTCATATTGTAGAATAATGTTCACTGTAGTTATGTTTCTTATCTACTTTGTAGATGGAAAATACCGACCAATGTTTTTTTTTTGATGCAGTGTTTTTTCTTCCTGGTTGTGAATGAAGACGGATACCTTTGAAGAGCGGATGGACCTTTCTTGCAAACAATGCGTACTGATAAATCTTTTAAAGTCGATCAACGGAGACATGAAGCAGGAAATAAGTCCATATATACCGTTTCTCCAATTTTGTAGTATTAGCTATTACGGATAGTGAGTTAATATATATATATCGGTCAAAGAAACCTTTGAACGCTCGCTCACCAATATCATTCCATCCTACAGTACATCGAAATATGCCCATTGAAAAATTACTGTAAAGTGAAAACTGTATCGTGGAGTACGCCTCAGAGGTTTATTGGTTACTAGGAATTTTCAATCTACTTGAACGCTTACTAGATAAGTTTTTTGAGCGTTTCAAGTTTTTTTTGTTTCTCAAAATTTTTCAAAACTTTTTCCTCCAGATTTCGTCATTTAAGTTAAAAAATTCTATATACATATTTTTGACACAGTATGGCTTACCTGTTCATTCTGGACTCCGTAGTTCGTTGCATCTTGCTTAATGGTTCACTTCACCGGGGCAATCCGTATGGGTCCTGTTCGAATGAATTGTTTTTAAATCTAAAAATTAAATCTTTCACGAGATTGAAATTGAGCCGCATTTTTTGCACTGACAAATACGCAAACATACAGTACGTGTACACACAGACATACGGCAGACACATATGTGCTGACATATGAGCAAATACCCATAGGCACAAATAGGTGCATGTTTATATGCGTTAATGTGCGTGCAAGTGCGTTCAAACGTTCGTCACCAGCATGTTAGGATCTTTGAATTCGATGAATGACCACTGTTCTGGCTATGGGAAATGAAACACTGAGGTAAATAGCCATTTTGCTTTTAAAATATAATAAACTCGACCAGTAATTCGTCGATTCGATTCCTTCTCAAATGCCTGAATATGTTATATTCATCATATTGACTTAAGGAGGATGATCCCTGCTTAAATTCTTATATCTACTCAATCGTAGCATAGAAAAGTTAAAGTAAAGTGGTCAAATTCGAAAAGGAAACTGAGAGATGAAAAAGTGATGAGTTTTATGCTCGTTGCTCTTTTTTTTTTTTACGGAAAATAGCTCATGCAGCAATTCGCTTAGAAATCATAATCAATACCCATTTATGAGTCAGCAAAGAGGATATATCAAAGTAAACGATGTTTTTCGAGAAAAAAGCACTATTGTTGTGAAGCAATCAATGACAGGAAATGCGAAAATTAATGGCCGTCTTATGAATAACGCTTGAATATTGCTCACAAAAGATGTGATTTTTGAGGGAAAATAGTTTCCATAATTTTCTTGGCTAATGTGATTTATAAATAAGCTTAAGCTTCGTTGGAGAGTTTCAGCTACCTCATCAGATCTAATATTGGTGTCAATTTTATAATGCAGCAGCCATTCCAATACTATTGTGATATTCGAGTGTTATTGCGTTTAAAAATGCTTAAAAGCTGAAATAATTAATAGCACCACAATAATAGAAAATGAGCATAAGATGAATTGCATACAAAAGATTAACTTTTGCAATGGTTTCTATGTTGTTTGATGTGCAAGTGAAACGTTTAGTCAATGTTGGGCTTGCAATAGCTCGCTTATCGACATCGCTCTGAGCGAAAATGGTGACAGAGTTTTATGAAGATAACGATTGTACTGATTTCTCACGTTTTTTTCTCACATCATGGCCAATGCGTTCCTATGATCGGTAAAACTTCGAAGGCTCGATTATGAAAAATTGATAGAACGATATAAAAATTTGAGATGATAGTTATTTGAATGATTTAATGAATTTTTTATGCACTATGGGGGAGTTTATTTTATATTGTGGTCGTATCAGCATTATGTACAAAATGCTACCGAAAAGAAGCTCGACTACGTTTGCAAATTTTGAAGTAATAGTTACTCAAATTTGGCTTTCATATAACAACTTCACTCAAATTTTGCCTCAATCAATTTCTACGAGTCTATTTAGATCGTCAATCCCAACGGTTCATCACCCACCATATTTTTCTGCTTAATTCATCACCTAGAGATTTAGGAACACTTCTTTTGTCGGAAAAAATAATGCAAGATTTTGTGCAAAAAAAAAGGGAAACCGGCTGATAGAATAAAGAAGTTTAGTTGCTAACGAAAAAGGTGGAAGTACTACTCTATTCGTGAAGTGATGTGATTGTGCTTCTTGATAGATTCATGCTTTCAAGTTTTTTATCAAATATGCTCTCATAATATCTTCTTTAAGGTCAGCAAAATCGTGATTTTTTGAACAAAACGAGAATCACGCCAAAGACGAGGCACGGCAATATTGGTGGGCTGCTATCAATATTGAAAAATTATTGAAAAGAAACGAAAACTCAACACTATAAAAGTGAAAATATTCTCGAAAATATCATTTTGCAAATCGTACTCTTTACGTCCTTCAAATACAGTAGAATTTAAAGCACCGGAAACTGTAATCGCAAGGAAAACGCATGGAGTGCAATATTCAACAAAAATTTGCATATGCTAAGCAGTAGCAATTTTTCTATGCTCACATCGCATAATTTTATGTTACAGAACTCAAATCCAGATTGATTTTTGGTGATGAACACTGTTGCAGAATTTTCGAAAATTTTTCGCTAAGGTTAACTGAGATAAATTCGTTTCATTTAAACGCGATAAATTGTTTTCATCGTTATTTACTCTTTTAAAATATAATTGTTATTAATTAAAATCAAAGTATAAACTAATTTATTCGCTTCGTAGCCTCATTAGTTGTTAACACAACTGCATTGTGCTCATCAAAACTACAAACCAGCATGTTGTTAGTAAATAATGTGGGACTGCATTTACAACATGAGTTTCGACAATAGTTTCGGCAATATTAAACGAAAGCTTCAGCTGAGTCGATTTCACTGAGCCACTTTCCTTACAAATTTAAGCAATCCAATCATGTTTTTATATGACTTTGCGCTTACGCATTTGTAAAGAATATTATTAATTCACATATAAAGCCATAAATTTATAAGCAATAAATTTCATCACTCTAGCTTTTTGTCTGGATTGCCTTACAGACATATAGACGCATATATATGCACGCACACACATGACACCGTACTGATATATGAAAAAGAAACAACGAATATAACAAAATATGTCATCACGATGCATAATCTTATAAGGACGATAAGTAAAAAAAGATAAAAAATTGTTTAGATATCTCATAACCGGCGAAAAAATTTTTATCAACATTGTTTGTTATATCTTAATGATGGAACACTTTCACTTATCCATATGTTTCCTATCCAGAGATTCAGAGATTACTCAATCATAACCGACACCTTTTAGCTGCACAGTTTCTTAGGCAACCTAGTAGATTATTTCAGTGTTTCATTGAGTGTTTTAGAAGATTTTCTTTGAAAAAGTCTCCGAATTTATAGAGAATGCTATTCGTGAAGAAAATCTCCCTACAAATCAACGACAGTCGGAGATTACAAACGAAACAATCATAAAACTTCACTAAATAGAACTTCTGCTCATCAAATGTTATACATTCGCTAATATATATTGTGATTGTAAACGTTTGCAAAGTTTTGTTCGTCAAAATCTTATATATATATATATATATATATATATATATATATATATATATATATATATATATATATATATAATGCATCCAAATAACATCCAAATAATACTTCTGTTAATAGTAAGTTGAAAGACGATATAACAAACTCCTTGGATCTCGTTTCAAACTAATATAAAAAGTTAAATTTCGAGGTAAAAAAATAAATGACTCAGATAAAATGCTCTAAAGTGATTTCCAGGAATATTTATCGAAAGCGCTAACAGTAAGAGAAGTAAACTGTTCGAAATAATCCACGAATATCTGAGTATACTGCAATAAAACATTGAAAACGAAATGCAACAATTTTGAGAGAGCGGCCTCGAAGAGTACAGATTGCAGCAATAGTGGTGATGGCGAATGACTGCTCGGTCCGTAGTTATCACTGACTTCTGATTGGGTGCGCAGTCAAATTCTAAAGCGTTATCACAATGTTACTGCCGATATTTGTGTTCCCAATGATAAACACAAAAGAGCACACTTCAATCATGCAATAAGTACTTCATCTTTTCTTGAAGCTAAAACTATTGGATATTAAATATAATAAATAGCTAAATAAAACTTGATAAATACTTTTTATAACAAATACCTCATTGTGTAAAGTTGAATAATATTTACACTCAACTGATTGCCGATCCTTCCAATTTGAAATCTTCCACTATGATCACCGACTCATTCATTTGATCTTTTGCATAAGAAGTCGAGATGCAAACAAAATAGATGAATTGAAAAGTGGGAGAATAATCTAATCACGAATTTATGTTTAAGATTCCAATTTCAAATAAATGCCGAAAGAAAACTCTTCCATAAGCCTATCACTAAAAATTGAAGTCTGAGCGAATTTAATAGTGAATTTGATTATTTAAAACGTGAGACTTTATAGGATCGAAATGCCTTGTATCGATAAAGATGCTCCTAAATTTCTCATTTAGTACGCCATCCTTGCTTGAAACTATGTAGATGAAGAATTTTAGTGAAATGCTTTTCATATTAAATTCTACTTTTTTATCAAAATTTCAACCGTTGAGCAACATTTGTGCAATGCAATGGAATTATGAATTTGCAAACATTGCATTATCCTTATTCCGTGAAGCCTTAAATCTTCATATATTTCTTCATATATTTTTTTCAGCATCCTCCTCTTCATTTCACATATTTATTAACTTTCACATATAAAATACACTTGATACTACGGTATATAAGGAAATATGAAGAAGCCAATGCAATACAAGTCATCAAGAGATTCTAGTCATCAACTCGTCAAATGATTGCATTGTGATTTAAGTTTGACGAAGCACCTACGCTAATCGCAATGTAGACGATCGTAGATATAATCTCGGCAGCAATTGAGCATAAGCTAGCGTATCGTCTTGGCACATAATAACGATGAGAAATATTTAAAAGCTCCATAACACTTTAAAGAGCCGTCGAATGACCCAAAGAATATAAGCCTAGAATTAAATTTAAAAAAAAAGAAACGTCACCTTCATACGCAAATAAATTTAGTATCTATGATACATTTTTTTGTAGCATTGGTGCCATAGCAGATGTCTTAAGAAAGCATCGACCGTTAATCGACGTAACTTTGTTAACGAATGTTGCAATATTGTGATCTTTTCTCAGAAAGTGCAACAAAAAAACATATTGAGCTCAATGCCGAATCTAACAATTACAAGTCCTCCTATTTACTCATTGAATATTGACGCTTCAGACGTCGGAGTTGTGAGTATGCTTTGTTCTACTCGAGCATTAACTTCATGTAAGTTTATATTGTGATATGAGGAGAATGGAATTTAAAATATGCAAACGCTGAGTTATGCATGCTATAACTTAATGGTATGGTAGAATACCGTCTCGATAGAATTAAAGGGACTTCTGCTCAAATCACAAGGTGATATCAGTTGTTGGACCGATTGTCTATGCAAATATTTCCTGCAAGAGAACAAAATTTAATGACAATCGATAACGAGAGGTTTTTTTAGCCGATTTCACCGTGATACGTTATATTCATCAGATTCAAAGAAATCGCATCAAAGATAATAAAGGCGGAAAAATTCATTGCCATATACAACCGCGTTCATTAGTCTGTAAAAGAATCGCTATTCATCGTTGCACCTTCCAAATGATAGCAATAATAGCAAAAATTTGTTTCATAAAACGATCATTACAATGAATACAGATCATTCAGCCATATGTTATTATGACAACAAATATCCGCATCACTCATCGACCATTAATGATATGCATCTCATATTCCATGCAAGTCTTAGTTTAACGTTCTTCAAGTGATCAGTAGGGATGATCAAAACCAAAGTAAAAAAACCTAAAATCAAATGATTTTCCTAAGGTCGAGTGATTTTGTGATCAATCAATTTCGCGTGAACCAATTTCTTTCATAAAACGATCTGCACCATCATCGAGGTGGTATAAAGATGCTCGTTTTTGGCCAATGATCATCGCTGCTCGTTCGTTCAGTAAGCCGACATCTCGTTTAGTTGCTCAGGTGCTTATAATTTTGTCGACGTGTCCAGTTTTAGATCTCGATAATATAAAATTTTGTTATATGGGTATAGAGAAGTTTTTTCCATCGTAAAGCGATCTAAAAGGGTAAAAGGTTATGCATAATAATTATGAGCACAAAATATGATCTCTAATCAAGCGCTGTTCCATTTCACAATAAGCGATTTGTCGACGATAGAGTGAATCATTTGTTGTTCCAGCCGTTTTGCAGCGCTTTTTTTCTCAGCAAGTTTTCGGGACAAATGCCAACCTCAATACAAGTACTGAATCTTTGAAGCTCACGAATTTAGCGTCTCTTGTCCGTTTTATCAAATTTTTATTGAGTTTTGAATAATTCGGCTCATTTTCAAAAATATTTCACTTTATTTGAGATATTACAGCATAGAGTTTTGATGGTCCGTAAAAATTGCTTTTTTATTGCTACCATAAGCTATAAAATGCCTTTCTTCTTTAAATGCGCAGCCCAAGCTGTGTCATCATGTGTCTCCCACTATCCTGACATTTTCTATCTTTAACAACCTTTGAAGTTTCATTCCATGTAGCCATACAACATAAAGGATAAAATTATGTAAGTAATCAAAAGTATTTTAAGACTTCATAAATCAATAAATTCCATGGATGAAAGTTTTCAGACGTAAGGATGTAAATTTTTGGAAATTTTAGAAAAATCTTCCACCAATAAATATAACGGAAGTAGCTTCCGTCTAAAGTTTTCGTTCCTTTAAGACAACTATCTTCAGCAAAACAAAAAAAATGTATGAAATCTATCGACACGTTGACGCTTCTCAATGAGCGAATGCGGCAATTTCCTCGATATCAACCTCAAAATTTTTATTTCTTTTATGAAATCATTTTTAACATGCTCATACTCGTAAAACCGTTCAAATGAAATTTGATTGCGGTTGAAGTTTTGATTGCAAGAAATTTAATTGCAATTTTCGTTGGTTTATTGGATAATATAAACATTAATAAAACCCACTTCCTAATGAAATTGGCGATGAGGGTACCAAAGGTTTTGATTTTACACAATATTCAATATAAACTACATTTCTGTTTCATTTCTTGACACAAATCCTCATCGATCGCATTGATATCACGAATTAGTTTCTTTTATATGTAAGCATTCAACAGCTTTAATAGAAAATTTTCTCGTATTGCAATGAATATGCATCGTTACTCCATCAGAAATTGCAACGCTACCCATGCAGTCAAAAGAAAACCAAATGCATTAAATATGACCACAAGGAGGTCAAACATTAAGCGTAACGGAAGCTTAATCAGCAGGGAATTGAAAAAGCGTAGGCCACCAGTGGATAGCATATAAACTGAATTGGGTCGAGCATGTTGGTAGATTAAAAAGGATACCGATTCGATAAGAAGAAGAATGCTTCGAGCGAAGAATTTCTAACAAACTGTTAGAAAAATTTTCGCTCCAAATTTGATCAAAATGCAAGAGGATTGCAATGAAAGAACACTTAAAAATCTTCATTCATATGGGTGGAAAATAAAAAGTGACTAAAATATGGATATATGAATAGGAATTAAAGAATTAAGGAATTAATCTTCGCTTCTATTGCTGCATTTCAGGTGAACGGCAACACAAACATTTTTTGTTTTTACCTGGCAATAGAAATATGTGAAGATTGGAGGGCAAATCCATCTAATTCTCATTGCTCCCTCTGTTGGTCAAAAATGCAAATAATCGTTGGTTGCAAAATTTGTTCGATTGTGATGCTATACTCTCGAGGTAGTACACACTAGAGGTATCGATTTTGTATGGTAAGGTGTAACGGACCGAACACAGTCTTTTGCTTATCGACAGTGTTGGCAGTGCGGATTGCTATGAGAGCTCTCAGCAAACAGTACGCATTCCGTTGCTTGACTAGCACGTTCAGCGGTCTACATTCATCGTCACCTTCAAATCGCTTCATCAATCGTTCATTCAGTTATTTATTTCTCATATTCATTCAATATTTAATGAATCGTATCGTACCCACAATAATACGATATTTCTTTATGGAATTTATTCAGTTTTGTTTGCATCTCGATAAATGATTTAATTAGTCATAGTGAAAATATTTTGTTTAGGAAGCAGGTGAGATTATATATATATATATATATATATATATATATATATATATATATATATATATATATATATATATATATATATATATATATATATATATATATATATATATATATATATATGGATATAGATATAGATATAGATATAGATATAGATATAGATATAGATATAGATATAGATTATAGATATAGATATAGATATAGATATAGATATAGATATAGATATAGATATAGATATAGATATAGATATAGATATAGATATAGATATAGATATTTGCATGGAAATTCCCCATATGAAGGTAATGACCTTCTAATTTCAGTCTGCTCTTCATGATTCTTTTCCCATTGGAAAACTTGACCTAAAAGTGTGTTTAAATTGCCTTAGTCTATTCAATAAAGGTGTTTAAGCTGCTCTTTTTCACATCCTTAATTCCATCAAATCTTTATGTGTGACATTAGCTTTATTATTTCTCCATTCCCAATAATCATTTACCTCCCTGCTTTCTCAATTCCTTTCCTCTTGTAAGCATATGCAATTTTATTTATAAAATATGCTCATTTGATAAATATTCACATAATTATTCACTTTGTTCAATAGTCACATCTGAAAAAGCTTTTGCATTTCATCTTTCTTAACGTTAAATATTTTTATGCGTTTCAATCAATATTCAAAGAGATATGGAATTGGACACTTCTGTAGCTAATAGGAAATTTATCAATGAATATAGACGACGTTTTTTTATTGACAGAATCATAAGGCTAGTTTATATCGATTCATTCAAGCGCAGCAACCAGATAGTGGATAGTTTTTACATGAAAGCAACAACTCAAATATCTAAATCATATAATATAGCCAAATGAAAATTTCTTCTTTCATCAATCATTTCGAATGTATTTTTGTATACGATTATTAAGGCGATTGACTACTAATAACGAATAGGAATTATTTCAAAAAAGTAACATTTTGTAGATTGAATTAAATTCAAATTATGCCGATCGAATTAGCTGGGCTAAAATTATTGTGCTGTTCTAAGCGAGCTGCTTAAATAATTTAAGTAAAACAAGTGAATTGCCTGAGGCTATTGAGATTCTGTCAATGTCGATATGCTTCAATGGATATGCTGTTTCCTCAAGCATATGTTGGTTTTTTTTTTTTGATGTCGCTGTTGGTGCATTTAGATATGGAGTTAATTGACGCAAATGCTCGTATTCATGATTTAGTCATTATGAATAAGCTGACATTACTGCTTCAATCTTTCATTCACTTGATAATCGAATAAACAATCAGAAGAATTGATGAAAATTCATTATGCGCTTTAAGTAACTTGGATACATGCTGAAGCAATAGTTATTATCCCGCAAAACTTTATATTCAACCAAGGGGCTTACTATTTCGAATCTAAAAAGGCATCTAAATTTAAAGCAGATTTTTATTTGCGGATTTTCAGGAAAAGGCCTTATTCGTAAGGAAGAAAAGCCAAGCTGAAGGAGAAATCATGCAACGATGAGTTATGCAAGAAGTTGGCAGTACTAAGAAAGGCTTTATTCGGAAAAAAAAGGGGATAGAAGGGCTAAGTGAACTGCCATGTTCGTCTTGAATAATTAAATTTGCGGGATGACCACTTTTTTATGAGAGTCGTTGCAAAATACCTGGAGGAAAGAAGTCAGATGCAATAGAAGACTATCAATAGAGTGCTATTCCCGAGGGCTCAAATAAATATATGATCGGCTAGTTGGCTGTTCTAAATAATCAAAGAACTACCCTCCGACCACGCTTGTATCCATAGAGGTAAATTTATAGTATATACGGTGCGTAATTCTAATGCTTCACTCCTATAGAACGTTTCTCTTGGATATTTATTTATTTCATTGTATCGACGAATGTTTACTTGTACTTTCATTGTATGCTGGGAAAAAAAATTTTTTTTCCTTGCAGATATACTCTGGGGAATTTTGAAGCATATTTCTAGATGGGATCCGAATATGTGAGATCGATCCATGGAATTATCACCGCCGCACAAGTGGTATGATTAAAAATTGCCCGTTCTTATGTATTGATGAAGTTTTAATTCGGAAAGGTGAAAGATATTGTGCTCAATTGTGCTCTTTATTGTGCGTCAATTGGCGTTTTTAGTTGATCAAAAAAAAAGGGAATAATATTAGTATTGATTTGTAAGATATTTGCGAGGGGGTTTCTACTCTAAATATTGCATTGATTAAATAATCATCAAATCCTAGGAAAACCCTTACAGCTCATTTTGTATGCATAAAACCATTGATTTCTAATATAAGATCTCATAACGAATTAATAGTCAATACAGTGAAAATGACTATTCGTTAATTCAGATTCTTGGTTTTGTGGCAATGTTTGCGAGTTCATTTATATGGGATCACTCAAATGTTTTTATTCAACTTGGATACAAAGGATACGGTTGGCAAACTCTAATTATCGCAATTCTATTGCTCACTTTTATTATTGCACTCGCCATTTTGGCGTCACAGGTTGCTGGTCAAGATCTTCTAGCAAAAATTGGCAAATTAAAGGTACATCTGTATTTTTTATCCACTTTTGCACGTCTTATAGAAAATTTAGGATACAAAAATATATAAATATAAATGCAAATACAAATATTTAAATATAGATGCAAATATAGATATAAATTATGTATATACACATATTTATATTTATATTTACATTTGTGTTCATATTTATACTTATATTTACATTTACATTTAAATTTATACATTTATTTATATACATATTTGCAAAAACGTTTCAATAATTCTGCATTACAATAGGACACTTAGAAATCCAAAATTTGATCATTGAATATTCATAAATGATTCTTTATACGATATAACGCACTAAGCGATTTACATTTAATCAAACAAACTATCGGCTCAGTATTTTTAAAATTACAACAAATGTGGAGGATCTATTCCATATGTAGATATCAACGTTTTCTTATTATATTTTATATTATTTTTATTTATATTTATATTTTATACTTTATACTTATTTTTTATACATTTTCTTATTATATTTATACTTTATATTTTATATATTTTATACTTATTATATTTTCTTATTAAATATTTTAATATACTAGTTTCAGTTGTTGATTTTATATGCCGGATGCTTACTTCTCTTAATAATAGCTGCGTCTCTTGAATCATGGTATTGTGGTCTCTCGGTTGGTAATTCTCTATATCACGCTCGTTTTATCATCGTCACTGTGAGTCGTTTTTTTTTTTAAATTTCCATCGTCCATATCTTTCTATTCTTTGATTTTAATTTATCTCAAATCGAGAAAGGAATTATGTTCCATAGAGAGTAAATAAATTCGTTTACAATTAAGATTATCGGGCAGAAATTTTGGTATTTATTGTTATTTATTTGCCACTTTGACTTTGTGACTATAAATTTTACAATGAATTTACTATAAATAAATTTGAGAGAACATGTTTTAGTAAAGGTGATAGAATTTAAAAAGGAAAACAGTTGCACTTTTCAACATAGAATAAATCACAGTGATTTAAAAAAAAATTTTTTTTTTGAGAGAGAGAGAGAGAGGAATTTCTAAATGTATAGAAAAAATTTCTTCGCAAATAATTTTTGAATGAGATGAAAATGATCGCAATACTTTTTTTACGAATGTAAAATTTTGTTTCGATAATAATGAATAAGTGTTTTGCACGGTGAATAAATTCCCATATTAGTTATGAAGTCAATTTAATCATTTTTACTATGGTCATCTTGTTGTTGGGTTATACTATTAAAATACAATGCTGTGGAAACGTTTGCGGTAGTAATATAACAACTATGGTCTTTAGAAGTAACTCTCACGTCGGTATGGGTAGAGGATCGCAATGTTAGATATTTAAATATTATCACTGAGAAGGTCTCAAAAAAGAATCGAGCGCTTATAGTGCTTAGACGAAATAGTGATTTAGATTCTAGTTTTTGAATGTTTATGGCAATATTTCAATAGTTTTTTCTTTCGATGCTGTAATTTGTTTCAACTTTCAATCCTGTAAATATACAATATGCAATATTTATGCAAATATGATCCAATGCTTCATATTTATGCAAATTAATATGCAAATATTTCACTGCTTCAATATGGACGCGATGTGCATGCGCTCCAATGCATGCATTGATAGAGTAGATTGCCTGCAGGTGTTTTCGAAACTGCGTTCTTCTAGCTCCCAGAAAAATGCTAGTGCATTTCGCTGCTGCATACACTTCAGTCCACTCCTGTCCCTCCTATCTCCTTTCCTATTCCTTGCATCTTCCATTATTTATTGCTATAGACATAATGCAAAAAGTATGATGATATCTGCGGGCGATGTTTTCGTTAGTCATCAAAGAGTGATGACTGTGTGAGCTGTCATGAATTTGTGCTCCAATTTTTTTCCGCAGACACGTTCGGTGAAAAAAAAGGAGATTGACTTTAAGAATCTTAGAAATGATAGAGACATAACTATAGATTCAAAAATGTTTTATGAGCTTTGAAATTTTTTTTACCAAAGAATTTAATATATCTCATAGGTCCAAGTATTTTAAAATTAGAACAGTTTCAAAAAATTCTATAGCGTTAATTATTGATGCGTTCTTCTAGTGATCTTATAACATAAGCAAGTATTGAGATGAACATCTAATCTTTCAAGTATATTTTAATAAATACATTCAAATAATAACAAATCGTCGATATATTTCAGGTGATTAGTTGGATACTCGTCCTCTCATATATTGTGATGATCCTCATTACTCTATTCCTCTCGTGAAGAAATTTTTGAATCCGTTTTGCAAATTATTCACATTTTGCGCGAAATTTATTTGACTGCCACCTTTAAGTTATGCTTGGTATGTTGTTCTATCGATAAGGATCACAAGTTTTATTTCGATTGGTGTTTTTTTTTCACTATTTCACATTGTTATAATTTTCATTGTTGTTTCGTGATATTTTTTGATGACGCCAATCTCACCTCTTCACCGAATATTCACTGAATATCAATTTCTTACGAAGGAATCGGCCATATGGAAAGAGGAAGCAAATAAATAAAAAAACAAAATTTTTAGAAAAAGTTTTTGAAATGAAACAGTTATCTAATCCCTTAAGGCGTCATAGTGTTGCGCTATTTCATTAATCGCTTCTTATTTTTTTCAATGTCGTTGAAGATATGCTCGCTTAGCAATAATCTCATTTCAAAATCAGCAAGCGCTAATTTAAAGAAAAAAAAATTAATAAAGTTGCAAATTATTTTAGAAAATTCGTTAATTTTTTTTTGCGTTACAATATTATTTCCATTGTATAAAATAGAATGCTATTCCGATGAATTTTATTGTACAAATTCGTTAGCTAACATATGCATGGATGAATTCATAATACAAGCATAGTTGAGCTTTTACAATTTGGAATGGCACATCGAGATATCCCTAATGCATAAGTTGAACTTTGAACTTTTGACTGTTACTACAACAACGATTACTTAATTATTACTAGTTTCGTTATTATTATTCAAATAAAAAACGCATCGTTAATGTCGAAAATTTCTTCAAACTAATGCCCATGCAGAAAATGATCTCCATTGGCAGCATTTATTACATGAACATCTTTCCTAAACCAATCAATAGCCAATGGAAGCCTAAGAAATGTGCTAACCCGAAAAATTGATTCCCATAGAAATTGTTGGTATCACTTTTTGAGCAATGGAGTCTTATTAAAAAGCAGCAATACTAAAATGTTCATATGCAATAATATATCATAAATAAATAATGATGTCCTGATTGAATGTAATGAAAGTGTTTCATCATTTTATTTTTTTTTCCTCGTCTATGTTTTTCCTTAAAATTGAGAAATCTTACGGAAAATTTTCACCATTTTTGCACAAATATTTCATCATTGATATGTCCAGCACAGCAAATAGGAAAATGAGTTGGAAGTGTTGATAACGATACGATAAAAGATAAATTAAAGAAATTGTGACCCTATTGATACGATCGATAATGCCGGAAATGGATCGAGTCGACTTCGATTATGATTGCGTAAATATATTATCAAGGTGGCAATTGTTTATATAACATAAATCGTGCTAAATTCATCGGTAAAAACATATATTAAAGTATGAGCCACGTAACACTTGCAATAATTTGTGCATTTATAACTCGGAATTTCCTCATTAAAAAAAACACGATACGCACCATTTCAATTGCGTTCATTGGAGAGATCATTATTTCATTCAACCTCCAAAAAAAAAACGCGTAAAATGTCACAGCAATGCAAAAAAAAAAAAAAAACTTGTGGCTAATCAAAACGCTCAAATAAATCTGCGATACGCTCATTTTTATATTTTTTTGGCTAAATTTTTTCACAAATTTTGTCGCTTGACATCGTTGGTTTGTTTGTTTATGTATTTATTTGTATGTGTGTGTCTGTATGTTTCTTTCTGTCCTATAATTTCAGTTTAGCAACAAATGAAGCTAAATTTACAAAATTTGATGAGTATAATGTGAGATAACCCGATTTCACTAATCTATAAAAATCTGATTATAACTCGTTGAATATTTAAAGGACATCATAGCAATAAGTAGCATTCTTCCTCCTCAATTTTATTTCCTCCTGCAGTTTTCATCAGTCATTCAACCGGATAAGGGACTTTTTTGGACAACAGCTGTTATACTTTTTTTACCATCTAAGCAGCAATTGGTCTCTTAACAAAATGCTCATGCCAGGCGCTTCAAACACATTTATATGAGACCATCCTTATTTATAGGCCCTTCATAAAGATTTGAAAAGTTTAGAGGTTTTCAAATCCACCTCCTTTCCCCGTCGCATATCCAATTCCTTCTAGGAAAATTTAGGTTTCATTAGAATCTTCGGAGTTCTAAATCTATTCTCACTGTGTATTCACTTTTTTTAATCTATCATTTCTATAAATAACACTTATTTGGATAAGATATTTTAATAAAAAAAGCATATTAGGATAATTCATTGATTGGAAGGGAATCAATGGCATTTATGAAAGGCGAACATTCAACGTTGTCATGCTATCTGAATGTATCACATTTGATCGCATATTCAATCATACAGTTGAAAAAATTCATTAATGATATATTTGTTATGCTCACTGTTGAAATTACTATTGAAGGATGCGCAACTTAAGTTTATACCAAATAAACTGAAAATTATGGAATAATTAGGTTGTACTACGATGATCACCACTAAAACAGCGATACCCCGATTTGTAGGGCAATAAGTGTAGGGCAATTGCTTCGACGTTAGAGGAGTAATGTGGCTGCGCAATTAATTGAATAGCTCAAAGTGGATTGATGCATTACACGAAAACTCCAAAAGTTCAGATGTGGTAAACAAAACCGAATAAACATCTTGGAAGGTTGAATTCAAAAAACGAATTTTTATCATTTTCTGGGTTGAACAATGAGATGAATATCCGTAAGAAATTTATAAATGGAACAATTTAAAATGAGAGACAAATATTTGAATCGAAAAGAATCTTTGAAAGAAATGAAATAAATAAAATAAATGTATATTAACAATAAATATATATAATAAATATATTCAAAAATTTCTCATTCTTTTCTTACCATGTAGCTTTTTCTGTATGAATACAGCCGAGCATATTTGTATAAAAATATGATTTTTTAATGAGATAGACAATTGAATTTCTCAATTTTAGTATACCGTGAAAGCTTTACTTCATCCGCTTTGAAGGCTTGCAGCAAACGTTTCAATTATTTATATTCAATTTGAATCATCAAATAAGCTTCTCCAATGCATTTTTAATAGTTATTTACATGTTGAACTTGATGAGATGCTCGAGGAAGTGAGAGGCATTTGCATGTAAAAGTCAAAAATTTTCCTGTATCAGCATCATTCAGTGGGTAAGAAAAATTCAGGGCATTCAAATCATCCAGAAATGTATCACTCCTTTTCGCTTTTGTGCATATTTTGCAGTTTTCTACTATGGGCAATCGACTTCATGATTCGAAAAATTTCCCATATCAAGTCATCACTCTAAGATCATTCCTTTTTTATTTGTTTCATTCATTCACGCCTAAAGAGTTATGATCACACCTAAAAGTGCCAAAAAAATTGAAAATCAATCTTTATTAGGTATATGGCCGATCAGGGTGGCAATTCAAAAGTACTTTTCATTAAGCTATTGCTTGATCATTCAGTTTTATGAACGGAATAGTATTTTTCTACTTCTTTTTTTTCAATGCTTATGCAATGATCAACCGCATTGAACTTCAAAATATTCAGTGCGACGGCTTTATGGTAGATTTCCCACATTTACAATTATTTTCGCCCTCTCTTGACTGATGAAAAACACGTGACCAACAAATTTTGATAGCACATGAAAGTGTCTTATGCATTTGACAGTATGAATGTATGTGCACTTGTGCGCATCCATTTTCTCGATAAACTACAAACTGCATTGATGAATTAATTTTTTGATACTTCGTTGTCATCATTAATGATTTGTCGAGATGATTGGTGATTGTGGATGAGATGAAAGCTAGTGAAAGGATATAGCGTATAGATGGATGTCGTGTGGATGGACGTTTGTGTGAGGGTAAGCAACGCACAGTTAGTTAAGCGGCCACATCGATCGTTGAAGGGCATTCCTTTTCGCACGAAATCGGTCGGCTGCCTCCTTCGCAAAAAGGATGGATGCAGCATTCTGGTTCGTGTCTCGGGAGTCCATTTTCATCCAGAATGTAATTTTGTGGTCAATCAGCGCCTCATCTTGTTGTGCGCATCCCATCCTTTTCCCATTACTCATATATTGCAAGTGCAATGTCTTTATTTTGATCGTTGTTCGAAATGAATTTTACACGTTTCCAATATAAATTCAATAATTTTTCTATCAGATCACTTTATGGTTCACCTTGTTTTTCTCGTATAAGAATATATATGTAGGCTCGAATCGAGTACTATAGTTCTATCTATCGTTTCCTACACACAAATATAATGTAAAAATGAAGATCTTGAGAGAAATTTATGAAATTCAAACGAACAACATTCATGATCTACAAATTTATAAAAATTGCCATTAGACTATTTTATGATAAGCCGTAGAGTTTGATTTATTGACTACCAAATGTCTATTCTTTTCCAATTTCTGAAATCAATTCGTCAAAAATTGCCCCTCTGAAATCGTTAACAATAAAAATTTCCATCAATTCAAATGATTTTCCATTAATGCCCATTCATATATATAGTGGCTAGAAGATTGTTGTCGAAGAGGCAATACTCAAGAAAAGGTGACATTTTCACTATTTTTAAAACGTTAAGTGTATGGAAATAGTCAAATGAAAAATATTTTTGATAGATGATCTGATAGATCACTTTCTTAAGCGCTCATATACACCTGGATCATTCCGTCAAACCAGTATTTAGCCCAATTGAATTATTCATCTCAGTTTTTTCAGCCTTCTTCTGATACTCACCAGTTGTGCTTATGATATAAGGTAAATCTTTTTTATAATAGTGTGATAGTGTATTTTCCGTTTATATGAACGCCTCATCTGATTTCAAAAACGATTGTGTTGAACCATCTTATGCATAATCTAAATTGAGAGTAAATATTCCATCACAATTACTCGCTCAGATTTTTGCTGTCATTCTTTCCCATTCACCTTCCATTAAGCAATAGGCTTCTCAGCCCGTTTAGAGTAGACTATTTGAGTGGCAAATTCGAGTAACATCAATTGTGAAATGTCACTCACAATCAAGCTTCAACATCTTTCTCACCTTGTTTTTACACTAATGCGTTTCTCTGTGTGTAAATCTAAAGCCTCATTGATGAGATATATTCTCGAAAATTGTCGAATTGTAAATTTTTGTCGTCTCTCATCAACAACAAATCATTCGTTTGGGTATATAGCATTATTCGCCACAACGCCTTATTGAATTCTTGCTTTGCTTCGTCTATTTTTCGAAAAGCGCCGCATATATTGAAGAAAAAAAAAGTTTTTTTTTATAAGAGAATGAATGCATTGCTCAGTTGGGAGAAATTTTTTTTTTCGTGCATAAAGTTTGTGCCATCATATCTTGGCACATCGTTTTACGCTAGAGTATTTTGGCTGAATGTTGATGTTAATGTTTCGATCTTAACACATCGTTACCAACTTTTCACTCTTGATATATTTGAGCAGGTTTATAAGTAATGCTTGGCAGTTATATTTTTAGTATAAACTTTGGAGGATATTCTCATATATGTGTGAGCGTCGATAGTTCGTAGCCGATAATATAGAGAAATGCAAAGAACACGTCGAAATTTGCATTCTTAATTGCCACCTTAGTAGTCATAAATTGGTGCTCTTTTTAGTAATGTTCTCGTATAATAGTTTATAAATTCAAGTGAAAAAAAAATGGGAAACATTTCGAAACACTCGGCTGATTATAAGAAAAATTTATTCCGAGGAAAGTTGTTTAGGACAGGACTTCAAATACTTATTTAGATCATCATCTCTTAGAACGAAATGGATAGTCACATACCTGAAAGGTACTTTTTATTGAAAATCTATCATTAATCATTTTAAAAAGCGTTTTTTAAAACATTAAATCGATCGAAGGTGCCACACCACCACAATGAGAATTTACAAATATTTATACGAAATATATTTTATAAATTTGAAAGATTTGCTAGCGAGACGTTTGGATCAATTCCTAAATTGTTTTGCATAGATAGGAGCGCTTAAATTATCGAGAAAAATTTATCGACTTCTTTATTTGAGTAATGAAAAATTCTAGTAGATGGAATCGTTGTTAGCCATTAGTCAATATTTCTTTTCATAGCAAGAAATAACTGATATATAATAAATTGGAGGGAATTTTGCAATCAAACAAACGACATACCTCCAGACTTATATTTTTTTTTTTACAAAAATCAAATAAAATACAAATGATTTTCTTGAATATTGATTACTCTCTTTAGTGAATGAATCATAAAATGGTAAAAACCCAACATGAAAACAAAAACTCTAAATTACGATGGATTGAAATCACGTTAGTGGGATATAGCGAATCGTCGTCTATAGCATTGCATTCGATGGCTTATTAATATATTCCTTAAAATACCAATACGTTTCACACGTTTTTAAATCTAATACGACATGATTGCTTATGGTTTATAGCGAAATATACATAAGAAAAATGATGAGTTGTTGAGAAAAAAAAATGCTTTTGAGATGAGGTGACATATTTTTTGATGATTATTAGCAAATGAGCAAACATTAGTCATCATCAGATAACTGCCATTAAACTTACCGCATTTTTATTGACTTCTTCAACTTTATATAAAATGTTTCATATTTTTGATTGAAAATTAAAGCTTAACTATCAACAAATGAAAGCATTTTTATTGATGAAATCATTGATGCAACTCTAATTACGAGTAATATGCAGTATTTACGAATCAGAATCAAATGAATCTAATTACAATACTACTTTAATTACCTACAACATGCAACATCAGCACAATTAATGATGCTGCTGAACTATCGTATCATTTGTGTCGTTAAAAATACGTTTATTGTAGACTCATTCGGCGAGAGTGGTATGAAATTTCTTTTTTTCTACATTTTAATTAGTCGTTTAATTGTTTTTTATAGAATAAGTAATTTAGCGCCGAGAAAAAAAATTTTGCAACTGAAAAATTTTCATTAAAAACTTAAAAGTGAATCATTGCTTAAAGTAGCTAGACAATCTTTTGCATGGATCTTTAAATTCGTTAGTTCTCCCAGTATATAAGTTTGAGTATAGACTTTATTCCCAAGTAATTCTTCGGTGAACTTGATCTGTAAATTTCGGTTTATCTAACAAAAAACTCTAATCGGCTGAATTTGTGAACGGATTATTTTCGGACGCTTTTTTGAATAAATCCTACATCATTCGACAATTTTGTTACATTCGTCATCAAAGAGTAGTTATCTTTTCAATGCTAATTTCAAAAACTAGTTTTAGCATAAACTTTGCCTATACTGTCTTTTTACCCGCTATTCAAGGCTATCTAATATATTCCTTATGAGATAGCTGAATTGAGAATAATATTTCGAGAGTAATCCCATCGATATTTGAGAAATTATTCTTCAATTTTCTTACTTGAAGAAGTGAATTGAAGTTCTCTTAAAAAGAGAGATCACATATTCGTCTTATTTAGCTGTTCGACTTTCTTTTTTTTGTTCATCGACTATTTCGTGATATTTTAGACGCAATTTTTGACTTACAAAATTATTTTGACGCACTAAACGTCGATATATCATCATTTTTATCTATCACAATTGTGATCAAACGTTTTCATTCGTGATCAAACGTTCATTGCACAGAAAACATGAAATTTATACTCATTGTAAAGATGGTAGTTGCTGATAGTGGTGATGCAATGCCTTCTTGATGCAACGATTTTTTTATAGTGAGGTTTTATTTTGAAATTACTGTGCTTCATGAAGTCTTGTGTGAATAATTGCCAATTCGAAAACATTTATGTGAGGAATATACGAATGGGAATCAAGAATTTTTCTCTCAAACTCTGAGTTTTATTTCGATTTTAATTTCGATCGTTTCTTTAAGTCATTCTTTATTTCCGATTATCTTCTTCGTTCTTTACTTATAAGCTGATAATAAATGATAGGTTTGGAGGTATTCTTGCATTGAAGATGCTAATAATATTTCTGCCCTTAATAATCTGGAAGTTTTGCTGTTGCTCAGAATATTTGCAAAAGGTTATTTTATTTTTTTAATATTTGTAAGCATCTGAAAAAAAGTGTAATTGATATTTGAGGATCAAGACAAAACGGATTGAAGAAATTTTTCAAAATTTGGTAATAGAATCGAGGAAATCGAAAGCATTAGTTTTCTTCTCTCATATATATCAAAGAGATGCGATAATGAACCTGGAAAAAAACACTGAGCTATATTTATTGAAAATTTTTGAGAAAAATTTCGAGATTTTAGAGAAAACTGAGAATGGTAGTTAGTATATTTGCAGTAAACAATTAGACGCAATATCTCAGGAAGTACAAAACAAATAAAAAAGCAATGCTAAGATTTTAGTACTAATGCCAACTTATAAGCAATGGCTTAATTTGAAATCATTATAGAAAAAATATGATTGCTCAATTGTTGTGTGGAAAAAGTATAGTTACAAAAACGATTGATGAATATGCATCTAACTGAGAGCAATCATAATGCTTGTTATAAACTCTTGAATCATTCATAAATCGAATAAAAAAAACGTAGAAAAAAAACGAAAAAAAAAAGATCTGAAAGGTTTTTGATTTGTTAGGAAATAAGGGACGAAACGTCTCGAGAGGCGCTAACATGATGAATGTGGATGGCTGCCTGTTGCTGCAAATGTTCATTTATGTGCAGCCGTTGTATTCGAGCATCGATGAAAAAAAAAATCTAAACCGCTACTCGCCACTGATAGGTTTACATTTTTTTTTTCAAGGATCTCTTTGTTCGATCTCATACTTTACAATTTTTTATCCTTATCACGCAATAACATTTTTAAGATGAAAGAGATTAGCTATTATGCTTGCAATAATTTTTTCAATGATTTTATTGTAGAAATTTTTAAGCGGAAACTTAATCCATATCTAGCAAAAATTTTCCAAATTTATTGAAAAATTTCCCACTAGGGTTTTCTAGATATTGTCCCCCATTACTGATTGTTTTTTTCCCGAAATTTCCATTTTTTTCCCAAGAATTTCCCAAAATTCATCAATCATTGTCTTGAAATATTCAAAATTATGCGATAATATTTATTAAAATCTACAAAGGTGAGTGATGAGCTTATTAAATTCTACAAAGCAAGTGTACGTCATCCAACTCTTATCCATGATAAAGAAACGATATTTTATTTTGCTCGATGCATTATAGTGGCGCTTTATTTGTGTGTTTGTATGAATCGAATCTGCGCTCATCTATCTAACTAATTTCAACTCAAAAGCCCTCATATAGTAATGAGTTTTTGCTATGCATAACAATGAATTTTTCCGCTCATTTTCATTCTACATTGAAGAACTCTTTCTGTACTAAATTGAATGTAGTCCATTGTGTGCATCCAATTCTTATGGGAACCTAATAATGAGTCTTTTTTCTAAATATTATACATCTGTCTATTTTTTTCCTGAAATACAAGTGCTTATACTTCGCCTGCTTCATTGATGCTTTTTTTTCAATATTACCTTTGTAGATATGGTTCTCTGTAGATAATTTTCTAATGTCGTCTTGAGTTCTAATGCACCGAATGTATTTGAATGTTTTTGCTGATATTATTCGGCTCGCCTCGGAAACTCTTGAAAAATTTGCAGCAGTAGCCAGCTTGTCACGAGAATGTGGCCGTTATTGGTGGCCAAGAACATTGTTCGCTCGGAGGCGTGAGCACTCTTGGGACAGGAAGCGATTGCTAAACTAAAGAAGCACACAATGCGGTTTTGTAGGCGTTTGCAATTTGATGGCATCCTTTAATGACATCAGAGAAAGCAACCGGAAATGAAGTTGCGTTGAGGTCAACGATCATGAAGGGAATAACGTTCGATGAAAGTAAAATAAACAATAAAACAAAAAAAAAACTAAAAACCCAAACACTTCAATGATTTTTGTTCTATGATTTTGCTCATTTCTTGAAAATATTTATGTGTTGCTGAGATCGTCGCTAATAGAGTTTCCTCAAATATTTCCATAAGTATCAAAAAGTTTTCGAAACAATAATTAGATTTTTGCCTACATTATTGATAGTTTTTCGTTCTACTGGCAGAGTAAAAGTTGTGCGAATGTGAGATCGAATTTAGTTAATTATTCTCTGACATCAGTCGGCTCTTCTTTCACGCTTTGCAAGTTTGCACTCGTAAAAACGAATAATGGCGGCGCCTTCTCTAAGTTTATGTGCATTTGTTCATCCATGAAGTATCCATATCATATAGGATTATATAATAAATTATTTATCAGAGATATATATATATATATATATATATATATATATATATATATATATATATATATATATATATATATATATATATATATGAAAGTTTTGAAAGATGCTTCTGAAACATCGACCTGATACAATATTTCTCCGATGTTCGTTTAGATGTTATGTTTACACTGGCTCCCCCTTGAGAACAGTTTCTCCACAGTCATCGATTACTTCTCAGGAATTGCAGATAGAAAAGCATAGTTGTTAGCTTTCAGTTCTGAGTTGTCGAAGTTATGGAATCTTCCACCGCAAATAGCCCTCTGTGTCAAGCACCTTTTCTTTTTAATTGGTCACTTCATCTGCTTTTTATTTCAATGAAGTGTATTTTTTATTACTAAATGATTTCTTTCCACATATATATTTCCATCATTTTCTAATTCATGATGATTGCTATATTCAGGATGTCGATAACAAAGTCATACAAAATGATTATTTTACTTCATTCATTTCCGCTTGTTGTTTTGCAGGTTTTCTTTATTCATTTATGAGTGAAGATATTGCTATTGCTATTGTCAAAGCATTACATTTTATGCGAATCACCTTGATAAACATTGATTATCTCTATGCAGCAACCAAATATCATTTCTATTTGTGGATAAAAAAAACTATTAAATTAGTCAGGAAATTCTTTTCATTTCCTCACTTTTATTATAAAGTGATTTGTGAATTTGCCTGAAAATAATATGCAAGTGCGGCAATAGATGAAGCGACATGTTAACGTTATGACTGAACTAAATGAATCATTGGCCATTCTCTTTGCACCATAGGGAAAAGGAAACGATAACATTAGGCTCTCAAAACAATCACATGATGCCGCCGCATTTTTCACTTATCTTTGCAAAACTATCATGAGATGATGATCAACAAACGAAAACTGAAACGAATGCAACGATAGAATCAGATAAAGCACATGCAATTGGTCCGCTTCTACAGTTACTGGTTCAACATTACGTCTATAAGCTCAGCTATAAAAGTCTACTAACTCTTCGGAAATTTTATTAGCCAAAAATAAGCTAAGAAAAAATTCTGCCACTCTTTGCCTTTACCCTTAACAACGCCGACTTAGCGAATGAGAAATTGACCATAGTTTATCATCGGTTCAAAAATGTTGGCGTGTAATTTTTGATATTATCTAGAAAGTCATAAAACTTCATACGCAAAATAGGAAAGAAAAATGAGTTGATTCGATCAATTATCAATAAAATTCGTTTATATTGTTTAAGAAAGAATCGGCAGATGCATCTGATTTCTTGAAAAATACTGATGGATTTCTAATAGGCTGTTAGAGGTTCAGTCATATATTCTACAACCATTTTGCCAAAAAAGAATAAAATTTTTAACCCATTATGCCTTTAAAATTTTGTTTTTTCTTCACTTTTATCAAAGTTCTTCCGAAACGCGAAGGATCCTCTCAGGCGATGTCTGAACCAGGATATAGTGCACTAAAGACCGTCCCGTAATCGAATTTCACTCCACTCGTGCCTCTCCCTTCCCTATATACACATAAAAATTCTTCGATCACTTATGCTTGTTTGTAATATATAGTCTCGGTTATGAAAATCTCGATTTTCGCAAGTCTTAACAATAGAAGCCATTCAAAGATGATTGAGATTTTATTTCCGCGATATTTTTCACACGATATTCTGCAATTAGTCGAACAAAACGGTTGATTTATGCTATAAGATTTTAAGGCGAATCAGATGCACGTTCACACATTTTCTCTATATTAGAATGCTACAGAATGCTGCTTCTATTCGATGCAATTTAGGTGGTTCAACGCAATTTCGCAATTTATGAAACAATTTGCGTTTAGTTTGAAAAGTACTTTGAAAAAATTTAGGAATCTGCTGTTAATTCATCATAGCGTCATAATTCAACGTGCTAATTTTCTTCATAGAATTTTTTTCAACAAATCGTCTGTAATTGATGTAATTCATTAGTCATGCGTAAAAAATATCTCAGCATTATAAATTGTTTCTGAAAAAAAAAAATTTCTTATTTCAGTGTTCGTGAAATGCATCTCACGGTACTAAAACGTCCATTGGTGAGATTCAGTGATGTACATGGCGGCTATCTGGAAGGCGCCACGCTCACATTCAACGTAGAATATGAACCTGAACTTGAGGTGACCTCACAGGATTGGGTGGCAATAATACCAGCTGGTAGCAACGATCTCAGACAATTTGTTTCCTTTCAGGTTATGCTTTATCGGTTCTTTCTTTTGCCACCAATAAAGTACACAGCTTTACACTCGAGTTTATGTGCCTCCAATCCAATGGAAATACCATCATCACTTTTTGCAGATAGCACCGATGCATAATGAGACTTGTCATCGCATGTTCGATATGGACACGAATGGTAATGAAGGGCACAGTGGAAGACGACCTCATACCCATTCGATCTGTTTTGATCCACAATTCGCACCTGTAAGTGTATTAAATAGCATGCGAATGCCAAATTTAACTGCGAGTTCTATGTTCCTCATCTTAGACTGCATTTTCTGCTTGGTTTCGCTCTCTGAATCGATCGACTTTGTTCATCAAAATTTTTTCCCACATTCTCATATCTGTCTGCATATATTCGTCGTTGTTGACAGAATTTATGCGCCAAGCAAAGTCTCTTTCTAGTCTTATTTATAGATCTCATTGAATTTGCAAATATATTAAAAAAAAATTCGTTGAAGAAATAGCAAGCGTTAGTTCAATTGAAATTAATAAATAATATTGCGTTGAAAATTTTTTTTACAAAATGATAGAATATAATTTCAATCAGTAATTTTCGAGTCGGAAATCGTTATGCTTCCGAGAATGTTGCGATCTAAATTTTTTTAAAATTAAATAATCTACTCTTTGTGCGCTGATTTTGTTCTCATTTGAGAAGATATATTTAAGCAACGATCGTTGTTAGAAATAAACGCGTTTCTATGGATCTTTTCCGTTCAAAAATGTTGATTTTAATTACACTCTTTGAAATGTGCATACTATAGAGCAATTATGACACAAACCGATCACGTTAGCGATGAATAGATGAATATTCGATGAGCAATAAGCGCTTTATATTACCCCGTAAATGCTGACAGCTCACCACCGAGGCTTCTTTCCTCTCTTTCTCTTTTTTTTCTGATAGTATATGATTAATTTTATGCTCTCTACTAATGGATAACTGTTTTAGCTGAGAATATCGTTTTCAAATAGAAGAGACTTTAAAGCCGAAAAATACAACCGGAAATATTCAACATTATTTACATTCGTAGAGCTTGCAAAACTTCAATATTAACGTGTCAATAGTTGTAGCTTATAAATTATCGAATATGTAATGGTGAAGGTAAAAAAAAGAGGTTATTCTCGTTGTTTCAGTACCGTGTGCTATTGTCGAGGCAGATTCATTATAAAAATTTGATGAAGATATGAAAGCTTATCGAATGTATGTGGAGATTTTTCAATTGCAAACAAAAAGATCCGTATTAGGTTAGATTCTCCCTGCCTAAAATACAGCTGTCAAAAATTTGAGCAATTATAAAACCTAAATTTTTTCTCTATCTCCGATCGGCAATAGAAACGATCAACAACGTAATACGAAACTAGCCGTTTTGGATTTCATGTGATTCCGTTGGCGTAATCATATTCCTATGACGAAGAGTACTCCCGCTTTTTAAAATCTCATCTCACATATCGCATGCGAAAATTCTTCTCTTTATGATAGTAGACAAACAGATATTCGCAATGAACTAAAATTGCAAAGTCCAAACTTCAGTCTAATAAAAGATTGCTGCTTCAAAATTAATTATATTTTATCGAAGACTCTAAATTGACCATTTTCTATTCGTCACTACAAGTTGGACAGCATTCACAAGAATCAACGTTTTCAAAAACGAGATTTTTTTTAAATGGTTGAAAGAAAGTGTGCCAAGTTGCTATTATAGACATGCCGATTCTCTAACGGTAAGTACTTCTATTCGTATAGTGATTAAACGCTAAGGTAATCAAAGAAAAAAAAGTTCTATAAATTAAAGAATAATAAAAATTTCCAATCCAAATCTTAATTCAATGCCATATTAGAAACTTTATTATAGTTCCAAACAAAACGGGATATTTAAAAGGATAAACCCAACTAGAAAAAGATTTAATAAACTATATAAAAGTTGATTGATAGAATCGTTTCGTTATTTTTGCCTTCGAAAAAAAAAAATTCAATATTTGAGATTGCCAAATCTTTTAATTGAGGCGTCATTTAAAGAGCGTTCGAAAAATTCCACTTCAACTTTAACAAATGTAATTGACTCATCTAATGGATGATTGATGTCGAATTTAGAGACACATTTTTCAACTTAAATACACAGCAATTGACGCAATTCGATGAATCATTGTTTTGAGTCAATATCGTCCATCTTAAACATATTTCATTTGCAAAAATTTCACCCACAAAATTACAATTCTAAATCAAAAAATTACGTATCACATATGTAGATTCTTAGTTCTCTTCAGAAGAATTATTATTTTTTAAAATAATTGTGTCGTCTTCTCTGAAGAATTATTCTAAATAAACATTTAGAGAAAATTTTAAAAAATTATTGAAAAAAAAAAATTTTTTCATTAAACTAAGAACCTATATTTGGTATACTATTTTTGAGATAGAATTGTGATTTCAAGTGAGAAATTATTAGATTCTATATTCGGGTGATAGTTTTTTCTTCATCTAATCTCATATTATCTCACAAGCTCATTTTCATACTAACTTTATTCGATTCAATGCTATGAATTCATGAAATTCATATTTTATTATGCTTAAAGATTATTTTAATGTCTAATATCGATTCAACTAGATACTTCCTATCGATTTGCTAGCATAATCGCTTTGATTTTTTACGAAGTTTGAGAAAATTAAAGTTTTAGCTGAAAGTTATAGAATGATTTTATTATCCCGCTCATAAATATTAGTGAAAATCGATTGCTTCCGCTCTAGCAGCATTTTTACGCAGAAAGTACAAATGCAAAATATCTGAGTGCTGCGAATGCAGTCTTCCACATTCTGCACAGTTAGCTGGGTCAATTTGTTGTATTGGCATGTTCTACTTTATGAATGCTCACAAGAGAATATAATTGCGCAAAAATTTTTGATAATATTAAAAAAAAACTATGAAAGAATAGGTGAAATGCAAACATTTCATGGTTAAACACAACCTTGATGGTAAACAATGGAAATATTCGAAACATCTCGTCGCAAATTACATCATGGGCACTAATCTCATGTGAATGATTGCTCTCACAAACATTTAACTCGTTGTCATGATTTTGGGCAGAATTATGAGAACAAAAAATTTACCTCTATTTTAATGGGTTAGTTGCTCGTTAATAAGCCGAATGCTTATTCACTTCAAAACTACCCACACTTGTCTCATGCATTTATATCAAAACTGGTGAAGAGTTGAACTTGGCGAGCGACTAAGGCGCATGTAACTTTGTACGTCCTTGAGCAATATACTTTCGGAGGAATGAGCGCAGTGGGTTGAGTCTTCTTCCGATTTTTTCTGGGTAGTTAAAGTCCGCTTTTCTCCGATCCGTCTTGTTTCTTGTTTTCCTGGAGTGCTGACTGTTTAGGATTGGAAAAGAGCTAGCTAAACATAACTATACTATTTGCTGGCAATCAATTTGTACGCGAAAGGCCGAGTCAAAACTACTTGAGACGTATTCTCGTTACACAATGGATGGTTTTGACCAACTAAAACCATCATGTCGAACGTCTTTTTTGGGTTTTGATATGGCCTGCATCTGAATAGTTGTTTTGCATCTGCTGCGCAGCTGTGTGATAGATCTATGCATTTTGAATTTCTACCATATCTTTTCAACATATCAAGCACCATGGCCATGTCGAGATGACTGACTGCTGTAGCAGATCAATCTGCAAAGCAGAGGGAGTAACGATCTTTTCTAGTAGAGCATGCATTTTTTTAATGTTTGCTGTGTTTGATATTCCCAATACCACCATTGTTGAAGTACTGAGAGGCATGGTGCGCTTGTTTTATTTGCTATCCTTTCTACCATACAGCGGTTCTCTAAATTGTGCCTACGTTTTAACTTCTATGAACTGTTGTAAATGTGCATTAGTAAAGCGCATTTCGATATCGCCTCATTGCATATATATATATATATATATATATATATATATATATATATATATATATATATATATATATATATATATATATATACGTACCGGCTTCTTTTTGCTCACTGTTTGCTTAGAATGATTAAAGTGAAGGTTATCAACCTCGTCTTCCACACTTATAAACCAAAAAAAGCCTGTATTTTACATTCGCCGAATGTTATTTCAAAGCTTTAAGGGCATTATTGCATAATTTATTACTTGTTGATAACATATAAAAGTGATTGGGCGGGGTGTATAATTCGAAAACATAACTCGTTCCGCCTTCTTCAGCGCAATTCTCTGTATGCTCATATCATATTTAACAATGTCAGTGTCGCAAATGTTTTTGAAGGATGTCAAACGCTATGGTAACTTCCACTTAAATGCATAGAAGATTATGCGTCATTCCATCATGCTTGTCTTCTCTCATTTCTCGTTATTTTAAAGTGCAATATTAGTTTAGAATGGTTTATGCTCTAGTAGAGAATGATCACTAGTATAGTATATGATTAATGTAGACGTATTCTATAGTTTATTCGAATAAATTATTATTATTATTGATATTGTTCTCTTTAAATCATAAAAAAAAATAAAATAATCTATATTAATATATTATTCTATTCTATTATCTGCCAACCATATTAGTATTCTAACAAAAATATTTCTTTTTTCCATAAAACAGCTTATTGTTTATTGATTTTCAAAAAAATACAGAATAACTTAAGCAAAAAGAATGAAATAGTTTTTTAAACAAGTTAAAGCAATAAATCTGCGGCAGAGAAATTACAACAGAGTTTGTTAATTATAAAAGAAAATTTTGAATAATTGCTAGAATCGGCGGAAGAAGAGATCTCAATCTCGAATTATGTCCGAGAGAAGTTGACTGAGTGGATAATTTCCACCAATAGTTGTGTAATTCGTGCAAATATTCAGGATATTTGCTACGGATTTGGTGTATATGATTCGTGCATTCATTTAAATTGCGTTGATAGCTTATATTAGGGCAATATATGCTTTGCATACATTCATATAGGCAATAAAATTTCTGCGTACGATAATTCAACTTGAAATGTTGGATTTTGCGCTAGAAGCACAACACTAAGAAAATGCTCAAAATAGCAAGTGATGGTCAGCGAGCAAACGAATAAGCCGAATTACCGACCAACGTTTTTACTTGCTAATTGCCTAGGGCTTGTTTGCGCTTTGTGTTTTCGTAAGAAAGTCCTTTTAAGAAATATTTTTTAACGTTTGACGATTTAATTGCCAGCTGCTGCCATTTAACGCAAAATCCCAAAAGATTTATTGCATGGTCCACCAACTTTTTGAGTAATATAAATTTTTTTGCTAGAATATTGGCGTTCCGTGCACTTGAATCATATCTACCGTTGTTATACCTAAATTCATATCTTATTTTCAAATTTGTTCGGTTATCTCTGAAAATTTTATACTTCTACTTCTGTACTTTAAATCTCTTACTTAAAAGTATAATGAAGTGTATTTAAAATAATTATGTATTTAAAATAATTATTCAAAATTATATACTTGATGATGTTAATTTCGCTATTCGGCATTGAATGCTGCTATCATTGTTCTGCTACGCTATTAAACTCTCGAATAGAAAAACATCGCTAACCTGAGGTATATCGTATTGTCATATCACATCTCTATGTAATGTGATAAATGCGCAACGATGCATTGATAACGTTGAATACGCTTCATTGCATCGTTTCAATGGTCGTTGTGCTTAATTCACTCGAGAAATCTCAAATCTCATCGAAAACAAATAAAAATAAGCAGAAAATTATAGCAGTTTTTATTTAGTTTATTTTATATCATTTGCAGCATTCAAATATCAATTGCGCATACTTTTTAATATATGTCATAAAATATATTTTTAAATTTATGAATGCGTTTTATGTACTGCATATCACATCTTTTTTAAAATATTATTTGATGTAAAACAATTGCCATAAAGTGCTAAGAATATTCGAAAATTTTTTCAAGGTGTAATTTCTCCTTAGTGATGATCCAAATTGAAATTTATAGGATTCTTATTGGTTTTCTATCGTTTAAAGTTGGAATTTTCTATGGGTGGCGTTGTGTTTAGCGAACATAACGATTGAAAGGGATTAAATTTAATGACAAAGCAAAGCATAGAGTGGTATTAAATTTTATTACATCCTTATTGCATTTATTTGTTTCGTTTAGACATTTCAGCTTTTCGTTTAACACAATATATAAATAGCGTAGTGCAAGTTGAGTCAATTTTAAATTCATTTCGCGTGAATTTTTCCTCTTCGAACGTCAAACGCGGCGTTGCTATATTCCTACGTACGTTAGCCGCATAATTTCATGATAAGGCATTATGATGAATAGTGATCTTTTTGGTGGCATATATAAGCTTATTATATTCCTTCGTCTGTCTCCTTTATTATAACATTTCCATTTCACAAAGAAAAATAATTAAAATTGAAAGGTTTTTAAAATTCTCTATTGAATAAATATCTTTTCATAAAACATCGACGTATTCTTTTTTTTCTCTCTTATTGAATTTTCCATTCCTATGATCCATTTCTCATTTAAGTGCTATCATTTCATGGAAAATTCAACGGATATATATTGTGATAAGTTTATTACTGATCATCGTTGTCTATCGTTATTGACAGCCAACTGATTATACACATATGATATTTAATTGAATTGAATGAATCGTTTTTTGCGTTCAATTAAGACTCCGTTAGGCGGACATTACAGCAGTATCGCAATATCCTCCACAAAGAAATCAACGCATATACTCAGCAATCGATCATTGCGATCAGCAATGAACATGAAGAAAACATTGGAACAAGCTAGGAAAACTATAGGGTCTCATAGTACTGGCCGACTCTTTATGTTAGACAAAATATTTATGTTTGTATATATATATATATATATATATATATATATATATAAGTTTAACCCTTTTTGGTGTGAAAATTAGTGGAAATACACTTTCGCCTTTCTTGCAAATTTTGATGCAAATTTTTCGAAATTATTCATCTTTAGTAATAATATGAACCTATGCGTGGTCAAGTTTGGATTCCATTATGAGGATCCATCTTCGCATAGCAGCAAACATGTTAAATAATTTGTGAATATTGAAAGGCAATTAAGTTTAATAATGCCAAATTTTTTTCTCTTTTTTCTTTCGAGAAGTGATGCGAATGCGAATAGTGTAATGACTATCATCCTCTCGAACAACAATCAATTAACAAAAAACAAAGAAAACTTCACTTCTTTTAGAGTTGCTAAAGAAAGTTGTTTAATTTTGCATTTGCTAGTTAAGTGTTATCGATAAAGTTGTTGAAAAAGTTCTAAAATTTCTCTTCAGCTAAATTTTTTTTCTATGCACTATTTAATTAACTCATAAACAATCTTGTTTTATTTACTTCTCAAAATATTTCACTTCCATAGAGTTTGTATTTTAATTCTTTCTCTATCTCATTCACTTTTGTATGACATATTTTCCTTCATTTAATGCGCATGCGAAAATTTTTCGATATATAAGCGAACTTGAATCTGTTATCAAGGGAATTATATATGTAAATCTACATTGGCAACTCGTTTCGTTTCCACTTCAACGAGAGAATAAAATTATGCATACTCACGTCGAATAGCATGTGAATTTTTTTTTCTATTATGAATGCTATAGCTTGCAGAATACTTCTAAAATGAGTGCACAAGCATAGCGTTCCAGTTGACATTTAGAATGCAAAAAGCATTTGTTCTTTTTTGATTACATCCTCGAATGAGAGAAATTTTCCGATGAAACCGATATTCTTTTCTATCTACTGAATTTGAGCTGATTGATCCATAATTCTTGAATCTGTGATATGCAGTCGTTGAGTATTATCGGCTTTCTATGATTTTCAATTTAAAAAAAAAATTCTTTAGAGACTATTTGAGGAAGCAATAAATTAAATTTTTGTTTTATCGGCTGATGAGAAAACTTCTACACATACGATCTCTTTGAAAATGTTGTTCTTATTCCATTTTTTATTCAACCTTCATTTTTCCTTTATCATATCTGTGTTTATTCTCTTATCTCAATCTGTAGAAAGAATTCATATGTAAAATATTTTTTTCACATATTTCTTATGTTTTTACATATTTTTACGTATTCTCAAAGAATTACATATATTTTACATATTTTAAATTATATCAATTCAAATATATTTTATATATTTACATATATTCATATTTTATATATTTTCATTTCTGCAATTTTATTCATAAGATAGTGCACAAAATTTGCATTCAATATTGAAAAACAAAACTAATAGATCAATTTCTCAATTATCAAAACGCTTATTGAGAAGAACATTGCGGCGGCCACGTAGGCATTTGCTAATGCAAACGTTAGCTTCACGCCAAGCAGATAACGAAAGAATATTTGTTTTGTTGTCTAGCTTCAAACCCATTCGCTATACGAATAAGCGCGGATGGAATACGTTCGTTTCAACAAGGGCTTAGCTCCGATGAAGAAAAATCCCAGCTCTCTGAAAACGATGAGGGAAAATTTTGAGATTTCTGAGGGGTTGGTCCGGCAATAATCTAATCGTATGCGATTGCTTCAGTATCAACTAAACGGTTGCGGATCATCAATTAAGGGGTTACCTTAGCTGGTCGCTAATCTGCGATAGGCTAATGCGTTGAGTTTGGATGTATATAGTTCATTGAGGAATCAATGAATTCCAACAATATTTTCGATGTGAAGTTGTGAATATGTTTTGAGAATTAAAATAGGTGCACATAAATGGCTATATACGTATAAATTTGCAAAGAAATCTTCTCAACATGAGGCGATTTTGAGTTTATTGCATAGAGACGTTTCAAAAGAAAGAAACGAATTGTGTATTTACGTTTGTGTGCTCATTTGGATTTGCCTCATTTTGTGGTGAAATTATAAAAAAAAGGCTGCAGATTTGCAATTTTGTTTTTTTTTTGTTTCCTTGGCTCGCTCCGCCGTAATTCCTTGATTAGTGATTGTTGTTTCCAAAAAAATGCCTTTCTTTCTAAGCATATCCTCTTCTCATCGCTTCTTCTTCCCATTCTTCCTATATCAAAAAATTTTTTAATTCCAGGAATGTTTGTGTTTCTGCGGATATCGGATGTCACAGATTTATTTCATAGCGCTAACAACTAAAAATGCTGTAATCTTTTATCAGTTGCTTTTTCAAAGAAAATTTCCACAGCCGGATTATGCAAGATATTATGTTTTATGCCCTCTGGTCTATAATCCGCTAAGAGAAAAAGTGGTTGAATAATTTGGAAAAGTCACATAACGATGGAACTAGGTGATGATCGTCATCGCTTTTGCAAAATTCGGTGATCGTCACCTCTTGCCAATCGGTATAATGAGCATTGGGATGGAAGAACGAAACTTCCACTGTGAAGAATTTCTTCATATAGATCTATGCACTAATGCATTCTTGGGAAAGTGGGAACCCGAGATGGGCGAAAAATAGATGAATAAGTTCAACTCGGTTAAGTTACGTCTTTCTCATCAATAAAATTCCTAGTGAAGTGACATAACATCTGATTGGATCGCATAAAGTGTTCGTTTCGATATTTCTTTTCATCTAACAAATTGTGAAAATCTTGTTGCTGTGTGAAGTGATGCGAGAACCAAAAAAAAAAACAAACATGCAATGCATATAATATTATGGTTATTTAACACTATAATGTAAGGAAAATTTCTATAAGTGTTGACGTTTTCTTTATTATTTTTGATCTTGCGAACCTTTTGACGTCTCATAGCTGACCGAATCTATTAGTTAGAAAATCTATATAGTTGCTGGCTCTCATTTTTTTTCGTTTATATTTGGTAAAGGAAAGATGAAAATATGTTAGCGCAAAATAAGATTTTTTTTTTCTGTTTTTGAATATTTCAAAAAATTCTAGCTTGCCCACTGGAAGTCTGATATCTTGGCTGCGAAATCTTACGATTTCATCCATTCAGCAGTAAAAAAACAATTCTCGAAATCTCTTTGAAAATACCATCGAAGTCATATTTGACTATCGGATGATTAGAATGACGAGCATCGTAGAGCATTATTTCATTCGTCCTTTTATAAGTTACAATAGATTCTCTTCCTTTTAGCAGTGACTCTCTAATATGAGTCAGAATTAATAGAATGAAGCAAATAGCGCCGTTTAGAACTCATTTAGCATGTTTCACGCATGAAATTTTTCTATGAATTAAGAATTAGAAATGGAACATTTGCGAGAAGATGAGCTATATATATATATATATATATATATATATATATATATATATATATATATATATATATATATGAGGATCCTTGATACCACGAACGGAGTTCTGGATCCCATCGCAGAATAACGCCTAAGCGGCGATTCGATCAACACTCTGCCTGAATAATGATTTTTTAATCAACGTTCTTGATTGTAGTTACTTTTATACAACTAGAACTGTTATTCGAGCATTTATTGAACCGCTTGGTATTTCCATCTAGAACGAATCGGTGCGTTCGCATACAATATTCGAGCTTATAAATACTTCATTGTTTGTCCCATTTTGGCAAGTGGAACGCGTTTCGATATCAATATGGCTATATGGCCATGAAATCAGTGAATATGAGCGTTTTTTTGCATGATGGTGACTAGATTTACGAACGAAATGAAGCCATCAATGCTCTGCCAAATGTGTTTATTGCTTGTTTCGATTTGCGTCGATTATTTCGCACTTAGGTGATTCTGTGAAGTGGCTTCACATTGCTCCCATCTACCATAATCAACAGCAATTCTCATCGGCCGCAGCTCAACGCATCTACCATTCCATACCATTATATATTACATATATATATATATATATATATATATATACATATACATATACATGTATATATATATATATATATATATATATATATATATATATATATATATATATATATATATATGTATATGTATATGTATATATATATATATATATATATATATATATATATATATACTATTTCTATACTTAATTCACAAAAATTCTTTTTCACCGAATGTCTATACCCCTCCAAATGAACCAATTTTCCTTTGTATTTCAAACCTGATGATGATGTATGAGACCAAAACGTCTAGTAAAAATCTTTGTATTTGCGTTTATTATGTTGTTCTTCAGCAACCATTCTTATCTTCCGAATAGGCGTCACTACCAAGCTAGAGGAAAGCGTTCACTCAAATTTTAATTTGTTTTTTTACAAAACTTTGCTGCGCTTTCCTCAAGTTTTTTTTTATTAAAAAAAAATAATTCGAACTAGATGCCTTTTTTTTCTACCACACGTTTAAAATGTCATCTATTTATCTTTTTTTTGCATCACAGCTTTGATTAGCCAGTGAAAACGACGATCTGGCCATTATAAGCATTTAGTTTGCTGTATTCTGTCTCACAATCATCGAAATCGGCGACATCTAAAAAGAATTACCAACTCTTCCCTTCAGGCATAGCTGTTGAGCGTTTCACCCGTTTAGCCTATTCAACCCTTATTTATTGCGCTTTTGTTTATTGCAACACAATCCATTCGGTGGCCATAGGAAATTGCTGTCCAGGGAATATATGCAAAAATCGCCGTTTCTTTCTGCTATTTATTTGCGTTGCGAATTGCTAACTCAATTTATAGATCGCTATGTTTTTCGAATTTCTATCTATAAAATATATTAATCCCTTGCCGTATCTGATATATGTGTATATATCTATTGCTCCATTTGCTTCAGATTGATTCATTAAAGTTGGAATTTTCAAGGTTCGTCGCTGCAATGGCCGTAAGAAAGACTTTGAATGCACGTTTTGATCAACTTTTTGATTCATCAATAACGAAAAGCCTTAAAGATCCTTAAATATAAATGAAATTTTAATCCTTTCTGCAGTAAGTAGGATTTTCACCTCACATCTGTTCGACTAGAAAAAGGCACATTCCATATAACATTCGTATGAGCAGCTGAATCAGCAAATATTTGAATAGATCGCTGTGCCTTTCACATTATGAATTCGTAATACATCGAATATCTCATTCGATTAGCGCAGCTGCAAATACACATATCATGCATAAAGCCCTTATAGCACTTTTCTCCACTATTTTGACATCTAATGATCTATGCTAATTTTGATGCATCTAATCTTGCACTGACATGAAAAATTTTTTCACATTTAGATGGGTTTTTGTTTAGATTCACATTGTGAATTACAGTATTCAGCAATCCTTTTGCAAGAAGACGTTGCAATCTGCACTCGAGTTTTACTGAAAAAAAACATTTTCAACCGCTTTTTGCCTCACTCAGCTAGGAAATGTAATATCACCTCAAGCAAACCCCTATTGTAGTCTAGATTCCACTTGATTTCTGCATAAAATATTTTTCTAAAAAAAAAAAGATTCTTTCTGATCTCAATCTTTTTCGTACTTTGCGCTAGCCATCACAGCAATATATGACGTTTCATACATGTGAATAAAATCCATTTTTTGGTTGTCTCGAAAATGAGACGGCAATCACACAAAGAGGCAAATTATCGCTCGTGGAAGGGATTTTTTTACTCCCGAAAAGTTGGAGGAAATTAATCCAGCATAGAGAAGTGATAGTGATGGAGACGGAAAAGAGGTGGGAAGCTCACTGAAATTGTTTTAAGAGGCTAAATTTGAAATATCTCTTCATCAACCACAGTTGATTGTCAAATATAGTGTTTGTTATGTGTCCATGTTGACGCTTAATCTATTTGCTATTATTGCTCAACTATCGTTATGGCTTAATGATCGTGATAGGAAAAAAAAATTGCTTCACAAATTCATTATATAACTGTTTTACAAAGTTTTTTCTTCCATTAATTTCTTTTTTTCCTTAGAATTTTCAAAAATGGTAATTCAATTTTTCTAAACGAATTTATTTTGTGTTTCTTTTCTGATCTAAAAATTTCTCATTATTACGTTATTTTTAGAATTATGTAATTTTTCATGCTTTTGCAGTATTTAGCGAATTGAATGTGAGCTGTCGGGTGGATAAAGAATGTGAATATCGAAAACTTATGGTCCCTCTCATTTACTCTCAATTTGGCGTGCCTCTCATTTGAAACGAATACCGTATGCATTTCAATAAGGAGGTCATTGTGAATGAAACCACTCGCATATTGCGCTCTCTCTTAAGAGTTAAAAAATTAGAAAATTCCTCTTCAATGTAAAATTCTTTTTAATCAGACGACTATTTTGTCGAAATTTATGAGTAATTGCAGACCCATTTCTAAGTAGGCAACGATCTCTTGAAAACGATTAAAAAAATTCTCTGATAAAATTAATGAAGAAGAAGTAGGCGAATTTCCTATTCAAAGAACAGCGATATTTTCCTCGAAGACGATATTTTTAAGGCGCATTGAAGTCACGCAAATTATTTTTTATGACTTTTGCAACAAAAGAAGCGCTATTGCATATCATATAAAGGCAATATTCATATACGAATGCGGATTTGCATTATGAACGATTGAATTTTGAATTGTTTTTGAGTTGAATTATTTGTATATTTAACTAAAATTGTTTAGTATAGCAGAAATAACTTTCAACAGCAATAACAAGCATATATGGGATAGGGGGAGAGGAATTGTTGTTGGAATCTCATGTGTTCATCAGAGGGCTGCACAACAAAAAAAAAAAAATGCATCACAATTGTTTGCCTTCGTTGCAAACAATAGCCACCACAACTAAGCCGTCAACTCGATTGCTCGAGTTAATTGGCCGTTTCGGCATTACGCGCAATGCAGCATCCGCCGAATAGAAACGATTTGAGTCGATCGCACACTAATGTTATCGCCTCAATCCTTCAATCATTCATTCAACCACTAGCAATTCTATCGTTCTAAGATTTGTGTCTTGTATTTCCGCTTTATAGCATCTATAATCTTGTCACTAATGCCACCCTCTATCTGCGCAATTTTATAGCTTTTTATTTTTGAATGGTATTCAAGCAACGTCGAGTCTGTGCGTATCTGTCTCTCTATTTAGCAGCTCTTACTTCTTTAGCTATTAAGGTTTGAATTCACCGAATGCGAAGCTAATTCAAATCTAGGTTATAGAATTATCATCCATAAAAACTCCCACATTTATCTATTAGATAATAGGATTAAAGACTTTTTGGCTGCTTAAAAGTCCGTATATGTCGGGGCGTTTGCAACCGATCGGGCAATAGAACTGGAGCAGAAAATGATGTCTTTACGCTCTTGAATTCATTTACTCATCAATATTAAAATCTTTTGTGGAAGCGACATTTTCATAGTAATCACATAAACGGTAATTATTTCACACTCTCGCTAGTTTTAGAGAAGCATTAGCTTAGCAAGGCTACTTCCAAATGGAATGATTAATTCTACTGACTTAGAGAGGTGGGGGAGGTGAGCTTTTATGATCGTGGAAATTCTATGGAAATACCAACAGAATTTTTGTTGAGAAGATAGTATAATAACGTTTGCGATAACGATAAAACAATAAATGTTGGATTCAACGATAAAATGTGAACTCATCCATATATCCACACGTCAATTCCATTGCTTCGCATAGCTATTTGAAAAACAAAATTTGTGAAAATTTTCTAAAGAAGAGATGGGAGAGTTTTACGATGAAATGAAGCGATTTCAATCGATTGCTGCGTGTAATTTTGCGTAAATATTCTATAAGTTTCATAAAATTTTTATTGTTATGAATTCAATTTTATGAATATGCACAATTTTTTTTTTTTTTGCAAACAATTTCTCTATCGTTATACTTGAATTGTTTTGCAGCGGAAATTAGAAATTTTTTTCTTTCGAATATTTCTCTTATCATGCCAATTTCGTGTTGAGTTAATTAACGTGCCCTCTAATACTTCATCATGGAATGTTCTCATTATAGAAATGCGTGTTCCTCATCGAAACGAAACAGCTGTCACTATCGGTTTTCATGTCGTTAATAATCCTATTTGCCTCCAGCTGAATTGTCTTTCTTACTGTTTTATGCTCTTTTGCACTATGCCGTTCACAAGGCACATATATCATTTCGACGTCGTGCTTATATGCATATATTTTATGTCAATTTGTCTGTTCAGTAGTTTGAAGCAGGAAACTATTAAAGATGAAGTTATAAAAATTGATGATTATAATATACACTGCAAGCTAACTATTTTCATCGACGTTCAGAGTGATTTATTAGTTCCATAACGAGTTATAAACAGACAAATGTCTGCAAACTTTGTGACTGACTACGATCCAAACAGGCGAGTTCCGATCCATAACAAGTTTAGCTGAATGACTCAGCAAAAAAAAAAAAAACTGTAGAAACATGCCAACAAAAGGTAGCATAATATGTGTTTTTGTATACTGCTCATCTGATTATCATCATACTAGTAGCAGCAAAGTTTATTAGCAAAAAAAGAAAGATGACAGTTTTTGCTCTTCTATGATTAGAGCATCGGAGCACCTCAAACTTCGGTGCAATTCCAAAAAATATCTTCAAACTTCCTGAGGTTTAAGCTCGTGATCAGAGCTGCTCGAGACTCGCACGAGACTCGAGAGTGCCAACGTCATCCTCAGCAACAACGACAAGATATGTTTGCGTAAATAATTTTTCCATTTTTGATGAGGAACCTTAGAGATGCGAAGCTTTCGGTTTATGGCTTGAAAAAAAAACCTCGAGAAATTTCTGTGCGCATTGTCAATCGTTCTAATCGTCAGATTCTAAGAGAAGTGCGTATTCGTTGGCATTCCCATCAAATCAAATAATATACAAGAGCCGAGAACATATCCTATAACATTACGAACGCGAACTATCAAAAATTGCAACGTGAGGATATATTTAAATGAACAATGATCAATTGTGTTCAATTCCGGTTCATTTCCAATATTTTCTTGCAGAAATATACCATAAAAGAGCACAATAAATGCAATAAATGCATAATAAATCGATTAAAGTTTTCAATAACTGTGATTGAAATTGAAGTTAAAGCTAGGCTGCAGTTCAAAAATCCGATGCGCTAGAATTGAGGCTTACTATAGAAAAACTTCCCACAGATTTCTTATGCTATCCAGTATCTCTTCAATTTCATTTATCATAACTCATAGAATGAAAAAAAAATGCATGAGATGGTCATCATATTACAGCCTCTATCCATATAGAATCAAAGAGAATCAAGTTTTTAATCAAATGTAATGTTGACTGTTTTACGAGAAAGAAAATTTAGCTTTTTTTTTATTGAGACACAACGGAGTTTAGATTTAGATTTTACGACAATTGTTACGACATTTACCATAGAAAATCAGTCGGCTAATAGGGGAATGTTGTGTTGAATGCACAAATTTGAACTGATTTTAATCGATTATTGAAATACTACTGATTGAGTTGTAATAATAACATTTGAAAAATTAGTTTATGCTTTTCGTACTATTAAGACTTCGAGATGAATTTTCCGTTCTATCCAAAAATTTTCTCATATTAGTGAAATTTCACTTAGAAAACTTTAATTTTTTTCTCTATAGGAAGATTTCTTAAATTGAATATGCGAGCGACATCATTATAACTGTGCCAGAGCAATTTGAAGCTTATTTGCAGTTCGTTCTAAAAATATTGCTTTGTTATGTGCTCATGTGAATATCTATTTACGAAGTTGTGATGACAACATATTTACGCTCCTCTATTCAAGAAAATTGATCTCAAAATTATGGAATCATCATATCGTAAAAGCGAATCATTGCCTTTATATGATGCAATCAATTGAAATATAAATGTGTATTTTGTTTTTATTTCTTGTATTCACCGTTAGCCGCATAGTCGTGTTGGTTTGTGACTTGGCGTGATGTGAAGCAACATGATCTCCTTTATATGAAAATGACTCGATTTTTTTCTTCATTTTCATTTTCTGGTTGAATGCTCCCAAATGAAAGACATTTTCTTCCAATCGACAGGTCTATCCCTCTCTCATGTATCCGCCGTCTTCCATCGTTTGGACCTTTCCATGTGGATTGCCTCTCGTTGAAAGTATCACTTAGAGCCGTTGTTGAATTCGACTAAAGCCGCATATTCTCGTGGTATAAGGCACCAGTATTTGCTGCACTTCCTCAAAAGAACACCAATTATCCCATACAGCAGATCTTTGCACTGCGCGTCTGTTCATTTTTTTGAATTCATTATATTTTTATTCGGCTTTCAAATTATTTTCTCGAACTCGCCAGATGTGTGCCTTTCATTCACACTCATTTCGCTTTGCTATTCCGAAAAATTTATTCACCCCAAAATAAATCGTCAATAGCATTTTTGAAATATGAGATAATTACTTATTTTCATGGGAAATTTGCATTTAAATTTTCTTTTATACTCCTATTCATCATTTGCGCAAATTAAAAAAATTTAATAAATTTGAAGAGTTTCCTTCATTTTGAAATGATTCGATTGTTTTCACAAAAAATATATCTACTGAAAGTAGTCAATTTTTCTCCGAAAAACTAAATTATAAATAATTCAATCCTTTTTTTTTTCTTCTACGAGAGCGTCTCCATTATTAGCTCAAACGATCAAATTTGCCTACTTTTTCAAATATTTCATGAAAAATCAACTTTTTTAATGAAAAAAAAATTGCTACGATCACTATTGCAGTTAGATATCACCTATGCAACGTTTTTTTCATCGATAGTTTCAATGGCGATTGCAAAGAGAGACTTTATGCATGTGAAATTTTTGCATATTTATTTAATAAAAACTCACTTTATGATTTGAATGCAAATTTCGATGAAAAATGGCTAATTGCCGAAGTTCTTTTGCAAGCTTTTTTTCTCTATGATAGATTTTTACGTTATTCGTGAAAAAAAAAGATGAATAAATCTACTCAATTAATTAGATATTGCGAGAAAAAACGTACAAAGTTCAGTTAAGTCTAAATTTTTATTAAAGAATCATCGCCTTGTGCTGCTTCTTTCTTTAGCCAACAAAAAGCATAATCGTGAATTTTTTTTTTCATCCATCCAATCCATAGTAATAGCATCACATTGCATAGTTGTATTCTGTCCTAGGCAAACGGAAAAATGCCATTATATAGATTGCTTAGATTATTCTTCTTTTCAAATTCTATTGCCCATTTTGAAGTAATAGTGCATTATAAGGGTGAAAAGCGTTTCTTCAAAATAAATCGCCGCAAGAAAAAATTTTTGCTGAGATCGTTTATTGGGTGGTCTCTATTAAAAAAATGATTAATTTTATTTCATTCCTCTAGGATAATATGCGTTTTTTTTTTATTTCTATAGTGTTAATGCGATCATTTCTACCTTGATGATAATAAATCTCATAAGTAAAATTTAGGTGGATGAAATTATTGAAAGTTTTTTCGCGTTATTTTCAAATATACGATTGCATTGAAGAATAAATTATTTGCTGTTGTTGCAAAATTATGGAAATTATTATCGCTAACTTTTTCTATTTTCTAATGTTGTTTCATTTCAAATGATGCTCTTATTCTTTGTTATTTTTTTTATAAAATTCTGCAACCGATATATCATTTAAAAATGTTTCATATTAATTGTCTTTCGTATTTTATTTTATGTTTAGATTCACAGCGAAGTACCATTCCAATTAAAGGGCCATGTTCCTATAAGATATATCCAGTGGCTATTAGCGTGGAGGAGATTCCTCTAGTCTACACACTGTCTCATCCTTTAGCTTCATCTTTAAGCGAATGCATTCCTTTACTTGCAACATGAATAATGTAAGCGCTAAATGTATTCTAAATTAGATTCAAATTACGTTTATTTGAGATGTGCTTCTAAATGTTCTCCTTGATTCCAAATTTGATTCGAAATGAGACACTTCTAATCCATGTCCTTCTAATCTACTTTTTCACTTTCTTCGTTTCAGATACCGGCACGACATTTCTATCAACTAATATTCGTTTCCGAATCAAGACGAGCCATTATCGGTCGAAGTTCACTTTTTTACGTTGAACCGAATAGGACGTTTGTTCGAGCTAGCCGAGTGAGTTAAAAAAATTTCCATTGTAATCTAGGAAAGTATCATATTTCTTGCAACCACGTTATGGATAAATCAGAGTACGACTCATTCTTTAAGGCGATTTAAAGCTTCTCTCAAGTTTCGTATATTTGCAACAAAACGCTATATTTATATATTCATACGTCTGCTACACATATATTTTCTTTTCCACAAGGATATTTGTGCAATATTCGCATAAATGATTCGTATGATATTATTCGACCTACAAAAATAATTTTTTCTTTTTTTTTTAAATTTTTTTTCTTTTTTTTGGGAGAGGGGGAAGGGCAGGGAAAAGAAAGCATTAACGTAGTAATAAGCTAAATATAAAAATCACTGGTTATACACTGAAATATGGTTGATCTTTCTTGCAAATTGTCGTCTATTTCAGCACATTAGCGAGATCCATCAACTATTTAAACGAGTGATGAACTTTTTCATCAAAAAAAAAAAAAAAAAATTATCCTTTCATCAATAAATAGCATCATTTATTCGTTTAATTTTCTAGTGCTTTTTTTATAGCAGTTGATATAAAGGCATTTAAAAATTGGCTGTAAACGTTTATGGGAATTTTTTTCATCAACTATTTTCTTCCCCAAATAGAATTTGATAAAAATGTATACTTAATTTCTATGCATTAGATCATATCTTATCTTTTCATAGAAAGTTAGAGATTTTTCAACAATAAAACACATTCCCCAATTATTGTTTAGACGAACGTTTAATTATCTATTTAATGAGTTGAGGTTGATAGAATACTAATTGATGAGTTATATTAAACAAAGCAGCAATTAATAAAAAAAAAAGCTTTTTTTTTCATCTTTAAATCGAAGCTTCTTTGAAAATTTTCTTCGGATACAACTTTTTATTACCACCAAAAAAAAAAGCTTTCTGATGCATTGATGAAAAGATACACTGTTTTTTTTTGAATAAATAGGTTTAACAATCGAATTCGTCTTTCATTTTTATACGCCTTAGCAGAATTGCATCCTACAAAATGCCATTATAGGCGATGTTGTATATTGCTTATCTATTTCTCCGATGTTTGTTATCTCGATAGCCATTGAAGTAAGAATAAAGAAAATTCATGAGCTAGGTTGCCGACCTCGTAAAGTTGATTCGTGTAGCTTCTGAAACATCGATAGGCACTTAAATGCGCCTAAAATTTATTAGCCCATATCAATACGATTCTTTGTGCATTTATCACTATCATTCATCTTACGGAAATGAATATTTTGTGCAAAATTTTCGCAATCGTTTGTTGAATATATGAATTTTTCATAATCGTTGAATATATTTTTGAGTGTATCGAAAAATTTATTTCCGGTTAAGTTAAAATTTGAATAACAATTACTAGTGCATTATTATAACTCAGCTGCAGAAATTAGCAGTTGGTTGATGTAATAATAAACGGAAATGCAGAACACTTTCATTATATTAAGAAAACTTTTCCAATTGTTTATTCTTCCTTTCGTTTTCGTGAATATTGTTCCGCCTCTCCTAAAGCAATAACTCCTTAAATATCATAGTTATATCCATTGGAAGAAAATCTCTTTTACTCGCGGATTATTGCTATCATTAAGCAATTTCTAGCGAATATTGTGTGATTCAATGGTGAATTCCACTGAAATTTTAAGAATTTTAGCTTCTTTTTTTTTGAAAACTTGAAACTTGAAACTACCTTATATTAGCCTAATTTAGAATCATCTTTTGCGAATAATACCATCGTTTAATCTGTATTCATATAAATTTTGAGGGCTACTTTAATCCTTAATCTTTAATCTTTAATGCTTGAATTACTTTTCAGTAGGTAATTAAATATACTGGCATTAAGGTACTCGTTAAATTTTATTTTTATAGATTTTTTGCAATCGATACTAATTATCTTCTTCAGAAATTTAAATAGTTGCAATTTTAGCTATTAAATGTGATTGAAAAAGTCATAGAAGGAAATAATTTCTTTTCTGCATCGATTTTCTTCCTTTTTTTCCCCATTTCTTTAGCTATTAATTTCAACTCTATTTTCAACTGGAATGAAGAGAGGACTAAGAAGGAGAAAAAACTTTTCACCGGAAGAATTTCTTAATCTACGTTTTTTGGTCAGGTGGAAAAATTTATAAATAAATAGAAAAACGTTTCGTGCAAATGCATTTCCAGAAATTTCACAAGAATTGGAAATGCATCTAAAGTAGCAATCAAAACTTCAATCAAACTCATCGAGATTGAGATCGAGGTCGAGATTGAGATCGAGATCGAAATGTAACAAATTGCTCACTAATAGAGAAATTTCTTATTTCTGTTGATATTGGCGTATTTTTTCAATGTGAAACAAAAGAGGAGCGTTGAGATTTTCCTTTGTTTTGTCGCATTGAAAAAAGTTGTGATAGGTTATAGCCAGCCCATTTCCAATTTCATGCATGCCATATTTTTCTTAGAACACTACGACCATCACAGTTGAAAAGATTCAAGCGGAAATTCAAGAGTAGCAATTCTTTAGGTGGTAACTTTTGCTTCACTTAGTAATAATATGCTGTTCTATGAGAGGGTTCTCTTGTGAAATGGAATGCCAACTTTCCTTAGTGTTTCCACTCTATCCTATACTACTAGACTGACCTCTGGGAAAAACTTCTAGTGTAATTACCTTATTGTGGCATTCGATATAGTTGTCCTATACATCTTTGTATGAAATTCTTCAGCTAATATACTAGAACAATAAGTCGTTCACATGAAAAGAGATAATTAAAAATTACTCATCCGTATACATTCACAAACAATGAGAAAAATCAATTGCATATGACATTTAAACAACAAGACAAATAATCGTGTTCATTAGATCATAAAGGGAACGCTTAGCCAAAATCAACAACGATTTTGTTTAGTTGAAGAAATGTTACATTCAAATTTCCAATTAGAGTGCTATATCGATGTGTATAGGTTCAATTGATCGGTAACACTCACAGCTATGTTTTTTTTTTTTTTGACTTAAATTTTTTCACTCATTCGATCGTCATTGGTAATAATCTTCAATGTGATTGAGACCTTCCATCATGGTATTCATCATTTGAATGGTATTATAGAAGTTCACTGATTTGCATATGAAAAAATCGGTTTGATATAAAAAATATACAATGGTAGGTAGTTGAATAGACGGGAAAATTTTAACGCATTAAAAAAAAAATTTTTTTTTTGCATTATATAGGCGTTGCATCGCTGCATGCATACATATGTATCTGATTATCTGGTTGTTTTATCCCATAAAACCATAAAGTACTGATCATAAATCCAGCAATCGAGATCTGTCCCCTTACTGGTCTCTAAAAACTCATTCGCCCGCCGACTAGTCGTATTCTGCATAAGTTATGGACAATATGGTGAACCCCATGGGTTTCGGGTGCCTCGTTAGGCACCGAGAATAGGTTTTCAATTTCAAGCTGCCGACATACAAAAATGCTAATTAAGCCGATTCCATAGGCGCGTCTGTTATGGTGTTAGTGAACAATTCGCGAAAAATGATGCGAGAAGTTTTGAATCCGCAATGATTTTTACGGATTTTTTCAAATAGCACCTTAGATATTAACATCGCTGATTTTGTTGAATTTTTCTTAGTCAAAAGTTTTTTCATGTTTCGAAACTGAATCTATGCGTTAAGAGTTATTTCCAACTGTAAGCTGTATCCCCATTGGTGAAGAATGTATCCCCATTGGAAGTCAATTTCGAAGAGTCGGCTCTTTGATTGACTCTGGAACTGAATGAAGAGGTTGAGTTCTTTGGTGAGAAATACGTCCATTGCTGTCACTTTGGGTATCCCAAACTCTAAGGTCACCCTTGAAGACTCCAACTGTTGTCCCACAATCCGAGTACCTAATGACACCCAAAAACTTCCTGGCTAACCTCCGAAAGGAAGGTTGAATGGTGGCTTAATCATGCGACCACTGGCAGTGGGATAACTACTAGCCCGGTAGGCATCGAAGTAACAAAACTATTAAGTAGTATTAGTTACAGTTGTTACTAATGGTATTTAATATATGTTTTGGACTAATGTTGTAAATAATGTTTGCTAGAAGTAATAGTAATTGACAAAACAATAGTAATCTTGAGTGTTAATGATGGAAGATGAAAGTGTTAAGCGCACTCATAAGTGGAACTACTATGTATCAGTTTCAGATGTAAAAAGATCGCTTTTGCTTATAGTAACGCTTGAAATTCTCGACGCTTGCCTTTCACAGATTTTTGACATTACCGAGCATGGAGGAGCCAAATCCAATGAATTGACTTCGTCCTTTCCCATTGTCAGAGTCGGCGGGAGCTAATTCCTTTATTGAGATGGCGAAGCAGGAACCCAGAGCAAGCTTTTGGTCTCCGGCGGAGTCGAATTTGATCTAGCGAATTTGATCGAATTTGATAGCCGGAGTTATACATCATTATCTCCGCCACACTTCAATGCTTCAAATATTTGAGGTTGGCATTAATCGAAATAACCTTCTCCTTGAAATATTCAAGGAAATGAACAAAACATTATAATAAATGATCGAGAAGCTAGCGTCGAGAAAAGATTTCGCGAAAAAAAAAGCCAAAATTATGGCAACCATTTGTTAGCAATATGACCCTTAAAAATGCGCACATCGATCATTAATCCGCCTTCTTCTTTGATGGTAATCTATAGGGGTTTGGTCGATCAATGTCTGAATTACTTTTTTTTTCATTGACATTCCCATAATCAATTTTGATGTCATCATTTTATGTCTGTTGCGCACATTTCGAAATTCTTTTGTTGTTCCCTCGTGGCTGTTGCTATTCCTTCTCTCAAAATACTTGCTTATTTTGTCTGTTCTCTTTTATTAGATTATTGGTTGCTCTTGCAGAAGTTTTCTACCTTGGAAGCTGTTTCTTTGCCTTATTAACATTAAACTGCGCTGTAATTTCGAATATTGCTTTCGTCCTCCTCAATGTGGCCCTTTTCTGATTCACTCCCTCACTCTTCCCTTTAAACGGGGTCGTTTAAATTTCATTCACAAATCCGACTTAGATTTCATCCTTCTCTGAAATTGTGCCCCTTTTACCGTGCCCATTCCCGTGTCTGTTAGGGCCGTATACGAGCTTTTATAGCTTATTGTACTAATGTATATGTCGGTAATCAGCAAGACAAATGTCATTGCGATAGTGGTGAGTGACTTTTCGAGTGGAAGAAGAGGAATTCCTTTGGATGATGATTTTCATTTGAATGTTCAGTCTCCATTTCCGCTAAATTTTCACTCGACAGACTTTAGTTCCTTCTCTCTCCAAATTGCTTTTATAAGAAAGATCAAAATCGATTCACTTTTGAATATTGGAGGGATCGAGATTTGCATTTAATTGTTTCACTGTTGTCTGATTGGATCAAAGACTGTTTCTTTTCGATCATGACCGTGTCAAGCAGTACGCTATCGTTAGAGTGTTGTGTCAATGCAACAGAGTGATTATCAATAGCTGCCTTTCAGGCAGAAAGGTCATGAATAGAGATACCATATAAAAAAGCGTTATTCTAACAACGCACAACATTCATTAGAATCATCCGCACTCATGTTGCCAATAATATCAAATACTGGGGTTAAAAGATCCTTAACGAAGCTATCCTTAAGAAAGCTTCTTGAGAGCCCCCTGAGATTGAATACCTATCTTTACTCTAAATATGCATTGTAAACGTTGATCTGTGGCAGAATTCTATATTGTTGTGAGTGAAATCATTGATTATTCATATTACTTTAGGATCAACCATTGAGGTCGTTCATATTCCTTTTTAGTGTGTAGAAAGGAGGGTACTCGCCTAGGGTAGGGCGGAGGGCAATAAAAATGGGAGCATCTTCACTTACCTTTCACTCTGCAATTCAGGCGATCGTCGCGGATGCAATTTGCCAAATTCTAAACGAGCGATACTATCATCATCATTTTCAACTTAGTTTTTTTTCGTTGGAGCTCAAAAGCATATTTGCAAGCAGATTCACTACCGGATTCGCATGCCTGTCGAGAATTTGAAGTTTCTTTTTTTTTTCAAACCTTGTCAATCACTTTTCTCAAATTCTTCTCCAATTCTTTAGCATTTTTTTTTTAATTCTATCGATCATTTTTTTTTCTAATTTCCTGTTTTTTTTTTTCTTCTCGAATTTTTAAAATTTCTAAATTTTTCTATTTTCAGTTGAAAACAATGAGAGACACTGTGGTAACGGATGAAACTCTCAACCGAAAACCAGCGATGGGTTCATGTTTATTGAAAACGTGTAAGGTTTTTATTCAAACTTCTTTTTTTTTCGCTGAAAATCTGATTGGCACTCACTTGCTGGAAAAAAAAAACACATTTTTGAATTAAAATTCAAAATGAGCTATGGTCTAATAATTTCTCCTTCAAAATTGTTTGTAATAATCGATTCAAACTAACAATTTTGCAATACATTCAAAATTATGGACACTTTCCGTTGCTTAAATGCTGTTCTATTTCTGTGCTCTTTCGGAGGCTCCAAATTGTCTTCTTGAGAGGCTCTTTTTTTCAATAGACAGCAATTATTTATCACCGTTGGGTAATCATAGAGTGAAATAGATCGTTTCTATGTTTCTCTTTATTCATGATACAATACAATAAAATAAAATGCTAATAAAAATCATGATTTAACTATAATCGTATAGATTTTCCATTCATATAGATTTAGATTTAAATGATTCAGATTAGCGCTTAAACTTTTCAATTTTTGCTTAATTCATTTTCTTTATATTCCTTCTTAACTTTTTTGGAATATTGCTCGATTTAGAGCAATTCCTTAATGCATCATCTTATTGTATTCTCAAAGTGGAGATTCACTCAGAGAATTTCATTTTCTTTATTTTTATTCGATTTCATTGTCACGTAGGCTGTGTTTATGAAAGTTTATAAGGCGCATAGGTTGGATAATGAAAATGTTCGTCGGAGAGAAAATTTTGAATATATTTCTATAGGTTTTTAAGGTTGAGTAAGCTATCAATAGCCCATTAAGAACGTAAAAGTTATCGTCACGATAGTCGACAATCAAAAGAATAATGGTTATGATGATCGTTATAATGGTCTTAGATTAGATGCGAAATATTTGAAGCACTTTTCACTTATGCTCACATGTGAAAAACTTTGTAAAATAGAGTTTTTAAGCGAGGTTTGAATGAATCAAACTTGAAATAAACAATTTCACTAAGCAAAATTTTTTAAGCCTGAAATAAAAAGAGTGACGAAAGGAGTCTGCTTTAATTCCAAGATTATTCATTTGAGAAAAGCGATCATAGACGAAATTAATATTGTTTAATATTTGTATATTTGTTGTTTATTTATTGTTTGAATATTTTTTTCAAATCGGAATATTCTATGAGCAACAAAGAGAGGAAAATGCAAATAAAAGTCGAATAGATGGAAAAAAAATGTTGATTGATTAAATGCAAATATTTTGATTCCCTAAGGTGAAATTTCCACTCGCTTTTATGATCTCTTTAAATATAAGTTTTTTTTTATAAATTTGCATAACTCAGACATATTTTGGCGAGAATTGCGCAATCGAACGAGTTATTTGTTTCAATGCTAAATGTTTTCAAAGAGAATATATATTCAGAAATAAATTCATCACTGGAAAGTTATGGAAAAATAGGACACGCAAGAATATGACAATTTTTTTTGAAATTAACCCCTCCTCCTCTCAGCTCTCCTGTCGTTCCGTCAAAAGTCCTACATTTCAAAATCATTGCAAATATCAACTCAAAAAGTGGATATCTCAGTCGTTGATATGCTTTTTCGTTATGCATAGCTTGATGGTGTACTATTCATACAAATAATAGTTAAATACTTATCTATGTAATGAACAAATGACGAAGCAAATATTCAACAATATTTCTTATTTTATGGACAATCTGTAGAACAAGACCGGTGTGAACGCCTTTTTCCTTTCGATTTTCAACACAATGACCATTTAAGCTTAGATGAGCGCTACGCCAATTCATGATGTAATTTTTGAAGGTTCGTCAAGCAAAATCTGCTAGATGAAATCTGCTAAAAATTCTAAAAATCTTTGACAAGCAAATAAAAAAAGGAGTAGAGGAAATGTGAAGTTAGTTAGTGGGCAAATTCACAGCTTAATTCTCAAGAGTTCGTCGATAATCAGACAATAAAAAGAGTAATCATCGTCATTGTCAACTCGATAAGTTGCTCAACCGATCTCAATTTTTGCATCAATTTTAATGCATGTCATTTTTCATGAATGTAACACTTGCAACTTCTGGTTTTATTAGAAAAAGACTAACGATTTTTTTTGTAATGCTCGATTAGAATCGTTGCTTTATACTCACCTCAATTGTATTGTTGAAATTTCTCGAATAACTTCCGAAAATTTTGAATAAATGGTTCTCCTCTCAATGCATTTCTACGATTGCAAATTTCTTCTTGCTGCTACTGAAATTTTTCTTTATTATAGCCACTTTTCCGTACTTTTTTTGTATGAATTTTCTCGAAAATCTTGAAATTTCCATTTTCATCATTACCGCTCCTCATTTGAATCGTACTACAGCGTACTCATGTATAGATCGAATGACGTCATAAATTATCTCGATTATTTGACGTATTTCTTATGCTTCTATTTCATATGTGGCCATTATGTTAGTGAGGTTATAAATTTTGCAAATTTCATTGATGCATTAAAGATCTCTTATGAGAAATGACTATTATGCAAATGATTTTTGATTATATTTTATTATTCTCCTGATAGGTGGTCTCAACAAGTATTTGCTAGCAATTATTGCATTTGATCTATGTTTTTGAGCATTAGCCATTATGAACGGATGACTACTAACGTATGACGACCTTTTGTCATCTTCGAGCCCTAACGAAGAATATTCAGATCGATTATGAACACTTTTTAAGTGAGTTACAATGCGTATTTATCCAAGCATATTCTACAGAAATATTGAAATATTTCCTTTGATTCCTCTCGCTTTTGCCCTTTATTTCTTTAAAAAAAAATTCTTCTAAAGATCATTTATATGCGTAAAATGCGCATTTGGATAAATTATAAAGGGAATTTATGATGTTCATTCAACTTGCAAATTTTTCTTTAAGCTTTGTTTTGATATTACCTTCCATAAATCCATTTAGTAAAATTCCATATATGTTCTTCATAATTCCCAAATGAATTCCCAAATGCAATGCTGAGGAAATTTTTTTTATAATTTCAAACGTTTTGTTTACAATTCTTATATTCCCAAATATTATTTATTAATATTTCTACTTTGAGCAATGAATTATTGCTCATTTTTGATTACTTTCTTATGGGAAAAGAAGAAGGCAAAATTTCTGATAAAATATTCACTGAATACTTAGCGAGCATATGCCTCAGGCAATTCCTCATTCAAAGATATAATGTTTCCTCCATTCGACGATGACGAACAAAAAAGATTCAATTTATTCGATATTATAGAATATATTCACAACTAAGCAAGGCCATGAAATTCTTATATGATTTTAGCGTTGCTGATCGTCAAAGAAATATTTTCTTCAACTACCTTCTGTTCATCGATTAGAAATATTCCTCATTTTTGAGTTTTATTTCCGGCTAGCATTTTTAAAAATTTCCTCCACTCCTTGATAGCAATTATAGCACAATATCGGTCCAATTTTTCGTTGTGGCCTAATACTTCGCAATCGTCTCAGCGAAGTTGGCGACCACATTTTTATGATCAAGTTGAAATACTGCAGTACAAATGCAGCATTTCTAGCCATAACTCTTTTCTTCATTCTAAAGCAGATTCTTTATTTCAGTGTTGTGCGGTGCTCCCCTATTCTCAAGTGTATCGCCACCAACAACAAAAACATCAACACATTTCTATGAGGCACCACCACCACCATACTCAGAATCTTCCGAAGAAAGCGTTTTTCAAACACAACCTACTTCCATTCACAATACTGAGGTAAGCCTTAATAGTTTCAATGAGTTGATTTCAATTATTATCGCATAAAGTTTAATACGCTGTGAAAGCATTTTACTAATAGTTATGCGACTTCATGTGCAACTATGCTTCAGATTGTGATTCATATGCCTTCATCCTACCTATCTAACATTTTTCCATCCTCGACAACATCCAAAACGTTTGATCTTGGTCAGATTTTCCTTGCGGATAGCGATCTGAAAAGAGTGGCGAAAGAGGCCGTTTTTAAAGGGCACTTTTAAATGATTTATTAGTTCAAGAGATCTTTTTCTCGTATCCGTTTGCTATGAATACCCTAATCGTGTGATATAGCAAGTTCGTCTAGCCAATTTTCGATGATTGACTCCTCATGTTGGATGATTGTCAGTGAGGCCATTGAATTGCGGGATTGTTTATCATCCCATGCCGATCAATCAAGCGGATATAGGCTGAACGGCTTCATTCAAGTCGATCGCCGATGGATGGAAATTGGTTGTTTGTTCAAATCATTTCAATCGCTGAAATTTTGCAAGATGTTTAGCCCACTTCAACAATTAAACAGGATTTCACCTTTAACAAGCTTGATTGCTTATATTTAGATGGGGCTGAAAAGTTATTGCGTTTGTGGAATGCGGCTTTATGTGTCTTTCAAGCGCTAATATGTGTGCATTCATTAGCGCAACGTCACTAGCAGATGCACGACGCTATTCACTCATAGTGCAACGCCCTTTCCTGAAAAAAAAAAGCATTTTTACTTTCTGTTTCAGGCGACCATAGGTCCAATATGTTCATCGTTCATCTTAAACGTCCTACCGAATCATTCATGTTCTCTAGTCCTCCTTTTTCAGTGGATTGCCCACTTGAGATTTAATATGCAATTATTGTCGGTTTTCTTCTATTCATGAAAGAACAATACAGAGTGGTCTTGCATGATGTGATTTTTTTCTTGGAAGAGAGATATTTTAAAGGAGATGATTGCTGCAGAACTTTTAAAATATGCTCATCGTAATGCGTCAACTTCATGACAAAAATACTTAAATACGAAAATTTTTTATGAGGGGTTATTTTGTAGTCTCAATATCAATGAATATTGTTTTCTTAGTGGTGCCGTATGATTTCTTCACTTCACTGGTGCATAAGTTATCAATTGAATGTAATCTTTTTGGCATATTAGCGTTTAAATGTTGAAATCAAAAAGAAATTTTTATCGAAAACAGTGGAAATTGCGCTTTTTTTTTTCTCAAATAATCAAATATGCTATGAAATGCATTTACGACATAATATATGGTATGTTGTGAATATGAAATGGAATGCTGTGATATAATATCATACAAGTTTTGTTCCTTATGGCTCTATTCTGTATACTATCCGAAGCATACGTTAGCGTTTTATTTAGAAATTGAATGTTTTCAAATTTACATCGCATAAAAGTATCAAATTGAGAGAGAGGGAAAGGAAATGGATGAAAGGAATTTCACCTTAATCTAATTTATAGTGAAATAAGAGAGAGAATACTTTTCAAACACCCTCTGCGACGCTAATGAAATTAGTACATGCAGTATTGAGGTTGGATTACGCTTAGAGTAACGTTATGTGACATATGAATTTAGCCGCTCGAGCGATTGCTAACATTTCAGTGAGGAAGTGAGCTTTAAAGAGTTGCTTAATAAGCGAAAATCAATATGAAATTTGCTCATGATATATGCAAATGAAGCGACCATTCTAAGTAGGCCAAAAATTTGTTTAAATTTTCTCGTTGTAAAAATACCTTGGGATTCATTACCTTCTATAATTAAAAACTCATCTAGAATATTCATTAGGTAGTAATTTCATCTGATAACTAACTACTTCATGTATGTCCGTTGAATCACTTCCTTGCTCAACGAATTTGCATTTCTTTATTGCCTCGCTTAGGGGATTTGATTTGCATTCTTAATAAAAGTTCGGTTAGCAAATTCTCACTTAAAAAAATACCTAGCCAACAAACCAATTTGCATTTTTAATCACATCTTGGCTAAACGGCAATTCGCTGAATTATGCTCTCTCATTGTGAGCCGATTGCCCTCAATGTCGATGTAATTCATTCTCAGGCATTTTATTACACATATATATTCACACAAATGTTGATTGCAGAGATATTGCAGTTTATGTGTTCTCTATGATAACACAATTACTATCGATGATTACAATAAGTTGTTTTCTTTTTTTTTCATCAATTAGCGATTTTTGATGACTTGTGAAATTAGTCGATCATATGAGCAAAATCTAAAAAGCGCATATCGTTCTATCTCCTTTTTCCATTCTTCTCAAATATTTTTCTTCTTTTTCGTTTAAATTTTGAAATGATAGATAAAAAATGAAATTATTGACATTGCTAATGAGTGAATGAATTCTAACATTTGAGTGTGAAAATTGAATTTCGCAATGATTTTCATTTTAACTCATGCGAAATTTATTTTTCCAACTTTTCATTTTTTTCTCAATGAAAAAAACGTCGCTTTTTTTTTCATTGACAATGAATTTATTTTGCATTCGTTAGACGCATAAAAATATCGACTTTTTCTTTATCGTTCATAGTGCATTTCTCACATACATACATTCCGCTATTGGTTAACGTTTTATCGCTTTCGATAAAAATTCCTTCTTCATTTCTATTTTATTAATTTATGATGCTTATGCTTAAACTTATCCGTTGATTAGATTGTTCAATGCATGACGGTTATAGTTTGCAATAATATTCCTATGTCTTTTAATTTAGAGTTTTTTTTTTCTTTCAAAATCCTCTCTTTCATTGTATTTTATCTTTTAATTTATTGACTAAAATAATTTTTGGATTGAAAATCTCAGAGAATTTTTTTTCATATATTTGATTTCTTTTTGTCACTAATTAATCTTCAATAATTATTTCAACAAAAATTAAATATATGTTTCATATTGGCTTTAAAATTAAAGCCAACATATAAGTTTTAGAAAATGTTTCATATATTAGACTAACGTTTATTTTGTAGCTAGCAACAGTTGAATTAAGCTTTATTCAATAATCGTCGACTATGACAACAATCACATTACTATCGATGCACGATGAGCGTGTTTTTTCTTCTAAATTATTTCAGTGTGAATTGCATGCGGAAGCGTTGCCTTCCCTTCCACTATCACATCGTTATGCATATCAGCGTTTACTTATATTTGTAGCGAAGTAATATCATCTTCATTATGCATTACTTGCATCCATTGTGTATGCGATTTCCGCAAATTTTTGCATATATGCTTTTGTTGATCGCGTCAAAGTCAACCGGTTTCATTGTTTGTTGAAAGGTCGCAGATTCGATCCCGTTGGTTGACAATTTTCCGTCTGAGTTTGAACTAAGCATTTTTTTTTTCGATTAGGCATATCGAAGAGATCCTTAGTGGATATCATTTAATGCAATGATATTTTAAAACTTTTTGCCTAGTAAGCCAGTTCTTTATCGATTTTACAATGTTATCTGATCAAACGATTGATTTCAAACTATAATTTCGTTCAAGTAAGTGACTTCAACCCTTAAAAATAGAGCTAACAACTTTTTTTTAAAATTGGAATTGATATTCGTATGTGCAAAAGTGATATTTGATAGCATAAGCATTTGCATCATGAGAACACGAGCTCTGCGTAAAAATATTAGCCGCAACGAATTGACATTCACTGTCATAGAAGACGAGATGTAAAATTTTTAGCTGATATTGACATATTGTCGACTAAGAATGTCTATCACACGAATCATTAATGAGATTTTTTGACATTCATTCAACTAGTTGTCTTGATGTAGTAACGTTCCAAATTAATTACTTATGTGAATATAGGCTTTGAGTATGTGAATATAAAATAAGCTCATCGAATTGCTTCCGTTTATTAAAAAATGTTTTAATAATCGGAGGAAAATAATCGTCGAGAAGTTTCGTCTCGAATCATCTTCATAATGTGAATCCAAATTAGTCTAAAAAAAATCGTGCATATGTATAGCTAAAACCGGATGCGATATATGTTGCCAAACTTTGTAGATTACTCTACCAATATTTTTCATTTAGCGTAGTCAAAAATAGGCATTTATAGCGATGTAATAGAAATTAAATCGTGTCTTATCTATTGAATTATGAGATCTCACTACATTACACTTTAAAAATTACGTTCGATTAGGTCTTTCATCTATAGCATATATTAGAGGATTTCAACAATTACTTTTAACTTTAAGCTTCAAATAGTCGACAATAACTCGAAATAATTAACAAAAAAAAATTGTAAGAATCTAAATCAAATTGTTGGCGAATTTCTTCAATAATCGCGCAGTCTTCACAATTATGTTGCAAATTCTCGTATTACAACGAAATACTTTATGTTACGCAATAATTCTCATTGTTTTCGCAAGCTTTTCGCTTGATTGAACAATTTAGTTGTTGGATTTTTGTTTCGGTCGACAATTGAGTTAGGCGAACATTCGATATTCGAATGCATACGAATTGAGTGAAATAATTTATGCGACAAATGGCCATCTACGAATTGCTGACATTTTCTTTGTTTTTAGTAAGAAAAACTTTTTATTATTATTGAACAATGAGGAGAGGGGAGGGGGAGAGGTACTACAAAGGGACAAAAAAAACTAATAAATGCGTAAATAAATAAATATTTATTTGAAATAATTGAAAAATGTGAACTTTGTGATTTGCCGTTCAAAAGAAATAAATAAATAAATAAATAAAACCGATTAACAAATTTAAAATCCACATGGAAGTTATAGTTCATTTTAACAGTCACGGAACTTATCATGGCAAGAAATATTCCTTTTCGAGATTATTTTTCAATGGAACAGGTATTAATACGATCATATTTTCTTTCATCCTACTGGATTGCCCTTTGAAACGATTCGTTTAAAAATTTTTTTTTTATTTGATTATATGGTATTTAGGTTGATTCTAAGAAAATTTTATATTAGAGAGGAAACTTTTTCGGCTTATAATAACAAAACCCTGCTAATTAAAACCCTGTTCACTAGATGACTATAAATAAATTATTTATAAACAATAATGTTGTTAAGTATGCAATGAGATCATAAAGAAAAAAACATATTCACTAAAGATGTGGTATTGAAAATACTTTTCTCACCCTATTTTCTATTCTATAAATTAGCGATTTGAAAGAAAATTTTCATCGCTTCTTCAATCTTTCTTTAATTATTATTCCAAAAATGAATTTTCCCATTTCAAATATTGTATCTATGAATGCTAGAAGATTTCTTATCAATAAACAATCACGTAAGGCCGCTGGTATTAAAAATTTGTGGCACAAATGATACAATTATATTATGATGTTCTTCGTAAGAATTTAGTGGCCGATTATTCGTTTTGCGTAGATATTGATTCAGAGACTAATTTATTTGTGTATGCGAATCGCCTTTATAAAATTTCAAAAGATGACGTTGTTGATTGCATAGCTATTATAAAAGCCGAATGAATAAGCTCGACTTTATCCGCTAAGGTACATAGCAACGCCGATTATTATCGTCTGAGCGCTTCATTCACGTTATATTTTCACACCTCATTGGTTACCATGTTCGTTCTCTCGTCTTATAAGCTTCTTTGTATATTGACGTATCCATAAATCCTTATTTGTGCATTCAGTTGACTTCACAAGTTGTAATTAAATATCTCAATTTTCACTCTCGTACTACGCTTTGATATTTCTCATCAACGTTGTGAAAATTTGCTCTCATTTCTTAAGATGAATGAATGAATTAGTATATATTTTATAAACTTTTTTTTTTGCTCAATATCGCAATATATGTTTCAATGAATTTCTATGATTAAAATCACTCATAAATTTGAAAGAGTTTTGATTATTTGACTTTGCAAAATTCGATATTGATGTTCAAAAGTTTGATAATATTCACTTTGCAAAAAAAATTATAATTAATGAGGGTATTCACCGATCGGATTATTGTCGATTGAATATCGAGTCGAAGAATATGATCGCTTAAAAAGAAAGCCGTCATACAAACGATTATTCAATTTGCTTTAGTTTGCGAGGCATTGTATTCTTTAAATTGTGTTGCTCTTATGATAAACCTATCTTATATTATTTGCATATTGCTTCGTTTGAAAAAAAAGAAATATTTTAAATAAAAAAATAGTTTCAGCATTAATAAAAATATGCAAAAATGAATTCAGAGCCTTAAATGTTCTTTCTGAGCAATTATTATTATCTTTTTCGTAATTTTTTTTCATCAATAAATCAAACAACAATTTTATTTACACTATATTACATATGTGTATAACTTAAAGTTGATTGTGGTTAAAATATTAGACGAATATGAAGATGAAAAGTCACTAAATAATATGGGGAATTAGTTGGTAAAAGAAGCAAAGTAAATGAAAGAAAAGTTGTTTAAGATGAATTCATCTAAATTATACGGTAACCATCAGTATGTATTTCGCTTTTGCTTAATTGAAGCGTGTTTTTTTTTTTAATTAAAAGAGGGCAACTTGTTCGAAGTGAATTTCATTATGGCTCAGTGAAAATGCACATGTGTTAGTGCGTTAACTTAATTCCTCATACTTTGGTGATCTTTGATGCATTCAGCTTATAGAATTTTTTCTAGCGTAAAGTTTTTTTTTTTAATTTATTTAAATTTTCAGCTTTTTTTCCGTTATCGTTTTTCATTTCGAATAAATTAATCGAAAGGTTTAATTATTCATAAATAATACTAGAAGCGATTCAGTTATGACACAACCAATTAGCATTTCTCGATGCTATGTCTTCTTTATCGTTTTAGCTGGAAATAAGCGTATATTTCTATCTGTTTATTCGTATATCTATATGTTGTTTGTATGTACACGCCTACGCATTTGTACGTCCATATATACTTGTATATATGTGTGTTTGATATCCATCGGCCAATTATTGACCAAGGCAGCGAAGGTGATCAAATTAGATATAGAGCATAATCTATAGCCTAATTACACTACCAAACCCTCTAATATCTCGTCTTTAATTATTAACTTATTACCATAATTGTATGATTAAGTTTGATACAAATAGTACATTACTATGTCATTATAGAAGGTTTCTATTGTATTTCACCTATAAGGCGATTGTTGCATTTGCGTATTCTATTGCCAATATGTAACAACTCTGACACAACTATAGTATTGCAAAAAGAAATTGCCGATTTCATTAGAAAATTTTTTTTCACTTCTTTTATTTTCGTCCGTTTCTTTCCCAATAGTCGAACCTATAAATTTATCTGAATTATGGAGATCAATCTCTTTTTTTTTTTCAGAGCACATACGATTATATAAAGAAATATATAAGTGACGTTTTGAAGCAACCAGTTTTGGAGACTGATCGAAGCATATCGATGTATGAGATGGGACACGTCTCGAATATGGTTTGTTGGCAGATTCTCTTGCTTAGGAAACCCTGAGCTTCTATAGATTATCGTTATGCGAGCATCATTCATAGTAATTCGAAAGTAATTGTGAATTCTTTTCTAGTGGCATCAATTTTGCCTTACTAAATCCCCATTCTTTGCATAATTGGAAATAAACCGATTGACTACAGAATTATCGATTTGAATTCTATGTATTGATCTGATTAATGATTTGGCCAATAAAAATATCCCTTTTATTCGCTTGAAACTTTCCCTTCGCGGTTAATAGCGGTTGTAGTTACAATCTTAACTTGCCGATGCTTTATATTCAAGTTTGATCTATTTAAGCAATTTTAGACCTAACTATATCCTCCCACTTCTATGACCTCTTCAAATGAAATCAAAGAAAATCTACCATGATCTTTTCCTGCATCTTCCCTTGCCCAGATTTGATTTCGAGAGTCGTTTAGAACTGTGACGAGCACTTTCTCGCTCTTTACGGGATATCCCATAAGATTCATTCATCGATTGTTCGATTTACGGCCAATCAAAAATTGTTTAGCTGATTGTTGCCGAAGCGACGGCAAAAAGAATTTTTGATCACTGATCATCGCCGAGTTGAACTAGATGAATTGATCGAAATTTAATATATTATGGTGTGTTTCGCGCAAATATTGCACAATCAATTGGAAAACATAGACATATTTTCGTCGATTTTTTTTCTTCAACAATTTAGCAGGCAAAAATCATCAAATATTGCTGATTCTAACAAATATTCTTACAGCACTCTTTCTAATGCATAATAATTGCAATATTTGCATGAACGATTTGCATAACTTCCGGGCGGAAGTATTTTAAATCGTCTTTGATGACGTTGGCAGTCATTTATTTCAAGTAGAAAAGAGTTTTACTTATGTTTTCATGGAAATCATTGTTGTGAAAGCATCGTAAAAACTAATTATCCATTTATGAGAAGTTACATACTTTGACATGTGCGCAAAAGCGTACTTCCGTCTCTTTTCGATTAAATGCTCAAAGCAACAAACAACACATTGAATGGGGCCATGTTGCCTAGAGGATTGAAAAGACTATTTGCTTATACTATATAAGTTCTATGAAATGCGACATAAACGATGTGAAATGATAAACGATGTGATAATATATTTATAATAATTATCAGAGGAGATCTAGTCCACCATGTGGTTAAAACATATAACTAGCAGATTTAATCAACCTCATGATTGAAAGTTAGTAAAATTGGCAATTCTTCAGAGAGTAAATATTCGATTATTTAGAATGGAAGTCATGAGCCGAAAGATATTCATGAACACTATCAGAAGTTGATGTGTCAACTATCAATGAGTAATTCATCACTTCTTCGCGAGAATGAATCATTTCGTGCACGTTTTCAGGTGTGTCTTATCTAGACTTCATAAAAGTGGTAATATTTTTATTGCAGCCACAGTTGTAGCATAAAAATTTCCGCTTTTTTTTGACGATATTGAGTAGTGGTAAAATAGATTCAAGAAAAATTTAGAGCACTTCTAAACGATAGGATCTTTTTCAAGTATATATCTCTACCCACCGATACATGCAGTTTTTTTCCGACGCTGATACTCTTTTTCTGTCTTTTTCTTCTGAGTAATGGTTGTTGGGTTTCATCGTTATTGCTGCCACTACTTTATAGAATTTTTCACCTTTAAATATCATTTCGTTTGAAATTCAATGAGAAAGGTCGTTTCCACTCATGAATTTTGAAATATTTATTCATTCAGCTTACGTTTTGCATAGGGAACGCTACTAAATTGAAATGGAAGCAAAAAAAAATTCGTTTTCGAATATTGTTGAATTCGAGCATTATCGTTTAATCAATTGAAATCTTGTTGAATTTTCCCAGAATTTTTGCGGCGCCAAATTTTTTTGCCCATAAAAAGATAGATCCATACGTAAAGAAATGCATTGACGATATTTAGTATGTCTATTCTCTGCTACCACTAATATTTCATGAACATCATTGTTGATATGCAATTCTTAAATGAATCGATTCTTTTTTTGATTTGAATAGTTGATTGAATGAATGATTATATGATTGAGTGATTAACTTCAATGATCGATTGATTGATTTATAATTGATCTGTGATTGATTGATTGAATGATCGGATGACTAATTCAATTGATTGATCTGTTATCATTTTTAACTGATAATTTATGATATATGAAAATTTTTTTGATTCGTATGCGAAATAAATTTTTTCTTTCAGCATTTACAAATGATTCTCCAAGATCATATTGATCATTTGCATAATATCTATTATACACTCTATTTAAATGGTTTCTCAACATTGAAATTTCCGGATGGTATGTTTCCATAAGTTTTTTATTTGTTTTTCGATTATAATGACGTATGAGTGAGCTGAATTTGTTAAAACAATTATAGCGAAATACTCTCGATATTTTAAATTGAATTTTTATTTAAAATCTAAATATATTTTTTAAAAAATCTCGAAAAGAATATATTTTATTTAAAATAGACTCTTTTAAAGTTTTTTTTTTTTCAATCTTCTTTGTTTTTTTTCCTCCAATTTGGAATTTTTCTGATATTGATATTGCTGCGGTTATGAACCACTACTGTGATAAATTTCAGGTGAAAAAGTGGATCTCTCACAATTCCATGGCATCGAACTTGGTCTTGTACAAAGAGAGGCACCTAAATTATTGCGTAGATCGGAAGGTTCACCAAGTCCCGTTGTAATTAAAGATGATCAACATAATCCTCAAAATGGTTAATTCTGATCACCAATATTCATATTTTCGTAGAAAATGCTTCTTAATAATGCGCTTAATCTATCCCCTGCAGAAATTTTCCTATCAATTCACATATTTTCTGAAACTTTCCCTCATAAACACTCTGCTTACAAGTGAATTAGCTTAAATAGTGAAAAGTATGATGGAAATATAATAACTGTTCAATGGAATTATTACTTGTTATATATGCTCTGAAAAATCTCAACATAGAATCGCTACTATTGCCGAGCTTAGAGGTTTAGTTTCTCATCGAAGTCGACTTTGATAAAAAAAATGGGAAAGCGAATAATTTAATTTCTTTGCTCTTTAAACGATGTAATTTGTTTGTTGAAATGATGTAATTTTCATGCTATATTAAGCATCGGCAATAAATATATATTTTTATTGACTTCCTGTTGAAGATTTTTGTGAATGTGTTTATTCCGCTTCAAACATACTTCTTTCGAAGTAGTTGCTCGTTTTCTATATAATATTACTAATTCTAGCATTCATACTGGGAGAATTTTCGAGATCACTGATTCCATCATATTTTATGACGAATTTTTTCTTGTTCAATACTCAAGCAATTTCCGCCATTCTTTAATGCATTCAAATGCACTGAATTTGAGCTTTTTAGTTCACATCAATATTGGCGTCATTCAAGCTTCATGCATTTGAAATCGGAAGTTGATAGAGATTAAACTTTTTTGAATTTCTTGAATATAAAATATACATTTGATAAATATTCAACATGATTTCGAATTAAAATTTCTTACTTCTTAAAATTTATTACTTTCTAAGCTTTTTACTATTCATTACTATTTTAAGCATTTCGAATAATAAATAATAATATAGATTTCTAGTAATAAGTAATTTCTAGTAATAATAGTAATAAATAATATTTATTACTATTTATTTTAAGTAATGAACATTTCTAGAAGTAATATAGAATAATTGTAAGTGCAACAAATGAAACTACATTCTTTTATTAATTAAGCGTTAAAAATTTCTATATTTTCGATGATTTTAGATTTTTTTTTCTCAGCAATGAGAAGAGGCTGACAGTGGAGAAGAGCATTGAGTAGAAATTGTTATGTCTGGTGTAATAAAATTTAAAATGAAAAAGTTTTACTTCCTTTTCGCTAATGCAAAAAATCTCTCATGCATGCAGACTGAAAGTGCAAAGTGTACAAAATATAGATAGTCGTATATAAAGAGGTTCACTGAAAGTATTTCGAAGAGCATCGTAAAATTGATGCAAATATAAATACATTTTCAACAATTTTCCCCAATTAAAATGTTTCTTTATATTTCAAAAAAAAAAACAAAAAAAAACATTATTATTATCAACAATGCTTCATCAAATTTTGTTTTCATCAGAATTTGAAATGATCATTCAATTTTCAAATGATAAATATTTTCTGGTTTTTCTTTTTCGAAATAGAATCAAGTTTTTCAAATATTAAAAATAATTCTTATATTTTTGGATAAAATTTGAAATTTTTTACTTTATTTGATCGATTTTTTTTTCATTATATTTTCATTTTTAGGTGTCGATGAACTTTCTGAACTTGCATCAACGATTCTACGTAATAGGGTTAGCTTCTTAACATCTCTTAATATTTCTCTAAGAAATACATAAAGGTCGAACTTTTTCCACTAGCAAATATGAAGACTAGATTTTCTAGTCAGCAGATACTAAGGTCAGGTTTCCATGTCCAAGAAGTACGTAGTATTTTGTTTCTAAGGTTTTGAGCCGTTAAGCAAAAACAAACAGTACTATACCATCGCGTTACGATTTTCCTTAGCAATTAACTGTTGAAACCGATGCAAAGATCAAACGTTGAACGATTTTAACTTAAAGATTTGCTGAAAACGTCTTAGATGGAGCTGTAATGGGGTTTTTTTAATTTCCTATAGTATTTTTTGAAGTTATACTTTCGATTTTTGAAAAATCTCATCTAATATTTGCAGAATTGGAGTGTATTTAAATATATCTATATGTAAATCAAGATAATTCAAATGTTGATTTTCATTCTAATGTTTAAGTCGATGTCTTTTAAATTTTAGCCATCTACTTCAGTAAATTTCGTCGTTGCATTCTTTCTTTTTGCCATTGGAAAGTGTTAAGCGTTCTATTTGCTCAATTATTTGTACTAAGTATTGATATCGTTTCGGATGGATCTCTTTTAATTTAGCTATAAATAATTTTCTTAATTCTTGAACGTTGACGTGCCGAATAGAAATTCAAATCTGATGACATGGAATTTGAAATTTTCTTATTTGTCTTTCTATTTTTCATCATTTGTGGCTCGAATTTCGCTTGCTAAGTTTTTGCTGTCGGAAAAGTTCATCTCACCTTTATTTGTTTTGTTTGATTAGATGGAAATTCGCTCCCCTGTGAAAATGCTTCAACGCACATGGGAATTTTTCAAATGACACTCTTCATTGTTGCCTCTATAGTATTTTTTTTGATTTCCAAAACAGACAGGGGGTTTAAAATAGAGTGGAACGGTAATCATTGTTGAGATTCCCGTAAAAATCGTACAAGTGAAATGATAATTCAGGATGCGGAAACCGATAGGCAAAGTGATTCATCGCATAGCCAAAGTGAACATGACAAAGAGGAATTACGTGTGGCAATGCTTAAATGCATAACGAAATCGAAATATGATGACGTTGATGATTATTTACAATGGCTCAATGATTGTACAACGGTATGCTCGCATTTCTTGTTCACTTTGAACATCGGGGATTTTTTATCTTATTTCTTGAATGCAAACTTTCAGCACTATAAATTTCCTATGTTTTTTTTGAGCAAAAAGTTTATATACGATAAGTTTTCTGATATCTATTATAATTCTAAAATTTCATAGCCCTAGCTTTAGTCACCTCCGACATAGAATTACTTAATAGGTAGATGTAGTACATATATATGCGCAGAAATAAAACACTACCATAAGATGCTTTGTAGTGACAAATTCACAAAAACACTTTAAAAAACCTTAAAATTTCCTCTTTATAATTGTAAATTTGGCACCTAAGTGTAGAGTTTACGGATCGAGATGAAAAAATTATAAACTCGTAAGCTATCTTCTTTAATATTGCCAAATTCAATTGTATTTGATGAATATGCTCGGACGCGATCGATTATAGTGGATAATTGATTATTTGCATGATTGCATTTAGCAATCACTAGTGCAATGAACGCAACTGTGATCTACAGGAAATGACAAATGAAGAACATAATGTCCATTATCTGTTATTTTGTTTTGAAGATATCAGGCACTGACTAGAATTTTTCATCTTTGCAATGAGCTTTTTTATTGTCTTCCTATTTCATCGCCAAAAAAAAAAAAGTCGAATCGAATGTTTTTCAATTTTTGAATACTAAATGCTAGGTATCGTTTATTGAATTGCTTATTCCATTTTGATTAAAAGCCATTCATATGTTTAAAAAAATTTTGAAAAGGTGGCACTTTCATGAAATTTTTCATCGAATATCCTTTATGAATTCATCGAGCTTGCAATAGTGGATGATAGCTTCGAAAGGAAGCAATATTGCTTAAAGGCTGCAAAAACGAGAGTTTGTCAATTATAAATTCTTTTTGATTCCCATTGATTCACTTGATGGATAATTGCTCACGATATTGGGCTAATGAAGCTAGAGTAGTTCTGGATAAGCTCTTTTCCGGTTGACTATCTTTAGTTAATAACATGAAATTTCAAATATCCGTGACGAATAGATAATAATATACTCACTCATCAATCATGGAAAATTATATTTCCCACTATTTAATATTCTATTTTTTAATCGATTTTATATTGAAATAAATTTTGTTTGAGTAATCATTTCCGGTTTAATTAATATCTATGTGATATACTTCAGACAGTATCAAGGTTACCCACACGTCGTGAACTTTGGAATGAGCAGTTATCGGATGTGGATGAGGTCGAACGAGAGTGTTCCCGATCGGAAACTGAGCGCTATCGTAGAAGTGAAAGTGATACAAGGTAACGCATGAGCAATTCGAATAGTTATAATCAATAGTAATGATCATAAATGTTGATCACAAATAGCACTTAGAAGATTTTTCTTTTGTAATTTGCATATGCTATTTAAGGAAATTAAAAAAAAAAAAAAATTCAAGAATATTGCAAAATGATCAAAACGAAAATAAATGATTTGCACTTTCGTATGATCGTATATATCCGCATGAACTCTAATATCGAGTGAGAGAATAATCATTCAAAATTTCCACAAATAGATCTATATTTAATAAACAAAAAAATCTTCGAAAAAAAGTTCAACTTAATTTTTCAACGCATAGAGCCGCATCTCTCATAGATATCTTCCTTTTTCTCTCCTCCTCTCTCATAGTATCCGGATTTCGGGATTTGCTCCTGAATAGGCTAAGTGATTGTGAAATTTCTAGGATTCTGCCTTTCGTTTTTTGCTATTTCCTCTGCCTCGACGGTTTGCCCTGCTATTTTGTTTTTTTTTTTCATAAATTTTGACGGAAGGCCGAAAATGAACGATAACGGCAGGTGTGTTGGTTTAGCTTCTAAAGGAATAGCATCAAAGGTAGATGCCTTCTCGTCCTCCTTCCTGTCCCCTATTGTAATCCCTAACAATATTTTTCATTCTCTTTTGCCTTTCACATAAAAAAAAAAAACTATTTAAGCGTTAATTTACGGTTCATCGAGCGTTAACGAAGTGGTCGATACAAGCGTGCATTTTGTTCGTTTTTTATTTGTGATGGAGGGTATTTTCTATTCATATGCATATCGATCTCATCGTGCTCTGCCACTTTAGGTATAATACATTTAAAAAGCGCAAATTGTGTGCCATCCGCATACAAGTTTTAAAGATCACATCGTTTTAGAACATTGATCCGCTTAGTATCATATCATATGCAAAGCGCTTATCACCCATATCAAGGGAGTATTTTGCATCAGTGTGCTCATAATGTTTCTATCTTCGAGGTTAGCATTAGAGAAACTCATAGCCAAGACCACCCTTTTGCCTTACATTTTCTCTGCATCCGATACTACTGAGTTTATTGATGAAGCAAAGATGTTTTAGAGTACCTACCGATCCAAGCAATAGTGCTGAGGAAATGGGCAGAACGCAACGCACATCACCGAAACAAAGACCAACCAGGCACAGGTATCATTTCTGCTTATTGCTAATCATTTATAAAATCGGCGAAGATAAAATGTTGAGTTCATTCACTGAAAAATTATTGGTATAAACTGATGCATACTCATTTTGCGCATAATTCTAATAGAGATGTTATACCCTACCCTCTCTTAAGTTCTTCCTCCTTTTTCTGGTCTCGGGAATTTATAGCACCTATCGAAGGCATAATGCGAAGGATCTCGACATAGTGGATAAGAAATTATCGGCTAAACGATCGAGGACGATTAAAGATGGGGAATACTAGGGTAAGGCTTCAATGTGGTCTTCTTCCACAATCGAAAGCGATCTGTCTCAGTCGTCGATGAATTGGTATTCTTTTTGTCGAAATAGTAATTTGTTCGATTATAGCAACTTAAAAAAATATATTTATAGGGCAATGTCAGTGGGTTGTAGTAAAATGAACGGTTTCATATCAGCACGACAAAATGATAATACGAAGAAACCAGCGCCAAGGCGATCGCTTGCTAATTTAGCATCAATGCGTAATAATAGTAGTAAATCGCCTCGCAGGAACCTCATCTAAACACATAAAGCTTATATATGAATTCGCTGAGATACGCTTTTATAAATAGATTTAAAATAGCCCGTCTTTATGATTCAAATCCCGTTTCGAATATTTGAATGATGCAAATAATGTGGCAATTGATTTTTTTTCTGATCTGAAATTTAATTTAGAAATTTATTTTTAAAAATTTATATTTAAAAATTTAATATTTAAACAGAATCAAGAGACGAGTTTTCCTTTTGTATTTATAACATTATTTGTTATAAAAATTATATATATTTGTGTTGTATGTAAAGCAGAATTCTTGAAGAATTCTTTATTTTTCAAGAATTATGCAACAATATATGCATATTTTTTATATTATTTTCTACAAATATATTCGCTTGTCGAATTGATATGTTGCTATTTGATATTTTCACCAACGTTTGCAGCAGTGGAATAGTTGTGTATAAAAAATATTGACATTCTTTTTTTCTCAATTTGACTAATGAATGTATTTCAAGTAATTTAATAACTTTAAAAAAATGAGTTCATATATTCAAGAGACATCAATCCTTTGAACGTGTGAATTTTGAGGTTTTTTTTTTCAATTTTTGCATTTGAGATTTATTACTTGCAATATTGAAATGAAACGATCATAATTACTAAAGACAAAAATTATCCAATTTGGTGAAGATTATTGAACATAATATGTAAAAAAGAACACCCGATAAGTGAAAATTACCTCATTCGGTGGTAATAATATGCTGCAAAAATATACCGGTGATTGAACGATGGACAGCAGCTCTAATTTTACTATAGTTGATATCTCTCATTATCGATATTCTTGATGATGTTTAATGCTGATAAATTATGCGCAATTCGCCATTGACAATAAGCAAAAAAACTTCGTTTTTTCATCCATTTTTATTCAGTGAAATTTTATTGTTGTATGCAATTTTCGAGAAAAATTTTCACCATTTCTCTCGCTCATCTTCTGTGGAAATTTTCGATGAGCATATGTTACATTTTATTTCATGCATGCTTAGTTACTGCACAAATGTATGCAGTATATCGAAGTGCAGTTCTTTCTGTTTTCATAGTTATTCCAAGTCGAGATTTTATTTTGCATAATTTCTACGATTTTATTTACATTCCTCATGCATTGAATGCTTATAATTTCGCAGTAAAAAAAATCATTTATATTTGCTTATATGGTAATAATTGTTTTGCATAATCTTATTATGTACTTTAACAAATGTGCAGGCGCATATAATTATGTGCGCGCATAATTGTGCATCTTCTACGCGAGCGATAGTTTCAACTCGGCGTACGATAAAGTTGCAAGTGCAAAATTTGATCGGTACAATCCATACCAGTTGATCAAATTTTACAGCCATATGATTATATTGGTCTATCAACTTCAATTGAAATTATTGATGTTCAAAGGTGCCTAAAAGTTATAAAAACGCATAAAAAACCGATTTCACATAGAATTTTTCGCTTAAGTAATTGATTTAATTAGAATAGAGATTTTTTTTTCGATAAGTTGTGTGAAATTCGACTTACTCAGATGAATGAGATGCGAAAGAAAGCGCATATCGTGCCAACTTCTTTGCTGTGTTTCTCCATTTAATTCCATTCCACTATGATGAGTAGCCTCAAATATTGAAGGCTTTTTTCTCATTCGTTCAACGATATGTTATCTTATTTAAATATAATTTACAATTTTGAATAGACCGTTTTTTTTCATTATCGCTCTATTATATTACAAGTATTTAATAAAATTTTTTCTCAACGTTTCTAATAAGTCTATGACAAACTATGATAGTCGACTCGAAGAAATAAACCCATCTATTGTTGAACAAGTTGCAAATAAAATCTTCGAGCAATGCAAAATGCTCAAGAAGCAAAAAAAAAGATTTGTGTAATGAATGTACAAAGATAAGTGCACCTTTCTAGTATCAAATGGTAATGCAAACCGGAAAAGAGGCAATTGAAAAATTGTTAGGCCGAAATATATAAAAATGTACAAGCGACGAAGTTAATGTATCTTATTCACTACGCACAGCAAGAACGAGTCATCACAACTCCATCATATTGCAAATAATAAAAATATAATCGCATATAAACGAAGTAAACAAAACAAAATAATTGTAAATTATTTTCAATGATTTTTGTGCACTTAAATGCACAGATCTTCACACTAGAAAGATCTTTCTTCCATTCCGGAGGAATCGAACAAATTAAGTTGCACCATAAGATCACATTGAAACTAATGTCCTCATCTGCATAATATCAATTGCTTTGAATATTTCGAGAGGAATTTTAAATGAATAATATCTTTTAAACGAGCATATTGAAACCTTATGAGTATTACTCTGTGTTCTTCGTCTCAATCGACCGAGGAGCAGAAAAAAGAAAGGGAATTAAGTGAAAAATAAGAAGGCAAATGGAGTGAAAGTGGACAAGGTCCATCGTAAAAAAAAGTCATTTTCGTGAACGAGTTCCGTTTTTCTGCTCAATTATTGTGTATTTACCCTTTTTTTCATCAATAGTTTTCTTTTGTTCATGAAGATTATCGTATTTTTGTTGCATAAATGCAGTTTTTTTTGTGTCTATAATTCTCACTCACTAATCCTCCTCTATTTACACGGCTGTGGATAATAAAAATTGTTTTCTCAATTTAAATTCACTATTGTGGTCAGACTTTATGTCATAATCCTTATTTAATCATTTCTATTCATTTTATTGCGTTCCGTAAAATGTCGAAAATTCCTTTTTTTTTTAATTTCTTTCGAATAAATAAGCTCGAATGCTTCATAAATTCATTCTATAATTTGTAATGTTGCAAGTGAAATGTTGAATTATTTTTCTGCACGATATAATTGCTCAAATATAAAGCAGCATAGCCATGCAGCACAAAGCCATTGATATTTGAATCAAGTAAGCTGGAATTCAAAAGATTTTCTGTAAATTTGAAAATAGTGTTTTATCGAGTGCAAAGCGCAGCAATAACGAATGCCAAAAGATATATGATTCGTTGGGCACAAAAATTCTCTCAATTCACATGCAATAACCGGTCTTTTTTGAGTATTTTGCTGTTATATCCGGATTGTTGCACACACGTTACGTTGAATGATTCGATTAAGATTTTCCACATTTCAATATGGTTGCGTCTTAATTCTTTCATCGATATTACAATGCTCAACGCAATTTCAACGATGTACTTATAGCTTTTTCACATTTCTTCTTTGTAATTGTTGATTCTTGATTTTTTATTTCTGCAAAAGTTTTTTTTCAACGAATTTTATAGTGCAAGAGTATTTTGTTGTTATTTTTTATCATGAATGATAAAATACTAAGAAGGTGTATGAATTTTTTTTTTTAAGATTGTATCTTTGAAAAGAAATAGTTTCGATACAACTATAAGCATAATTCTTCAATAATCATTTTCTCTATTATTTCTTCCTCTTTCGTCTATTTATATATCCTTTTTTCTTAGCTATTTAATACATTTTCGACGAGTATACGCTTTTCTCGATATCGTCTAGATGTGTTAAGCTCTCTAACTATTTATAGATCCTAATTTAACTCAGAGTATTTTCTTGACAAAGTGTGATATTTGAAATTTTCAAATGTGCAATCCTCTTTCCTTCCTTTTGAGCCATTCTTTGATCAAGGACACATTCGTTATGAGTTCCGGAGCCACAAAAGACAAGATTGCAAAAATTTGGCGTGCTCTGCTGCATTGATACATGAGCAGCTCTCAAAACGTCATCTCGAACATGATATACATACGTATATGTATGTTCTTTTGGTCTCTATAGTACTTTTATGTGCGATACTATGTAGGAGCTGTCAAATCTGTTTGCAAATGCTTGATCATCTCTTGATAGATCACATTGGAAACGTTGAATATATTCTGCAATCATTGGCTACATCAGTTGTTTTTTTTCAATGTTTTTTGAGTTCATCACATTCAACGTTCAAATAATACTTACATTAAGCATGAACTCTACATTATTGCAGCATTAAGCGTCCTTCATCTAAATGACCACCGTATTCGTTGAAAAAAAAGCGACAACCTTAGTAATAATCGAAATTAGCTTGGCTAAGCATTATGAAATTTTTCGTTAATCTACGAACTAGTGAACTATTTCTCATATTTTAATTTGACAGCCTTTGCAAGAAACCACATATAGATACCAATTTAGAAGTTTCCATAGCAACTTAAAAATTGATTTCCTGAGATGAATGGAATTTTAGACAAATTTGATGTTTTAACAATATCGGCCAAGAAAATATCAACTATGAGCAAATTCATATTTGTATTTGTATGGATATTATATTCTTGACATTGCGGTATTCAATCGAAAAACAATGATGTCGTAATGAATTGCATTGTTGTATAATTAATGTTGAAAGAACCGGTTCATATGAAGCGAAATGCTTCATAATAAATGATTGTTGAAGGTGTTAAACTTGTTTTTGAAAGCGTTTGCAGAGAAATGAAGAATAAAGGTAATTAGAAGAGGAGAAGATGGGATGTTGTTTTTTTTTTTTGTACGCATTAATTTTTCAACTAGATTGGTGACTATGTGCACAAAACGAACACATCAAATGACCGTCGACTAACTCGCCCCCTTCCTTCATCTTCGTTTGATTTGCGATACTTAAAAGGGAGACGAAAAGTGTGTGTGGTGCCATTTAGTGAAGCTTCACATATCGACGTCATATGATGTAAGTGAATCGTTTTGAGGTTTATAAAATTGTCGAATGCATTTTTTTTTTAGTTTTTCGATAAATGTTTTATTCATAATTGATTGTTCGCTATTTTTTTTTTGCCGTTCAAATTTCAAAAATCGCATATTAATAGCGAAACGCTTTTTTTGCCACCCAAATTCCAAATCACTTATTAATGGCGAAAGATTCTCAAGATCACTGCAAAACCAAACAATAAAAATTTGAGAAATATTTTTAAAAGTTTGAGAAAAAAACGCAAGTGATATTTGATTTCGACCGGCCATTTGCAAAATTTTTTGATTATTTTTTTAAACAATGCAAAATTTCATTTTTTTTGCGCTATATCTTAGTCATGCAAAAATAAACAAATTTCAAGTTGTATGAGCTCTTTTTATAAGTTTTTTTTTGCGACGGATTTTAAGTGAAGTTGTTGAGGCATAATTTTCTTTTTGTTTTCTATTGTTTGAAATTAAGGGAAATACTTATCTATATTGTAGAAACTTTCATTGACTTGAAATGTTTCAACTTTCCAAGATTATGACTCTAAAATATATTAGATATCCTAGAAGAAATACTTCCAAGGTATATTAGATATTCTATAAGAAATATTATTTTTTTTTTTAAATAAACGACTAAGTCCTTCTAAAAACTATTTCCATTGCGATCAATTCCACTTAGTGTTTTATTGAAGTTATTTGTGCTCATCAGTGTTTTTCGCAATGTAAAAATACGCTTTCTAGCTTCAAATTGATGCTTTTCAGGTTGTTGAAGAAATGGTTAATGTTTATTATTTTCATTTTATGGTATTCGACTAGCAATGCAATCACTTGTAATTTCTTAACAAAAAATCAACAAGGTTTCTATGTTGAGGTAAACTTTTTGAGAAATTTTTCTATATTTTTGTGAAGAATTTATTCATCTCATAATGCTTGCTACTATATGAAATGCTTTCATTCTTTTTTTTTAAATTTAAATATTATCAAAAAAATATACTTTTTCATGTGAATGTTTCATAATTAATAATAAATCAAATGCGATTGATAGTTTTGATGCTTTTTCACCCTTAAGTATTTAAAATAAAATTATGAATATTCATACTTCAATCTTTCAGTTGTATAGTCAAATCCATAATTTCAAAGAGAGCGCTCTACAACTTTTTGCTGTTCAAGAAAACTTCCATGATGTGTCTATAGGGAAAAGAGATATGATAGATACCAATAGTAATGTTTATACTAGAAAACTTCGAAAAACTCTACAATAAATTGTTACTAAATAATTTAGAGCTTAGAAATTATATACTTGCATTTTATACGATACGTATCTATAATATTCTACAAATGAATCAAATTTCAGTCATATGGACCATGTGATCCAAGTGCATCATATTGTGCATCACGAGTTGTCACATCTTCTGGTTGGCAAAAACCTATCATTGAGCTTTTCGAATGGTATTGTGAGAATGAATATAATGTTAGCAGATCGAATTGATTTTAATACATCTCATAGCATAAGTTATATTTCAAATGTTCATTTCTATAAGATTATTAATCATTAGCTCTTTTTTTTTCAAATTTTTTTTTTCAAATTTTTAAAAAAATTTTTTTAAGATTTTCAAATACATCCATATTTTCAAATTTTTCTCAAAACAATTTTTTCTCGATCTTTTCTGTTGAATCGTAAGGTTTTGATATTAAATCGAAGCTTTCAATTAAATGACCTCTTTGCTGTTTTTGATCCTTCCATCTTTAAGGAAATTCAGCGACGATTATATAGATGAATGGATTTTGCATTATAACATTGATAGTCATCCACGTGAAAGTTAACATTTCTGATATAAGCCATCATTTGGTTATACAGTGAAATTTGAAATATTTTCATCACTCGCCAATCCAAAATCTATCCCATACAAAAGAGATCTTCAATTCAAAAAAAAAAAAGATAATCAAAAATTGCAAAAATAATTAACCTCAATCGCTACGTCTAAAAAAGCTTCTGTTAATACACAAAAAGCTTCTTATGTGATATTCTGTGATTATGTAAAAAATAGGAAGTTCTTTTTACGTTTTTTAATAAAATTGAAGAATAGAATTTTCGTTGAAAATTCTCATGCTTTACTTAGGTTTAAAATTTTGCTTGCAATTCTATTGCAAAGAAAAATCGAAGATAGTTATTTCTAAACTAAAAAAAAAGTTTGATTAAATTTTATATCATTATTATTATTATTTCCTCTGAAATATGCACCAAAAAGATTCAACTCTTGTTATTCTGATAATTCAATAATATTCCTGTCGAGAAGAAAAAAAAACAGGTGACAAGTTATCTAAGAACATCGAGGCCACCTAGTCAAGGATGTTTTACCTATGCACGCGATGAACATCTATGTTTCTGTAATAAGGATATTTGCAATACTTGGCAAAATATTCACAACATCTTTCTACGATATTCATACGCTATGCAAAGGATTGCCAAGGCGAGAAATTCGATTCAACCAAGGTTTCATTCAATATTTTCATTTAGTATGCATTCTTTTACAATTGTGATTTCGTTTATTTATGCAAAATTTATGTTTAAATTTCAAAAAACGGAAAATTTTTTCTTTTCACTCTTATAGAGGCATAAATTGTTTGACCATATAAGATTATTAGAGCTTATTCTTATTAAATTGTGATCTTATCTATGAACTTTATTAAGCTTACGATAAGTGAAATTGTAGTTGATATGACAAATGCCTATCATAATGAAGAAATTATTGAATTCAATTTCAAGTTATTTGAAAGAGTACAACAAAATATTTAATAGCACTGATATGAATGCAAATATTTCGCTTGATTCTTGCGATATAATTTTTTTTTTAATTTAAAAAAAATGTTTCATGTAGTTATTGTTTTTATTTCCTCTAAAATTCAAAGTAGATCTGTTACGATGATGAACGAACTCTTATATAAATACTATAAGTCGATTTAATGTTACTACTTGTATAGGTTTTAATTTCGATATTTTAGTTGGTATTTTATATAATCTATAATGCGAAATTAATTCTTAATATTATTTTATTGATTCTCGAATATCGATGCATGAGTGAAAATGCTATTTCTTTTAAAGACCACAAAGACAACGAATACAAAGGCCTGAAATAGGACGTCAACTTCCTGCAATGCATACGACTGCAGGACGTCATTCCACCGGACGGGAACATGCTCAAAGACGAAACAATGCGAGCAGAGTTATCCTTCGAACTATAGGCGATGTATTTACTGATTTTGATTTATTCGCAATTGAAAGATTATTTTAAGTAACAAAAGGATTTATTTCATAGCAAATAGATGCATCAATCAACGTTTGATTCGAAAAAGTTTTTTCCTCGTTTCTAAAATATTATTTTTTCCCAAAAAGGTGGAAAAATGCCGTTGAGTCTTGAACGCAAATAACATTGTGAAAACGAAATTTGCGCTGAGTGCATCGTTTGCGTTTAGCTGTCCTATGGGACACTGCTAGATACGGGATTTCTAGATGTGAGGTATGGTGGATGATTCTACCTCGCAGCAATGCCTTAAATAAAGCAAAGAGAAAGTTTTTTGACTCGAAATAGTGCTAAATTCAAAAAAAAAAAAAAACAACAAAATTCATCGCTTCTTCCTCCAATCCCTGGATTTTTTCCAAGTCAGCCATCGCTTTTAGTGATAATCTAATTTTGAAGCATAAAAACTTTTAAATGTCATTCGCATTAATTTTAGCGTTTATAAATTCCATTCAGATTTTTTCTTCTTAGAATATAAATGCATTGGTTGACTTATTTGATCTAGAAATAGGAAACTATTATTTATTTGTTTATTTATATTTTAATTTCCTTTCTAACATTCCTTTTATTTATTTATTTTTTTTTTTTGCTGCCTTCTCATCTAATTGCTATTCTAATCTTCTACGACTTGATGAGGCAATTGATTTAGTTAGTTAGTTTACTATTATTTTCTTCATCTGAATATTATTTTATGATTTCATTGCATATCAAATTTTCATAATTTAGGTGGCCAGAAGAACAGTTTTGGCTAGACAAGAGAAACAACGATTGTTGGAATTCAGGCGACAACAAGCAATTAGACTTGAAGCTGAAAAAGAACGACGTGCTCAGATAAGTTCAAATATTATTGTTCACTTTCGTAGAGAATTGAGAGAAATCCTTTGTGAAATATCCCAATATACGAATATCGCAAAATATTTATTATTAGCTATCGATATATGTATGCATCTGTATAAAAAATATTATCGAGATTTATACAACATTGCTTATAGAAAATATTTCTTATTTCTTGGAATTTTTTGGTGGACAAGTGTACTTAAGTAGTGACACGTCATGCGACCTTCGATCGCAGGAATTTTGCCGGGAAAGATTGCAAGGAAGTTAGCCGCTATCATCAAGAGATCATGACATGCTACCATTTAACTTCTATCTCCACCAATCATAAGATATCATGGCTTCTTTCATTGCTCTAGCAGGAATGCTTTAAATACCTCCTTCGCCCCTGCCAAGGAATTAATTCCAGGTTAGTCCCACAACAATCTGATGTTAAGGATGGCACTTCTTTGTCCTTATGTGAATGCAATATGCCTTTACGAGCCATGGTAGGCCAACTATCAAACATGCAGACACACAACTACGCAATTGAGCGCATGAAGACATACGCAGACACATGCATACACACAGACAGACACATACAAATACACATACAAATACACAGGCGCATGACGTTTATAGAGCAAAGATTTTCTTCTTGCAGCCGAAAGAATAGAATGGCTAGAAATTTCGACTTCCGTATGAATTTTAAATGATCACTAATTATAGATCATTAGTATTATTGTATGCATACTTTAGATTGTACAAAAATGTATAATACACTTTGGTCTGAATCATGAGACTTATTCTTCCATCTCTCCTTTCCTTTGCTTTCACCATTTTCCTCATCTCCAAGAAATCTTTGATTTGGCTAACCGATTGCATTGAATCTGGTCATCCATTCGATAGAATGGAAAGCAACGATAAAAATTTACGTTATTGCCATAAATTTTTACGCATTTCATGATGTTTGAAAATCAGCATTTTTCTCTTCGTTTAATTGAATGTTGTAGCCGATGAACAACAGGAAAATATTCGACGATGGCAACAAGTTTCTCGAGTTGTTTACGCAGCAACGCCTCTCTTGCAGAAATTTCATGAATTTCATTATGTTTCCATGAAACTAAAGAATATTTGCTAAAAAATTTTTCGCTCATTCTGCTCATTCTTTAAAAAGAAATATTTGTTTATTTATAATCGCTGAAAATAGTGCAAAAATTATTGTAAAAAATAATGATCAGAGAAGCGTACTCGAAGATTTGATACCGATATGATTTATTATTTTGTTTTTTGTGTCACAACAAATTATTTTTATAGATTATCAATAAGATTTCGCAATAAATTTAATGAGAAATTATTTCGGACGATGAAAAGAACGAATTGATTTGAAAGGATTTTATTAAAAATACATTTATTTGTAATAATAATGCAATTCATTTTACGAGCAAAAAGAGCATGAAGAAGCGTTACGAGAAGATAATCGACGACGTTACGCATTGAAATTAGCACAACGTGAGAAGGAGAATCAAAAGAAAGAAGAGATTCTTAAGCATGCAAAAGAAGAAACGACGACAGTGAATATCAACAAAACTTTAATAAATAAAAATAATGAATGGAATGAAACGAAAATCGATTTTGATGGAATTATTTCCGATATTACGGCTGATAACGTTAAAGGTAAGCTATATCATTATTACTCTAAATTTTGATATTTTTTTGAATTATTTTAATATAGTTTTCTAAAGAATATAATTTAAGCGTATATTATAGTGCAAACTTTGTTGTATAAGAGTGTAACCTTTTATGACAGCTCCTTCATCTTTTACTGATTTGATAGAAAGCTTTGAGTGCGCAAAAACCCGTCAACATTTCGGAATCTAGCTCTTTTCTTGAGGCTAATTCTAATCAAATAATGAATTGCGTGAAAATCCTCCTTCATATTATTGTCAAAGAATTTCTCTTACTTTCTCGTCATCCCTCCTCTCATCTTCATACCCTCGTTTTAACGCTTGATGAAGGCAAATGACAAATAAGCGTAAACGAATTATTTGTTCGGTTATAGTGAAATGCTGTTCAATTGTTACTCCAATTCAAGACTCTTGCAGGGGAGTTTGATTCGAAGCATGGGCAGGAATATTCATAAAGTGCACCATAAACAACCTAATTTTTCACATCTCTTAAATGGGACACTTGGAGGGGACGGGATACAGGAAGAGAACTCTTGTACTTTAAAAAGATCCCTGCTGCTCTTTTCTATCGATCTTTTCCCTCGTATTATTTCAGCCTCTGCAGGCAAAAAATAATAATAACCTTCCGGCAGAGAGATTTTCGAAGATGCATAAGTTAAATACCCTAAAAGCGTAAAAAATATAGACAAAAATTTTGTTGAATATTATTTTTCACTAAGGTTTTTCCACATAATACCATAATTTACTCGACATTTTACAAAAGCAGAATACCATATCTCGAATGAGAGTACTTCAATATAATCAGTAAAACATTCTACAAGAATCTAGTGAATACAAAGCTTGATACAGCAAAGAAAATTTGAATTCTCGTTATTTATTATTGCTTTTTTTTGTATTTCAGCCGATATGATGATCGAACCAGCTCATATCGTTTTCGTAAACACTTCAAGTGAGCATCTAACTCAATGAAGATATTTTAGGCAAGTGATCATAAAAGTTGACGAAACTAATTTGAGAGAAAAAAAAAGAACGGAATAATCGTTGAAAATTTATTTTTGAACTTATATAAATTACATTTAAGATGTTTCGCTTAGTAATAGCATATTACTTACTGTATGTATTACTGTATGTAAATATAGCTAATTAAATATATTCACAGTGCTATATGTTACAATTCACAATTATGTCAGCAATAAGTTGGCCAGTAAATAAAACATGAATAGTCCATAGATCAACGATTTATCGGTATCACTTGCTCATCGAATACACTACGGTATCATTGTAGAGCGGCGCTATGCTACAATATATTCAGACAAAACTTCGTAGTATTTACATATCAAGCAACGTATACTCATGCATTACGGCTATGAAGAAAACAACAAATAATGCACTATTTTAAATCAATCAATACTTTTTCACTTGAATTGAATCATAGCGATGATAATAGATCAGCGGATTTGTGGGCATCTTTTGTGTATGCGGGTGCAGACGACTGCCTTTAAATAATTTTTCAGCCTAAAGGTTATGGAAGAAATTTTGCATTGGATTTGGTGCAAATGATACTTTTCTAGTATTAGTTTCTTACAGGACCAGCATAAACTTCGTTATAATAATTTGAAGCCTCCTTTCTTATAGAAAGAAATTCGGATATCTCCTATATTGCTGATGATAGAAATATGTTCCACATAGCGCTTTATTCAGTATATTCTATATCCTCAATTTGCATAAGTAATTTCAAAATAGTACCCCTCGATATACTAATATTCATATTACAGACTTGATACTCATTCGGTGATCTTATATTTTGACTAGAACTCTTAGAGGGATTCCTTATATCCGATAATATATCCAGTGATATCCGGTGTTCTTATATCCGATGGTCTGTTGGAGATAGAGGATAGATTCCTTGAAATTCTTAGCGAACAAAAAGGCAATCATCTGCTTTTATTGCGGCCGATACGAATGTAGTCGAAAATTGCGCAAAAGTAGGGCGACATACCTTTGAAAAGATAATTTGAAAAGGATTTTGGAGTACTTTACGATAGCGATAATATGAGTTTCAAATTCTTTAAAATCTAACAAATATAAAACAATCCAACTATAATATATCTGATACCTTTTCACATAGGTTTTCTATGGGACAATATTTTATCGTTTAAAAAACGATATGTTATTTTTATTCTGGGAGAATTATATTCGTATTTATGCACGATTTATGAATGGATTTTAAGAAAAAAACATCAATGAGAAGCATTTTGTCATTCTAATCGGCTATCAAATGAGTAAGCCATATTGACTTTAAAGGAGCATAAATTGTGTGATTTATTCATTTTAGTGCATTTTGCTTGCAATATTCATCTCAGTGAAATTAAACGAATTAAAGTTGGAATCAAAGAAATTTCTTTTTAAATATCTGCGAAAAAAATCTACAAAAATTTGAAAAATCTACAAAAAAAAAATCAAAAAATTGAACAACCATGCCAACGAGAGCTGACGTATTATGCGTTCATGCATTTTTCTTGAACTGATGAACATGTTTCATAAGTTGCAAAGAAATAGAAAATATGCGTTACTTTATAATTTCTTTAACCGTTCTTGCAAAAATTTCCCACAAAAATTTTTTCTTTTCTATCATTCAACTATTCAGCATTTCCTTTTCCACTTAGCTCTAGGAAGAATTTTTTTCTCATCTATTATTTAAACGGAAATTGTTGGGCTAAGCTTATAATAATCAATTAACTTAGAATATACGCCTATATAGTCTCTTAATGGTAAGAATATACGGCTATATAATCTCTTAATGGTATACGGAAATAAAATGAACTCACAAAATTTTTGATTTTTCTTTTATTGTTTATATCGACAGAAAATTTTTTCGTATCATAAAAGAAATGCTCGAAATTATCACCTCAATATCTAATATTCACATATACAATAGGCATTATTAATCACACCATTTCTGACGATCTTTTTTTTGTTTTTCTTTTTCTTCTAATTCCGTTGCAATATCTCTTGGTAATGTTCCCACATCCATTAGTTGTAATTCACTCATTTGCGCTGATGACAAACGTCGTTCCTCTTTCGGTATAGCTAAAGTATTATTTAATGATACCAGAGAAATGCGACGCAATTCAGAGTCTTGTGATAATGACTTCTTTGCTTGATCCTTTTCTAAACGATTCTATTTTTTTTATATTCTAGATTAAAAATTTTTCGAGTGGTTTTTCGTTCGAAATTTTTCATATTTTTTTACTAATTTGATATGAGCTAAACAATTTTATCGTTATACAACAAGAAATTTGTGTCAATTTATTGAAGTATGCTTGAATTGAGAAATTAATTCAAACGAGAACTCAACGGATATTGCAAACATTTCATTCCGATTTTTCTATGTCATATTTTACATAATTTCTCAACGTTCTTTTTGAATGCTCTTATTCTACAAAAAAAATCTGAACTTAAAATGCAAAAGCATTTAATTTGAGCAAATGTATTGCTCTATCATAACCTTAATGCCTAAAGGATTTCATAGTAACCAACCCTCCTTGTCGGAAGCAGTTTTGCTTGGAATATATCCCGGCAGAGAAATCTGTCGAAAGTCGTCACTGACAATCATGTCGTTCTTATGTCGTTGTTGCTATAATATACCTCAGATTTTGACGAAACATAAAATGCGATAAAGCTTTGTTCGAAAGCCACTCATATGCTTCCGAAATTCTTTTGTAGCTACGCGTAACCGAAACGAGCGGCCTTACGATTTTACCAAATATTTTTCGAGGAGATTTAGAAATAAATTGAGGAGATTCGAAAATAAACCAAATAAATTGGAAAATTTCAAAAAAAAAAAATTCCCATAAAATTTTAAAATAAGTCTAATGAATCACTTCTGAAAATGAGTTCGAGAAAGTTGGTAGATTTCCCATTCACCATGCAAAAGACTTTTTTTCAGCAATTCAAATAAATTCCGGCCGGGTATCACTTATATATTATTATAGAATTTCAACGTTGATAAATAGCCAATGGCTTCTTTGCCATTTATTTGAAGAGTTGCTCTAAATTTGTTCGCAAATATGAGCATCACTTTCAATTTCATTCAATTATAAGATAGCGTTAACCGCTTAGCACTTAAAGAAACGATCCTCTAAAACTTCCCCCGCAAGCAATTCTCTAGATGCATATAATTGTATCAATGAATGAAATCTATTTAATCCTCTCTATACTTACCTTTTTTGAGAGTTCAATGATCGCTTTTTTATTAACGTTCGTCACGGGTATTGCATGAAGCTTTTTCGATATTCCTACATCATTCAGTGTTCTATTTTTTCGGTCGATAGTTATCACTCTTCTGCAAATTCATTCATAGTTAATATTTTTAAATAGAACGACCAAATTAGGAAGATTTTTGTTTGATTGATCCTAAAATGAAATGCACAATTTTTGCGTACAAATTTTCTCTACGGTAAGGAATATTTTCTATGTTATTTGAATGAATTTCGAGTAATTTTTCGTTTCTAATGCTAATCTAATTCGGCTATGATCTCTTAAAGTATTTGCAAATTCGTTTGAAATTAAAAATAAAATTTAGCATAGACATTAATTTCAACCGTTTACTGGAAATATTTTCTTTATGAGTGTCATATTACTCACTTTTTGGATTTATCACGAGTGTAGAGTTTAACGATGAATCCAACAATGAGCAATGCTATTAATAATATCACCACAACAATAAGCAATATAGCGAGAATATCCATTATACGCCAAATGCAGCGGAACGTCAAATCACTTCGATACGCCTCACTTAAATACTCAATGAAAAAAGCATTTCTGCAATAACGGGATGTAATAAACTCTATAAGCAAAACGTATTTTTGAGTGACATTCATGACAGACATCTGTCGAGGAAAAAACCCTTCAATATAATAGTAAATTACTGACATATAAATGCTGATCTACTTCAATTGACTCAAAAATAAAACGCCACTGATACGGGTTAATATCGATTTCAATCAATGTAGTAATTCAAAAAAGTAAACAACTACTATAATTTTTTGCGTCTACATTTAGTCACTTTCTTTGAATGAAACGATGAGCTTTTTTTTAGTCGAATAGTTTTGAATTGCTTTCTTCTCTCATAGCTGAGATTTGAATAAATAAATTTTTAAAGATGCTACGACGGAAGGATTTAAGGATATGCAAATGAAGCAATCTCATTTTCTATTCAGAAAAGAATAAATTCAAATGAGTGATAACTTCTTAACTGAGTTCAAGCAAAAAAAAAAAAAAAATGAAATCATCGCCTACAAACGTTTATTTTCGTTATATATGCGAAATTTGAATAATATTATATATGCAAATTGGAAAATACTTAAACGAAATAGAGTAATACTTACTATTAGAATGTAGCATTTTGAAGCAAAAATAATGAATATATGAAGCAACTCATAGATTAATTAACTTGCTCTGCATTCACTATTTATGCGATGTTATATCACTTTAAGGAAAAATAAACTTATGCATTACATTTATTTAGTACGTAAATATTATTGACTTAAATATGCAAATATTTTAATAACTAAATAGCCGAATGATTCCATTATTTAGAAGTTAAATTGCACTAAGTCTAATTAAGTGTCCGAAAGGATCTCTGAGATGATGTGTTGATCGAAGTATTTAAGGACCGCTAACGAAAATTTAGTTTGAAATGTTTCAGTAGGAATCGCTGATTAGCATTTAATCGATCACACCCGCAGGTCTTATCTCATATGCCAAGAATAATTCAAATTATTTCCTTTTCTTTCACATCAATAAATAGTTCCATTTCTCATTTCTTTAAACAATAATAAAAAAAATGTTAGCCTCTTTATTTCATTTATCGTTTTAAGAAATATTCGGCAGATAAACGAATTATTTAAAAAAAAAGAGATTATATTGGAAGAGGTGAAATTCATAAAAGCTGCAAGATATAAGAAGTTTGTCATGTGCGCATTAACGACATAATTATCTCGTATGCAAACGATGAATCCAGCAAACAAGCTTTCCACTATAAACATATAATTATCCTATTATGTTCAATGCCGCAATCAAATCCCCATCCATATAACTTCCTACTATATGATTTTTATATAATTTTATAAATTTCGTCTTTTTTCCCATTTTGTATTCACGTCAACAAATTCTCAAGGCACATCGTGACATTATTAATTATGTATGTGCGTGTCTGTCGATGTCTGTTCGTCTGTCTTATAGTCTCAAATCAGCAATTATAGAAACCATTTGCAACAAAAAATTGATGGATTGTAGAAAGATTTTTTATCTCAAATATAATGCTAACTTGCTCGTAATCTAAGTGAGCTATTCACATTAAAAAAAAAAAAAAAATTACCGTAAAATTGAGCGAGTCAGTTTCGTTTTGTTGTCAGTAGATTACTTCTCTTAAAAACGATGATAGATTATCGCTTAGAAGGGGCCAATTGATAAGGACTCTTTAGAATAATCGGTCAACTTCATAGAAAAGCGCATTTTTTCATTATTAAATGCAATGGTTTTAGAGAATGGAAAAAAAATCAAATATGATGAAGTGTCCGGTCAGCCGGTCACAGTTAGTCGATTTCTTTGGACTAGAAAAAGCATTGGTTGAATGATTGGTTCAGCCTTCTGCTTCGTCCCGTTGTTCCATTGTTTATAGAAAAATAATTACCACAACACCATTCAGGTTCTTGAAATTGACAAAGAATTAAACAAAACGAAAGCTTGAAAGATTTTTTTTTTTTTTTTTTGAAATGATATCAACAAGTCAAAAACACCAAAGACTAGCGCATGCATATTGAGGAAATACCTCCGAGGGAATACGAGGAAGAGAGAAAGTTGGATAAACAAGAACAAAGAGTAGAACTGCAATGGGCGATCACCCACTACGCGTCTATAGTGGCAGAAAAAGATTTTATTGTGTGCGTGTATATCTTTATTGTTCCATTGCGTCGTACACAACATTATTTGGCTATGAAATGACTTCCGGGCATTAAGGGCATTGATGCTATTGGTGATAGAAAAAAAAAACGTTTTTAAAGATTAGTAAACGTGAAGTTATAAAGATGCCACCCCCATACTATGATATGGGAAGCGACCTGTCCACGTGGTGGATATCCACTTCCGAATCTTGCTCAACATGAAAGTTGCAAAAGAGACAGACCAACAAAAATATGGAATATTACATTTTTCTCTAGTATTGCATCTGGTCAGCCAGCATAAAAATAGATTTGACGTCATCTAGCCTAAAATTACAATAAACATCACTTTTATTATTTTAGCATTCAACATTTCCCTCTCCCGTGTTATAAACGTTTTATCCTTAAGAAATACATTTTCAACCATTATATCATTCAGAAGTCGTATCAAAAATATGACGCACAATGCTCGTTGTCTCTAAATAGTGTAGTGACAGATTCTATGACGATTGTTTCACTTTATCGTTTCCCCCCTCTCCGTTCTCGTGAACGGCTCGACGTGAGACTATCCATTCACCGCATGAGCAACAACATACCCGCTACAATCGCAGGGAGTTTTGAATATGGTAAGTAGCACCACCCTAAGCATCTATATTCTTATCTCGGCACCTGCTACGGTGCCTTTTACTTCAAATAACAAATATTACTCATATAATTATTGAAATATGTTGGAAGTATTTATATATTTTTTTAAAAACATCAAAAACATTTATCCATGACGGAATAATTTTACACTGACAATGAAATGAAATAGAAAAAAAAAGAGGTACTGAATAAAATGATGGAAATAAAGGAAAACGACAAAATTGCGGTTGGTAACGAACGGTAAAAGTCGGTAGTGACCAAGGAAGACAATGATTCAGCAACGACATCAACTTGCCTAGCATTATACAGTTTAAGTATGACTTAACGTTAACGCAGCTAATAGTTTAAGCTCTCGGTGTCATGAAAGCGCTTATGGCACTCAATAATGACTTAACGTTGAACATGAACTTGAGCAATACTTCACAATTTGTGGCGGTCGTTAGCATCGGCTGCTCTTCAACCAACCTATGATAAACCTAAGAGTTGTATTACCCATCTAATGACGTTTAATCCCAATTTTTAAGTGGAAATGTGCCTAAATCAGCTTAGAAAACTACTCTCATAGAGGAAATACCTCATGAATGATATAGTGAAATCCAGTTATCCTTTTAATACACAAATGGACAACGGAATGAATAATCGTCCAGTGACATCAATAATCGAAAGAAAAAAAAAACAGAAATGCAAATTATTCGGGAAGTGACAAATTTGTAATGCAATGATTTAAGTTAATTGCAAATTAAAAATGCAACAAAACACATCGTTGCAGTTTATTGCATTACAGTCAATAATATAGCGATGCGAAGAAAATAAACAAACACGAAATGTGATACATTATAAGACTTCAGAATGCGACAAACTATGGTGAATATGCACGATAATACTGATAGTTCAACTTTACGCGACGTTCCCGCGTTTCATGCAATCGATAGCAGTTTGCATCTGATCCCCAATAACATGACATATTGATCTGTGACGATAGTTGATCTGCGTCACCCCTCTTCCAACCAATACAAAAGGAACGATACAAATTTTACAAACTTTCCCTTATCTAGATGAGTAACAGTAGCCACTAAGAGCAGATTCCCTCATCCACAGCCGCCTATTCTCTCCCTCTCTTCTTTACCTGTTATCGCCGTCGACAATCATTTAAAACAGCGACTCAGAAATGTCTTTTCAATCAGTCATAAACAAAAGATATAAAGCCCACCCTCGCCATACACAATTAATCTTCGGTTTCTTGAATCGTCTCTACGCTGCATTTGCCAGTACGATATTGTTGACCTAAAAAAATGAATACGGCAATTTTTTGAAAATATTTTAAATTTCATCGGTTTTGAGTATCATTAAGTGACTTTGAAAACAAAAGATACTGAATAATCCCTAATCATTCACACTTTAACAGCTAAACATTAAGATTTTTCATTAAAAATAGTGAACTGAATTGCACATAATCCCCCCTCGCCCATCAAGCTGTAATAACAATGTTGCAGTTAATTTCATCTATAGATGAATCTCTCCCACATCTCTATGAATTCGTCAAAGCAGGAATATTGCAACTATTGCAACTAATATTGCAATATCGCGACTAATATTGCAATTAAACGGTACCGCTTAGAATATATTATAAAAAGCAAACATTTCCCAAAGTCATCGAAGCATTCTTAAGTATCGATTCATCCAAGAATATATAATGCGCCTTTCATCTGCTTAAGTATGCACGAAACCGTATAAATATAAACAGTCAAAACAATTAGAATACCTCATCCTTTACTTTTAATTAAATAAACCGAAAGTGGTAAATAAACCGATTGGTCCAGGAAATTGCTAAAAGTATTCATAAAAACAAAGGAAGTGAAAAACATACGCCTCTTTGGAGGTGACTTCATTATCGCTGATAGGTCACCTAAACGGAACGTTACCTGCAAATAAATCAACGGAATTTCCCATATCGCAACAGTAATATTAAATTTTTTGCAAACAAAAGCGAATATTGAAGAATAAAGCAACACGATTTGCATTCATTTCAAGTATTGTTTCAATTATCTTCGATAATATTCCATTAATTGAACCCGAATATGTGCTTGAGCGCGTGAAAATACGGCGGACATGAACAAGGCAATCATAGCTCATTATAAACAGTCATGAATACAAAGCGAGATGAGGATATAAAAAATTGTCATACAAAACAATCGCAGAATTTTAAACTTATTTGTGAACAATAGCAATAACCACATAATTAAAAAAAACCCTCGAACATCTAAGATGACTCGATTTTCGATAGTTCAGTAGCACGATACAAATGACAACCATATTAATTTGTGCTATCATAGACGCATCAATGTTTTTCAGCGACAATATTTTCGAATAACGATGGGATCATTTGTGTTTAAGCCCATTATTAGTTGAGCAGCGTTCTATTATAAAATTTAGTAAACCTAATAATTTTCCGCATAATTCAATATGATTCATAATTCCGTAATTTAATAAATTACGATCTAAAATTTCTTACGAAACATATCAGTTCCTATTGCATAAACATCTCCGCCTTATTTCTCAGAAAAAGACAGGTATTTTGATCATATGGTGGTGTAGTCCATCACCCGACGGTGACTCAACAAGAAATCACATGAATGAGCTCACTTCTGTCATCGAATGCGTTGGAGTGGATATGGCCCTTGCTGCAATCTCTGCGCTTTCTGCACGCAAAGGAGATGAATTATCGACGATAATCTTCTCCTTCTTGGGTGGCGGTCGAGATGCAGATACTGGAGTTAATTGTGGATTTCCAGCCGATGGATATGTCACAGGAGATCGCTAGAAACAAACATGTAAATCCTATCGTCAAAAAAATACTTCCGCAAAAGATATAGCATTTTTTTAGAATACTTTCCTAGATGATCCATAACAGAATATATTCCGATCAACATTCGGCTCTGAGCTTATAATGATATGCTGATTTTGTTCAAAAATTGAAATTGCTTCATGAAAACGTAGCAAGCAAAAAATTTTTGGTGAGGTAAACTTTGAAAACAAACCCAACAAAACATTTCTATGCAATCAGAAGCATTCCCACATAGCGGAAATCTACGAGTCTATATATAGTCGCCGACTTCGTAGCTATCGTGATCGTGTCCTTTATTTCTTCCTTTGTTTGGTCGTATTTTTTCATTGTTATTTATTTTGCCTGCGAAATAGAGATTCCTGTGAAACCAAAACGAGCTGTTTCTGAAGCTATCGTCACTCCTCTGACACAATCGTTTAGAGCAAGAACTTATTTGACCAATCCATAAATCACCTCACAACCTCAGCCTAACTATCTTGGCAAATGCATCCGATCGCGAAATGCGCAAAAACAATTCTATACGGCTCATTCTGTCCATAAGCAATCGAAAGCGCTCATCTTTTCTGTTCTTTCGCCTTCAACTGATCCTCAAGTCACCCACCGCAGCCACTTAACAACGAGTGAATAAACTTCTAAAATTGAAAAGCTCATCTTCACCCCTCTCATGTTTCATGAATATATCTGAGAGGATAAAAAAAGAGATGATTAAATTAGCAAGCAGAAAGCATCTTAACGTGACGCCGAGCAAAGCAAAAGAAACGTAACTCACCTTCTTGCACTGAGCGCTGCCTTCATCTGCTCGTTCACCTGAGGGTGGTGTTACTATGTCTCCCACAGATACTGCCTCTATTGTTTCGCGAATCGCTGGCGGCTCAGAAATAGTTGTCGCTATAACGGGAACAATCAAACGGCATACTTTCTAATCAGCCTTCAAAGTTTACAAAAAAAACCTCTTTGCGAAAATACGATCAAAACTTTTTTCTGAAATTAGAACGATCCTCTATAGCCAACCACACGCAGCAAACCTCAGAATTTCATAGTACATCATCATATGTTCTGCCCCACTATGCTTTCGGCATTCACATCGTCGGAAACTTAGCACTCAGAAAAATTTCAATTCTTAATTTCTAACAATCAATTCACAAGGAATTTCTTTTACAGGAATAATTTTGGCGATAAGCAGCACGATGAATGATTCGCTAAATGCTCTCAACAGTTGATAAATTATGAATACACAAGGAAGTAAAGGCATTTGAAAAGTTTCAATCACCTAAATAATTATAGAGAAAAAACATACGAGGAGGAGTATCTTTATTGGTATCGTCTTGCTTGGCGCTACTCTCCATCACTTTCTTCTGAGTTGGTCGTTGCTTTTTATGGCTTTCTTTCTTATTCGGAGCCTTTCGAGGTGACGGCATCTTGCTGATGCTGTCCTGCTGTGTGTCCGTAGGCTGCGAATCTTTCCGGCGATCGGTATCTCTCGATGGCTCATTCTTCGAATTACTTGAGCAAGGCATTGCATCCACTTCCATCTCACTCTCAACATCTGAAACTCAATCTAACCAGTAATAACTATTCAACTCAAGTATAAACAACAATCAAGCAATAGTCAAATAAACGATCCATTCAATGTTCCCAGTTAGGCAAGATGATTTTACTATAGAGGTATGATCAAATTTTATTACCCCCTACCTTTGAGATAACTGAAGAATTTGCCTTAGAGTGCCTAATTCTATAAATTAGCCGTAATTTGCAACAATGATTTCTGTAAACGCAAAAATCAGGAACAATTCAATAAATTAAATTAACGTGATACAAACTCAAGGCAAATTAAGAATCGCTCTTCGCAAACTTTAGAGCTATATGCAATATGCATAAATTTCAGCTAATGCTGCATAATGGTCATTCATGGATGTCCAGTGGTCAGCAGGCCATTTCAAAAAAAAAAAGATAAGTGAAGTAATTGTTAGAAAAGAAATTATTTTTACCTTCAGAAATTGGCTCCATTCGTTGCATACCAATTTCTTCTGGGATTGATCGCTGCTTGCTGATACGCATGTCGCCATCTTTTACCGTTTCCGATTCAGTTGCTCTTGTTGGCGTTAAAATGGAGCCACAACTTTCCACAGCATTCGAACGAGGCCGCTGTTGGTGTGGAAGATTTATAGTGGACAATAAATTTCGAGGATTTGAAGGTGTTGAATTATGCTCAATGTGCGTTGCACGCATACGTCGACCAAGTGATGGAATTGCCTCCCGATCAACGCTCATCGCACAAAGCCCAGGAAGCCGTGATGCAGCCGTTGGTGTGGATGTGCAGTTGCCATCTCCTAGAGCAGGCAACGAAACTCGCCTTATCGCTGTATCGGAAGATTGCACACCTCTCATTTGAGGCCGACGATGACCACCACTTCTCATAACTGACATCAGTATCCGTTGTCTTGCTTCCGCTTCCGCACGTTCTTTATCCTAGATAGGAATTCCGCATAAATTTACGATCGCCTCTTAAACTCATGTAGTGAAAATTTTAATCACTTTCCCAACACAACTGGAAGCCTTTTGCTTAAGCGCATTTGCATATAAATCCTTTGTTCGATAGCCAATGAAAGTATTGCTCACAGACGGCTATGAATTTGTAACATTTCATCTACTCGGCCAGCTACAAATCCCTTCTAACTATTCAAATTAGTAGCAATAATTTAAAACGTTCAAACGATATCTCCGGCTCTATGAGTGAGTTTCAGATTCCTTTCTCCTATGAGAGTAATAGTAAGCAGTAGTAAAGAATAAAAATAATGATAAAGGATAAAAAAAAGAGCTGAGATATAAAAAATCGTTTAAAAATAAACTAAGCAATAAAATGAAACCTCAAGTTTCTTCAGATCAAATCGTATTTCCTCTTTCAGCAATGGATCACTTGCTAAAAATTCGTCGAGTTGTTCTTTATAATCCTTGCACAATTCCCTGCAATGTCATCGGTTAATTACGAGAACAAAAAAAGAGCAACCAAAACAATCGCATCTTTAGCAAACACTCCAAGTGTTTTCACTTTCAACCATTTGCAGCCTCCATCCTTCCACTAATCATAAATTCTCAAAGAAGCTTTTCTCTACTCTTTTCTGCTACTTATGTAGCTACATACGGCCAAATGTGATCCACTTCGGTTTCCAATACCTGCTATACATACCCGCGCTGTCCTTCACCACCCCCTCGACGTACAACAAAAAGCTTTTGGAGTAACAAAGTTTTCGTAATATCCATATTCATTCAACCATCCAACTATCTTCCCAAACTGTTATGGACTTAAGGGGGAAAAGACTTGCATATCACACGTTACAATCATGTTGCAACAAGTTGAACAATTGCTTAAAAATTAGCATAATGGTGCAACCATTTTCAAAGACTAATAGCAGGTGATCCATAATTTCAAGATTTTATAAAGAATAAGAAAACAGTAGAACAGTGCAAAACCCGTCAACACAACTTCCACATTGTAAAGAAAATTTTCGAGAGAAAAACGACCGGCGAGTCGATATATTCTTCACATTTAATTGAAAGCACTAATATTCACAAATAAATTCCATCAAAATCTAAAGCTTACCTTAGCACAAGGAGGACACCACGTTCATGACAATCAGGTACATTTCCATTTTGCACATAGTACCTTAGCTGGATGAGATGCGGTAGAACTGCCTCAATTATCCCCTTACGGAATAATTGTGATATTACTTTCTTCGCCCCTACCTACAAATGGCATTCATTTAAGCATATTCGCACACACTTCAGCACTACTCCTTGTGGCCAAGTTTAATGAAGTCGCAGTTGGCCACATTCAATGGAGATATTCTTACCTTACCTTAAGATATCTTTGACATACGACTACCCAGGCCATCTCATTCCTAGCATTTCATCGATGCTATCGAATAATTCCAGAATGGTCAAAATGTTTGAAGTCAGGTGGCAGACTTCAAAACGGGGAAATTCACACGATCGCAATATAGATCACTCTATTCGTTTCACAATCAAACATCCCCTCACCTCCTTAAGCCATTCCTTTTCATATTCCCTCATAGGAATAATATAAGCAAACAAATCGCGTAAAGATGTGCATTCTACTGCATTTAATATTTTTCAGTACACTAGGTATCGTGGCTCCTTTTGATCTATTCGATATGAAATTCGCAAAACTCTAAAGTCGAGAAAAAATGGCTGAGATTATACCTGCACCGCATCCGGAGGATCTTCATCGTCTTCTTCCTGCGCATTTGGTGCACGCTGTCCTAACGCCAATGTAAGTTTGATTTCCGCACAACACATCACCTAAAAAACACATACGATCGCGATGATATCCGTCCCCTTCAAAATTCACTATCAATCTTTCATACTTCACTCTCAGCAATACAAACGAATTGGGCGCTATCAATTGATCTTCTCCCTTCCGATTACGGTTTTTTCGCGATACCATATTCAGCAAGTAGAATATGATGCGAAAAATTTATGCTAATACGCACAGGAAAATTCTGATGATGTGTACGGTTCACCTCGCTGATAGTTCTTATAACATTATAACGTAAAACATCTACTCAATATCGATATCAAACACTCTAATTTAGTGGCTAAAATCATGATATTCTATACTTTTGATCCATTACAATTGAACACGGTTAGTAGAGAACAATCAAAGATACCAAATTTTTTTGATAATTGAATAAAACGCTAAGCTAACACTATAGCAATCGAGCAATAATGCTCGCACGGCGTTTTTCCTCAAATCGAGAGAACCTTCGGCGACCGCAGAGAACACTTCGTGTCCGATTCGTTCCATTAGCATAAATCTACCCTCGTCATTGAACGTCTTCAGCTATAAACAATAGAAGGGTCAGCGAAATGGTGAACAAAGGAATGTTGGTATGAGCTGCAAACATACATTTTTTTTTCTCCACGAGCAAAAATATACATTGGCATTCCTTCAGGATTCTCGACTTTATAACCTCTGTCACTCTCCATTATCGAAAGCTCCACGGCCAACCAACGAAAATGATAGTGATACATTCAGAAACGCTATCACGAATCTTATTCGAACCTCAACAACTGGAGTGAAAAATAACAAAGAATTTTCCATTTTTACTGAATCCCATGACAAAGAAATAAATAAAATGTTTTTGAAAAATATCACTTTTATCAATCAAAAGACGTTTCTTTCGAGTAATGCAACAGCATATGACAAATGTTAGCCTCTAGCAATACAGTAATACACTGCTGAGGACAGCAATACATTGTTGAGGAAATTGGCAAGGAATTTCCAAATATCCAACAAACATTTGATCTTAAAAATTACTGTTTCAACCTCACTTAAGCGATAACTTCATCGACCAAAGAAAATAGCAAAATTCAGTTACCGAATAGGGTTGTGAACGTAACAAAATTGGATGAACTCATCCTCTGCCTTTTATCCCTTCACAAAGCATGATGATAAAAGTGTAGCCCCTATTCCCAACCTCATTCAACAAACAACTGGCAAGTCTAAATTCATAGTAAATTACCATGAATTTATAGAGTTTCATGCGATCTTCTCTTCGGTTTTCACCAGCAAGCGAGCAAGCCAACCCCCTCTGAATGGTCGCCGTTTCGGTGTCAGCTGCAATTGAGTTAGTCACGTAATAAAGCTCGATTTTCTTTGGCATTAGACACTGTACTTTTTCTGAAATCCGGGATCATCTAATTCTGGGGTATCCCAAACTAACTTTAAAAGCATCCAAATCTCGCCCACATACAGAGAGTCAATTGCTTTTAAAAGGGACGATGAAGGAGAAGAGAGGCTACAAGTTTTGTTCGAAAGAACTTGCCATCTTCCTTGAACAGGTAACGAGGTGTAGAGATTTATTCCGCAATTTTTGGCAAAAAATAAAGAATAAAGATGCAGCCATTTCTAACAATTAAAGATGCGCAATTAGGATGCCACTGAAACCAACTCCCCATATTCGACAAGCCTCAAATGATCAAGATATGTTTCTTAACTTCAGGAAAAACATGAATAGCATAAGACTATAAGATACTGTTACCAAATTAGTCTTGCAGATTAAAAGTTCCGGCTGTAAATAAGTTTCGTCTAATAAAAATCAAACCCAGCAGCCTTAAAAATGAGAACATATCAAATTATAAAGCAGAGTGATTAGAAAAGCACCAGGGGGGGGGGTGGGGGGAGGACAGCAATGGCTTTCACAACCGATACCCACATCCTCATTTGAATGGAAAGATAAGTAGATGCGAGCATCTTTCATGAACAAATTATCGAGATTTCAGTGCGCTTTTTTAAAGGATCACGACAGTATCGGGATACATTTTCAAGCGACACATATGTAAACATCATGTAATGCGATGAAAACAAACTGATTATTGAGCTCATCGGCTCCAACCTGTTCGACAGCATTGATCTCTACGTTAAGGTTTTCCCCGGAACTGATCCGGCCGAAACAATTTTGCAACTCGCAAAAAATGGCCGCGAAAAGGGCTAAATACCCACAAAGCAAAAATTCAATCGAAAAGAAACAGAAAAAAAAATCTGAGGTGTACATTAAGAAAAATAAAACTGGCAGGCCTCCTTATGAATGAAAATATTTTTTTGTCGTATTAACCAAGAATCAAAACATAACCCTACCCGCTTTGATCACCGCCCAAGCTCCTTGCTCTACGTGATTGAAATAGAAGAGACATTCGACGAAGTGATGCTCGAACATTTTGGGGAATTGCACCAACAACACATCCAGCTAAATACGGCATCGATTAAATCAAAAACTGAATATTGGTAAAAAAGAATTCAACAAAATGAGTAAAAAAACCATATTCGCGAGAGAGAATTGAACCTATGATCTCCAGCTTTTGAAAGCTCGCGAACTAGCTCAGTCGTTAGAACATTCGCCAGGAAAACGTAAGGTAGCGGTTCAAGCCCCTCCTACGATGGTTATTTCCATTCGCCGTTACACGACGTTACCAATGAAGTCTAAGCTAAATTAAGTCAGGCTTCATCACAAACACTAACCTTATCTAAATAACACCTCGGAAAAGAAAAAATGCTCCCACCAAATGCTGAATAAAGTCGTTTTTTATAAAGCTGATCTTGAACAACGAAGCAATTCGACCACTCACCAAGCACACTTTTGCATATTCCCTCATTTCTTGGTCTTCGTCTAGAAGAGTCGACACAAGGCGATACATTATCTGAAAACAAACAATCAAATAACAACATAATCGATGATCAAGATGCCAAAAACCTAAACAAGATCCCACTAGACAATCCACATTTCCTTGTCACATCAATGCTATATTTCCAAATATGTCACCTTGCCTGTAGTAATACCATCAATTAGTTGTTCACCTACTTCTATTGATCCACTTTCGAGCTGCTTTCAAAACGGAAAAATGCACTGCGAAGAATGCATATTTCCGGCATCAAGCAAATAAGTTGTCGTAAAAAAAAAGGATAACGAATAAGCCTTACCTCTACTTCTTTTCAAACTTTATATTCACCAAGAAGGGATTATGAACCAAGTTAGAAATTGTTTGAATGTTCTTAACGACCTATAAATATTCGCATTTCTTCACAACTCTCTGCACAAAAAAAAGCATTACATTTCTCTAAAGCACAAAAAGCAAACGATCACCTGTCCCTCCCATCGAATGTATTGCTCTTTGATCAAGCATGTAAGTAGAGTGAGTGCCTGTTTACGCACCAATGTTGATCGATCTCTTAAAGACAACGCGATTATCGCGCTATATCTGTCAACCAGCAATGTGTATCTGAAAATAAACATATTTTCGCCGAGGGTGATATTCATAACAAAATGCCACAGATTCATTAATAAATGCATAATTGATTTCAAAAGGCAGTCTTGCAGTGCTAATATATTCGTCGATTAAGATCTAACGATACTTTTTCGAAGTGTTCAGAGATAATCGTTTGAATTTACAGATAGTCATATAATGGAAATTAACTTAATCCTCAGGATTGAAACAATCGAAAGTGTGCAGCTGACTGTCAGCAAATTGTTTATTCGCATGAACTTTTAGTTAGTCCAATGATTAAACCATTTCTCCCTTTCGAAAATTTTGCTTTTCGCTGCCATTTTTCACTCAAAAACCTATGACTTTTTCATTAATCTCAGTGAAAATCGGCAAGAATTATTCACTTCCGCCAGATCGATAGTGTGCGTTATGTGGATGGTGGAGATCAGCAATAAAGGGAACAGTTGTACATCCGAGAACAGGAAAGGAAAAAAGAGCCAAATATATTCAGAGAAAAAGATGACAACGTTTAATGATCACCTGATGCAAAGATCGCAAACGACAGCTACGATATTGTTGCGAATGCAATGGTCTGGATTTTCGACCAACTGTTTCACAAAAACCGGTACACATTTCTTAGCGAGCTTCTCATCCTGCAAGCGAATTAATAAATTATGCAAAGCTAACGACTTATAAATTAAAAGAAAAGATTGATCGACTACCTTAAAAATATACTCAGCAAGATTTTACGTAGAGTTATAAATAAAACTGATGCAAAATATGGCCAAACCAATATCGAAAAATGGTCCACATAGCAGTGAAAAATGAAGATAAGTAATCCCGATGCTTGACTTAATCCCATAACATTTCTGGTTCGTTCTTCCTGGTCAGTTTGTATTTAGAACCGAGAGTATGTAACGCTGAATAAATTTTACCCGTGTATATTTATTTGGGAAAAATTGTTTCCTGCCATCCAACAAGACCTCTGTAGCAAAAAAAGTAAAAAAAAAATGGCATGATGCTGGGGAAACAGAGAGAGGAGCGAAATGAGGTGGAGGATGTGATCGGCAAATGCCCTTTAGCCACCATATCACAAAATAAAAAACTCAAGACCGGAGAAATTTGCTGCTAACGGTAATAATACAGCTATCCGACCAACATAGTCCCTAATAATTTCAAAAATCGCACAACCGTAATTGCAAAAATAATTCATTTAATTCCCTCATAAAGTTCTACCATTTTCTAATGAGAAAAACAAACGACATATAGAAGATAATTGCAAATAGCCCTAACCATGAGGCACATTTTGCCAATAGTAAGCACAGCACGTGCCCTCACCGACGATGTGAATACATCCGAATTCGCCAAATAACTTTGCAAAAATGTCGGCCCATTCAATCCATTGGTTGTTCCCTGTGAAGGACCACTCGGTCGATGCGTTACTCCTTGTGAGGGGCGATTTGTTAGCTGCGATACGGCCTGTTAAACGAATAATTCAGTCTTCTCGAATCATTTGTGATGTAAAAGTGACGACAATGAAGTCCCTAACTATAACAAGAAAGCCATCGCCATAACACAGAATAGCATGACTTTTTCATGCAATGAAAAACGTAACTGCACATTTCGTGCAAAGAACACTGTATCGCTATCCAATATTGGAGCATTTCACCTCCTTTTCTGTTCCTCTTCTCTACTTTGTTATTGTTCTTTTAGGTTTCCATTTGAAGCATGCCTAATCTAGACAGAGACATAAAATGATGAAGTTGAATCTGATTCTCATTGCAGCATCAATCACTTCAAATACTCACAATTGTAGTTAATCCTAGTGTTCTTAAAAAATAACACACCTCTGTGCCGTTTGCCGGATGTGAATGTTCACCAGGAAAACCCACATCGACGGAGATCGGTGTTTGCCTGCGCGACTCTGAAATCAACATTAACTCTAGCTGAAGATCCTATAGAAGAGTAGTAGGATGAGCAAAAACCGCATTAATCCTACCATCCCTTATTATCTTTGTACTATCTGTTATTCGTAGTTGAATTCAGCTCATGCAGAATCAATTCTCTTTGCAATCTTATTGCTGCTTTAAGCTCTATTGTAATAACACCTAGTTCGATTATTTAATATGGTTCAGCGCGAGGGTCTCATTTGTCATCAAAAGTAAACGCGCAATAATTGCAGCTGGTTGCTCATATTATTACATATACCTGTCTCAGGTATAGATGGTCAAATAAATCCTCAATATAACCAATTCTAGCAATTAATTCGACACACAGTCTATGAGTGGACTTTCAAATGAAAAAAAATAAATAAAAAAAATTAAAAAAAAACGACTCCTGTAGGAACGCCGCCCATTACCCGTACACACCTTAAAAACCTGATGATGTGCTCTTTTTATCGTACGAATACCCCAAGGCGCATTCATTCTTCTGCTGACTGCTAGTGAGCGCAACAAAATAAAACACCGTGATCGACGAAACGACGGCTCGGTGGCATCAATATATCACACCAAACGAAACTTTACTTCGGTACGAACCTATCTGTGACAGTTGCTGTCCGATGAAATCGGATGCGAAGATAATCTGCACCATTTCAGATAAATTTTCTGTAATAAGCGATGGATCGTATTGAACAACTTCACCGATCGATGTAACGACACGTACCAATCGATTCGCCACTTCATCCCTTAACGAAGAGGCATCGAAAACGCATAGTATAATATAAACATAGATGCACAATGTTCAATCTATTGATGTAGAGAACGAACGACCAGTAGCATAAATGCTTCAGAAGGCATTTAACTTAATAATAGATGCGCAAAAGAACATAAAATTGAAGTGATCAACATTATGCAGGAAATTGAAGAGAATTTTGAAAAAGGCAACTATCGAACTGGGTAAGCATAAAAAACATGCAAAACTTTCAGTGATGAAACTATGTGGAATGCAGAAAATCTGGTTCATAATTTTTCATGTCAAACAACATAACCAATGATCATCCGGTCTCATCCGGTACTTCATCAATTTTTGAAAATTTGCATAAAAGTTTTTTCTTTTCGACTCATTACACTGCTTATTGTAGCAATTTATTATATCTCAAAGAACTCCCTATTCGGTCAAAGACGACAAACAAAAACAAAAGAATACTCACGAATTTTGTGACGGAAAGAAGTTATGGTTAACGTTCGGCTCAAAATGACCGTAAACGAAGCCTCGAATTACGGCACGACAATCATTGAGGAATTCTTTGCCGAATGCTTTAAACATCTCGGCTTCAGTTCCCTCATCGTTGCGATTATAAAGACGTGAATATGCCCAAAACACCTTCGGAATATGCCTATCATCCACCCTGAATCAATGCAAATTACCATTTTCATGGTGTAATCAAAAAACAGTGATTCAAGATGAAACGAAGTATATATGCAATTCCGTCGAGAACTCATCACATCAACTATTATAAATTGGTACTGTTCGCAAGAAAGAATTCTACAGGAATAAATATGGATGGCACATGGCATCCCAGGTTTATTACAGTAAATATAATCATGTCATTTGCGAAAAGGTGCATAAAACACTATAGGCACAGCAGAAAGTAAGTATTGGATGGTATTAAGTACCGTTGACAAATATATCGACATATTCAATGATTTCATATTATGAGGAGAGATACAAATATATTGTCAATCCATGATGATCTGCGGGCACAAAATCAGTGCTTTTTAGAAAATTCAAGATTTCTGCTAGAAAGAGAAAGGAAATGAAAAATTCAAGTCGTTACATTTTAAAAAAAAGAACGTCGCAATGGGGTTCTGAGTTTTTTAGCGGAAATTTGGTCAAATAAGTTGTTAACAAATCGGGGAAATTCGTGAAATTAAAACACGATTCAACGGAGTTCCAAAGCAAACCTGCGGCTTCGGATATGGATGGGAAGGAAGTGAAGTGACAGGAGAAAGAAGTTATCCGCTGCCTACGACTCTGATATAAGTCGGGGTACACTGGTTATAAACTGCTACGATAGATGGGAGCCCCAATCATGGAAGCCGATCGGTAAGACGATAACATCTAATTCTGATCGACGTCGGATTTTTCTAAGGATCGTTACCTGATCGCCTAAACTAGATCATCCGCGATGAGGCACTTTGTGGTATTTTTAATTCTGAATCCTGACAATGAATTGCAGTATATTCAGATTCCCGTCAGAAATATTAACAGACCATTTACACTGCCTTCGAACCAGAAAATGCACCTGTATTCGCGCAATTTCGTAGAAAGGTCCTCTCGGAGTCTCTCTTTGTCGGACATTTTGAGTCGATCAGCGCCAACCCCGATCACATGCGCCACATAGCTAATAACATCACCTGGCTCATCCTCTGCAAGATTAGCCCAAACACGCACTGCACGTGACGGATCCACCTGCAAAACAATTCAGCAATGCGATCGAATGTTTGTTGTCCCGCAAGATGCGTCGACTCACCTGATGGGCGATGGGGATCCTCGCCTACCGTGTCAGGCCCATTTTCCAACCTGCGACTATGACGACTATCTCAGCATATCGGAAACCGTCTATACCTTCCACTATATGCCCGATCAATCCTTCCCTCATAACTCTATGATCCGAAACGGCTTGCGAGAACGTGAAGACCGAGACCACTTCAATTTTTAACAAATGTCATGAAGAAGCAGTGTATGGGAGTTCACACATGCATTATACTATATTCAACATAATATTCATTCACGTGGACGATTTAAAAATTCCTTCTTGGAATATACTACTGCTTAAACTATTTCCTTTTCATTCTTTCATTGAAATCCTTCAATTCCTCTATAATACTCTTCAATGCTTTAATAACGGAACAAAGAATATGAATGCAAGCAAAAGAAACGATAAACAACACTGGGCGTTAGATTATCATAAAGAATTCATTTTCCTTCTCCTTAAAACGTTAGCTGAGATTTACTACTTTTTGCCTAAATCACATATTTTTTATTATAAATATTTAATGAAAAATGCACCTTGAAAACAATGCTAAGGTCATCGAGAAGCATCCAAACCACACTCGCCCTATCCGGTTGATCGCATTTCCTCAATAATATGTCCACCACTTTCTCGGACAGATTTCCCTCCTTTGCTTGATACAGTAGGGCACGCAATAAAGCCCTCCTAAATACTTATTACATATCGCAACCAATGCGAGACTAAATTCATACTACAGAATTAGAATCTTATCTCTACGAATTCATTTGTGAAAGAGAATTCGTTTTAGTAGGTTGCCACACCTGTAATAAATAATGCATCGAAGCGCGCTTTCGAATATTTGTCAATGCGAAGAATGCCCATTGCAAAGGCTGGAGGATGAAAACGTTTAACATCGAATAGGCTCTATGTTTTACTGCATTTTGAGGCCTTCCCACAACATCTATTGCTGATGATTATGAAATAAGAAGCACTGAAAATTTCCTCAAAAATCATCAACAAGGAGGAGAGCGAAGGAGGAAGCATCGCCACTATTGCATTTTCAGTTACAAGCCAAATATGTGTACGCGAAAATGAAGACAAAAATGAGCATGAACGCATCCGAACAACAAAATTAATAAAAAAAGATTGAATTATTTTCCCATTTGCAACAAATGTATAGCAAATCACTCCCCGGGGAATCACTAAAGACGATCTATGCCAAGATAACCTACATAAAAACTTTATTTGCCACTCCACCCGCCCAAAAGCATTCAAAATATTTAACCCCATTTCATTGATACATATATAAAGAGCAGTGTGCACAACCTTTATGAACTGCCTAAATGAAACAAACAAAGAAAAAAAAACAACAACAACAAAGAAAATGCTAACATTCCTTTAAGGGATATAAACAGGATCGCTAAAATAAGTTCAAAAATAGCAAGTACTGAAAACAGAGAAAAAAAAATGGCCTAAGTGACTCCCCTCCCTCTACCCAAAACTTTTAAACAATGTTGTCTAAATATACCGAAAGTTATTTTCACTGGTGGTTTTCATTACATTCAAACAAATGCCGTTCATCAGTCTCCAAATTATTCACATTCAAACAATATCGAAATAAAAAGACAATTCAAATGTCACCTAAAATCGAGTTCTTGCTCAACAGCGGTTAGAAGTCGCCAAGCGATCGTATCGTCATTTGTCAAGATAGGCGATATGAGCGTTTCCTTAAAAAAAAAGCAACATATTTCCATATGCATCAATAATGTGCGATGCAATCTACATATCTACATTCTGCGTCCCAGCTCACCATATGCAAAAATATTGAAACAGGCTACCTTACAAGACTAAATATAACCAAACCCCTTACCACTTATCTATGCGCTGTGATTTACATACAAAAAAAAAAAAATTGGAGAATAAATATCACACTTTATGAATACAACAAAAAAAGTTTTTCAATTTTTTGATCTTTGAAAATGCTACACGAAAGTACAACCAAAAACGTTAAGTGCCCTCCTGAGCAAAATTGCACCAAACCTGAATTCTCTATATTTCTTGAGTATGTAAATATAAAATCAGTGAAGGTGAGGTAGCAAATGCGTATCAAACGTGATTCAATCTAAATATAGAGTAAAATTACGAAGTGCTTTGGGATGGTGCAGTTAAAGTGCGCCATACTGCCTGATCCCGTTAAATGCTGCATGCTAAATGCAGTATTAAATGATACATCGTGCAGCTATACCTACCTTTTAGTATTCTCGCATTAATATTCCGCAGCAATGCTCTTAGCAATCTTCCAAACTATAAAGGCGTACTTTGAAGGCAACGAGGAGTTTAAAAAGATAAAAAGGAGCCATGATATGAACTGATAACAGCGTTGATCTTGAAGCGAAAAACCCAAATCCTAGAATTTCCCCTCTCTCCTCCTCCTTGCATTCTGCTTATGTCTGCTGCCTAAAGATCACCTAAATAATCTTACAGAAATCGATTCAATTCAAGCATCAGCATTCGCTCACAATAACAAGTTTTGAGGCGAATTGTGAGACCGACTGTTCGCGGTCGATCACCAACGGCATCACCGACGATAGCCATGCACTCTCTAAACACGCAGACAACTCGCTGCGAATGCCCATCGACATCAGTAGATGTGTAAGTGACTCAGCAGATTGCTTTCGCATTAACAACGACGCATCTCGACATCCTCGCTATAAATATGCACATTATAACAACTACATATTACATTTATAATTCATTTAGAATAAACTTCAGTTGTAATAAAAACATGTTGGCTAGACATGCTTAATGGCATACCCATCAATTTCCACATACCCTAGATGCTAAAATATGAGTCGTCCTCTTATGCCAAAATACTCTTTGATTTGTCATTGAGTTGCTTAATTATCGAGTAGAATCCTTTTTGGTTTTAACTCAGCTCCATATATAACAATGTCTGATACATTAAAAATCGGAATCAACAGTGTTTAGATGAACAGCGTTTTCCGGCTTACCGGAGGATTTCAGATGCCGCAGTAAATCACTGTCAATTTATTTGATCAATGCTGGGAAAAAAATTAAAACGTAAATCACAAATTTTCAAAGAATCGGCACGATCATTACGGATGGATGTATTCATAGAATCCCTAAGTGAGAGCCATCTTATATTTCAAAACCACTCACCATACTGGACACAACGAAGATGAATTACATAATGAGGTTACGATTGCAAAATGCTAGCATGAAATGAGAATCGAAAATATGCCAAGCGTATATATATATATAAAAGATGAAGTATTGAATACCTTCATGGCCGTAATAGCACTATTAATATGGTTTTCATTTGTCATGCAAGAGAAATAAGCTTCAAGTGCCAATATTGCTGCTTTTCGTGCTGATACCTAAAAAAACAAATCGCCGGTCACAACAGACAATAAACTATCGTGCATTATGTTATAGCCTTTCTTTCGATACAACGAGGAAGTCAACGCATATTTTGAAAAATCGACAGAATTTCTACCCGAATATGACGAAGAAGGAATGTGACGAGTCGGTGAAGAGATGATCTCTATGGTCACATGAAAGTTGCCAAAAAATATAAAGTTCCTATCTAACAATTCTTAAACTTATTCCCTATATAGAAGTAAAGAATTCGTTATGATCTCATTACAATCCTGATCTGTTGTCTTTTTAATTTTTCGATATCACAATTTTATTGGCTAATTAAGATGCAAACCACAATCTACTGCATAAATATCTAAAGGAAGTTGCATCGATGCTATAGATATAACCATTGAGGTTAGGCATAAACTTGTGATGCTAAGTGAACTTAATAACATCAAGCACTCCAAATAACACATTAAAATGAGAGTCAATGAAATCCTTTATGAATAAATCAGCCATAAAATCAAAAGTTTGAGTGAGCAATAAAATATGAAGAACGATACCCTCGAGTCGTTACATCGATTCAACAGCATGTTAAGCAACGGTGAATCGGTGTATTGTTCTCGCTCAGTCTCCGTTACGGTCCCACGATTTCGTTGTTCGGCCAATTCCAGTTCAGCCTGAAAATATTTCGTTCACTTTCACTATAACTTGGACCATCAACAAAAATGCAATAAAGACCAATCAATTATTATCTAATATATATGTAGAACAATAAAACAGGAAACGACTACCAACGCTGTAACGATGAAATATATGCAAATTTTCTTCACCGTAGGTGAAATAATATCGTTTTGTGTGAATCGATGAAATAGAGCTAATTTCGTTTTAAAAAAAAAGTCCAAAATTCGCTCAATCAAGATCCTATTTAATGAAGTGATTAAATGATGAATTCAACCAAAATTCTACAAGTTTAAAGCATTAAACTCACCAATAAATCTATAAAGACAAATAAAAAGGAGATTCAAATGAGAATAGTTGATTTTTATTGCACAAAACAACAACGAAATTCAATAAAAAATTGTTACACTGACCATTTGTGTAGAAATCTGAGATAGCATATAGCGTGTTTTTTCGTTCTCTAACAAGGTGATCATTTGCACAATTGCCCGAGATCGCACCAACGATGATTTATCATCACATGAACGCACGATCAGCGTGAATAGCGCTACCAACGGATCAATTCGTTCCACTGCAGACAACCTCAAATCATATTTTATCACTTAATTCCATTTTATATCTAAATACAGATGAAAACATCTTTTAACGGGGTTTTTTAAAAACTGTGAGATAGAGACGTATTGTGTTCCCACTTAAATTTCGGTTCAAGAAAAAGAGCGAAGCTCGACCGGAACGGAACTGATGGGAAGGAAAACGAGTTGCGAAAATATCTTCAACCGGACCTCATCTTAAAGCCGTTCAAGCCTTTCAGCGCTTTGCAGAGGATATAATGCAATGAACTGCGCCCGCGGGAATTGATTAACAAACGAACAAAAAACTCAACAGTAATTGAACAAGCCTAAGCCTAAGTGTATTCGAAAAATGCCTGAGCGCTTCAGCCGTTCAACTGTCGTACTCGTAAGTCCAGAAATTGTTGAGAAAAGTAAATGAACGAAAAAATATGTCATGCTTCCATAACTCATAAATTCCATGCTACTTGAGCTCAGGCTCTCCGGTCAATGATTCGAGCAGAATTCAAAACTCCAAAACTCCCATCATCAAAATATCTTATTTAAACACATTAATGAGACTGCAAAAATGAGAATACGATGAAAGTAAGGGAGAACATAAGGTTAAGAGCATAGAGTAGGCGGAGAAAATCCTTCTGGAAGGAGTTTTAGTGCTGTTCTATTGCATTATGGATGCGATCCGATCACATCACCTCTCTCAACGATCAGCGCACTTTCGTAGGCATCAACGTCGATCAAAAAATTTCTCAAATAATTTAGACGACAAAATTCTTTTCATTTTCAAATGAAAATTATTTTATTTCCTTAAAAATAAAAAAAGCATTTCTATATTTAACAAATAAACTATCAATGAGTAACATTAGAGTAATCTATATAAAACTTCCATCAGTGAAGAGTTGAACAATTCATCCATTTACTATGCAAAAATTAATAAACATAAATAACGTACTCATTGCCTCGTCGTTTTCTCTTTTTCTTTTGTTTTTCTTGATGTGATACATTCTCCTTTTCTTTATCTAAATAAATACGCCTATTATAGAAATATTTTTTTAAAATAAAAATACATAAAATATTGTAGAATTAATTCATACAATAATTTAACTTCTCTCCTATCCCATTAAAATTGAATGCAATCTTCCGAAACCTTCAGTAATGGCCTAAACGATATATCAGAAGATATGAAAGGGCTCATAAGCAAGGAAACCGATTCTACATCTCGCTTCCTTTATCACAGTCCCGAATTTGTTGTTTATATTACTCTGCGACTTGAAAGGGCTCATAAGCAAGGAAACCGATTCTACATCTCGCTTCCTTTATCATAGTCCCGAATTTGTTGTTTATATTACTCTGCGATTTAATATTTCACTATCATTGTAATCAACCGATCTGCATTCATATCGTTGCTAATAACCAACTGTTATCGGTTAAAATGGCAACAATATGATGAGAATGATATCTTCGAGAATCTGTAACGCGAGCTTCAGTGACTCCATGGTGACAGCCGGACAACGTACATGGATATCGCCGAAGTACACAATATATAATACAGTAAACAACGTCTCTATCAGACAAGTGGATCGACACAACAGACATACAAACATGCACATACACGCACAGACATAATGTCGCCGCTATGGGCTCTGCATATAGAAATTCACAAAATGAATAAAAAGAGTACTTTCTTGTGGTCTTCACTAGAGGAATAAATTCAGTGTTAAATGGGATAACAATCAAGAATAAAACAATAGACCAATGGCTATCATATAGAACAAAACCAAATAATCTGTAGTTAATCGCTCTATAATAATTCAATGAGCTGTTTTTTTGGAAGGAAAGTGGAATAACGAACGGGGCAATACTCAGAACGATCGTTAACCTTCGTTGCTAGATGAATGGAATCGATCTCGAGCGCTACGACGATACCGCCATTAAAAAAATTGCTTCTATGAAGCAAACGAACCCTATTTTAAAAAATTATCTCCATATTTCACTATATTATGCAACAAACAATATTCACAACAAGAAAATACATATATTTGCAATTGATACCTTCATCACCTCTGTCAACCAGACTTTCATCGACCTCTTGTTTCACCTGCAAAACAAAGGTGATATACATATCTGCCAAGCAGCTTCTTCACTGAACACTTCCTAAAGAGAGCAATCTTCGATTACGAATAAGACTGATACTATCCTATCTAACTTACTTGCCCAAATTGGTAATTCAGTAGACCAAAACTTGCAATATTTCATTGATAGGTCGCTGAGTTCAAAGGAATATTGCAAAAAAAAAAAAAAAAATTCCCAAAACGAAAATCGAACTTTAAAAAATGGGGCTAATTGGAGTGGATATCTGCATAGCAAAGAGAGAAAAAAAAAGGATATATTGCAACAAAACGAAAGAACTAAGTTTGTTCAATAACATTAACTAACCGTTCTAAGTGCATCTTTATTTTCTTTATTATCATTCCCGTCGTCAACATTCATCTTCTCCTCGTTCCTAGCGTATCCTTTCGCTTTCGGATCAGGACCCGAGAGGTCTACAAGATTTTTTAATGGTTATAAGACAAACAATATGCAATTTAATCTGATACAGCAACTACTACAAAATATATATTCATACTAATCTAAACGATGACTTTAGAATCCTCTATGTGGTTGTTAATCATAAATTGAGCGCATTAAATAATTTTGCGATTGCGATCGCCACATCAATAATGATCCCTTCTTATTGAACGATGGTCACCCTTACTATCAGCAAAGTTTTTGTATCGCAGAAAATATTTCCACGAGTGACGTAAATATCTTCTTTTTGTGCGATCCACTTGAAAAGAATATTGCCTTGAGAAAAATCAACATTTCAAAAAATTCACAGACCACCCAGATGACATTAAGCGAAAATCGATAACACGGATAATATCACTGCGATTCAAATGGCAGTTTCTAGCAAATAATGGCATTATTAGAAGACATATTTCGTTAGGCGAGTGGATTGAGAGGGATGATTAGTGGCGCAAGAAATAGGGGGAGCGAGGAGAGGAGGGGACAGCAGATGAACACCCCAACAGCTATTTGGCGATCGACGTCTCTTTCTCCCTTCACGATCCTAGCCTGGACCGTGACAGTTATAATAAACTGATAAAGACAAACTGTATCATACCGAAATTCTGCAACAATAACGGTACAATTTCGACTGCGAATGCACGCCATGCTCCTCGATCCACTGAACCAAAGATGCGAATGAAGTGTGCGAAGTCCTCAAATGAAAGCATTTTACAGTATAAAATAATTCCTTTGCATATCTAATGAGTCAAAAAGCCATAAATAAAATAAAATGAGAGTATTATATTCAAACGTTTCAGATTAAAACACATAATGGGGGCATACTCATGCCAAAAATCAAAAGATTCTTCTGTAAATCTGTGCGTCCCTCTTTTAAATACACATAGATGCTCCTTCGCACGATCTCTATGAGGAAAAGCTTTTGAAGACACCCCGACCCACTATTCAATGCAAGGGGGTTTTAAGCCCGTTACAGTGACATTTTCAGTTGCTGAAAGCAATTTTCGATTAGAAATAGAGACAAGAAGAACGAAAAACTTCATATTCAGATGAAATAAAAAATTTTTTAAAATAAAACGTAAGAGAAAAAACTGCTAATTTCTTAAACTAAATGAAATGACTCGAAATATTACAAAGTGAGCGAAACATTTAATTTCAAAATATTACTATGGGAAATAGGGTGAAATTCTTCTTACATACAGCTGACCGTCTGTAAGATTTCGATCGCTGTCACTTACAGCACTGACCGGACATGATAACCGAAATGAAATGAGCCAAATTATTAAAATACTGCAGATACGTCGCATTCGTTCCGCATAAAAACAGCACTTATCGAAAAAATTCTTTACTCAGTTCTTATGATAGCTGGTAATTTTAACTAATTGGCTAGCAGGCCCCAATGTACATTGCAAATAGCTCCACGAATGAGATGTCGAGGTATACGAAAATGCCTGGACCAGAACTAGTAACATGAAGCATACATAAGGTATAATATAAGACATAGGATTACAGTAAATCAGTACTAAAGTAACATAATCGATGCGAGACGACATAAGTGATCGAAAGAAAAAAGTTAGCGAGATTATCTCATCCTCTCTTCATCACACTATTTTCATAAGGTCCTTCCGAATTTGAATATATCCAATAGCAAACGCATCAAGGCGGCAACTCTTCAATACAAAATAAATGCGATCGCAAAACTTACGTAGTGATAATTTTTTGGCATAATCGAGAGCACTTCACATACGGTCGATGCCACTTTAGTACGATATTCACTTCGATCAGGACAACGATGACAAACGTTCTCAAGAATCTTCAACATAAATTCCAACTCTTCTTCGTTTCCTTTCTGTAAAATAAAATACACAATGAAATCTTGAGATCTATACCCTCCCTTACTAATATTTCGATATGCCTCTTGAATGAAAGAGGCGCTAATTATCGCACCTCACTATTCAAACGTTTTTATTAAGCCGTTCTTGGCGTACATTCTCGATTATTTTCCTTTGGCTAGGTGAACTAACCTATTATGCTCGTTTTTATATATGCATCAGCGATTATAAAATGTCACTGAATATGCTATCAGTGAACAATAACAAGGATAACAAGTGACCTCAATCCTCAGTCGAACGAAACGAATCATTGCATCTTTATAAGCGCTCATCAACTTTGTTGGATGTGCAGATGCCGGTAATGGTGTGTTCTCGAAAGTCCAAAAGATAAGACGTGGCATAACGATACGAGGTAACACCAATTCCACACCCGCATGCCTTCCATCTATTAAACGATGCATCAATGCGAATGAACGCTCCGAAAATCGACGAAGAGACTGAAAAAAAAATTTTAGAAATGAAAGATTATATCATGCCAGTAATTATCGATGTTCAAGCATCGTTTCGTTCGTCTACTTATCTCCATATGAAGACATGATTCACATGATAGTTTGCTGCCAGCCAACTTTAGCACTCCGTTCATATAAGTGAATCCGCATATTTACGCCTCAATTTACTTTAAACCCCATTCTTAGTGAATCTATATTACTGCATAGATATAAATAAAACAATGAACGAAATTAAACTTGAAATTAAATGTGTAATTGTTGCTCATACAAAGCACCAAAGTTAAAAGAAGCTCATTTTTTAAACCCCAAGCGTCTCTGCCCAAGTCAAGCCTAGGCCTAAACCTAAGCTTAAAGCAAGTCAGCCCATAAAAAGTGGCTGATGCTTGCATAACTTATCCAAAAAAAGTATACATGGAATCAAGCAGCACCATAGTGAACTCTACTTGGCGAACGAAAGAACGAAAAACTCGAGCATTGAGCGTCTTTGCGCTGTTGCTTCTTTTTATCTCTTTTTGCCAACCATATATTCGCTGGACTTCAAAAAACCTCATTCGGGGACCTGAGTAGCATGAATTCGATGGACACTGTTGTTAAAGCACTAAATATGGATGCAAAATTCTAGTCACATTCAGAATGCAATCAATGGTAACATGAACGGATGCAAATATAAGCATAAATCGTTCACTATGTATTTACTAAAATATAAAACAAATAACATTCGATACAAATAATAACAATAACAACTTTTACGGTAAGTGTAAAAATCGGCTAGACGAACTTGGAATTCGGAGAGTCGACGACATTCCTTTGCTGAGATGGAAACGTTGTCAGCAAAATCAATCCTCATTAAATCGCCCACCAAACATGCGGTGCTCTCACCTACCTCGGATGACGTCGACAATGATACTGAAAGCATCGATTTAATTGCAGATGCATAAATATCTCACAGTGCACTCAGTGCTTGCAATATTATTTATTTATTTATTTATTTCAATGAACACAGCATTCATTACGAATATATGTCTCTTCATATCGCTTCCACCTGTTCTGGCCCAAAGCTTTCCTGATCCACTTGGCTCCTGTGATCTTCAGGTCGGCCTGTCCTTGCAGATCGCTCGCGTGAAGGTTAGTGCTTAGGCTCGACTCCTGCCCGTCGTATGCTGACGAGTCTATTTACCATCGTTCCCACTACGAATGTCGGGATTTGTTTCGCCGCCCTTGTCCCGATGAGGGTGCTGGGCGGGGTGGCTCGGCTCAGCGGAGCCAACACTTCTGATCGGAGCTTCACAATCGACCGCTCAGTACACAATGCAAAACGATGAATGCAATATTAAAGATTTATAAAAGATTCTCTAAATAACTACTCTCTACTCTACAAATACAGCAATCTTTCAAGCCTGTCCCACTGCACCCTTTTCTTTCAATTTTTCCTTTTAACCTCTCTCCAATAAACAACCTTTGTCATACAATTTAAAATATCTTTATTTCATACAAAGACTTGCCCACGGCCAAGGTAGAAGCGAGCAGATATGCTACTCATAAAACGTTTGAAACAAACCTTTATCTAGAAAAACGAAGAACGAATCAAGAGCATCGAAAAGACCTTCTTTGAGTTCGAGTTTATCATCCTCAGTCAAATGCATCGTTACTGCAAAATTTTACTCAATGATCTCATTTAACAATGACCTTTATGAGACATGCCATTGCCTCGAATATAAAATTCGCCAATATTTTCAGTGATAAACAACTTTTATTTATCAAAGAAATAAAATTAACAGCTTACAAACTATAGAACTCAACAAAAAGGCGTTTTTTTAATGAATATTTTTTAATCCTTAACCATTATTAACAACTGAACTACACATATAAACTATTGTCTAGTCGCCTTACAAAATAATTGCATTTCTATATGACTCCTTGCAACATTATCATCGATATCATCGTTTTAATTTGCCCCTAAGCTTTCCAGCTAAATTAGGAGGTAATAATTTAGGGCCATTTCAGGACCTATTCGACTTCAAAGGGGAAATCAGGTTCCAATCAGATTTAATCTATCAGTCCCCTAATATTGGTAAAATCCAACTATCTACTAGCAGCAATGCGTTGCTTGAGATCCTTCGCAATGTATTACAATATCACACTCTGAATAATTCCTAAAATATATAATAAATGACCAACTTGAATGTTGCATCAATGAAGAATTCGTATCAGCTTTCCTTTTTCTTGCCGCTTTGCTATGCCCTCCTCCTCGAGTATCTATGCCCCGAAAGCCGTTCAACGTTAATAGCCGATAAATGCCACGTAATGAATCCAATGTTTTCTGGAACAACGCTAAATTAATATATATATTGTTGAATCATCAACAGCACTTCAAAAGAGACTCAATACATCCTTATTCCTTATTTAATCAACAAACTTCTTCAGAAAATGATAGAGTAGAGTACTTGCTAATATTATTGAATCCATTTTTATCTTGACCACGTGACTGTAGAGCTAGCAGAATTCTTTAGGTGAATTTAAAATCTCGCTAGATGATTCATACCAGGGAATATCTAGCACACAGATCATGTAAATGAGCCAATAAAACACAACAATACCATAACATTCAAATATATGAAAAAAAAAACAAGAACAAAATAAAGGTTTCATAAATTATTATAAAAAATAAACGAATTAGAAAAAAATAAAAATAAAGGCTGCACTAAACCTGATACAATAAACAATTGAAGATGTTGAATGCTTGTGAACCAGTCAATGAGCATAATGCTAGATATGCACTTGCTGCAGCTAAACCAAATTTCTGCTCTTCTAATGCCCTTAAATAACTTCATTTAGTTGCAAATGATCAATAAGTACAACTAGTATAAGACTTTAGATTAATACGCTGGTCACAACAATAAACCCCTATAGCACATCCACTCTCTCTTTGATAGAATAATATTTCAACCAACTTCCGGAAATTGTAAGTCTATAAATTGCCGATGACAATTGTTCGTAGCGAAATATTAGCGAAAACGATCACAAAGAAGATTACATGATTTATCAGTTATTCATATGCATCAACCGAATACTATACAATCAACGATTGCAATTTGCAAATCATTGCAATGTTCTAAGAAAACTCATGCAAAATAAATTCTAATGAACACAATTTTGGCATTAATATTTAAATAATCCTCATTGCCGCTTTCAAGTTGCATACTTTTTACTGCAAAATATGCAATTTACCTCTTCTATGAAATCAGCCGTTTTGGGATTTTACTCTTGCAGCGTTCGATAAAATCTCAATCATAATAACTCAGCAAGTGCTGACTTGGTAAATCCCATATTTCGTTAATACTTAAAGTTATCATTACTTACGAAACATACTGACAATTATAAACAATCGTAACGATAGAAGAATATAATTTTCCCATAATCATCGATTCATCAAACACTATGAAAAAAGTAGTGTATTTTAGGGGGCAATCACCACACTTAATGCATATAACATAGAAAACTTAAAAAAGTAAACACCTAGTGTCGTATAAGAACCTGACGATCCCATCACTATTCATCATCACTTCGCATAATCCTTGAAGATTACAGGTTAGCCCCATATATACCCATACGGCCCATAACTTCATTAAATGAATATAAAGGAAATATTTTTTTTTTGAAGTGATGCACAACTAGAAAACGTAATTACTCAATAAAACATTAACGATAATTCACCACAATAATAGACAGATTATTAATAGTTCCAAGAACCCACACTGAGAACCCGTACTGAGGAATACGATTAATTTCAAGGACCCGTTGCACAACACCCTTGAAACTCATCGTGGATTTTCTAACTGGTCTCATTTCAAATCAGCCAAGAACATATCATCGCTCAGATGTAAAATTTTTCCTACATTTGATCAATTCATCCATTTTGTCACATATGTGAAAGATGCATTTTCATCACATTCCATTTATTTCATCGTGATAAGTATATATGAAAGTTCACTAACGATTCTCGAACAAGTCCTCTCTCGATGAGATACCACAAGAAAACGACCAATTTTTGTGCTTTCATATTCTTTGCGGTCATTTGTCCCCAAATCTCTTCATCTTCATCTGCCATTTGCTCATATCGCAGTAACACCCCACATACTTAAATCATCCAGAATTTATATGCAAAGAGTGCCATTTTGAAGTCATCTCAACAAGGTTGCCACAGCAAAATGTTTTTGAGTGTTTCCCATGAAAACGCTGACCGCTAGGCTCATTTATTAATGCCAAGTTTCTCCTTTCTTTCGTTCGTTAACAATGGCATTCGACCATGAATCTAAGCTGAATATAACCGTAGCTAATTGGAAATTTAACTAGTATATAAGTAAGCATGAATTAAATACAAACGACTTAGATTGACCATTGATTGTAGAATATTATTCAAGAACCATTTCGCATTTTATTGTGAAATAGACTTCATAATTCAATTATAAATAAGTGTGTAAGTAATGAATAAAGAGATCTAAAATCCTAAACATCTCCAATTATAAATTAAATAAATACTTACATCGGGTTAGCAACGATGGAATATCGACAATATGTAATATTGATAATTCGATTAATTGTGAAAAGTTTTCGAAATCCGCAAAATTGCTATCGTAGCTGAAAAAAAAAAAAAAACGATTTTATTTACTCTGATCTAATAGCGATAGATAATTTTCTAACGAACCGATTTCCTACTATAATTTGATTCATAAATATAATAAAATATTTCACAAATCATTCACCTCAGTTCCTTTCTTGTATCCAACCCAAAATTCATATACTGTTTGATGAATTAGAAGATAGAAAATTCAACCGAGAGTACACAACTCATTTTATAACTTAATATAAAATTCTGAGACGAAATTCCATCATTTGTCATGAATACACTTTTCAATGTGAAGTCGGATCCAAATATCACAGAGTTTCCTTGACCATTTTCTCGAAAGCAATTATTACTGATCCGCCATCCATATTCCTCCCCCCCCCCCCCCACCCCTCAAAGCTTCTCTATGCGTTCTTAAATAAGACAATACGACTAACCAAGCATCTGTCCACTCATCACTAATTTCTCGAAAAACACTTTCGAATTCCTCTAGAACCGCGAATAACTCCTCGTTGTTCCCTAATACGACCATTCCTCTGAAACGTTTCACTGTACCACAAAGGTGAGCATTTACTGCATGATTGTTCATTAATATAATGCAGGTTACCGTATAACATCGAATACTCACCCCCCTCTTTCCACCAAATTCGCTTGGAAAGTTTTTGAAGGACCCGTAGCAGCTCCATTTCTTTTCAGCGAAAATCCACCTTCATCAAAAATTTCAAATAAATACGATATAGAAATGCGATACATAATTTCATAATTTACTAAAACGAGCAAGGCCACTATTCCAAGTAGTACGGTAGGCATTCTTACAAGTAATACGGTACGCATACTAAGCTGAAGTGAGTTAAATCATACCTTATGAATTAAATACCCTGCAAATTCATTACATGAAGATTATTTAGGATGTTCGCATATTCGATATTATTTCGATGCTACTGCTAACCGTAACATGTGGGAATGAAGCGCATACTCGATGAAAGTCCTTCAAAAATAGAGAGATACAAAAGCCAGCCTCACTTATATGTTCTCGTTTAGAGAATAAAACGCTTCATTCGAAAATTATAATGCCTGTTGTAACTAAGCAAATTTTAAAGGTAAGCAGCGACAAATTTTTCCTCGTCGGATCAACCAACATTTCTTTTGTTGAATCTTTTCAAAGATTTTTTTTTTACTTGCAATGAGTTAATTCATAAACGTTGGCAGTCAATGGTAAAACTTTTTCATTCATTGCCTAAAGTCTACTAAGCGTCTTTAATAGTAGTACATCATAGAACATTAATCAATAATATACAAGCGCTATCAATGATCACGACTTATATACATAAAAAATGCACTGAATTAAGTGAGGTACAAGTAATATCGTTTACCGACTCGTATACAAGCATAGCAATGCACATACGCAAATAATTAAACGTAGCAGCCTGAAGTAACCTGGAAGCTAGAACATTCATCTATAACGATGAAATCGCACTAATTCAACGCATAATTTTGTATCACATCTCGCGATATTCACATATATGATAATAATAACAATATTATGCACAAATATTTATTTATTTCCTCTCAACAGCAATCATTTTGCAGCATATTCAACATGTGCATTGAACTGCTAAAACCACGCATAGTACAGAGCTTCCTCAGACATGACCTTTAAGCTGCGAAAATTTGCACATGCAAAAGCAATTTATGCAAAAGCTACATATAGTACAGAGCCTCCTCAAGCATGACCTTTAAGCTGCGCAAATTTGCACATGCAAAGCAATTTATGCAAAAGCCACGCATAGTACAGAGCTTCCTCAGACATGACCTTTAAGCTGCGAAAATTTGCACATGCAAAAGCAATTTATGCAAAAGCTACATATAGTACAGAGCCTCCTCAAGCATGACCTTTAAGCTGCGCAAATTTGCACATGCAAAAGCAATTTATGCAAAAGCCACATATAGTACAGAGCCTCCTCAAGCATGACCTTTAAGCTGCGCAAATTTGCACATGCAAAGCAATTTATGCAAAAGCCACGCATAGTACAGAGCTTCCTCAGACATGACCTTTAAGCTGCGAAAATTTGCACATGCAAAAGCAATTTATGCAAAAGCCACATATAGTACAGAGCCTCCTCAAGCATGACCTTTAAGCTGCGCAAATTTGCACATGCAAAGCAATTTATGCAAAAGCCACATACAGTACACAGCCTCCTCAAGCATGACCTTTAAGCTGCGCAAATTTGCACATGCAAAGCAATTTATGCAAAAGCCACATATAGTACAGAGCCTCCTCAAGCATGACCTTTAAGCTGCGCAAATTTGCACATGCAAAGCAATTTATGCAAAAGCCACATATAGTACAGAGCCTCCTCAAGCATGACCTTTAAGCTGCGCAAATTTGCACATGCAAAGCAATTTATGCAAAAGCCACATATAGTACAGAGCCTCCTCAAGCATGACCTTTAAGCTGCGCAAATTTGCACATGCAAAGCAATTTATGCAAAAGCCACATACAGTACACAGCCTCCTCAAGCATGACCTTTAAGCTGCGCAAATTTGCACATGCAAAGCAATTTATGCAAAAGCCACATACAGTACAGAGCCTCCTCAAGCATGACCTTTAAGCTGCGCAAATTTGCACATGCAAAGCAATTTATGCAAAAGCCACATACAGTACACAGCCTCCTCAAGCATGACCTTTAAGCTGCGCAAATTTGCACATGCAAAGCAATTTATGCAAAAGCCACATACAGTACACAGCCTCCTCAAGCATGACCTTTAAGCTGCGCAAATTTGCACATGCAAAGCAATTTATGCAAAAGCCACATATAGTACAGAGCCTCCTCAAGCATGACCTTTAAGCTGCGCAAATTTGCACATGCAAAGCAATTTATGCAAAAGCCACATACAGTACACAGCCTCCTCAAGCATGACCTTTAAGCTGCGCAAATTTGCACATGCAAAGCAATTTATGCAAAAGCCACATACAGTACACAGCCTCCTCAAGCATGACCTTTAAGCTGCGCAAATTTGCACATGCAAAGCAATTTATGCAAAAGCCACATACAGTACACAGCCTCCTCAAGCATGACCTTTAAGCTGCGCAAATTTGCACATGCAAAGCAATTTATGCAAAAGCCACATACAGTACACAGCCTCCTCAAGCATGACCTTTAAGCTGCGCAAATTTGCACATGCAAAGCAATTTATGCAAAAGCCACGCATAGTACAGAGCTTCTCAGACATGACCTTTAAGCTGCGAAAATTTGCACATGCAAAAGCAATTTATGCAAAAGCTACATATAGTACACAGCCTCCTCAAGCATGACCTTTAAGCTGCGCAAATTTGCACATGCAAAGCAATTTATGCAAAAGCCACATATAGTACAGAGCCTCCTCAAGCATGACCTTTAAGCTGCGCAAATTTGCACATGCAAAGCAATTTATGCAAAAGCCACATACAGTACACAGCCTCCTCAAGCATGACCTTTAAGCTGCGCAAATTTGCACATGCAAAGCAATTTATGCAAAAGCCACATACAGTACAGAGCCTCCTCAAGCATGACCTTTAAGCTGCGCAAATTTGCACATGCAAAGCAATTTATGCAAAAGCCACATACAGTACAGAGCCTCCTCAAGCATGACCTTTAAGCTGCGCAAATTTGCACATGCAAAGCAATTTATGCAAAAGCCACATATAGTACAGAGCCTCCTCAAGCATGACCTTTAAGCTGCGCAAATTTGCACATGCAAAGCAATTTATGCAAAAGCCACATATAGTACAGAGCCTCCTCAAGCATGACCTTTAAGCTGCGCAAATTTGCACATGCAAAGCAATTTATGCAAAAGCCACATACAGTACAGAGCCTCCTCAAGCATGACCTTTAAGCTGCGCAAATTTGCACATGCAAAGCAATTTATGCAAAAGCCACATATAGTACAGAGCCTCCTCAAGCATGACCTTTAAGCTGCGCAAATTTGCACATGCAAAGCAATTTATGCAAAAGCCACATATAGTACAGAGCCTCCTCAAGCATGACCTTTAAGCTGCGCAAATTTGCACATGCAAAGCAATTTATGCAAAAGCCACATACAGTACAGAGCCTCCTTAAGCATGACCTTTAAGCTGCGCAAATTTGCACATGCAAAGCAATTTATGCAAAAGCCACATATAGTACAGAGCCTCCTTAAGCATGACCTTTAAGCTGCGCAAATTTGCACATGCAAAGCAATTTATGCAAAAGCCACATATAGTACAGAGCCTCCTCAAGCATGACCTTTAAGCTGCGCAAATTTGCACATGCAAAGCAATTTATGCAAAAGCCACATATAGTACAGAGCCTCCTTAAGCATGACCTTTAAGCTGCGCAAATTTGCACATGCAAAGCAATTTATGCAAAAGCCACATATAGTACAGAGCCTCCTTAAGCATGACCTTTAAGCTGCGCAAATTTGCACATGCAAAGCAATTTATGCAAAAGCCACATATAGTACAGAGCCTCCTTAAGCATGACCTTTAAGCTGCGCAAATTTGCACATGCAAAGCAATTTATGCAAAAGCCACATATAGTACAGAGCCTCCTTAAGCATGACCTTTAAGCTGCGCAAATTTGCACATGCAAAGCAATTTATGCAAAAGCCACATATAGTACAGAGCCTCCTCAAGCATGACCTTTAAGCTGCGCAAATTTGCACATGCAAAGCAATTTATGCAAAAGCCACATATAGTACAGAGCCTCCTCAAGCATGACCTTTAAGCTGCGCAAATTTGCACATGCAAAGCAATTTATGCAAAAGCCACATATAGTACAGAGCCTCCTCAAGCATGACCTTTAAGCTGCGCAAATTTGCACATGCAAAGCAATTTATGCAAAAGCCACATATAGTACAGAGCCTCCTCAAGCATGACCTTTAAGCTGCGCAAATTTGCACATGCAAAGCAATTTATGCAAAAGCCACATATAGTACAGAGCCTCCTCAAGCATGACCTTTAAGCTGCGCAAATTTGCACATGCAAAGCAATTTATGCAAAAGCCACATACAGTACAGAGCCTCCTCAAGCATGACCTTTAAGCTGCGCAAATTTGCACATGCAAAGCAATTTATGCAAAAGCCACATATAGTACAGAGCCTCCTCAAGCATGACCTTTAAGCTGCGCAAATTTGCACATGCAAAGCAATTTATGCAAAAGCCACATATAGTACAGAGCCTCCTCAAGCATGACCTTTAAGCTGCGCAAATTTGCACATGCAAAGCAATTTATGCAAAAGCCACATATAGTACAGAGCCTCCTCAAGCATGACCTTTAAGCTGCGCAAATTTGCACATGCAAAGCAATTTATGCAAAAGCCACATATAGTACAGAGCCTCCTCAAGCATGACCTTTAAGCTGCGCAAATTTGCACATGCAAAGCAATTTATGCAAAAGCCACATACAGTACAGAGCCTCCTCAAGCATGACCTTTAAGCTGCGCAAATTTGCACATGCAAAGCAATTTATGCAAAAGCCACATATAGTACAGAGCCTCCTCAAGCATGACCTTTAAGCTGCGCAAATTTGCACATGCAAAGCAATTTATGCAAAAGCCACATATAGTACAGAGCCTCCTCAAGCATGACCTTTAAGCTGCGCAAATTTGCACATGCAAAGCAATTTATGCAAAAGCCACATATAGTACAGAGCCTCCTCAAGCATGACCTTTAAGCTGCGCAAATTTGCACATGCAAAGCAATTTATGCAAAAGCCACATATAGTACAGAGCCTCCTCAAGCATGACCTTTAAGCTGCGCAAATTTGCACATGCAAAGCAATTTATGCAAAAGCCACATATAGTACAGAGCCTCCTCAAGCATGACCTTTAAGCTGCGCAAATTTGCACATGCAAAGCAATTTATGCAAAAGCCACATATAGTACAGAGCCTCCTCAAGCATGACCTTTAAGCTGCGCAAATTTGCACATGCAAAGCAATTTATGCAAAAGCCACATATAGTACAGAGCCTCCTCAAGCATGACCTTTAAGCTGCGCAAATTTGCACATGCAAAGCAATTTATGCAAAAGCCACATATAGTACAGAGCCTCCTCAAGCATGACCTTTAAGCTGCGCAAATTTGCACATGCAAAGCAATTTATGCAAAAGCCACATATAGTACAGAGCCTCCTCAAGCATGACCTTTAAGCTGCGCAAATTTGCACATGCAAAGCAATTTATGCAAAAGCCACATATAGTACAGAGCCTCCTCAAGCATGACCTTTAAGCTGCGCAAATTTGCACATGCAAAGCAATTTATGCAAAAGCCACATATAGTACAGAGCCTCCTCAAGCATGACCTTTAAGCTGCGCAAATTTGCACATGCAAAGCAATTTATGCAAAAGCCACATATAGTACAGAGCCTCCTCAAGCATGACCTTTAAGCTGCGCAAATTTGCACATGCAAAGCAATTTATGCAAAAGCCACATACAGTACAGAGCCTCCTTAAGCATGACCTTTAAGCTGCGCAAATTTGCACATGCAAAGCAATTTATGCAAAAGCCACATATAGTACAGAGCCTCCTTAAGCATGACCTTTAAGCTGCGCAAATTTGCACATGCAAAGCAATTTACAGCGCAACACTTTGGTTGCTCATTGCTAGTTGAATAAGGTATTTAACATATAAATAGAAAGTTCATATATATATATATATATATATATATATATATATATATATATATATATATATATATATATATATATATATATATATATATATATATATATATGCAAGAATAAGCAATATTAAGCAAAACATAGGGTACAGTATATATGCGATTTTTTCGAGATAAAAATAATATATGCAGATTTTTCGAGATAAAATAATCTGAGAAAGAAACTAAACGTTTGGTTTGAAAGAAATGTTGAAATTGGTTAATTCTAATTATTTTGGGATGGGGGATGGGGGATTACTGTCTGATATTTATGGAATCGGTCGGTCTATTTGCTTGCAATCCTTAACGAACTTCTAAGAAAACATTAAGCACTGTCGAAGGCAATTGTTTGCCCATCGAAGTAATTGTTTTTGATCTACCGAAACGATGACGTCATAATCGTTCGCGATCACAAGCCTTTTCTTTCAGTGATCAATACAAGTATAAAAACGTATATCGGGCCAAATCCTCTAATTACATCCTTCATTAAAATTTCCCCCCCGTTTAAGTTGTAAACAAAATAAAGCTTGTCGTAAAAAAGACAAATAGTAAAAAAACACCTCATAATGCCACACACGCCTATGAGACGCGCTAGACGCTTTTGAAAGCAAATTTGCCGCCTTATTCTTCATTTTGTCCATTCATTCACCCGCCGCGCTTGAATGAGTGCAGCAGAGAAAAGTACAGCGATTGTTATACTGAATATTTGGAGTAAAAAAAAAAGATTAAGCGCAAAAATTTTTGAGATTTTTTCCCTCGATATTAGCAGGGAGACCAATGGCCCTCATAGAAATATAAAAAAGCCAGTTTTTTTTCAATATTCTCTCTCATTTTATGCAAAAGTAGTAAAGATAAAGAGTGGAAAAATGTGGCTGAGAAGCGGAGTGCATGAAATTCTCCGCCTTAATAGATGCGGCACAAAATTTTAAAATTAATTCGTTTTTGTGTTAATGTGTAATGCGATGATGAGAAATGCCTTCTTCAACGTTTTATGATATGATTTGATCGGGAATGACTTGGATTGACAGATTGTTTTACCTTTGATTTCCTTTCCTCATGGGAAAAAAGCATTTGTTCTCCTTTTTTCTCCCCAAAAGTCGTACTCACATTTCCTTCGATTACCAAACTAATTTACACCGGAAGAGTTGAACGATTCTGAAGGTGGCTGTATTCGGAATTGATAACTAGGTGAGTTTAGAAATAAAGAACTAAAGAAACGTCTTGCAAAGACGACCAATGATGTGCACGTGGTTGTCTTACTGAGCTTCTTGGTCATTATGATATTTTTCCATCGCATTCTTACTAAAACCACATGGAGCCGATGGGAACAATCTCACTGATTTTAAATTGCGAAGAAATAAGATCGATGAGCAAAGATATGAATTTGAATATTATGGCTTCTTGTTTAGGGGTTCACTTCAAACTTGGGTAATTGAACTGTTGATATGAGATGAATGAAGAATTAGCGTATAAAAATCGAAAAAAAATTAATTAAAAAATGTAAGTGATTATTATCTCTTAATTGAAGTCATATTTAGACATGGGAGAAATATTTTAAACGAAATTTATATCTTGAGGCCCGATTTTACCCTTCGATATCACTCGTAATTATGCAAAAATGCCTTTCGATAACATTGATGAAGTTCATGTCATTGCGTTGAATTTCTCGTCGCTGTACGGTCAACACTGTCAAGAGGTAAAGATTGAAAACATTGATGAGAGGTGCGGGAATTGTAGTGGTGTGAATATTGGGTTTAGACTATTAACGAGTGATCTATTGGTGATCAAATACGTTTGTGATCGCAATAATCGTTGTGATCATCATTTATGTAACAGTTTATGTGCTCACAATTATTTGACATTGATATGATATTACCCCCATGTAGATTATGATCTCCCCGTGCATTCAGGCCCATAGCCGTAGCTATAAATAGGCTGCGATCGTGATCACTAATCAATTTGTATGTTTCGCTGATTGTCGTGCTGTGACTTTGCCACTCGTGGTAAGCGAGTTCCTACTGCCTCGGTGGTGGATGATAGGCTGTCATCGCCAGACTCAATAGCATAGACCTTTTGAAATGATGAGCGCTGAATTGCTCTCATGTGGCTTGCCATAGCATTTGCATATAGTTCGATCAAATTCTATCTTTATCTCTCATATATTAAATTGCAGTAGTGCAATTATTTACCATTTCGGGATTGCCTATTCGTTTTTTTTCTTCTTTACCAATTGATTGCAGCTAATTTACTAACACCTAGTGTTTTATATCCATTAGTATACTGAGCATTTTAATCTTCTTTTTAAAAACATCTTTCATTTTTTTTTTTTTGCTTTTTTTTTTTTATTCTTCCTGACGGGATCACTCAAATTTATTCCACTCATTCTTATGTGATGCTTCAGATCGAAATTTACCTCTTTCTCTACCAAAAATGGCTTAAGTCTCTCGGAAACATTTTCCACAGATCACTATAATATTTCCATTTCAGTGTCGTTGTTCCGGTTTATTCCGTTGACTCTCTCAAAATCTTCCTTTGCGATCCTCGATCGTGATGTTTTTGTCTATAATGTGGCACTCGAATTGATCTTTCATTCTCTTATATAGATGAAATATTACAATACAATCAACTTCTAATCACTATCGCATAGAATCATCACAATAATTCAACTCTTCAACACAAAATTCTATAGATCCTTTCACTATTTTGCATAAATTATTCTCCTTTTGCATTGTGTTTATGTATTATTTGTAATATATGCGTTAAGATATGAATCAATCAAGTCATTTGCATGTTTAGATCTATGCGTTCAGATGTGTCTAATATTTGCTTTTAAAGCCGGGAAGGGGAGAGAAGGCGCATAGAGAAAAATTCTTTCGACTCTTAAATCCGAGAAAAATTGTTTTTACACAAACGAAATATAGCTAGGACATAGAAATATTTTGTTAAATAGCACTGATTTGCTAGTTTTCACGAGGAAAGTAGTGTAAAATAGGTAGACTTGAGCACTTAGTGTAGTCATAGCCATAGCTTTAGCGCTGTAATAAATCAAACTTTGAAATTTTTGAAATTTGCGCGGGAAAATTCTATTCGAATTCAAATGTTGCGTATGTGATGTTGTTTTGTTATTGATTTGCTAAGAAGATTAGCATTTAATTTAAGACTGCAGTGATTGAAAGTTCTTGGAACAAGTGAGGGAGAGGGGGTGATGTTGCAGTTTTTATTTCAGTTGCGTTTTGATGAGTTTTTAAAAATATCCCATATTATTTGTTCATTTTATTATTCATTATTATTATAGATTGCCTTATTTATGTTGATTTGATAGGCGTGAAACAATTTACTCTTCATGAACTTAGTAACATAGTTGCACTCATATTAGTCGCCATTTCATTTTTTTTAGCGCATTTAAAAATTTTTTAAAGAATCTTTTCTATTATCTTTTGATTTCAATTGCTATTGATTTAAGAAAAAAAATCTTTTCTTTGTTAACTCTTTTGTTGATTTATTTATTAGAGTACTTGTTAACGAGTGATCTGCTGTGATCAAATGAGTTTTACGATCTCAGTGTTCGTGATGATCTTCATTTGTGTGATAGGTTGTATGCCTACAATTGTTTAACCTTCATATGATATCACCCCCGGTGTGGATTATGACCTCCCCATGCCTTCAGGGCCATAGACGGGGATATAAATAAGCTACGATCTTGCTTGCCAATCAGTGCATTTTTATTACTCATCGACGTATTACCCCCCCCCCCCACTCGTAGTAAACGAGTTTCTATTGCCCCGATGATACGCCTTTAGTGCCAAACTTGGAGGCAGTAATCTTTATTGTCGTTTCCGAAGAAATTAGCACCAAATTTGCCTAGAGGCAATTAATTTTCATTCAAATATGCTAATGATATTCGTTAGGAAGACGTCGTTTCAATTAGTGTTCATTTTTTGATAATTTTTGAAGAAAATTTTAACCATCTTTCAGGTGCTACATCCTCATTAATTGAGAAGTTTACTTTCGCCTCTTCAATTCGACTATCTCGATTATAATAAATCATTTCGTCGACGGTTTTCGCATCGACCTAAAATGGATATTAAAAAAAGAAGATCATCGGTATGGTTTAAATATTCATATTTTCTTCGTATGTTTCTATTCGCTTGTGTTAATTTCATTTATTATAAATGAGTTTCATTGATAATCTTTTTTTTGCTACATTTTTTTGACAGTGAATCCTTCAGAATGTCAATAAAAGAGGCTCAACCATTTTCAAATGTATAGATTTTTATTGTTATGTGATATTGTGACTAATATTAATATATGCAACCTTAATTGTTGTAATTAGTTAGCAAATAATAAGAAAGAAAGAATCTTTTTTTGTGAATAAGAGCAGAGGATACATGAAAATATTCGACGGTAATTTGGAATATGCCCACATCACAGTTGAACGCCCATCTTTAATTATGTTGGAGAGTGAAAGAAGAAGAAGAAAACCAAAGGATGTCAAGAGGGTGGAGGAGGAGGGAATGGTCACGAATTTATAACTCATCATGTATTGTTCAATTTGATCATTAGGTTCATTAAGCTACCAAGCAAAATGTATTGCCGAAAAGAGTGACGTAATTTTCATTGATTCAAATGAAATGATATTTTTAGATTTTAAAAAGTCAACCGACAATAGCCGTTAGCGGAGGCATAAATGTGGACGAATTCACTGCAACGGGCAATATGGTGAGACGTCGAGTTAGCTTCAGTGCAGTACGTACGATTCAGTGAGTTTAAACTTTAGTTGATTTCGATATCATTCAAAACCTTTAACTGTGAATATTTTAGTAATAAATAAATTGATGAAGTTTATTCGAGCATATTTGCAATATGGGGAATGTTGTCGGTTATTGGAAAGGAAAGTATGGGCAAAAATTAGGAAGAGAAGTTTATTTGACACTTGGAAATTGAACGATTTGGCTAAATTTAAGGAAGATGGAGACAAACCATCGTTCGAATTGCGCTGGGATGAATTCTTTTGAAATTGAATAATTTTTTTCACAACGTTTGCAGATTTCGGATGAAAGAATTGTGTTGAAATTTTTTGTTTTTCATTTATCAGTTGAAAAGAGGCGCTTACTTCGTATAGATTCTTCTTGATCGTCCGGTAATTTTCTGTGCGTTAATACTTGGCAGTCAAAAGCGTCGGCGAATGTTATGCATCTTAAGGGATTAGTGTGAAAGAGTGAGGTGAATGTACCGATCAAGGCTGAATGTCGATATGAGCGTGGCGAGAGCGCAGTATCATGCTACATTCGATTACCAACGAGAATACATTTTGACACAGTCCCATTCGTCGAGGGGTTAAATAAAGTTCAGATATCAGCTTCGGGTTATAGAAAAAGGTTTTTCTGCAACGGCAGCAGACAAGCAACATTCAAAGAAGACTGCAGCATGCAATTCGAAGCAAAAGAAGAGAGTTTAGAATTTTTTCGGGTGGAGGGAGAAAGAGAAAAAAGGTGAAGATGATAGAGATATGGGAGTGTGGATGTAAATTAAAGGTTTTTGGAGTTACTATTATACGCCTTGTTATAGTAATTGCTTATTTTTATAGGGAATTCGACCATGATCGAAACGCTATGACGTCACCCCACGATGAACCACTCAAGCGTAAGTGTTAAACCTTTTTGTGATTTGTTTATTTTTACAATGATTATCTAATGAGAAGGTTGACTCATAACGAAGCTAAAATTTTCTGTCACTTATTACGTGTGAAATATTTGCTCATGGTAGGAAGTATCACCTTTATATATTTTAGGCAAAGTACGATGAGAAGTAAGGTAAAATGCAGATAGGTTGTCACCAGCCTAGCATATTGTTTCATTTCATTGTTACGCCGTTTATGTGCGATGATAAAATGTTGTTTTTTTTTTTAGTTGGCGATACTGGCAGTTCGGATGGCCTTGGTTCAGCGTAAGTTTCTATTCCGTTTCACTAAAGTCGGAGAATGAACTAGAGCTTAATCGAAGGATTATTTCGTTCGTATGAGTAGTGGTGCACAGAGTTTTTTCCTCTTTTTTTTTGAATTTGAAGCGAGGTTGAAAGGTGGATTCATTTGAGCAGAGATTTAGATAGTATTTATCATCTATTGGTTGATCTAAGGGATTGAATAAATCTTGAGGGTATATGCAAGGTGTCTCTTTATATTTCGGTTGTGTAATCAAAACTGTTATCATTGTTAATGCTGATAGAGTTATCATAAGAAGTGTCTATTATTACCAACTTTTTGCTATCGATCTTTGTGCATTTTATCAGTCACCTTTTTAGAACGTAACCTATTTTCTATTAACTTTGCATATTATTAATTAGAGCCGTCTTTTATATTATTTCTTTAATGGGGTTCAATAGAACAATTAAAAAATCAACAAATAAGGGATGTGTGTTGATGTGTAAGAGATGAGGAGGAATATTATCGATTATATGCATAACATATGCGAGTGGTGAAGAATTTAGAGGAATATGCCATTAAAAAATGTATTCATTGTGTCGATTAGAGACTTTTATCTTTTTTTTTTTTCATTTAATGTTTAGATTTTTGATGAATTTAATTTCTCAGTAATTCTAAATTTGCGATAAGCGTTTATTAGTCATATTTTTTGGGTTTTTTTTTTTATTTTCTTAATTTTTTTTTTAAATTTATATCTTTGCAACATTTTTGATAACTGAACGATCTGATGAAAGAATTTACAAATGATAATTTCAGACAAGTCTCACATATTGAATATCAAGATGTAAACACAACAATAAATGCCAGTAAGTTGTTTTTTTTTTTAATTTTATTTTATTTATTTCTTCGGGAATTATTATTTGTTAGGGGTGGTGACACACAGCCGGCGCCAAACCTCAGTTGATTTTTACGAAATCGGATACTCTTTAGGATTTTCCTTTCACTAACCGTCCGGCTTATGATTGAGACTTACTTTTAACCGAATGCATTGGATCTGTAGTTGGTCGATTCTTTTGAAATGCATTTAGTTTTTGCCGGAACGTGGCTTTAATTGAACGCGTAGATCGAGCAAATGCTGATCTTGGAGTCATTTGTTGCCGAATGCCTTTGATTAGCAACTCCCATTTTAATTCACCCAATCAGAAATCGTTTGCAATTTTCGTCATCACACTTCGGTTCAGTGGAATAGAGCGGTTGATCAATCAGGTGTGGATGAAATTTATGGATTTTATGGATATCAATGATATTTATGGATATTCATCACTCTATTTATGTGAGTTCTACTTCGAAGAAATCGGCGGATCCACTTTGATCCCCTCGGGCACTTGAGATAAAGGGAATAAAATTGAACATTTAGTGAGATAGCTCAAAATAACTTCAAGAAATGATGTGCCGTAGGAAGAGATTCGTAGATGCACTATTTGTTGGCCATGATATGATGATAGCATGTCGAATCAAAATACTAATGTAATGATTTCATAGTTATGAGCCAATAACTGGTCAAATTTATGAAATGCAACCGATTTCAGTAGAATTTTTATCGCATTTTTTTGTGTTCAGTTGGTTGCCTCTCAAGCTAAATTTCTCGGTGATTGTTGGCCTCTTTTATATTACAATCAGTGCTCGCTAATCTGTTGTTGAGACCAGAAATAATAGCTTTTTTCCGTTGTCATTCCAAGCGAATGAATGATTTAAGGGGAAAGGCTATATTTTAATTTTATACACAACGGTCATCTTCAGCGATAAAGATATATGACGTTACCTCTCTTCACTTTATATGTATATATATATATATATATATATATATATATATATATATATATATATATATATATATATATATATATATATATATATATATATATATATATATATATATATATATATATATATATATATATATATATATATATATATATATTTAAAAAAATGCTTGATGCGTTAAACGATTGCACACATCGACTGTAAATCATTTTTCGTTGGTTTTCGTATATTTGCCTCAGCTTGAGTGATGTGTGGTTTATCGTTTTATTCAGCTAGGATCGTTTCTTGCCTGAAAATTATTATTTTTTGATAGAATAATCTCGATAAAAAGTATGGATATAGTAATGCGTTGTTATTTTCTTTAGGTGTTATCCATAATGCGAATTTCTTACCGAAAATGGCCTCAACACCGATGCCACGTTATGCATCGAATATTGCTCAAGGAGGTCAGTGACAAAAATATTCAAAAGAAATCTTCGCTGTTATCTTTTAATTTAATTTCCAATTTTTTATTTCTTTGATTAGTGAATAATATTCCGGTATTTATTGAAAATATCATAGAGATTGCTTAATTTAAGTTGCAGAGATGCAGATGAGGCGATTTAATAGTCTTTGGCACACGAGAAACAATACAAAGTGCCACAATTATGAGCTATGTTTTGAAAGAAATGAATAATTGGAAGAGTGGGAGGCATCAATCATAGAGACGAAATAAATAAGCAATCGAGCCTATCATCCATCCTTAATTAAATAAGTCGATGAGTGATCATCGGAAATTTAAGAAATATGTGAGAAATGGAGAAAATTCCACCGTTAATTCGTGTTTTCAGAAGAAGGCCATTTACCAACTAAAGATTTGTGGAATTTTTTTGTATGCAGCATCCAGACTGAATATTTTTTTAATTGATCTGTGACCATGGAATTAGCTAGTGGTTCTCTCATTTTCACTCTCTCCTCTTTCTTGACTACATACTGTATATGGTATTTCCATCTGATTGAGGAAGAAAGGACAACATAGCTTACGGTACAGCTGATATAAGGTTGGAGGTTTATTTTGAGTCTAGGATTGAGTTAGCACAGTTTATTTTTGATCAACATACAAATTATGTTGCAAAAAGTTAACTGAACACTATAGGATGTTATGCATTGGCATGCAACCAGGCAATAGATGAGAAATGCATTTGCATCTGTATTGGAATGCTTTTTGCGTAGGTTTGCGTTGTCAAAGTTGCATAAAATTTCCTGTTTTATAAAATGCTGAGGATTTTCTATTTTAGCAGGTGATGAAAGTAACGTGACTGCTATGAGCGACTTCACCGCTAACATCTTCCAACAAAATTTACGACCCGTTCGTTATTGCGTCGTTTTTTTTTTAACTGAAATATTCTTTTATTATTGTTTGCTTTCTTTTAATAAGTATAAAATATATTCATTGAGGTTTTTTTTTTTGATGAATTTGTATTAGCTTCATCTTGTTATATATGTAGTCATCCTTCAGTTTTAGGCATTGCCGCTTTTTTACTTCTTTATATTTAATGTAACTTAATGTTTTATAAAGTTATTGGTTGAAGGTTTTTGGTTGCTGCTAAGGGAGGGGGTTTGGTAGAGTTGAACCATCGGGGTGTTTTTTGTCTGAATCTTGCTTGGTATTTGAGAATAAAATAGAAACACCAAGCAAATTCTACCGAGGTTTATTTCTGATAAGCAAAGGTGGAGAATCTTTTTTAAATTAATTGATTTCATCCATATTCCTCTTTCATCTTCGACTGTGGAAAATATAGATAATAATTTAGCAAACGGAAAATGGTGATGATCTCAGTGAAGCACCTATGGATATCAGTGGGGCGACATTGACGGCCACTGATTTGAGAAAGGTGATCGCTAACGAGCAAGTATCCACCAGCGCAAACGATACAACGCTCGCCAATAATACTAGAGCGTTATTCGCTGGAATGCCATTGAATAATGATGGAAATTTGAATTGCGTCCCGAAGGTATGTTCATTTATCCAATGCAATTTTTTAATGTTCATTTAACTAATCGATATTCTAATGAATTTGATATAGTTGTTGTTTATGCTTAATCCAAATGGTAATTGTATTTGAACCGAGGATATTTAAAAAACTGAAAGTAGACGCTCGCTTTGTTTTTTTTTGTTTTTTTTTATTTTTTTTTATTTTCTTTTTTTATTGAACAACTCATTGCGAGCAGCCGATAGATACCTTATAGGTGCATCTATTGCATATTGATTTTGTTGCATTCATTTTTTATTCACTGGCAGTAACTAAAGGTTTGACTAATCTAATTGTGTATCGTAATCATAAAATTTTAAGGAAATGTCGATAAGTAGTAGTGCGACACGTTTAGAATCAACACTTGAACCCACTGCAACGATGGCACTTTTCACACCTGCAAACGGAAACGGTTTCATTGAGGAGGAAACTGAAGATGTTTTCAAAGGTATCCATTTAAAAAAGTTTCTGTGATAATTTAAGGTCATATTGGGATATTATGTTTTTTTTGTTATTGTTATTAAATTGAAAGGGAGCCAATTTTTCTGAATTTGTACTGCTTGAGATCAAGTAAATTACTCTCTCTGATATAATTTCTTGTATTATTTCATATACGTAATAGAATTTGAGAAATGAATAGTAGGAATTGCATGTTGGTTGCAATAATCGTGTGGCATTCTTTTTGACGTTTGAAATTTTACACTAACTTTTTTGCACTTTCTTCGTTCTTCTTTTTGTTATTGTTCTCATTTTTTCTTCTATTTTTTAATTGCAGGACTAGCTTGCAGGATCGACTCAAAATCGAACTTTTTCTTTCATCATGAACCTCATAGTCTTCTTTGGGAAAAGACCGCTTATTTTTAACTATAATACTTGGATTACTTCCGTAGATGATTGTTAATGATATTGTTTAATTGTGATAATTATTTGGAAAGGAATTTGATTTTTATCATTTGCCTTATGTGGTATGGTCCGCGTTGACTACGATAATTAGAACGTCGGAGTGCAAGTACAACTGGCATGAGTATGGGACAAACCTGCGGTGGGGACGCATTTTATATTTTCGTTTGTTTCTATCTTGTATCTATCTCAAATCATGCTTTTAGATCTAAACAACGGTGAAATGGTTGCTGAGCCTGCACCTATACAAGGTTTTTGTGGCGAAGAAACTTTTTTGTTAGCGGATGCTGGAATGAGTTTCGTGAATGAATCACGTGATTTTACGGTGCGTTGCTATGTATTTGAATATGCTTGGCTAGTATTGAGCATTACCTATATTCTGCCGTAATTAGGTAATACCATCAAGGTGAAGAAGCGATATAAGAGAGGTGGACTTATCCTTTCATGTTCTTTATGGGCGCGATCGAGGGAATGTTCTTTCAAATATTGTTCGTATAGGCTTTAAGGCTTGGGAAGGGGTGCTGTGGTTCAATATATAATATTTGTAGATCATTTGTATTTGTGGGTTTCTGCGTCTATTCGTAGATCATTCAAAGTAGAGCATTTAGCATGCAACTAGATTGCTCTGAAAAGGTCTTGTAGAAGTTTAGGCAGTCATTTAAATTTCATACCGCATGCGATGGGTGTTTTATTTTTATTTGTAATCATTCAAGAGGACTTTTTGCTTCTACAAGAGTAGAGGGGAGATGTTGCCTGTTGCCGTTTTTAATACACAATTCTTGTTGGTCTACCAGTCAGCATGCAATGTTTTTCTCAATTATCGTCCTTAATCTTGAATGAAGATAGCAAGTAAGAGTGAAAGCTTGTATTCTTAACAATGTTTTCAATCCTCATACTCGAAGCAATTCGTTCGATGAGAGAATTTTCAACCATATTCTTAAAAGTTGGGACCCAATGGCATTAATTTTTTCTTCTTTGACTTCCCGATATTCATTCATGGAAGGGCATAAATTAAATCGGTTTCATCGATAAGTTTCTTTAATTGTTTGTTTGTTTGTTTGTTTGTTTGTCGAATTGTTTCATCGTTTTAGTTCGAATCGATCGATGCAGAGCAATTGCAAAAAGAAGCATTGACGCCCCGCGAATCATCAAAGACTCCTCTTGAGATTGCTGATGCCGGTGACATCCTTCAGCGACAGATTGCTGTGAGTAATCCAAATTTTATATAAATTTGAGGAGAATAATGAGGTGATACGATAAAATGCTTTGAATCGCTATGTGAATTTCCCGATTTAAAAAAAATTTATCTTTGATTATTATTTATGGCTGATCCATTTTTATTGTTCATAAATAGTAAATAAAATTTTTCTCGTTGATCATGAATGTTAGCAGTTAAATTTGTTTTTTTTAGTTTATTTCAGCACTCTTCATTGTTTACTTATTAATTCTTGTTTTTGTTTGTTGATAAAGTTTGTTTTTATTTTTGTATATTTCATAGTTTTCCCTTAATTTAATTTTACTTCTTTAAAAGGTTATAAATTTTTGCTCTGTATTAAAAGGTCAGAAAATATTGTTTACTTAAAATGCAATGTTATGAAAGCCGAATAGCTTAAGGTAGATCGTGTTTTGCGTGGATTCGCTTCCGTCTATGGACACTGATCAACTGTGAGTAGTTAGTCTGTAACTGAGCCAGAAAAAAACATAGATTTTAGCACAAGAGTTTAAAGGTTGTATTTAATATTGACACTATGGTCTACTCTACTTGAATCTGTAATCGCTATCCTCATATGGCGATCGAAATCAACGTAGAAATATTTGATTGTTAAGCATTATGAATTTTAGGCCCTTCACGTTGATCCATCCGCTATTCGTTCGGGTATTACTCGTGCTGCCGGTTCACCATTGGCTGTCGTCAAGAAAAAGACGCGTCTAGAAACTCCTCTCAAACAAATTCAGCAAGCCGTAAATCCTGAAGACGCCACACCAGAAAATAGGAAATTTACCACTCCCCCAATAAACGATGAGGTAATTTTTTTTTTGAAAACTTTTAGTTTCTTCTACTTAAAAAGGGAACGTATTTGTAATGTTGAATATATTAACTAATAAGATATGGATGGATACATCCAATCAAAAAATTTTTGAAGAGAAATTTGAATTCATATGATAGATGCAATTTCAACTCATTGTTAGCAAATGCTTTTCAAGTTAAATGCACATCTAGAATAGATTTCTTTTTTTATAACTGTAGATATAAAAATAGCGACTGGAGAATTTATTCTTAATTTCTTTTTTTAAAGTTTTTATTTTTTTTAAATTTGTGATCGAAAGATTAGAAGCATTTCATGATCTCGTCCGTTTATAAGAAGATGGTGCTGAAAAAAAAACAGTTGTTTTTATAGGAAACTAAAATTTTTTGTTAGAATAAGTTCGTTCTCCTGAAACGGTTTTAGAGATTTCTTTATGGGTTTGCACACATCTTTTTTCTAAGCTAACAACAAATCAGAAAATTTAAGAGCTAAAAGCGTTTGAAAATTGAAGCATATGGAAAGGAGCTAAACGATAAGGGAAAAAGTCATTGAAATTTTTATGTAATATGTTCGAGTTTGTTGTTGCAGTCAAAAATCTTGGTGCAGCCATTCACACCAAGGGCTATTGCTACTGGATCGACACCAGTTCATACCCCCGAAGAGGTTAGATGTTTGTCGTTAGTATTTAGAACGTGATGGAAGCGAATGCGGGTATTTCTGAGGATCAGATTTTTCACCTGATTCAGGATATTTCGAGGGGTGTATGAGTCTAAGACTAAAATTTTTGCGGCGAGAAACCTTTTGTAATTTATAATATAGTTTGGTTCCAATTCACTATTTGTGCAGAATTCATCAACGCGTTGTTAATTTATGTTTTTCTTATGTGATATGTGGAAATAGTGTCTAAAATATGGTGGCATTTTTGCTAATCAACGGGTGTTTAATAAATCATTTTGTATAGCGGGTGATCTTTGAAAAAGCAGATTTTACTTCTTTTTTTATTGTTGCATAGTTATTCATATGAAACAAGCAATGATATATGAAAAAAAGTGTGTGTAAAGGTGTCGCAAAAAGTGGTGATGGCACGGCGTCGTCTTCGTCGGAGTCTCGATAGGCAACCACCACCGTTGGATGTACCAAAACTATGCGACATTGTCATACCGAATTCGGCATTCTACTCGATTCCGTTTGAAGTTAGCGCAAGCGAAGCTTCTGGTTTGTTGATTTGTTTTTCTTGTGCCCATTGTGCTCGTCGTGAGAAATGTGCATTGCTGGAATTAAGTCTAAGTTTCATCTGAATTTCGGCGTGGATCGGGAATTTTGAATATTCTAATATCTGTTTAATTTATCTACTCTGAAATATGTTTTATTTATTGAAGGACAGCGTAACGTTGAAAAGCGCATTGAGAGGTCAATAAAAGTTACTGCATCTTCAAAGATTCGCTTATGATCAAAAAAAAGCAAACCAAGAAAAGTCTTTTCAAGAAAATTGCTTGAATTTCGGCTTTGAGTGGACCACATTTAGGTAATGGCTGTTGTTTTCGATGAATACGAGGAATCACTAATCTCTCAAGTAACCAGAGAGAGCGGAAGAAAGGATACACTTTATTTCACTCTCCATACCACTTCTCCGCCTTATGTTAATCTCGAAGTGCATGAAATTCCTGCTTGATCCTGGATTTGTCATCGAATAATTTCTTGTTATTTTATCTGTTTTAAAGCGTCTACCCGTTGGATTTTTTATGGTTTTTATTTTTTGCCTTTTGCAGTTCTAAAATAGCGAAGGTTTGGTCGATTTCTTTTATCGTTGTCTTTTATGGTTCTTTCTTGCTCCCTTTTTTGTTGTTCTTCAACCCACAGCATAATTACCTGCCGTAATTAGTGCACAATGGAGTCAATTTCATCTTTTTCATTTATCGGGAAGAATGAAAAGTGGAATATCGTCTAATGATTGTTTTGAAACATATTCCTTATTTTAGCACGATGCAGCACGAGATTGGAAATGGAACGTGCGAGAGAGAATCAATCAGGCGACGTCGACGTCAACGAGGCTGATGAGAGTCTTATGGACTCTTCCGTTCAGCGTTCTTTCATAACGTCGTTCAGGGCCACCTATGAATCATTGGATTTCGACTCGGAGATCATAGTCGTGCCATGTTTCCTGCCGAACGAGAACGACTTCGATATCATAAAGAGAATAAAGCAAACGGCATTGTCGGGTACGAAACGTTACATTGAAGAAGAAATCGAAAGGTTTGCAATTGAAATATCGTTGCATTTTTACAAGTATTGACTTCCATACTTCTAATTGATTCTATCTTTTTTTATTAAAGCACTATTGCTTGTTTCGATTTTCTTTATTACACACTTGCTGTTTATATTGCTTTACCAACTTTACACTTAGTTTCTTTTTGGCTTTCATCAATGCACCATTTTTGTTATTATAAACACTTGTTTGAGCTGCAATTTTTTAAAGCCACCAAGGTGGCGGATATTTGTCAATTCATTTCGGGCTCAATGAAGTCTTCACCGTTTAGGAGTAAAGAGCGTTCAAAGTTTAATGAGAAGAACCATCTCACCTTGGATGACACCTTGCATTTCCTGGCAGATGTCTTTGAATTCTTTATCGATGAGATTGGAATAGTTATTTCAACGGACTGACGTGTCCTCTATTTCATTTAGATTCGGTTTGTAGTGGTGATGTTAGTGCATCAGTGACCCATCTCATGGGTGAGGGTAAGTTCACGAAGTGTCCAGCTGAATGTTATTATCGTACTGTCGATCTATTCTTTTCGGAGCTTTATATGATCGTCTCGGACTCGTTATGAATGATATTATTTTTCTTGATTTAACTCTTATCAACCGATGCTTTTTATATGTTGACACTGATTCACTAGCATGAGCAACAATGATGCGAAACGAATCAAACGAAGCCGATTTTTCGAATAAAATCCAGTGCTTTATCTGCATCTCAGGATGGGCTGTGGAGGTTTTTTTTATGGAAGACATCAGGGCGATTTGTGATTTATCGTTTTAAAGGTTATATGAAGAGAAAAACATCTACTGCAACGATTTAGGGGGATTTTATGTGCAATAAATGCCGATTAAATAATACTCGAATTTCAGATTGAAACTTCTTATTGCAAATACGATGGAAGAAACAACGCAAAACTATCCGATCACACTGCAGTGTCTTCAGAATCTCACTCATAAAGCAGTAAGCGGTTAAGATTCTTTTTTATTTTCATATTGGAATATAGCTATCGATAGGCATTTTGCATTGTTAATGAGGTATCAGTGAATGAGCAATTCATATGCTCACTTATGCAAAGATGCATTTTTGCGAATTGAGGTTTGCAGTAGATTAAATCAGATAGCATTACAAATTGCATTGCATTGCATTTAGCTGTTTTATTGAAGAGTCAGCAAGCATTATTGGTGTCATCCATTTCCAGTCGTCAGAATTAGTGTGACAGCTAGATGGGTAGTTGGTTGGATGAGAATAAACCCTCATTCTTTTCTTCATAATAATTTCCCCATTCGTTTGCAACCTCAAGAATTGATTAATGATTTATGACTATCACCGCCTTGCTCCTCTCCATTTGAAGCTGCGTTTAAAGGGGATAAATTGCTGCAGGGTGTTGGGTATTCACTCGTAATGCATTTGATGTGTAGAAGGAGAGAGAGGCCATACAACCATATGAAGAAACACGCTATATGCTCACCTTTCATCTTTGAGTCTTCCTTCTTCGAATAGCTGATGCTCGTGTTGCAGATCCAGCCTGTTGATGATTGCACTGAACAACGATGTATGACTTTCTAAACGTAAAATAATGCTTAAATTTATTGAAAAATTTGTTTCATTTGTTTAAAAGTTGCATATTTTTCAGACATAATTTAAATAAATCTCGTACTAAATTTGTTTTTAAATGAAGCCTCACCTTTATAAGAGCATGATATTCACATAGCGATGCGAGTCTTTCAAATCCTTTGTTTTTAGACGTCACGTCGTGATTTACATTTTCTGGAGACGGCACGTTTGGATGCTCAAAAGGAGTGGTTTGTATTGCGCAATGAGATTGTCTCTGGTGCTTTTCAAAAAACTGAGGTAATTGTTTTTTGTTTTTTTTTTATCATCTATGGTATTGCTTTTGTCCAATCGTATCCTACCTTATTGGTTTTCTAATGCGAAAAGATGAAATATTTGATGCAATTGTTCATAGTGATGGAGATATGTTGCATTCCTCAGAGTTCTTTTTCCCATGATTACTTCCGAGGTGATGGGAAATAATGGACTTTTTGATTATCGAGGCACGACAGATTTAGGAAGTCGCGACGAATGTTTTTTGTTGTTGATAAATTGATATTAATTCAATGGCTGTGATTTTAATAGCAGAATTGTTTAGCGTTATTTATATTTGCAGGAAATTTTGGTAAGAGATTGGCAAGCTTGCAAGGAGAAAATGCAAATGCTTAAGAAAATAGAAGACTATCGAAAAGCTAAACATGGTATTCACTTATTTTTTATTTAATAAACATTTATAAACTTAAATACTATGCACTAAATTCATGCATATTAATGTTAGGATTGAAATATGGACAAAAAAATTTTTATTGGTAAAGTTTTGTTTTGTTTTTTTTTTAAGGTTTCCAATTTCTTCTTAAGTATGGAATACACTTGTGGTTGTTACTATGATTTATTGATTAGGAAATCGGCTTCATTGTTTTGGGAACTTAATAGTTTCTTTTTACATGGCCACTTCGTTATTGAAGCTGGATGAAGCTCAGGGACTTCTTTATTTAGCCGATGATTAGTCACATTATCTTTTCGGCGAAGCATATTTCGCGAAGAGTTGTTGGTCTTTTCAGATGAACAATCAATCGACAGGGAATTAGCCAACTTAAAGGAATTCAAATCGACGGTCGCTAATATTGGCAAAGATATGGAGACACTGAAGGCAGAGTTGCGAGATGCGAAAAGAAAGAAAACGAGACAATATTTAGAGAATATGCGCATCGATACCGAACGAATCAAGTCATTGATTGAGGTGACTTTTAAATTATTTTTTTAGTTATTTGTTGGAGGCGATAGGCATAAAGCGCTTCTCGTGAACTATAAAGGACTAGCTGCCATTTTCTAAAATTTCATTTACGATTTCACTAAATTCTTCAAAGAACGATCTGAACCAGCAAAAAAGTTAACTTCAGTGGTGTTCTAATGCAGTTATTATTCGGTTTTGTTTTAGCCATGAAAGTTTCCCATATTAAAGTATATAACTTTAGAGGTTATTTCAAATTGCTATAGTGCCACATCACTGGGTCTCTTGTGCAATCGTGTTCTTCCTCTTAAAGAACATTCTTGAATCTCTGAGCATTTGGTTTGTCTTAAAGAACTTGCGAAGGTGTTATTGGTTTAATGTAGCCGCAATGAGCTTGATCTGAATGCAGCTGGAATCGACTGTGCCCATATTTAGAATAATTTCATCAGTTTTCAGCTTGAACGTGGTCAGGTTGTGATTGTTGTTATGATAGTTATAATACAGTGACGAGTTTCAATGAGGGAAGAGGTGAATGTTTTACTGAAGAGGATCGGCGATGAGTAAAAATAGAGAAGGGAACATTACAGCACTTTGAAAGGCTGATAATTCCTCAAGGTAATGTAGAAAATAACGCAAAGTTCTGAAATGTGATCGATTTACTATTGATGCGCAGCGTTAGTTTTATTGAGCAATATGTGCTTTTAGCTGTCATGCAAAGAAACACAGAAGATTGAATCGATGACACGGATCCATGAAGAGAAGCAATGGGAAAGACGAGAAGGGCAAAAGGCATGGTGGAAACGTGCCAATGAATTACTACATAATTTTGATTAATTGACCACTGTATATATCGATCGTCTTTGAATTTATTTCCCTTTGTTTTTCTAAAATTGTATGTTTGTTGCGGAGGTTTATCTTCGTTCACGTTTCTTGTTATTGGAGAGGGATAAGCGGTTTGTTTGGAATAGGATAGGCAAATGGGAAAGGAATTATTTGATGAAGTTGACCCTACTGCATTGCACTTCATTGAAAACAATCGTTCTTTTATCGATTTGGTGAATTCTTTAAGTGTGCTTTACTGCGGCAGTTATTTCTGAGTGTTTAATGAACCCTAACCTTAAGGTAGATAAGAAAGTATTAAAGTGTTCGTTCTGAAGACCATTGAAAGTTAGAGGTTAAAAGAATGGAAGTTATTGTTAGTAAATGGTAGCAGTGAATGCGCTAAAGTGATGAATGATGCAAAAGGTTTGAGGAGCGCTCTTTGTTGTTTAGTCGTTGTATCGGTATTATCGAATGCTGACCCTTTATCAGAGGTGATTTTCTGCTTGCAGAAAGCATTTCGACTCTCGAAAAATGGCTTTGTCTGCAATTATTCGATTATTAGTTTCGCTGGTGAGTGTGTATGTTGATGCGTTGGCGTATTGCTTTCACTAGTGTAATTACTGCAATAATTAACTATCTTGTCTTATGTCTTGCTTCTTAAGTTTTGTCATTTTATTCAAACAGAATGTTTCGGTTTTTTTCACTTTGCTGTTCAGTTATATTCTTGATATATGGATATCAATTGCAATGGTTGCTTTTATCTTATATTTGGAGGATAGAAAAAGGATTCATGTGTTACTTTTTTTTGGCTTTTCGATTTCGTTGATCAAAAGGTTTTGAAGAGCACTTTGTGTTTTGTACTTGAACTTCCGTTCTTTTGCGTACTAATGAGATTGTAATCGAGCAGTTACTTCCGCTAAATACTAGTGAAATATTTTGCTGATGGAAGATAATCACTAAAACAGCATTCCGGATATACTTTTAAATCTCTGATGAAAAAAGAATGAGGAAATCAATTCTCTCACTTCGATTGGTAAATCTTATAGACAAGAGGCGATCATGATCAACTAAACTAAACAATTTTCTTAGTGAATATATTTCGTTTGCAGATTGCATAAGCAATTGCAATTGTGATTTGAATTGGCCAATACATATGCTTTCCTATTTGCAGTCATAATGCATCATCGACTAATGGATGCTATGACAGTTGCTTATATCATCATACGAATTGTGCTAGCTTATCGATGAGTTCATTTAGTTTTAGTGACTTGTTATGCATTATGAATCGTAGCAAGACTCATGTTGAATGGTGTAGTACTTAATGTTCATCTTTGGTTTCTTTCTTTTTTTTTTTTTTTTTTTTGTAAATATGTGCTTGTGAAAATATGTACGAATTAAACTTTTTTTGCGGATTAAAATATGTTCTCTCATTATCAATAAACTTTTTTTTTCTTCATCAAGTTGAAATGAATATTTCAAATGGTTTTGTCTCCATTTCGTCGAACGATTTTCTTATCGTTTTGTTGAACTTTTTGTTTTTGTTTATTTATTTATTTATTTATTTTTTCAATTACGAGGAATTCCTTCATCCTCCATTAAGTAACTTTTTTCATTCCTTTTAATCTTTCATTTAATACCTTCATTTTTGTTTTTTGAAGTTTGTGCATATCATCAATAAAATCCGAGTAATTAGGTGATACCCTGATTGAGTGTAGAGGATTTCAAAGAGGATGTGATGCATTTATACTTCCTACTACATTGAATAGGAATTTTATTTTGAGATAGGGGAATGCGAATGTTATATATTTAATGCAATTTGAAGTAGGTTACGAAGTGTGATGGGTGTGCTTAAAATTTTCTTTCGTCGTCATTTTCATCGCTTGAGATTTGCGATCGTTTTAAATATAAGCAAGTTGGGAAGTGCTAGTAAGGTTCTATGTGTGTTTCTAGTGAGGTGTTTCGGTGTTTATAAAAAATATCCCTTTTATTTCTATCTTTTGCGAAATTTTGCGGCGATATGAGCACTTCAGAGGCCAACGCAATGACGTCATCAGAAAAGGCTTCTAAGATTTAGCGCTCTGTTGTGGTAGGCGATCAAAGAAAGAAGGCATATTGCCAATGGTCTAGACCTAAGGCGCGAATGTGTTTTCACGCATAGCACGATATATTCTGTAAAAGATTCTGTCTTTACCAGAACTAAAGATGCTCGATTACGGTGAGATTTGGAGAGGTAGTAAAATAATGAAGGTATTTTTCGAATCATGCATAGGAACAGGCCGTCTATCCACTCAATAAATTTCATTGTAATTGGCCCCAGCAATTCTTGAGGTATATAGACGAACTGTAGAATGTGGTTTTCTATAAAGTAAAAAACAAAAAAAGGCAAAGTTTAGCAATTCAAATAATGTAATATTCGACAATGGCGGTGAAGTGAACCGATGAGAGACTAACACAGAATTTAAGTGTTTCATGTTTTTCAAGACGTTATTTATAGTAATTTATAGCTGGTATGTGGTAGGTTGTGAGTAGGATAGTAGCTTTTAATATGGAAATGTGCTCATCTGGCATTTGCGATTCAACTGATGGCTGATTAGATAGATGCGAGCGAAGCGTGGGATGCGTATATAATAGCCGCGAAGTGAGCGGCGTCACTAAGAAATCGCTAGCACCCCATAGAAGAGAGTGGATGGGTGGACTGAGTGCTGTCCAACTGCGGCCTTTGTTCACTTGAAATAGCCCGTTGACGTTATTCATTTGCTGCTTTTTATTGCTGATGTTTCTTCGTCATAGCTTTGTTGAATCTATTTTATTAGCTAGTTATCTGTATGTTGGTTTATATTTTGAGTTTTTTTTTTCAATAAAAAATCTATTTTACATTTGTATATATTTGGTGAAAATATTAAAATATTTGTTTGCGAAAAAACATTACAGCTGTATATAGTACAATAAAAGATTATATATATATATATATTTATTTATTTATTTATTTATTTATTTATTTATTTATTTATATTTTTATTTATTTATTTATTTATTTATTTATTTATTTATTTATTTATTTATTTATTTATTTACATTTATATTTATATTTATATTTATATATTTATATCTGAAAAAAGTTAGTAAAAGAAAATAGAAGATTTCGTCTAAAAGTTGTCAAAAAATTTGGCAGTAATAGAAGATCGAAGGCATACATATAAACTATTAACATACAAATTGTTATATGCACTTAAGAAATAGATGAAAGGGTTTATAGTCTTGAAAAAGATGCTTTATCGCAATGTCGCATGTCTGTCGGTCTGTCTGTCCGATTGGTTCAATTTGCGAACCATAAAAACTGAAGTTATGAGATTCGATAGACTTAATGAACGCTGCCACAAAGTGTTTTCCAATTGATCTATCAACTTCAAAAACAATAATAGGCTATAAAGGTGCCACAAAATTTGCGAGCATTGTGGGTGAGTCGGATTGCATCTTAAACCTGAGGGGGAGGGGGACAAGGACAAGGAAACGATGGCTAAAACTATGGATACGATGTGCAATTCTAGATTTCTTTACCCCAGCTAAACAATTTTATAAGTTACCAACAAATAACATATGCGAAGTAATGCTTTTATACTTAATTAACCCAAACATAGATGAACAGATGCAAAATTGCATTGCAAAAACGTGTTGCTTATAGAATTACATTGTAAAAACGTAATGATGGTGACGTCCCATTTATGCGTTTATATGTGGTTGTGTGATTAGATAGTCTGTCGATGTGTTCGGTAGTTTGAGCTTAGCACCTAGTGAAACTAGATTTTTACAAAGTTTATTTTTGCAAGACATTGCAATTTGCAAAAAAAATGCATTGCAAAATATGCAAAAAATCTCCATGTTTTGTATCAGTAGTTTGATTTGAGTACTTATTCCACATATTTTATTATTTCTTGATAACTCTTATAAGTGGATTATCTATAAGCAGAATGCAAAAGAAAACAATCCTATCAGCCTCTTTAACACTCTGTTTCACTTGTAATATTAACGTCATTTTCGACATACGTTTTAATTTCATGAGATAAGTGAATAGAGATTGCTCATAAGGGATAGTCAACAAAGGCTTTAACGGTAATATATGGGAATATAAATATACCGCTCTCTTTCATTCGCTTATGCAATAATCTCGCATCGATACGTTGAAGTGACCAGTGGCTACTCGTTGGTCCACTTATTGCCACACTGCCGCAACTATGCAGTTTGATTATAAATGAGTGCGATTTTCTCTCTTTATTTAACCATGCAACAACATTGTTTTCTTATGCGAATTAGCGAATTTGCATATCCATAGTGGCATCTCTCTGCCTATTTATGTATTTGTTTATATATTTATCTGTTCATCTCATTGGTGATTTTATATTTTGCGAATATCGATCATTACAGTGAATGTCATAAAGTTCGATGAGTGTAATCCATAGTATAGGATGGCATTCTCCTATATCAATATCTGATTAACCGTCAAATTCTCAACGCCTCGAAATTTACCCAAAAATTTATGCGTATTTAATGATTAATCAATTTACACAAATGAATTTTTTATTCGTACAACCGATTACTTAGGTTTGAAATAAAAAAATGTCTTGTTGTGCCTATTTTGATTATTTTTTTCAATGATTTCAATTTCCGATTAGTTTAGTGGACAAGAATGCTAAAGCGCATATTGCACTAGTGCTCCTGAACCTTTCTTTATGAACGCTGTCGTGTTTGTTTGTTTGTTTTTTTTTTATTCGAATGTTATTGGGTATCTCAAACTACCATTTTCGGTTGTACAGCGTTTATCTCTTGTTATGTTTACAATGGTTCTGCGAAAATAATATCACACATGTGGTTGCTGGCACTGAGCTGCTATAGTTGTTGTCCTTAGTATTAAGGGGAAGGGGGAGGGTGATGATTTCTAAAAGTAATTTGAAGGTAGTGGTTCTTGATATTTACTGACAGTGATAATTCTTGGCCTTTAGCTAAAAATAGTGCTAAAATTGAGCCTGCACAGCAGTGCACGGTATTTTTTAAACCCCGACTTTCAAAAGTAAATAGTATGTTGCAGCATTGCGTTGAATTACGATGGATGATGCACCTATGTCGGAAGAACGTCGTCGCCTATTGGATAGTCATCTTACAACTTGGACTGGACAATTGCGCCTCGAGCGCTTACTTACAGAACTGCAGGCTAACGCTGTCTTTAACGACCACGTTATCGATATTATAAATGTGCGTTATTTATTTTTATTTCTCATTGCACAATAGAAATTTCTTTTTTCGATTATTTGCTTTTTTTGTCAGTCTCGTATCCATCCTTCATATTGGTGCAATGATGATTTTTTGGTCTGGAAGTGTTTCTTTTTGATTGCTCTAAAGCCGTCAGTACCAATTTGCTGTTTTCATTTGTATAGACTCGTTACTTTTAAAATATTATTCGTTATTTAATTTGATAGGAGTTATTCAATGAGTTGGTTTTCAAGATTTCTGAAAATTTGTTTATTAATTTAAATTGTTACATTGGAGAGCGATCATTATAAAAGGTTAAGTTTATCGTTATAGAGATTTATTAAATTTTTTAATTTAGGGAGAAAAGACATTATCGATGCGGCGTTATCAATTTATTCGTCAACTTCAAATGCGTGGCAATAACGCTTTCGAATCGTTCTATTATGCTTTAATAAAAACCAATCAACGGTTACTCTTCATTATATTCGTTTATCTTATAATGGAAACGGGGAGAGGCGGATGATCATCATTGAGATTCCAAATTTTCAATTGCAATTCTCGATTACACAATGAATCTTACGCTATATCGTTTTATCATGGAATGAAATTGATGAAATCTTTATTCAGTTTGTGGATCTCATCAAGTATGTAACTATTTTTATAACTATATTAAAGAATTTTCAATGGATCGATGAAATTAAAGTTATAATCAACATGTGAGTCTGTGAGTTTTTCCAGTGTTTATTTTTGCACACAGAGACCTAAATGATTGTTACAAGGGGGGGGGGATAAATTTTTTGCTTTATTATTCTAGATTTGTAGATATCATTTGATTTCATTATCTACTTTTTTGTCTTTATAGATATTTATAGGATTTTCTTTGAAAAGTTATTTGATATAATAAAATCTGAAAGATATTATGAAATTTGTTTGGTTTGATTGAAAATCAAATACCCTAGCGGTTTCCGTGAGATAATGTCATGAATTGCGCTGTTTCGTGCATGACTTTAACTTTATGACGGATAGTGATATAGATGTTGTTGCGAAGGTAGTTTTGCCGATGGACTTCGGCATATGAGGTGCAATGTTCCATTTGAGTATTGAGATGATTTCAAACTCGCATTTTTTAATAGATAATTAAGCTTGAAATGGGGCAATATTTGATATGTTACTATTGTGTTGAAGGTCATTGGCTGAGATGCTTAAGGAAGGAATGAAGATAAATGAAAAGAATACAAAGAAAAATGCGAGAGAAACAAACACACGGTTCGGTTTTTTATTTTTATTTTGAATGTTTACAAGGGAAAAAATATTATTTTTGAAGTTTTAAAGTTATGACTTTATTAGTTCGTTATTCGAGTTGAATAACTTTTTAGCAGTTGAATAACTTTTTTTTTTTTTACTGGGGAATTATTCAAATCGCATTAAAGTTTGAATTTTTCTCGTAGTAAAATGGAAGATCAATTTAGAATAATGCGTATGAATTTTCTTTTCTTGTTTATTTGAATTAGAGCTGCATTTACATTTCTTTTCTTTTATCTACTTTTATACTATTCTGATTGGCTTTTATGTTAGTCTGACCCATATAATTTTCTTATGGATATATCGTGGATATATATCTCATGGATATATTGCTTTAATTTATTTGCAATCCTCATCTTGTGCTATTGCAGTGATTTCCTAATATTGTTAGATTTATGTCTTAGAATCGAAATTGTAAAATTTGTTGAAAAGAGACACTAATTTTAATTTATTTTTTATTCGTTCTTGAATTATTTGGTTTTTGCAGTTATTATTTACGAAGTGCAGAAGGTGTGCAAGCAATAAATGAAAATGGCAATGAACATTGTTTAAGGTTTGCTTATTTTCTTCAATAATTTTTTGAAGTATTCTACAAATCAAGTATGCTTCTTAATAAAGTTGTAAAGAATTTATTCTGAATGCTATTGTGATGTTTTTTTTTTTTTTAATTCATTTAAGCTGTTCGCTTTTCAGTCTTTGTTTTAAATATACAGTTTTTAATGTAGTTGTACCAAGTAAGCTTTAAATAAACTCATCGCTACGATTTTGGCAACCACCTTGAATAATCGTATTTATTATAAAATAATATTGAATATGACAGGTTATTATTATGCTGTCAACTAGAGTTGGTTTTCGTTCACCATTTCTTTAGGTATTTCCCCCAATGTTCCCATGGGAAATTGTCGTATTGAAGCTTTCCAGCCGCATCAGTAAAGTAGGGTTCTATATGGGATAGTAACTTTTCCTCTGAGACTTTCGAGAAGTAATCCAAAGGACACCACATTTTCATCAATGCCGTTTTCTCTTATATCCTCGCTTATGTCTGCCTGGAAAACTGGGTGTAGTCGCTTGGAAATTTACAGTTCGTCTGAATATGATAAAAAATTCTCTAAAAGCATAACAGTGCCATGTAGACGAGATTCGGTGGAAGCAACCAACCGTTGAAAAATTCCCCTTCCCAATAAGAGGCAATCCGGTTGTCAATAATTTGTAACCAAAACATTTACTTTTAGAAATTTGGAACCTTGTTTGAGTTGGAAGGAGTATCGTCCATTCGAAAACGGTTCCTCTGAATTTCCCATCGATGACATCACCGCTGAAGCAGTTGAAGAAAATGAGCGATATTATAAACGATTCAAATGTTTTCGAGGCTAGTTTCATGTTATTATTATTATTTTATTTATCGTTTTTACTTCATTGGTTTTTCTGAGTAGTGCGATACTAATGCGAGGGGGGATTTTCGATGAATACAAATGATGCGGGGAGGGGATAGCGGTCGTGGGAATGATCTGATAAAGTAGGCATTAGCATATTGCTGATGTCATAAAAAAGAAAAGTCAATAAGTTTCTTCCTATCACAGCAATGTTATAAAATAAATCAAATAGTTCATTTGCCTTTAAAAATAGCTGAAAGATGATACTAAATGTAATAGAAAGTTATTGCTAAAATTGCAAGGTTTATGTCAATTTGAAGAATATTGCTCAACTAACTCAATTTTATTGAGTCGTATGATTGTTGGGCCTCCTTAGAGCATTTTCTGTTCAGCATGCAACATTCTTTAAATTCTACGGCTGTAAACTCAAAAAAAATCGACTTATCGTTGGGGTTTTATGTTATTTTGTGGGATTGAAATTGCAGAAACGAAACTTTGCTGTCGTTTATAACTAAGCGTTTCTTTGTTACATTAATCCGATCTTTGAACTAGTTTTTAGCTTTGTTGCATTTATTTAGCTTTTATTATTTCGTTTCTATTTTGTTTTTTATAAGGTTGTATGAAACTTTTGTTTTCCTTACGACATTTTTCTTTTCTGTTTATTTTCTTTAGCTATCATTTTATTTCTCGCATTGATAAGGTTTAAGAAATTTTGTCGTTTTAGAATAGCTCGGATCAAAATGTTTAATTTAAAATAATTCCATTGTCTATTTAAATTTTTTATGATGGTTTATTTATTTATTTATTTATTTATTTATAGTAAAAGAGCCGAGTGGTATTTTACATAATCTACACGTTGAATATGTTGATAACAGAGCCTCAAATGGAATGATTAATTTCGATGAGCAAATAGTATGCTCGTTTTTTTTTTTTCGCTGTTTATTATTTATTCTATTTTATTTATTTATTTATTTGTTAATTCGCACCACATAGGTTGGCAATGTGGCCTGTATATTATTTATTTTTACATCAAATGCTGTCCCAAGTAACTCAATTAGGAAAGTCGTGATGTTTCTGCATTAGACGAGATCCTCACTTAACATGTACGGAAAAAGCATATTGAAGTAGCGTTCCTAATTACTAATAAGAAATTGAAATAAGCCTACAGGGAAATATTGGGCAAAGAAATAGGGGCGGTCAATGTTTCATTTATTATTATTTATAGCTGATAATACTGCTCTTATATCACATAGAAAACGAGGTTTGATGATTATGTCGTAAGGGGATATTATTTTCCAGTTAAAAAACTTTCCTGTTTTTTTTTTTGTTTTCTCATTTCATTCCTGAATATTTTATTGCAATTTCTTCGCCGCTATTCGTTATGTTTCTGAAAAAAAATTTTTTTCTGATCTATTAGATTCCATATCGTTATGAAACATTTCAATAGCCATAGAAAACGTTTGCATGCTAATCCAGGTATTTGTTTGCGTGTGCTTTGCTTATTTTTCTAATCTTTTTTTTTTTCAAGTGTTATATCTTGAAGCACTCTCACTACGTTATCGTAAGTCTTCGTTGTGGCTATCGCTAGTTCATGAACGTTAAAAATCTTAGGCTCGAGATTGGAGAAGTAATTTTTTTTTTTCGTTTGTTTGTTGAATTTGCCTCTACAAATATGTTGCAGATGTATCCGAATTTCTCGTCGCCACGTGGTATGGCACTTATAATAAATAATCGTCGATTTGAAACAATGCCTGAGCGACTTGGGACCGATGTTGATGAGGCGAATTTCAGTCTTCTATTTCGCCAACTTGGTTACTCTCCCGTTGTTTATAGGAATCTTTGTTCAAAGGTAAGTAAAACATTGTCTATGCATTTCAAACAATAGGAATGGGTGGGAGTGCAACAATTTAATGGGGAGGTGTTGATCTGAATTGACTTATGCTTTATATACTCTCTGTAATAATAACAATTATGAGAACGGTATGTGCTAGGATCTGAACTTCGTTCATCGAAGCTATTTGCCGTGAAATAACGGTTACTATGAAATAATGATTTGACGGCTAGTAAGGAAATCTACTTAAATAAGTTATGATTGTTGTTAGTTTGCGCCGTTATTTCTTCATGAAGAAAGGGATTATAAGATAGAACAGACGGTGCAGATATTTTGAGTTCAGTTCTTTTAATTTTGCTAACTATCACCTGAATTGATGACGATTTTGTGGTCGTGGTTATAAACGTTCACTTGCATAATTTTAGAAATGCTGTTGAAATGTTGTAAGAGAAATAGGCAGTCGATTTATTTGTTTGTTTCGATGAAGTGCATTCATGATGACCATTTTCTTCCTGAGAAGTTCGATCGTTTCCGATCTGATTGATGGTGTGATCATTGATGAATTGATCGATTGCTGAATTTCTTTGACGTTGTGGATAAAGTAAAGCTCTCAATTGCAATAACTACAGGAGATGGTGTTGAGTATGCAGGATTTCGCAAGGAGGAAAGAGCATTCACTAGTGGATTCATGTGTGGTTTGTATACTCACACATGGTGAACATGGCGAGGTGTTTGGTGTGGATGATCAAGGCGTATCAGTGTTCGAACTCATCTCTCTACTTAATGCAAAAAATTGTCCAGCCCTTGCTCATAAGCCGAAGATTTTCTTTCTTCAAGCATGCAGAGGACGTATGTTGTTGTTTCCTTTTTATAAAATTGCTCTTTATTTTATATTATAGAAAGACCGGAAGTCAACAAAGTTTAGCCGTTTTCATGGGAATTTTTATGATGGGAATGGCAAATATGAAATAGGCGATTTGTAATGAAGGATTCGCGTGTGAAATATTTTCACTGTTTTTTTTGCCCTACTTCAACGAATATTCTTCAAAAAAAAATCTATTTTTTATTTAAATGAATAGTGATTTTATAATGCGTTGCTGGCAGACTTAATTGAGAGCTCTGTAGAAAGAATTAATTGCCGTATTTGTGGTTGCATAGAAGAGGCACATATTTTGGGCATATAATATGTTGTAGACCGGATTTTTTTTTTTCAAAGTCGGCTTTTAAATCCTCTCATGCATTGTACATTTTCCGATTGTAAGGCATCTCTTTCGAAACATTCGCAATTTTTTGTTTATTGAAGAGCAACACTCTTTGGCGTCAAAAATTTGCTTTATAGAAAAGCCTTTCTAGGTAATAAAAGTTCCTAAATAGTAAAGCAGCTGCATTCAGAGGTACCAATTGGAACAAAATGCTTGTAGAATCTTGCCCGCTACGTAATCCATGTAAATATTCTTGATGATCGGCTTGGTTGATTTCTTCAAAACAATTGCCACTTCCGGTAAACATGACCAATGAGAAGAGGAGGGGAAGGGGATGAGGGCTGAATGTGGGCAAGCGTATTGTGCGTTTATGGTTATAGAAAATGATTATTGGCGAGGGATCAGCTAACGAGCCTTTCAACTCCGTTCTTGCGCTTTTCTTTTGCATACTTAAGTAAACGGGTTTCAGAACGTTATGATCGTGGTTTTCCTGGAGGCGATGATATTGCTGATGGATTATTCGATCGTTTCTTTTCATGTACAGTGGCACAGAGGAATGGCGATATTGACACAGATCAAAAAACAAAGTTTGAATTCTTTGGTTTTGAAAAGAATATTTTTACATTACGTTGAATTCTTTTCTATTTATTATTTCTCTATTATTTCCGCTATTTAATGTGAAATGTGCTATTGGAAGTTTTTATGCAATTAGTTTATTCTTATATTAGAGAGTTGATTATAGGTAATTATATGATTTCTGATTCGATGATATCAAATTCAACTTCCCTTAATAAACTTAGTATTTAGTGATTGTTAATTTCATATAATTGCTATCGTTGTTAACTAACGTAGCTGAGATTTCGTTGGACAGAATTCTAAAAATGGCCATCTACAAAAATTGGTTTTAGTTAATTATTATATTTATATTTATTATTATCTATTGATATTTATTATTGTCGCTGCGTTTTGCTATTGCAGTAGACTTACAATTGATGATTAACTGGAGATCAATGAAATCTTCTTGAACGCTTCGACGATTCACTTGCTGTTTAGCGAATTTTTCAATTTCCTTTAAAAGAGTATGTGATGCATTAGCTTCATGTAACTTACACTAGGGGGCTGATTTACATATTTCTGCCGGATTCTTTGTTGCACAGAAAATGTGACACAAATTTGCAAATAAACGAAGGTATATTTCTTTAGAAGCTAAACAACTAAACAAAAAAAAAAAAAAGCTAAACAACTCAGTCTAAACAAAGCTAAATAACTCAATTTGAATACGAGAACAATCCTTCCTCTTGTTGTCTAAATTAAAAAGTTAAATGTGTATGTATTGTCCAAAGACTGGTTCTCTTTTTATTTTCAGATCTCCCGTTGAAGCCGATATTCTAATATCGTATGCGACAACACCGGGTTATGTTTCATGGCGAAATTCGATGAAAGGCAGTTGGTTTATACAAAGTATTTGTGAGGTGTTTTCCAAATACGCCAAAGATACCGATATCCTCTCAATGCTTACTATGGTTTGTTTTATTTCAACAATTCTGTTCCATTTTCAGTTATGTCATCAAAAATTTCCACATTTATCGTTTATCCATTCGATGGCCGATGATGTTTCATATATTTCATCGAATAGTCAGTTCTTGATCTATTCGAATAGCCTTCGATATTAGTGATTTCAATTAAATAATGCTTGATTAATGAGGTTCCCTTTCTATTGGTTTTGCTGTATTATTGTTTTTATGTTTTTTTTTTATGATGGGCATTTATTTATGAGTTGAATTTTGTTCTCAAAAACGATAAACAGTTACTAAGCTCATTTATAGATTAAAAAAATATTCATCGATCGTTCATCATTTTCTATCTATTTGAAGTGTTTTTCTTCTTCAGCAATGCCCATATGGGTATGTTATAGGCATATAATTTACTGAATCACCAATAAAAATGAGATTTTATTTGTTTGTTTGTCTGTTGTTGTGTCGGTACAGCTGTGATAGAGATGATCAGTCAAAATGTAATGGAGCTTGTCACATTGAACGCCCAGTTCTCTCTCTGAATCAACCGATATAATATACTTTTTGATCTGCTATCCAACACTTTTATGAGGGCTTTAATAATTGTTTTTGCACGTTTCTAAAGTGTATTTTTCCAAGTTTAAGTTTTTCTAAATGAACCTTAAAATGTTATAAGGCAGCTGTCATATTGGATTATAAATCGTTTCATTGCGACAAGGCGATCATACATCGATTATCATTAAGCTCTATTCGAAATTATTTCACTGAAGACATAATTTACAAGTTGTAATATATAGCGTTTTGATTAAATGGTAACTGGCCTATAGGGAAATGTTATGACGAGAATATTAAATTGACGCCTTAGTCATCATTTCTCTTTGTTGGCGTTTTTTAGCTTGACTGTATTGCTTTACTTTGCGTTGTGGACCGTGTGGAAAGCGTAGTACTTGTATTTCTGGCTTAAACATTTATTTCTGGCGTGGTATAATCAATTTTAACTAGAAATTTGGCCACATTGCTTTAGTGCACTATTCTCAATTTTTACTTATCTTTCAATTCTTTTCTTTCTTTTTTTTGCTTTATTGAACGGATACAAGTTTTACTAAGATCGCTTATTTCACATGAAATGACTCACAGTTTAGATCTGTAAAATATTCACATCTCAGGTTAACAAGCGAGTGGCGGAAGCATTCGAAAGCTCATCGGGTGCCTATAAACAAATTCCGGATCATTCATCTCGACTTCGTCGCAGTTTTTATTTTTTCCCTGGAATGAATCGTCCAATGAATTTTTAAATTCTCTGAGAGTTATGTTGTTCCCAACGTTACGCATATGCAAATAGCTGTACTACAAAATTTGCGACTATATGCAAATTAAAGGTGCTATTTATCGTATAATCGCCGTTAATTCTCTTTTTTAACAAGCTTTTGAGAGAATATGATATCCATCTAAATTCTTGTGCCTCTTTTCAATGCGCTTTATGTGCTTTCGCTGTGTAATTTTCAAGTAACGGTCAATTTTTGCGTATCTGAAATATTTTATAACATTCCGTGATGTTATATAACACGCTGAACATGCATTATGTACTGATATGCCTGATATGCACTGATCTCTATGCGGTATTTCTTAGAGCTATTAGCCAACTTTGCCTATACTCGTTACTGTTTTGGAGCATTACTGAAAATTTGTGCAGAAACTAGCTTCCATTTGCATAGATGATCGCCGCTGGGGCTTTATTCGAAGCTTTACGATATGTAATTTGTTGATATTTTGTTTTATAAGAAGTGCTGAATGTTATTATTAGGTTCTTAATTTTTGACAAATTGTTTATTTCAAGCGAATAGGCATTGATATTTTTACAGTGAACTTAAAAAAATTGTAAAATAGCCACCAATCACATAAATACGGGCAATGAGTTCGTATCGTCTTTGTGAAGTGACGTCATCTTTCTTGCAGATTTCCCATAAAATTGGCTATCATAGTATGTCCTTAAGTAAGGGACGTTTCTACATCTTTAGATTTTATTTCCATCGAAGTTCCCTCCCAAATATAAATAGTTCATTAGTGGATTGCGTTAATGTTTCTCAATAAGCTCCTTTGAAGATTAAAAACTCGCCTAAATTTTCTGATGTATTACAAGCGTGGGAATTGTGCAATGATACGTCGATTCTTGATTGATGCATGGGCTTAATAAGTTAGGATTTCAAGGTTTGCATCATTGAAATAGATAGCTGGATTTATTTCTAAACAAATATTTATTGTATTTTTTTGTTTTTTTTGCTTTTTTTTTGCTTTCGAAAACCGTTCGAATTCTTATCTATGAAAATTGCTGAAGTTAATATCGTTTTGTTGTTAGTAGTGTTGTTTTTTTGAGTGCTTATTTCCTTCATTTGAGAGAAATAATTCAATTGAATGTGAATCGCAAAAATTGGCATATATATATATATATATATATATATATATATATATATATATATATATATATATATATATATATATATATATATATATATATATATGTTGTCATTATTCTCATAAATAGATTTGATAAAATTAGCTTAGTGAAATTTGCCCTTTTTTTTCATTTTCCTCCACTCCTAATCCCTTTCATTCCGAAAAAGTGCGGAAAAGAACCATTTTTTTAGGCTCTTATTCGGAATTAAAATTCACTCTTCTGTTAGAGGATATTCTTTGAAATATACTATTCCTATCTTTGATCTTTTTTATTCTCACTAATCCTTATTGAGATTATCTTTCTCTGTTCAAGCATTCTTGTTTTACATTCGATTTATTTCCTCTCTATTCGTTTTGAAACATTTTTGCTCTTTTTCACTGCCTTTCACTGGGAGGTTTTTTTTTTATTATTGCTCTCAGGTTTTCCATTCATTAATATTGTGCATTTATTTTTATTTCAAAAATATTGTGCGATTGCCTATATTCGGGTGGATAATTTGTTGTTGTTTCATTGTTGTATAAATATTTTCGTTGTTTATATTGTTTATTGCATGATAATAATAAAAGTTTCTTTTTTTTAATTGCCTCTTAGAGATCTATAACGTGTCGATTCTACAGCGAACTTTAATATTTGAAATAAGATTGTTGTTGCACATAAGGCATTGATATGTTGTGTTGATAAGTAAGATGCAGCATATGTTCATAAGTATGTGATCAAGTCAACGGGGCTAAATTATTTCGGCAATTGTATGATGATTAAAGATAGCGATAAGGTGATTAGGGATAAACACTTGAATTTTTGAATGCTATTTCTTTGCTTTGTCGCTTAGCGAAGAAGAGTGAAATAGGTTCATCGTAATACACAAATCGAAAAATTTAATGAATTTATGCAACTACCAAACAATACGCTTATATAGGGATCTAAAGTATAATATAGGCATAAAGAAAATGAAAGCTTGTGACATTTTTCTCATTTATTCGTTCGGTATCCATCTTCGCACCATTCATTGCTCCCTATTCGTCGGTTTCAATTCACTGCTTCCAGTGCATTACTCGTCCATCCATTACGAGGCATTTTTACTCGTTTCGGCTATATGGCATTTGATTTGTTTTCCTCTCTCATAGCGAGCTTATGACGATCTGAAATAGGTCACTTTGAAATAGGATGTTTTCATGCAGAATTTTGCGATATGGAGGTTGCGAAGAGTTGCTTTTGATGGCGAGGTATTCACTGAAGATATTTTATATCATATTCCGCAAAGATTGGCATCGGTTTCAGTCCCTTTTCTATCTCTCAGTGATAAAATGCCTTATGATAAAATGCTATTGCATATTTTTGCATGTAGATGGCTGCAAATTATGTAAAATGGGATTTTACAGCTCATTCTTTGATAAGTAACTTCAAGACGTTTTGTGTAGGGTCACATTATGCGATGGATATACGCAGCTTTATCTATCACTACCAAAACGTTAGCCACTGTTAATGAATGCATGAGGCAATTTTGATTCCGAATAAAGGCTAAAAGCTTTTAGAAGTTGAACAAAGGCAATGCGAAGGGCATATTCTCACTCATTGATCATTGCCGCGTAAAACAACATCTCGAAGCACTCGAGTTCTCAGTTATTGCCCTCAGGCCGATTACAAATCTGCTACGTGTTGTGTGATTTAGTGCCCAAGAAGTTCCAAACATGTCTACTCGATGTGTATATACGCATTGCGATATCACGTAAGGAAGGTTTTATCTTTAACTTGGTTCTTTTGCAGTAATTGAATGAATTTTTCGAAAAAACCTGCTCAATAGTATGTGATCGCCACTCTTTGGTCGTTTATCTTTCTAGAAATTGCTAGCTATACGCTCAAATGCATGGATTATTTCTAATTCAAGCGCTAAATTTATTGCTGAGGCTGTCGTCTTTTTGTGTAATGAACTCTATCCTTTACTAAATATATGAATTACGGGGGATCGGAAGAGCAGCAATAAATTTACATTTAGGTTGTATCTTAAAGACATAAATTCTGCAAGCTCTCGTTGTGTACAAATTTCTTTCTTCGTTTACATCCGTATTCCTCGAAAGCTTTCTTCTTTGCGAATAAATCATTTTTCCATATGAGGAAAGCGTTTCCTTTTTTTTTGAAAGTTTATTTGAGTGGTGTGAATTTATAAACTTATTCAGTCTATTAGTGAGTATGTACTCATTAATTTTTGTTGATTTCTTCATGAAATAGTCCAAGCAACTTGCATATATAATCAGTTAGCGATGAGTTCATTATCGTTAGTTACGTTTCCGGAATTGATTAACTTTCTTGCCTTCAGACTACGAGGAAAGTCTAAGATTTACTGCGAGGTTATTCTTTATTTTTATGATTCAAAGTTTCTTAGTATAATTTGTCTAAAGTTCTAAAAATGTGTTGTATGTATTTCCTATCCAGTAATTCAGTTTTAACACTTTAACTTCTTAGCTTTGAGTAACGTTATGGTTGTTTATCTTATTGCTTTATTGGATTTAATATCGTCTCTATTTGTATTGAGTGTTGAATGTTCAAAGATTGCTGAAAGGTGCGAGCAATGAAAACAATTGGTCCAAGCTTACTATGAAGATAGCTGCTCAATAACAGCCGCTACCTAGCAGTGCCTCTTCGAGCTGATTTTTTTGCGATGTTCAGCCGCCCCAAGTAGTTGTTATACCAACACCATTCTGGCAACGACCTTTTCATGAATTTTTTCTTTACAATTTTTGCATCTTTTAGGGGAGGAATCATTTAGCTCATAGTGCGGCAAAAAGAAAATATTCAAAACTGCATTAGTCTTATATCCTGTTTGTCTTTGGATGCTTCTGTGGCTTAAAAAAATTTGGGTATCACTATGTACTCTACATATGTTTGGCTTTTGAACGTTTATGTATTTTCGTATGTTTCTTTGCAAAAATTCCATTTGCATAGTGCGGCCATGGCAACGCGTTATCAATGAAACATGATCTTTGAGGATCCATATATGATTTGATCAGAAAAAGTAAAGCTGAACTCGATATACCTTATTTCAAAAATTTGAAACAAAAGATTAAACCAAGTGATGTAAATGGTTTTAGAGTGAAACTTAGGCAATTCTTTGGTTTACAATTAGTTTTGGTCTTTTAAAATTAACTTTGAATAGTTCAACAATTCCCTAATTCGCTTATAGATGCAATTGCATATTTCGTTAATGTTTTTTGCACGGGAGATCAAATGCATTCATCGCTGCAATTCTAAGAGATCATAATTGAACGCGACAACGCATTACCAATGTTTGAAAAAAAAAAAGAAACGGTTGGCACATAGGGATGCAATATGTTTTTGTATCGACCTTTTGCATTGACCTTTGCACTACAGATGAGTGCGCTAAACGTTGTTCAAGTCTATCGACAATTGCAAGTTACAAGCATTGTGAAGTGCACAAGAGTAGCGTGAAGTGGCGAGGGACACAACGGCTAGATAGATGTGTGCATACACCACACAGCTACTCGCACATACTGTGCTCTTGTGTTATATGCGCAATATAGCATTATTATAACGTCTCTCTAGGTTGTTATGTGTATGTTTAGGGTATATATATATATATATATATATATATATATATATATATATATATATATATATATATATATATATATATATATATATATATATATATATATATAAATCCATTATTAATCCTTCTAGCTTTAACGATTCTATATGAGAATCTGAGAGCGGAAGTAAATAATATTCATTGTTGTGCTCGTATGATAGATGTTTTATTGAATGCGATGATACGTAGTATCGTCTCATTAGGTAATGATGTATTTATATGGATGTTTATTGGGAACGATTTCATCAATGTTTTGATCGCTCGTAAATTATTTTTCATGTTTTAGAGTAAATTTTAAGACTTATGAGTGAGAAATTGAATAGCAATGATATCGAATCTTTAAATTTGTTATTTCCTCCTTTGTTTCACATTGAAATATTAAACAAATAAATAAATAGAAAAGCGCGATGAAGCTATAAAATGAGTTTCGTTAGAGAAAATGGCGCCATACCATCTTGTAAGACTAATGCCTATCACCATACCATAATGTATGCTTATTTGGCGATTATATACGGCTTTTTCAGTAGTCAAAAAATGACATGCATTATATGGTACTATTACTTTGTTCGTTTAGTTGCACTTGAGTAGAGATTCCGATGGTAATATGAATATAAAGACTTTTGCTTTTTAATGCATTTATTCGACCTAGGTTAGATTCGAAGTTTTATTTATATACTGATTCGTATAATATATGCCCTTGCAAGCTTAGACAATATGACGGGAAAATTATATTAAATTGTAATGAAACATTGAAGCACCATCAGCTAAATTAGCTGCCGATTAGCTGTACTGCTAACTAATCTAGTATAAACTTCCGGTCAGCTCTTTATCTTCCAATTTTTTTTGAATTTTTTATTTGGTTTCTTATTTTTACGACCTCTTTTTTTGTTTCCATCATTCTTCTTATCTTCTAAATTTGGCGTTATAATTCATCTGCCTTTTACTATATTATAATACAAAAAATTAAGCAAATTTCTCGACTAGAAATTCATTTCAATAATAGAAAAATTCAAATATTCAAACGTTCATAAATGATTTGCAATAATTGAGATAAATATTTGGCGATGCAAATCGTTTTTTTTTTTGTAATTGAATGAACGATTATAAATTTTATAATTTCAACGAATAAATAAATTATAGGATTTGCAAGAGAAAACATTCACACAATGCGGATGCTTTATGGATTTTTCCTCATTCTTGCGATTGCATTTTTCTTAGCGTTATGGATGTTCGCCATATCTTCTAGTGTTAATTGGATCGTCATTTTCGAATTACCTCAATCGCAATGTAATTACTATTTTATTCTTCGTAATTTTTTTTTCCTTCTCGTCGAAATTCTTAGAAAATTTTATTGAATTCTTTTTTTTTAGATATATGGAAATATTCGAATTTTTAGCATCTCATCTCTTTATAACAATATTTATGAGAATAGCCATTTGTTAGATTAATTGATTTCCTTTATTATACATCACTATTGTTCGTGTTAATGCTCCCTTGAGAGGGAATATTCGTTACGCAAATTGTTCTCAAGTGAAAAAAAAATCGGCAAATTCACCCTTGATTTTGGATGAAAAAAATGTTGTTGAAAATGGCACGTATTGTAATCATCGAATGTGACGAACATTAGACGACCTCGCCTTTCGCAACGAGGTGGTTTTTTTTGGATGTTCATTTCGGCAACATACCTTCAAATACCTTGCCTTCAAAAAAATTCAAATATATATATATATATCGCTTTTTTATTGTTATTTTAAAAATTGTTAGCTTTCACTGCTAACGTCTGCCTGCTCAAGTATAAATTTTGCAGTTCTCAGAAGAGAGCTTCCGTCAAGGAAATTCGAAGAATTCACAACGAGTGGCTTCCGCTTTTTAACGAATCGACCAAATCTTAATGGAATAATGGTAATCTTCCTTTTTATTATATGAGATTTTAGTGATTGAAAATCATTTTAAGCAGTGGAAATCACTTAGTTTCATAAATGGTAATTTTTAGAATATATAAAACGCGTATATCTGAAGAGTTGGTATGAATTACTGAAATCGATATTAGTGAATTTTTTCACAGTGTCTTCTCTTTCACTATATGAACCAGTCAATAGAGCATTATGATTTATTAGTTATAGCTTAGATATTCAAAAGAAGGCTCATTTCACTTCAGCATAATTTCATCCTCATTTTTATTCCTTAGCAAAGTTATTTTTTATGTGAATCATTTTTTCTGGTTATTCATCGCTTCTGCTGTCCTGTTTCGTGCAGATATTTCAGCCATCAATCCACCTTTTAGAAATTTTATCCTCTAATCAAAAAAATTTAAAATATTTTATCAAAATTTTTCACAAAAAATTTCAGAAATTTTCAGAAGTTAAAAATTCAAATTCTCAAGCGGAAATTCGAATTTTCTAAAATTTATCAATTTTAGGCGGTTCCAATTGTGAGAAATATGACAATATCGGATGAAGATTGTCAACAAGTTCTCGATGATTCTTCTTATGCTAATCAACTTCCGACGGTATAGTTTCTCCATCAAGTTTTATAGAAAAAACTTCATTATAATTCTCAGTGAACGTGTGTAAATGATTAATCCCTATTGCTTAATCTTTATCTTTAAAGATCTGTTTTTTTTTCTAATTATTCTCTGCATAGATAAAAGATGCTAGTGAATTAGATAACAAACATGTACTGCATTAAATTTATGACTGTTATTTTAAAAAAATTGAAATTTTTTTCTCCAATAATCTTGTTAATAATAAAAACAAATATTCTTGGATAAGATTATTCCTTTCCCGAGTTCTAGAAATCAATAAAAGATCAACAAAATCGATCATTATAGAATTCATTAAATGAATGCAATTACGCTAGCATTGATCAGTATTGATTGATGAAGAATTTGATCGATGAACGATAAATGATACAGTTTACAATAGCGGATGGTGATCTTATTGATGCAAGTTTATCAACGTCTTGTGAAGAAATTAGAAAGCGTGGACGATATGCAAAGAAATCACTTTCTGAAGAAGAGAGCGAATTTCCAATCGCATTTGCGAGGATCGTTTATAAGGTTATCTTATAGTACGTTTTTGAAACGTTTATTTTTATTTTCTGAATTTTTTTTTACACTCACTTTAACAAGTAATAAAGCAGATATTTCCTTAAGGAATAGCAGTTGTTACGATGAATCGACAATTTTTTTTTTTTAAGTGGGGGACATTTTGCGGCTCTAAATTTAATTATTCAACTTTCTTATAAATTTTACCTGCTACGATTTTTTTATGCTTCAATATTTAATTACTGTTTTAAGTAGTTTCAATAAGTCCACACCCCAATTTTTCTTCTCTTTTTTTGAATTATAGATCAAATAATAAAAGATTTTTTAAATGATTAAAAAAGTAAATGGGAATGCAACTGCTCTGTGGAACTCTATTTATTAATTCCTACATCTACGTACTAAAAGTCGGGATGCTTATAACTTTCTTGTGTCAATTAAATTTTTCTTTTTTTGGAATAGTTGGGAATTTATAAGTCTAGATCTTTTATGGATTCATTGAACAGAGATTTTTATAGATTATGTTATCGCGTTGAAGCGCTCTATGCATATATAGGCTATATTATTATATGGGTACCTGATGAGTAAATCCAATATACTGTTATAATAGCAGAGCTACATACTCTTAATTTTTATACTACTGGATTACTACGTTGAAATACTAGGTATGTACAATATAATAAAATTTGTTGAGAATGAATTCATAATGGTGTTGAGCAGATGACAACACATCTGTAATATTAGTGTGAGGTATGGGTCGAATTTGAGTGATGCTTCACGTGACATCCAGATGGTTTAGCTATTCGATGAGACATTCTATTCATCGACTCCTAATCGACGGATTAAATTTGAAAGCATTTTACAGGATTATCATCTACAAGAATTACTATTGAATGTGATGTATACGCCACAGAATATTTTTTGCTATGCGATCGATGCGAAAGCCTCACAACTATTTTATGAACAAATGAAAAATCTTTCAAAATGTTTTCCCAATATTTTCCTCACCGATCGTCAATTCAACGTTGATAGTGCCGGTCATAATACGACACGATCGTTTCTCGAATGCCTTCATCTACTTCGTGCAAAATCCGCATGGAAGTATGCTATATTATTACAAGTAGGCTTCTTTCATCGATATGATTTTTATTTCCATCTTAATTATTGTCGTTTTCTTTCAAAAAATGAAAAAATTAAGAGCTGTCTCCAATATTTGCAGCTGTTTGGCGCAATCTTCTTATAAAACAAAGTTGTTTTTTAAGATGATTTTGAATTCATAAAAAGTGGATAATTTCAGCGATTCTTACGAGAAGTAAACTTTTCTTAAAATTATATTTCAGAACAATGATATTCCATTAAAAACGAATTATGAGACGGTTGAAATCTTGAAAGCGCTCAATGGAAGTAACGATATCAATGTGGGACCACCCAATAAAAATCGAATCCCAAAAAATATGAGTTGGACATATCATGCATTAAATCTATTTAAAGGTGAGGTCCATCTTATATTGTTGTCTTTCAGAAGCATTATTCATTTATACTTCAGATAAGGAGAGAACAATTATAAGAACATATTTTCAAAAAAGAAAAAAAAAATGAAGTAAGCGCTTCAATGAGAAAACTGCGTGTAGATGAGCTTAATTATCTACCTTAAATGGAAGGATTTTTGTTTAGAAGAAATGCAGTCGCGCTAAAATTTTATAGTTTTTATGAATTTGCATCTGTGATTCCTTTTTTTCACTAAAATAAATTTTTCCCGAATTTTTTCTCTAAAAACTATTTTTAGATAGTTCGAAGAACGACGCACGTATATTACCGATCTCAAAAGGAAGTACATCGATATCGCTATCACGTGCATTCGTCAAATTTATCATCGATGAATTAAATCTAACGACGTTAATTGATCGCTTCGAAAGTATGCAATATGGTGTTGATGAGATGACATTTCCGAGCATTCATTCAGATGATCAACTAGGTTAGTTTTGGAAATTCATCCGTAATTCGTTCTTATTCTTCGTCGTTGAAAATTTGCTTTGGCAATTTTGCAGAATTCGAGAGACTAAACTGCCTGGAACGGCTATTTTTGATCATTGTATACCCCATCATCGGTCATCCGCTATCCATCAGCTGAATCATCCAAAGGGTGGGAATTAAATCAGCCATTTCGGTTCAAATGACCGGATTTTCATATGCTTAATAATTCAGAAATTCAAAATATTTTCACAGGCTTAATTCAAAACAATTACTCATCGTTTTTGTATCATTTAGCTTTTTTTGTTAGTAGAGTTATTGCCATGCAGAGGACGGAGTAAATAAGCTGAATTTTTTTTTTTTCAAAGGTAGAGGAGTTAACAGGAGCCGAGTTTCTTATTTGAGGAACCAGAATGGGATCAGGAGTCTGAAATTTCTTGCTCAGTGGGGTCGGAGTTGAAATCGTCTCGTTTCCTGAAGTGGAGCATGCGCGGTATTCAAATCTCTTTGCAATTCCTTGTTCTTAAGTTCACTACAAGATATTTCGCTCGAAATTTTTGCATATAGCGAATTGTTTAAGATTTTTGCAGCTAATTGAAAGGTAGAGGGATAAGGATTGGGGAGTCAATCATTTAATTGGCGTTTTTCTTGCCTAAATATTATAATGGACCGCTTTATGTTCCATTGTATTTTCAGATGCGCCAGGAGGTTTCACACGCCATTGTATTGGAAAGTATAACAACTTAATTACTCGGTTTGTTATTTGGATTATTTCCAATGATTTCAATTACTTCAAAGTTACCTTCAAAGTACAGTTATAATATATATCACTATGATGCACTAATTTTCCAATACTTTTATTTAGCCTTAAGTACTTTTGTTACTTATAGAAAAGCAACTAAAACTGGCTCATTTTGTGTTTTGGTTGCGAAAATCGTCCTCTAGATATTTGTGTTTTATAAGGTATCAACGTTCTTGCTGAGCTTATCATGAGCTTAATTTTTATCGATGAAACGTGAAAATAAGCCGTATTCACAACAAAAATTACGGAAAATAATAGATCCTCATTGCAAAGTGCAACGGTGAATTTAATAAAATTGCAGATTTTCACCGACGTAATTTCCAAATTGTTCAGTGAATCTTTGACTTTTTTTTTTCTTGCGGAAAATTCGTCTATCATATCAATTCGATGACTTCCTGAAATTCGCTCCCAAATTTTTTCTCCATTTGTCTGCCAAATTGGCATGAAGCTGCTTGTGGCAATTGCTAATATGCAGCCGGCTGTTATGGCAGTTGATTGAGAGTGGGGAAAGAGGCAGCAAGAAAGAAAAGGAAAAGTTAACCCAGCGAATTTTGTTAACAAAAAAAAAACTTCATTGGTGACTTTCGTGAGGGCAACGTTCATTGTTTCATCGTTCGACTGCTTATCTCAACCGTTGAAACATTACGCAACGGTCGAGAATTTTAGGTTTTTGAGCAGCCAAGAAATTTGAATCTATTGACTCTTCACACGTTAAAAAAAAAGTGTAGTGAAAGCCAATTCGGGCCTTGACCCGAGCTTTGAGCTCCTTTTTGACTCCTGGTTTGACTCCACGCCCCAAAAAAAAGCCCTTACAAGTTCAACGATGAATTTAGAAAGTTTAGATATATTTATCAGCGAATTAAACTCTCTATACCTTTTCGCTCTCGGTTCGCTCAACGAAAAAATAACGCAAATCGAGTTGCATATCGATCTCAAATTCTTTCACTAACCGAGAAATCCTTTGATCTCTGCTGCCTATAGCACCATTTTATTGTTTACTCGAAAAAAAAGAAGACGAGCATAAAGATCTAAAAACTGCATTTGCAGATACGTGTCTTGGCAACGTTCATTATCGGGTTCAACAAGACCGTGTTACAGTCGTCGTTATCGACATGAAATATGCATCTTTGGTTTAGCAGATCTTTCAACGCTAAGCTCATCGAAGTCATTGTTCGCTAATAAAATGCTACCCGAATATGACTATGGGGCAATCGCATGTTGGATGAGTACACTTGCTCGTAGAAGGCAAATGGGATCGCATATTGATGCATCGAGAAACGATTACTACTTGCAACGACTTCCGGTACGATTCCATAACGAGAAGGCAAAATGGAGACAAAATATTGAGGCATTTGATTGCGATGCATAGAAATATTTCGCATAAAAATTTACGACTGAATAACTAGCAAACGCTATAAGGGGATGAATTTTATAGACAACGAATTTAAAATCGCCTATTGAAATTGCTAGAAATAATTTTAGACGAGTGAAGCATATGCTTTTATTTGCCTACAGAAAAATTGGCTCTGTGGCGAAAATTTTGCACTGTCGAGCTTCTTGAAATTTACGATTCTTTGAACGCTTACTTATCGCAGAATTCCTTCTCGGTCCTTGAAAACGTTGGAATTTATAGCTAATCCTCCACCTGCGTTGGTAGGTTGAAGAAATGAGGGAGGGGGAGGATGATGCTGATATTTTGTTGAAGTATAATTTTCATTGTAATTTCAAGCATCAATAATTCACGGTGATGATAATCAGTCAAAATAAAATCCAATTCACTGAATTATCCTAACATTTGGGAGATATAAATCTGGTATAGCTTTTGCATAGATATGATATGATGCTGTCATAATATGGTATGTGGCGAATTCGATTAAAAAAATGTATATATATATATATATATATATATATATTAAAAAATGCGCCCATATTAAAAATCCGTTTAGTTGAGCATATTGATAATGGAGATCCAGTGGGATCAACGGAAGTATTTGATATTTCCATGTGATGAATCTTTGAAGGCGCTTGTTTTCGACGATTTGAAGTCATATATTTACGATGTTTTCTTAGTCGCAATATTCGTGTTCATAATCCGATTTCGGGTCTGATATACAATGTTCTCGTAAAGAAATTTTTCTACAAATATAATTGAAATTGTAGAAAGCAATTTATTATAATATCTCTTTATGAATCTCAATAATTCTATTTGTATATAAATAACATTCAATAGAAAAATATTTATTCTCGAAGTTGTATAGTTTTTTTTAGATTTTTTCTGTTCGTTTTTTTGTGGAACATCAAACATATTTTCGAGAAGTCAACTCTTCTTATTGTTTTTATTAATGAGTGATCTAGGTTAACGAATGATCTATTGTGATCAAATAAGTTTGTGATGCAAAAATCGTTGTGATCATCATTTATGTAACAGTTTGTATGCTCACAATTGTTTAACCTTGATATGATATCGCTCCTGTGTAGATTATGACCTCTCAATGCCCATAGCCGTGGCTATAAATAGCCGGCGACCGTGATTACTAATCAATTTGTATGTTTCTCTAACCGTCGTGCTGTGACCCTGCCACTCGTGGTAAGCAAGTCCGCTACTGCCGCGGTGGAACGTCTCCAGTACGCCAACTCGATCACCGTTTTATTTGTTGGTAATGAAGTAATAGTTCGATGTATAATTCGTTTCGTATACCTGTAATGCTATATACCTTGACGTTACACATCTTACCTGTACCTGTAAGTAACTTTATGTTCAGTTATACCCTTCCTCTACAGCTTATTTATATAAAGAAAAATGAGCTATAGAGGAAGGGGATAACTGAATATATATATATACATATATATATATATATATATATATATATATATATATATATATATCGTTCGTTCTATATCTGTTAGTAATGTATAGATATTTACTTATTGTAGTTCTTAGATTTTTCTTCGTTAGATGTCTGAAAATTGAAATGTTCTGGTCAATGAGGGGTGATAAATTGTTATTGTTAACAAATATTGAAGGTAGCATAAATGTAAATAATGAACGCATTGTTTGCTAAACATTATGACTGTTATACTGCAAGAAAAACAGTTCTGCTATAAACAGTTATAATGTAATGCAAACATTTATGTCGCTGAAGCAACTTGTTCAGCAGAAATTCTCCTATGCCTCAAGAGCCGTCGATAAAACCTGCATATTGCGGGTTGGGAGAGGGAGCGGGGGAGAGGTTGGTGGGGGGGGGGGAAGGGTCGAGAGGATGCTCCTAGATTGTCGGGTTTCATTGGGCTTTGATCCCCAATATTTTATTTCGAATCACCAACTCCTCTGTCTTGCTATAGATAAATAAACGTCTAACACACCATTTCCCTTTTTTATAGTCGATAAAATCAAGCCACTCTTCACAGAGCAAATTGGAGCTGCAGAATCCATGGTGGAAATGACTAGTGCTGGGAATGATTCAAGGCTATAGATTATAGTCGCGACTATTAGCCCCATTCCGGATCGGCCAATCTCATATCGTCTGAGGTGAATTGAGATGTTGGGCAATAGTAAATCGGTTAAGTAAAATTATTATGATGCAAGAATAAGGTGATATTAGAGTCACAATAGTGGTTTATGCAATGTGTTATTAGTTTTAATGTGGAGTTTATTTTAGTATATCGTTGTGTGTATTTAATCATGGAGATTATTTTCCGTTGTTTTAATGAATATGCTAATAGTTATAATCGATCATAAAGGAGATGTATCTGAATTTCTCAAATCTTCAAATATTTGGGATCGAAAATTTCGGGCTATTTAGCCTTATCGTGACGGAAATAAAACCCGAACTGGTAAAATTGAACGGTCGAATCTCAATAAAACTGATTCGACTGTTTAATTCTAGGCGCTTCCGCAAATCCACCTTGGCAAAGCACCTAGCCAACCTCTTATATACGCATATATATATATATATATATATATATATATATATATATATATATATATATATATATATATATATATATATATATATATATATGTGATGTGTGTACGCATATATATATATATATATATATATATTTATTCATTTATTTATTTATTTATTTTATTTATTTTATTTATTTATTTATTTATTTATTTATTTATTTATTTATTTATTTATTTATTTATTTATTTATTTATTTATTTATTTATTTATTTGAACTTGAGAGTCACTAAAATAGGAAATAGGGCATTCGATGGGTGGAATATGACCGTAGATTAATTTGTGAAAGCCGATTTTCAAATTGGTTGAACAACTTTCAAAGGAATACTATTTACTCAGAGATGCTAAAAAAATTTGCATATAATTTTTGGATGATTAGTTCTTATTCGACATCATTGTCGACTCATAAGATATGAGTCTTCTGTAGAAAATTTATGCAAATTAGCAGATCAATTAAAATATGAATATATCATTGAACGCATATAAGTATTTATTGACGATATACTTAAGTGATTGATAAGCGTCGATCTAAGCCAGATCTTTTACCATTCACCATTCATTTGTGCAATAAAGGGATAAACGAAAAATAGAGGGATCACATTAATCCAATCTGACGAATTTTAGAATAATGCTTTGTAGTTAGTCATGACGATAGTTTTTCGATTGTTTCGATAAAATTCGTGGAAATTAATATTTTCCATTTATCATTCAATAATGCTGAGTTGCGCTTTATATAGCCAAACCGATTTCTATTCTGTAACAATTTTGATCGTAGAGCAGTTCGATCATGTTTGTAGAACAATTCGACTTTGACCATAAAGCGGTTTGATTGTGAGCGTAGAGCAGTGCGCACTATGCATTGCTCTCGTAAGTGTTGCTTTGATACTATGTGTAGGGCATATAAGAAGTGTTATTACCCACTCTCATTCATTGTTTATTCGTTTGTTCGTTCGAGTTAGTCGTTGTGTGCTCGTCCATCGCTGCGCTGATGTTGGGACCACATGGGGTGATGGTCGACCTAATCGTTTATTTTTTATTTATGGAAGAGTCGCTAGTGCTTGTGAACGTATATGCAACTCGATATCTCCTTATTTATTTGTCTTCTCCACTCTTCTCCCCCTTCCCCTTCGCTAAGATTACGGCGTGTGAAAAATCCCCCCCGCATTCGATTTGGACTTTTGTGCTGCTAAATGTTTTAAATGTTTTTTAAATTCCGGAATCAGATTCCTGACGTCATTAAGCTGCAGTTGAGTCTTGAGGTTGTCTAGTAATTCTACGACGAATGAAATTTGTAATTTAATAATAGATCACTAGCCTTGCATGCATTGATGCATTTAACGAAAGTTTTTTTAAAAACCCCTCTAGTGCTAAGTTCTAACACAGTTGGTTGCATAAAGGTAAACGTTCAAAAAATTGTTGAAATTAGTCTTATGTGCTTGTGCAAAAAATTCGAAATACAACTGAAAAAAAGTGAGGGGGAAGGAGGTAATTGCGAAGGACTCGGATTAGATTGAGGTTAAATTCGCCTAGGTTTTGATTGCTTGAAGATTAAAATATACATATAGTAACTTTTATTTTAGTTATTAAGTCGAATATATAGAATTGATTTTTTTTCTTGGCATAGCTACACCACTAGATGAAATGATGAGAAATGTGAATTGTCAGCATTGAGCTTTCGTGAACATAGTGGGCGGGGGTTTTCCTTATTAGTTTTCATTTTTAATATTTATTGACGATATATTTAAGTGACTGATTACCGTCGATCTAAGCCAGATCTTTTACCATTCACCATCTATTTGTGCAATAAAGGGATAAACGAAAAATAGAGGGATCGCATTAATCCAATCTGATGATTTTTACAATAATGCTTTGTAGTTAGTCATGACGATAGTTTTTCGATTGTTTCGATAAAATTCGTGGAAATTAATATTTTCCATTTATCATTCAATAATGCTGAGTTGCGCTTTATATAGCCAAACCGATTTCTATTCTGTAACAATTTTGATCGTAGAGCAGTTCGATCATGTTTGTAGAACAATTCGACTTTGACCATAAAGCGGTTTGATTGTGAGCGTAGAGCAGTGCGCACTATGCATTGCTCTCGTAAGTGTTGCTTTGATACTATGTGTAGGGCATATAAGAAGTGTTATTACCCACTCTCATTCATTGTTTATTCGTTTGTTCGTTCGAGTTAGTCGTTGTGTGCTCGTCCATCGCTGCGCTGATGTTGGGACCACACGGGGTGATGGTCGACTGATCGTTTATTTTTTATTTATAGAAGAGTCGCTGTTGCTTGTGAACGTATATGCAACTCGATATCTCCTTATTTATTTGCCTTCCCCACTCTTCTCCCCCTTCCCCTTCGCTAAGATTACGGCGTGTGAAAAATCCCCCTCGCATTCGATTTGGACTTTTGTGCTGCTAAATGTTTTAAATGTTTTTTAAATTCCGGAATCAGATTCCTGACGTCATTAAGCTGCAGTTGAGTCTTGAGGTTGTCTAGTAATTCTACGACGAATGAAATTTATAATTTTAATAGATCACTAGCCTTACATGCATTGATGCATTTAACGAAAGTTTTTTTAAAAACCCCTCTAGTGCTAAGTTCTAACACAGTTGGTTGCATAAATGTAAACGTTCAAAAAGTTGTTGAAATTAGTCTTATGTGCTTGTGCAAAAAATTCGAAGTACAACTCAAAGAGGGGAGGGGGAAGGAGGTACATTGCGAGGGACTCGTATTAGATTGAGGTTAAATTCGCCTAGGTTTTGATTGCTTGAAGATTAAAATATGCATATAGTATCTTTTATTCTAGTTATTAAATCGAATATATAGAATTCATTGTTTTTTCTTGGCATAGCTACACCACTAGATGAGATGAAGAGAAATGTGAATTGTCAGCGTTGAGTTTTCGTGAACATGGTGGGCGAGGTTTTTCTTTATTGGTTTTCATTTTTTTATATGCGTTGTGACGTGGTAGTTTGCCCGTGTATGTGTTAATATGTCTATATATATGTTGCCCAGTTTCATGATAAGTACCACTAGACCTGGAGCTATGGAATTTGATGATTGGAATGTACATCATTGCTTGACCTCACACTATAGCTTGACCTCTTGCGCCAACTTTCTAATTGTTTAGTCAAATTCGAAAATCCCTCAGAGTTCACTTAGAGCCAGCTATGGGCAAAGAAAATAACACTGGCTAAACTGTTCAAGAAACTTTCATAGAGTATTTATCAGATAGTGATGAGTCATCAAAATATGAGTGCATTATAGCACACATTAGGTTTTTGTGTCGCGCTTCTCTGTTCTATTGCTATTTATGATGACGTCATGTTTGCTTACGTGTCTGCACATGTCTGTTTGTCTGTTAGCTATTCCAACTTGCAAACCGCACAGAGCTAAGTTTAGGGGGTCTTGCGGATATAATCTGCTCTGTAGAATTGGTTTAGCCACTTTCGGCATATATTTTTTTCATTTCAAGATGGCATAGAATTTCTGAAGTGAATTATCGTCGAATGCGATCGTTGAACAATTTTTTAGGTTTTGAAATTAAAAAATTTGAAACAACTGAAATCGATTTCAAAAAAAAAAAAAAAATGGTATTTTGCTGTGAATATTTTCCCGACCGGTTGATTTAGTGGATGGAATTGAAAGAAGCGTTCATCTTATCATCGTTCTTGTCAACACTTATTTTTAAAGCGATGGATTGCTAAAATTGATTTAGCTATATCCGCTTGAACATTGGTATTTAATTTTGTTGATTTTACACATTAATTGAGGTTTTACTTTAGAATACTTTAATATATGCAAGTAGTAATTCACCATGGCGCTCTCATTGAAAGTAAGAGGTTCGATGGTTTCCATTCGGTGAAAAGGAAACTCGACGGCTAAAAGTTGTTAGTTCCTAACTAGTGAAGCTTAGCGGGATCTAAGCACTCCCAAAGTAGTTTTATTTTGCTTTCCTGAAGTATTTGAGACCCTTGAGTAGCAGCAGTACCATCCGATATGAGACCTCAGTGGGAATATTAGCGAAGGACATTGGGAATTAAGAACAACACACGATTCTTATTGTTCAGATTGATTTACGACGAAAGATTTTTGAATGTTTCATTGTTGAATAAATATGCTTTAGCGATAGGACGAATCATTGTTGTGATATGTGTTATAATTGTGCGGTTGATTCTGAATTCGGTATTAGTTTCATCTTTCATTGATAAGATAGGAGGAATGAGAGGGGAGGGGAGTGCTTTTTATCTGTTGATTTCATTTTCACCAGTTCTGTTGGTCATCGGTTTTGTTGCATTTGTTTTTGTCATTCTTTTTTGTCAATATGTTCTACTGAAGGGATGCGTTGATATATATTTCAAGATCATCCATACTGATCTTGAATTGCAATCTATAATTGATTTGAATTACAAAAATTGCAATCTGTAATCAATAAGATAAAATGCCGTATGAAACGATGATTGCATTCATTATTTTATTTGAGATGCCACCTAATATTTCACTGGATTTTTTGATTCATAATCATGCTTCAATATCAAAAAAATTAGCGGATGCTTTTTCCTTCGGAGTCATTTTCTGCGACATTAAGTCGTCGTCCCCAGTATTGTTAAAACTGTCAAATACATTGTTGGTGGTCATTCTGCGCTATCTTTTTCGTAGTTATTTTCACCGCCATCAAATCTCTTTTAATCTTCCACGTCTTTTTAAGCTTGAGTTTCGTTGAAAAATGGTGTGGGGTTAGGTCAGTGAAGTAAATGGGGTGGGGGCAGCAGTCATCATTGTAGATGCTCAAAATTGATGCACAACGAGAGATAAATGAGCTGGAGGATCGCAGATCTGTAAGTGATTGATCCAGATCTGCGGCCTTTTTTTGTGGGATAGTAATCCTACTGCTTCACAAAAATCATTTAATTGGCGACAGTGTTTGTAAATTTGTTCGCGAGTTTTAGCAATATCCTTTTCGTTGATGGCAGTTGAAAGGTGTCTAGAATATTATCTTCTGAAACGAATGCTTCAACATTTTCAAAAATTTGTAAATCACTTATGCATTCGGATTAGACCCAAGCTTCTTCAGCAGACTCATAGGATCCTCATTTCTTGATCGCCATTTACTTCGAAATAATTGCTGATGAACAAATTTTGATTGAGAGATTCCCCATAGGGGTGGGTAGACGTTGTGATCTTGAGAGAGGCGGAAGGTGGGATGGACAGCGGCAGCAACATAGTCGGGAGAAAAAGAAACAAATTCGACGACTCCTCCATCGGAATAGTTAAACGAAGGTGTGAAGTCGATTTGCACATGCATCAGCGTCTTTGTGTTTATGAGTTTTAAGTAGGTATTAGTTTTTGCTTCGGTAAGTAAACGATATAATAAAAGATTTAATTTGTTGTTCTTTTGTTTTTTTTTTGTTTTTTTTTTTTTGATAAAATAACTCTTAGAGTCGTGTTATATTCGCTATCGTTGTTACATTTGATGCAATCTGACATCCTCAAGAAGATTGTTTTTCAGTCAGCTGTCAATAAGATGACTTTATTTCTTCTCAATCAGTGGAAGAAGCAACCAGGAGGAGCACAAGATGCAAGTGAGTGAGCATTTTTTGTTTTTATTTTAATATTCGTCTTAGAAAAAGGGTATGGGCATGAGAAAGTTTAAAAAAGCAGTAAAATATCACAAATAAACCATTGCATAGGTGCCGGGCAGTTACGAAAAACTGTTGGGAGTAATAAGTTATGGGATTATTTTATGAAACATGTTGAAGATAAGTGGTGCTTTCACTTCTGGGAATGAAGATTTAAGGGATACCTACTCGCTTCGGATCTCCAACTTGCCATAGGGGTATCCGCCTAAGCCTATAGATAGTCGCAGAGGCATAGCTGTCTATAGGCTTAGGCGGACACTTATCTGATGACTAATATACCATCCAAAGTGTGCTGCTGAAGCTGTTTAACTGCGTAAGTTCCTTCTTATTTTCACAAAATACAATGCAATGTTCCTGTTCGTTATCGTCATCTTCGCTGTCTCGACCGGCGTCCACTTTAAAACCGCAAGGACGTGAAGCCGATTTCTACCGGTCTTTTTCAGTCAAATTTTTTTTCAGGTTTTAAAATTTATACTCTTTCAATTATTTTAGGTGCTTTTTTATTGGCATTGGAAAGCGAATCGTCGCCGATGCGAGAGAAGGAACTGATAGTAGAGGCGTTAGATGATTGGGATGTTCTTACGCCGACATGGTTTGAAGTGGCCGACTATTTGAATGTGATCGAACAGCTACACGAGAATGAAAGTTTCAAGGAACGTCATCGTGCCGCCCTTCTAGCTTCAAAGGTTTGTAAAATAATTCTTGAATTATTCATTCAGGAACGATAAATTGTTAAATTTATTTTAAATAATTACTATTAAATTTTATTCATTTTTTATAATTATTAATTAATTATTCATTAATAATTATTATTGAAAGTTATTAAATAAAATAATTATTCATTTTTTTATCACTTTTATAAAAGAGATTCAAGATTTTCCTAATGAAATCCGTTCAGGTGGCATATTGCCTTGGAGACTATTGTGGAGCTCTGCAGCTTGCTTTGGCGGCTGGCGATAGATTTCAACTCACTCCCCGACCACCTTCAAGCCTTGTTGGATCACAAGACGAACAGGTTGGTGCAATTCTTATTTCTGGAAATAATGTTCTCATGTCCGCACAGTGATATGTGCAACTGTACACTTCTGTTCGACAACGATCCCTGATTATAATTGGCAATGTAAAAACAAAATTGGTAACGTTGATGATTATCAGTGGTGATTTCGTGGAATTTAGAGGTGGAAAATGTGACATATTGTTTTATATGTTTGAACATGATGGCATTTGCTAAGTTATCTCCCAATTTAAGATGTGGTAATCCGATATTCTAACCGACAGTATTACCAGCTTGCTGTAAATACCATCTCAATTATTTGATTGCTTTTATTTAAATATTTCCACTTATATAATTCAATAAATTTTTCAGTACGTAAATAAAATAATCGAACATGCATTGGATACGTATAAACAAGCGAAACGAACCGATGGTAAGGTTGATCCACGACTGGAAAAGCTCATCAATCGTATTTTTGAGCGCAATATGAAGCGAAAAGAGTTACGCTATGTGATCGGCCTTGCACTCGATACGCGAAGAACAGATATGATCCTCGCCGCAGTGAAGGTATTTCTTTACTTTTTGCTTTTACCTTGCCAAAATTAAATCTTTTCGAGTAATAATTGCGTATTCTCTTTCACTGACCATCCATTATTTCCATTATTCTCTTATTAATCCATTAATATTTTTTTCTAGAATATTTGCAGATGTTTACATTCATTCACAAGGAAGATGAAAAGGGGGAAATGGAGTGATGACCTTATCACTGATTATTTAAAACAGTAATTAAAACTTGAGAGTATTTAAAACAAGAGTGTGAGAGGCATTTCCATTTATTCGAAGCTGGGGTGGTCTACGTCACTGATGAGTCTAACGGTGTTCAAAGTAAGTGTGTATCTGGTCAGGAACGAAGAACAGGCAGATACACTACAGGTGACTATGGAATGGGTTGGTTCTATCTGAGGGTGTATTGGATTTGGAGAATGGTTTAGCAGTTAAGCTATTGGCCCTGCTCTACTTTGTTGTGTGTTTATTTTCATCTATTCGATGATCGCGTGGTTGTTATTATATGCAAAGTTGTGCTGGATGTTCGTTGCATCAGCTTGTTTGAAACCTGGCACATGAAGCAAGGTTGTGAACTAAATTTTTGAAAGTTTAGCGAATAGGCTGCTTGAGAGTGATATCGTGTCATGCTATTTGAAAAATGCCAATTTGCACCTGATTAGATGATGGCAAAGTTGTTGATAAAAACAGGATATAGCGCTTTAGTTTTGCAGCGGTTTTGTAAATTGCTTTGTAATAAATTTTTTAAAATGTATTCAATTTCGCAGTTTTATCTAAGTCATAGGTTCCATATCACCTTCGATGCGCACCTTTTCCATTTTTGTAAATGTTATATATTTGGCTATAGATCATTATTAGATGCACACTTGAAAGATCTACAATTAAAATATGCCTATGTTCAGAATTATAGCTGATAGGCAAGGAGGGATACAACAGGTGGTTAGGTGATTTCAGATAATCGAAAGTGTTGAACAAGCTATCATTTGTTCTTCTTGCTGAGGTGATAGCAGCCAATATTCATATTTTCTTTCTTGAACCATGTCGGAATCCACCTTCTTCTCTTGCGCAAAGGAGTCCGGTCTTGGAATTAAGAGACCAGATGCTTATCAATCCCGGGGTTTTTTAAGTTCTCATCGGGGTTGACGTTCTATATGTCAGTCATTGCAGTCGGCCGACGATGAAGCTTCTCTGCTGAGCGAAACTGTGACAAAGGTACTTGAGTCACAGATGGATCGAGGTTTTCGAAACACGGTGCTCGATCTATTGTTGAGACTCTTTTCGGAGTTGGAGGAACCCGACTTTGTATCGATGTGTCAGTGTCTCATCAAACTCGAGAAGCCGGGTGATGTCGCTGAAATTCTAAATCGCCTTGTCTCTAACAAGGTCTGTGTCTTTGATTGTTATATCCTCACCTCTATTCTTGTAATCTTTCAGTTACGTTTATTTATTTATTTATTTATTTATTTGTTTATTTATTTATTTTTTTTTTTTTTGAAAATTGTTAACAACGTTTTCTTGGAGAGTATATATTGCGATGCAAGCTTTGCTAGATTATTTTTGATGAGATGCTTACTATACCGGTCGCATTTTGAATGGTGTCAGTTTCTTAATTTGCTTCATATCTTCTATTGTTTTTTCAAGGTTTAGATTGTTGTTTAGCCTTGGCTGATGTTAGTAATTTTCGAATAAAATAGGCATTTATTTGAATGCGGATATACATCGATGCTTGGTTGTTCTACGTTGCTCATAGTTGATTAGAAGGTTAGATGTAAGGAGTGTTAGATTTTTTTTTTATTACGTTATGCGACTTTGATTCATCACCATAATCGATATGCGTTCTCATGTGTTTATTACGTGTTTGTATTGCGGTAGGCTGAGGCGAACTCCCCAGTAATAATGGGGCGATCAGGTACAATGGGTGGGCATGAGGTACATGAAGGATGACTAGGCGATAGTAATGAGCATTTCAAGTGAGAAGCTTCGCACACGCATTATTGATGGCGATGTGTGGTTAATTCTTCATGAAATTCAACTGTCTCTGCAAAACTTTTGGCTGTTTATTTTGTTTAGGTGTAAGGGTGATACTGTATTTATGTACCGTACTTTATGCTATGCTGCAAGTGAATCCTTTCCCATGCAGTTAAGGTGTTAGGGTAAACGAAATGAAGCATTAAGGTACCCACATTCTTGATATACAGAAGTAATATAAAAATGTATTCTGATGAATGGAGGTTTAAATGGGTTTAAAAATAAGATGCGGGACATAATGTCGTTGGTGCCGAATGTTTTTCTTTTTTTAATCGTCACAATGAGGCATACTTAGCAGTTTATGTTTTGCTTTGCATATTACTATACAATTCGATTGCAGAGCGGCAATGGAGTGTTATTGGCGTATCAGATAGCATTCGATCTCTACGAGAATGCATCACAACAATTCATCAGCAAGATTGAGAAGGCATTGGTTGGAGAGGAACCGCCTAAACTATCGGGCAATGAATCTGATTCCACCCAAGCAACACCTTCCTCTTCTCATAGCACAGATGCTGCCAGCAAGTTCGTTTATTCATTGTTTTTTTTTAGCTTATCTTTTGAGCTTTTATTTACTTTAGTGGAATTTCAGAAGAATAGGCTAGAGCAAGGTGTGGAAGTAGGTAAACATGTGATGTTTTATCATCACAACTCTAGAGGAAGCAGATATTGGGGGTTGTGATATCCTTTCTCTTTTTTTTCTGATTATATAAATCAGTCTAATTGGAATATTTTTTAATTGCTGTCTTCTTTTATCCTCAAATATTTCCTTTTTTTATTTCACAAATTCTTTTTTTTTTTGAGTTCATTGAGGTCATTACAAAGGCAGCGTTATGTGCTATTTATGCGCTATTATGAATATTTTCCGAATGGGATTGCTTTGTAGGGCATTAGCGCATATAAAAAGAAGGGAGGGGTTGATATTGTAGTTATAACATAAATGAGAGGGGTATTGAACTATGCACTATGATGCGGCAATGAGCGTTTTTAATTTGCATAATATTATTGCTTGATTGTTTCTCATGCTAACGAGAATTAATTTTGCAAATAAAACTAACTAGTACGCGATAAAATATGCAAAAATCGCATGAGTAAAATAATATGCAAAATAAAATTTATATTCTGAAAGTCGTTTATTTAACTGAATATGGTTTGGGTGCTAAGCGCATTTTAGGGGTAATGGATCTACTTTTAATGCGAAAGTTTTCAAAGATTCACTTAAGAATATTTTATAGAGGCACAGAGTCAGTGGAGCTGAAGAAGGCGGAGAGTGATCCAAAGGAATCCCGTATGGACAAGCTGAAGAATGAGACAGCTTCGACGGATTCTGAATCGGCCACTTCTGAAGACGATTCTGAGTTAGTGCCTACTGAACGTTATGTTTTGCGTTGTGCCTTTAATGACAAAGAAGTATCCCACTACTTCAAAGCTGAAGCATTTCTAAATTTTGCTGACCTATCACAGGCACTGTATTTCTTTTCGATTATGCCATGAAAGGTCTAATTTTTTGCTAATTTTCCGAAATATCACATTTACTAATTTCTTCGAGAGAGGAGAGGAAGATGGTTTATGAAATAAGTAACTTTTGCATGACAAATACATTGTTGAAAAAATTCTATGGGGTAGGGAAGACTTTCGAAGCACTGACGAACAGATGAGGGATAACCCACCAATACATTTTGGTTCACCACTGATTTCTTAAAGTTCGATAGCTTCGATGGTTTTCACTGAAATATATGAATAAAATTTAGAGCTGTAACTGGCACAGCGACAACACAATCGACCGCAGTGGAAAAGCCTGAGCAACAGTCTTCGACCGCACCAAAGATTGTTTGTTTTATTATTGTTGTTTTTGTTTGTGATTAATTATGCGATATTTTACAGTAATTGAGTAATCATTTTGCATTAATGATAACAACTTTAGAGATCGACTAGTAATGTTTTGAAAAGGATTTTAGCCATAACCTTGTTTAAGTTATGGCCAGGAGCAACGGGGATTTCCCCTCACTTTGTTGCACATTTTGCGATTATTTGCCTCCGTTGTATTCCCGTATCTGTCATATTAGTAAACGTGAAACACGGATAGTGCTGTGTTTGTTAGGGTATGTTGAAACTTGATCTTATGTTTGCTAATATAGGTAGATTAAAGTTGGTGTTGTGTAGCTGGGTTGATTTAGAGGAGAGAATGGGAAGGTTACGGTTTGATGGATAGTTGCGCTAATTGGGATAATAGAGAATTGTAGTTGATATCTTCGATGCTCATTGCATTTTTTCCATAATGTTGAAGTATTGCCACGTTTGGAATTTTTATGGTCGAGGCTTGCATCATTTGCTTTAGATCTGTTCACCTTGTTATCTCCTTCCAGCATGACATATCGTAGGGGTGGAGCATTGACACTAATTCCGTTGTTGTCTCCCAGCTCTAACAGTACTGCAGTATAAAAAGAAGCTGAGTTCATTTTTTATGTTGCGCAATGTGTTGCATTATGTGTATGATAAGCAGTTTTAAGGAAGGAGTGGTGGCTGAGCGTTTGCGGTCAATTCTACGTGGTGAGCAAACGATAAAGCATCACATGCAGTTCCTCATCAAAAACAACCACACTGATATGCTGATCCTGAAACAGATGAAGGACAGTGTACGTACCGCTTCGGCACATAACGCGACCGTGATCGCTAATGGCTTAATGCATCTCGGCACAACTACCGACGATTTCCTTAGGTGGGTTCTTTTTGCTTCAAATTGATCTTCGGAGTTTCTCTTTTCCTATCTTTGGAAGAGAACATCAACATACGTTGTGGGATATGAAGGAATTCATTGAATAAGCTTGAAATTTTTTTGATATTTGTTTATTTTACGAATCATCCACCTCTGTTTTAGTGCGCTAAAAGATATGGAATAGGATGATTTGTTTCAATTATAATTCAACAGTATTTGCGTGGATTTATGTAGAGAAAGGGATCGAAAGGAAGCCATATGATGGTCTAGTTGTGTAAAAAAAATTACAATTGAAAAAAAAAAATTGAAAACTCACAATCAGCACATTGAGTAAACGCTTCGTTGAAAATGTCTGCATTTAATAAACTTTTTAGCTGTTGCATTGAGAATTTCAAAGTCTCACGCAATAGTCGATGCTACGCGAAGTGACTTGATTGAATATTGTTGTGAATAAGAGTTAAATATAGATGAAGCGTGAAAAGTATGATCATCTGTTGAGAAGAAGTCTCGTGGATGTTAGCTCTTATAAACTTAGCAACATGAAAGGGGCTTCCATCGGAAGTGATAGAATAGGTTCCGTGAAGTTTTTACGCTCCTGTTGTAAACAGAATGACTGGTTGTACTATATTCACGTTATATGTGTTCGAGAATGCTTTAGAAAGAGCGTTGGAAATGTGGCTGATTTAATTATCTATTTGCTTGGGACCTAGAAGCAAATCATTGAAAATGTGCGATGACTTTATGTGTTAAAATTGAAATAAAATAATTGTTTGGATACTGTGATGTTTGCTGGCCATCTTATAAAAAAAAGAAATTTTTATTGAAGGTGAATAGAAATGAATTCTTGTTTAGAGATAATTTGGATTGGATCAGCAAGGCAACCAATTGGAACAAGTTCAACGCAGTTGCATCACTTGGCCTCATTCATAGGGTTAGCCGTTATTTTCATATAATATTGGTAATTATATTTGATTGATTGATGTTGTTAGGTGATAGGAGAAGAACGCTAGGTGTTAATAAATTTGAATAATTGCATATAAGGCTGATTGCTTTATTCAATATCTTTGCTGTAAATAAGGATGCTTTATGGGGAACGGATGTATGATAGCGTTTCCTATTGACTAGTTATTATGGCTCTTTGATTAACTCGGATATCATCAAAAAATTATGCAAATATCATCGCTAAGATGGTGTGTTGCTCCTTAATTTAGTGGGACAATATTTTGTTACCTCGATACAAATTTAGGTTCTCTTCCTGGAATCACTCATCTTTTAGCTGCTTGTTTCACAACGTTTGCTGTAATCTGTTTTTCCATCCTTTTATCCCGTCTTTCATTTCCTTCCTTTCTCTTCCGGTTTCCTTTTTGCTTTGTCCAAGTCTCCCTTGGAGGTTACTTTTTTCTTGTTTTATTTCCCCTCGTAGTCCCTCTGCTCTTTCCAATTTTTGTTGGTGATGCCTTCGCTCAAGAAGCAATTTTTTCCTTTCATTTTTTTTGGACGTAAATTCAGAAGGCAGAATTTTTTCTGTCGAATAAATAAACGAATTTTTCTTTGTTCGTATAGATTTTGATTTATAGGGTCACGAAGCAAATGCACAAAAATTGTTAGAGCCTTATTTGCCCAAAGGCGAAGCAGATCAGTTCGGATTCAAGGAAGGCGGTTCCCTTTATGCATACGGTGAGTGGCATATATTCATCGCTCTTGTTTCCCGAAAAATGGATGGCGAACACTTTTTGGCTGTAATAGTTGCCAGCCGATTCTTACGGGGAACTTGATCGCTTTTTGCGATAGCGGTCATTTTATACGATGAAAATTGCAACTGGTTTATATGTGCTTTTGATGCTCGTTTCAATCGTTGTTGAGCGATATGTGTGGCCTTTTGGGGGGGGGGGGAATGACGTTGATTGTTAAACGATTATCGTTTGGTAATTCTATTATGTTCAGTTAATGTTTTTTGTTTTTGTGTTTTCTATTTATTGAAACACCATTCTTTCACTTATCGTTTTGTTTATGGGTTCCATAGTGCAAAAGAATTTTCGGTAATGGGCTTATAGAAAGAAGCAGTTGATGGTGCTGTTGCAGGTTTGATTCACGCGAATCATGGCAATACTCAGGTAGTCGCATACCTGCGTGATCAGTTGCACAAGGCAACCACATCGGCAATTCGTCATGGTGCTTGCCTTGGACTTGGTCTTGCAGCAATGGGTACTCGTGATGAACAGGTTAGCTGCAACCTGTTTCTTGGCACTTAGCATTAACTAAAGGATATTGATAACGTGATGACGAGGCGCGAAACAGGAAATTTTGTTAACTAATTGGAATTCCTATATCGACTCGAATTTCTACTAGCGAATAGAGAGGAGATGGTGTGACTGAATAGTAAGCATCCTGTTGCGATGTAGATGGTTCTTGTATTAATTTCTTTGCAGGATGTTTATTCAGGTTCGAATATTCTTTTGCGCATATAAGTTTTGATTTCAGGTTTACGCGCAATTACGTGATTGCCTATATCAGGACGATGCGGTGACAGGTGAGGCGGCGGGTCTTGCAATGGGCCTTGTCATGGTTGGTGGAATGCACCAAGGGGCATTCCAAGAGATGGTACAATATGTATGCGATACGCAACACGATAAAATTCAGCGAGGATTGCGTACCGGCATTGCTCTTCTTGCCTATGGTATGTTAAGCATAACGGGATCATCGGCATACTTTCAGTGCTTTTATTTGTTATTTCGTAATGGAGGATGCGCTTTTTTGAATATGTGTTATTTTCTTCTCATCCGGGACATACAGAATTTCGAAATCGATGGTGGTTTTTATTATTTATATAAGTTTTTTTTGACTTTTGTCGATAAAAAGTGAAACTGTTTGGTCATAAGAGTGGGATGGAAAAGCGCACATTGCGGCAACCGTTTGTCGTCAGGTGGCTGTGCGAAGGATGCATCGTGAATTCACTTTAAAGGGAGTGCATCACAGTAGAGGGTTTACTGCAAGTTAGTGAGATATATAATGTTGATAGGGGCGAACTCAATGAAGGAATTTATTTAGGACGCCAAGAGGAAGCCGAACCGTGGGTAGCCCAACTGATGGAACATAAATCGAATGCGATGCTTCGTTCGACTGCGGTGTGCACGCTGGCGATGGCGTATGCTGGTTCGGGTAAGGCCGATGTTGTACGAAGACTGTTGGCTAAGGTAGCTGCCGATCCCAACCATGACGTCAAACGATTTGCAGTCATTGCGATTGGATTCGTACTCAGCAAGTTAGTTTTCTCTTTTTTTTGAATCGTTATTTTAATAATTTTTCGTTTTTGCCAAATATGTTTTATTTCAGCAGAAATAATTTATTGGGAAAGTATACGAAGTTGTCTTTGAAAATATTCTGGAGATGTCATAACGACATGACATATTTATTGTTGCGTTATGTTGATGAAATATGAGATAATGAAAGAAAATAGATTGTTGATAAGCAATGAAGTAAGAGTTATTCAGTTTTCTGCATTTCCCCTATTGCATTGGAGAAAAGTTTATTTATTTATTTATTTATTTTTGTTATTTTGTTATTATTACCATCGAAATCAGCTCCACAATTTTTAAGGGTATTGTGGTGTTTCTGACTTTGGTGCCATGTTGATATCTCATGAGAGGAACATTTAAGAACTGTCTTATGCTAAATGGCCTTTTATTTCGATGGGGAATGACTTATTCTGTCATCTCTGCCCATTCCATCTTTGTATTCATCGATGAACTGAGTGAAGAGCAGAAGTTTTTGAATTTGGACAAAAGTGGACTGACTGTGAGTTTGGTGATAATGTGAGCATAACGGTGATGTGGCATATGGGAGTAGGTATCGTTTAAGCGATATGTCATTTGGATAGATACTAACAGCTTTATTTAGCGAACTGGCGCATCGTGATACACTTCAAAGCATTCTGCGCGCGTTTTAATGAAGCGTTCATTGGATACTCAGAGGCTTTTTTCTCGTTTTCTCAGGATCTTTCCTCTTCTATGATTCTTGCATGACCGTTGATCGCAAATGCCGGTCGGAAAATATTTGTGACATAAGTGGTATATTTTACAGTGTGCGAACAAGGAATTATTTTTACATCGTTTCGGGCATATATATATATATATATATATATATATATATATATATATATATATATATATATATAATTGTTTCCATTTGAAAAATATCCTGAGAGGGTTGTTCAAATAGGTTAATCATAATTCCTGTGCGTTTTGAGGTAGCCAGTTTTTTTTTTTTTTCATTTTTAAGGACAGCTGATTAGAAGTTAACAGATTGGGTTGACAAATACGATTTTTTCCTTCATAGATGCAGTCATATTTGGGTATATATGTATATATATATATATGTATATATATATATATATATATATATATATATATATATTTGATTGCGCTTATTTCATCAGCAATGCAGCTTCATTGAAATCACCCTCGTTTCTTTTACGACTTCATATGAAAGAATGATAATAACGGTAGTTATTGGTGATAAACTTAACAAAAATTGCAAAAATTAATTCTCCAAAGCAGAAACCGGAATTGCCTCATAAATTGTCAAGGAATATAATAAAAGCATTTCCCGCATAATAATCTAGAAAGCGTTATTCTCTTCCCTTATTGGAAGCATTGAAGGGCGAAATAATGCGTCTGAGAGATTCACGCTCGATTTGTTTTTCGTTTATGGTGTAATCTTTTTTCTTTTCTCTTTCATCTTTTTTTTTCACCTTCTCTCTCTTTCCTTTAAAATGCTCTTGCTTGTCTTTTGCAACTTCCGGTTGGATTATATCGATGCAACAGGCTGTTTTATTTGTTCCTCCATGCATGAAATTGAAGTCACTTTACTAGTCGAGAAGTATTATCGTATAACCTCAAATAAAACCTCAATCAATATTCTTCGTAATAAGGGCCATATAATCCCAGGGGTCGTTCGTATTGCATTTTCCTTAAGTGAGCAGACTTGTGATCGAATTGTGCTTCCATTCTGAACATTTTTGGTAATCAAACAAAATTTCTTTCATTCGATATTCGCTGGAAGACGTTCTTAAGCAGCCGAAATAACTAAACGTGTTTCAAAAATATTGGTCACTTAGTAGCTGGAGAACTTTTTTTGGGATGATGATATTTGATGGCTATCTTATGAGTGTATGAGGAGGGAAAAGAGCCATGGTTTCTTTTATTACTTCTCAAATTATGCGTTTCTGCATCGAATATGTAAGTAGATTGACAAACGATTATTTTTTATGTCGCTTTGGGATTATTTGACTTAAAGTATAAGAAAAGGAGTGCCTTCGAAAAATCATTGAGCATTTTTAGTGGGTTCAGGTAGTGGATCTTTTGTTGGGAAAATATAAGGTAATTAAGGTGAGTTTGTATGGGTATAGGTGCTTTGCGTGGCTATGAAATGCATGCCAAATTGCTAGAAGTTGTGTTGCTTATCTTCACTGAGAGCTCTTAATAACACTAGAAACTGTTGATAGCAGATCACTCAAGAGCGAATAAAAGCCAACAAATGAGTTGAGAAGAATTTTCGGACGTTTTGCTTTTTTAGCACTAATGCAGCTTTTAGGCAAATAATGTGAAATTACTACGAAGGTCAAATCAATTTTGGCATTTCAGCACTAATGCAGTTAAAGGTGAATTAAATGATTTTGCGCCTGTAAAATAGTGTTCGGAGTTCATTGCCCTACCTCAATCGCAGCGGGTGCCCCCACATTAATATGAATTATAAATCTTGTACCTTGGTGACCCCCGCGCTACAAAATCCCCCTCCCTTCGGGTGCCCCGATTATTTCCGTCACTTCTAACATCCCTGTGAGGCATGCTAGAAGTGCGAATTCTGCGGTCGCATGATGAAAAAAAATTCTCGATTAAGTCACAGAACACGAGAAGACTGCATGATGCAGTATATTGCAATGAGAAACGCAGAAAGGCAACATGGCGCACATGTATCATCAGCGAAACAATAATTTATCGTGAAAGATGATATTAAAGTAATATGGACATAGTCAGTAAGCATAATGGAAACCCTCAGATGTGAAATGGAAGCATGTCCCGAATGGACGAAAACATACGTAGCGTATCAAGAAGCATTGATGTAGACCTGTGTAGTCCACACTGTGCTTAAAGGAAAACCTATTAGTGCCAAAGTTCCTCAGTTTGCTGTCCCCTTTCTTCTTTCTTCTTGCCTTGCTTTCATCGATGAAAAAATCTCGTCTGTCGGAGAAATAGTTGGATATGTAAATAGTACCAATTCCGAGAGGAGGCCTCCGGTCTCTAGAACTTCTCACCCCTGCATAGCGGGGGATTCTGAGAACTCAACCCTCCGCTGGGGCGAAAGCTTCCCCGTCCTCGTGAGGATATGAATCCTCATTTCACGCAGCAGCAGCCTCATTCCAAATATTTTGCAGTCCAAAATCATGAGTAGATTTTTTAAAAAATTGCGAAGGATGACGGTCAGAGCTGCTTAGTGAAAAGGCTTCCACTTAGCTTTATCTATATAGTTCAGTGTCATGTTGATGAAATAATTGAGAAAGTAAGGCATTGCGGTAGTATCTGACTTAGTGATAGCGTTATTTGAAAGCAGTGCGCGTTCCATATGTTTTCGTTTGTATGAATGTATCACTGTAAAACTCAAATTGGGAAATGCTGCCCGAAATGTGTTGGTAGGCACGACATATCATCCCATCCCTTCCTCTCCCATCCTTTCTGTTCCATTCCTTCTTTCTCGTCTTATATCTCCTTCTTAGTTTGAATGGACAGAGAGGGGAAGTAGCGAATGTGAGTAGTTTTGCAGAGAAGTGATTTTTTTCTTGAAGGATTGGAATTTTAAAGGAAATAGAAGTGCGAATGAGGATGCTCAATGGCACCATAATTCTAAAGTAGTAATCGCAGGGATCGTTAAACTTCAAAATTTAAGTATACAGCTCCTTCCCATAGTGAACTGGAAAAATAAAACTTTGAGGGGAATATTTGCGGAGTTTTTAATTGATTCAGTGTGAAGATAAAATTGTGCTCCGAATGATATAGTGAGCACAACAACGAGGAAGAGAAAAATCAAGGGATGTAATAAGTATGAAATAAATTTTGCTGTCATCTCGAGTTCGGTGTTATTTATTGCTTATTGCCGTATGCCCTAAATTTTGCACTGGGATTCATCGATAGTGATAGCGGTATAATGTTATTGATAGATTATTGCTAGATGCTATTTGAAACGCTGCATTTGCTTATTACACTTATGTAAGCGCTATTTTATATTTATTTTATTGCTACTGCTTTAAAGAAGAAAATCTTCAGTTATATTTTAAAAAAATATCATTGAACATATGTGGAGGTAATAAAAGAGAAATGCCTGTAATCAAATATGAGCTCGAGTTCTATGGGAAAATTATGGAATGCATATGGGAAAGTGCTCAAATTGAAATAAATAAATAAGATTGACAATTGAATGTCTTGAGGCGATTCATTATAAAAGCAGTGCGGCGATACTATGCGTTGGCAGATTGTTCAAAAACGCAAATAGCTGGCGGTATTAAGAGTACAGGATTTATGAGGAACTGAAAGTGATAAGACCATCCAATTTGAAAAGGAAAAAATGGGAAATATTCGTCAAGTGCGATGTTGGGAAATTGATTGGCAACACGATAGTGTAGGCAAATATTCAATTAGTATACTTTTTTAGAATCTAGCTGAGCAATTTTTTTGTGCAATCAGATATGGAAATAACTTAGGCATTATTTATACCGTTTATGTTAGAGGAGTCATAACGGAACAGTAGCTGTAATAGATAAGAAAGACTTTGTTACAACGCTTTAAACATTCGTTTTGTACAAATTTCGGAGTGGAGTTAATTCGAAATTGTTTGAATATATCTAAACAGTGTATAGCCCAGTGAAGGTCGCGATAGATCATGAGACCAAGATCGTGAATATCATAGCTAACAAATAGTAATGCTTCATTGCTTATTGCAGCGGACATTAATTTGCACGCTTAACGCGAATTTTTTTTTTAAGGGAACGTCAAATTGTCAAGTTTTTGATCAAGTATGAAACTATCTAAGTTTTTTCGTAAAGGAAAATAATCTATTGATTATTCTGCGATAGATCTATAAATTTCTAGATCATTGGCAAAGAATTGCATATACTTAACAATCTTCAAATAGGTACGCAAGAACCAATGGTCCTAATCAACTATTTATGGACCTTTATTTGTGACAATAAGTTATGCAGATAGTGAGTTATCTGCCTCCATTTCAAATGCCTCGTCAAAAAAGGATCGGATCGAGTTCAGTGGGAAAGCGCTGGTCCCTTAAACCTTTTAGTTTTTCAGTAGTTTAGTCTGGGCTAATTATTGTCGAAAAGCTTTGCGGAGTCATCGTATGCTATTTCCATTTGTATCTAGTTGACTAATGCTGAAATCCGATCCGTTACTAAGGAAACGAGTTGAGATCTAGTAGAGGAGCAGACAAAATTCAAAGCTATCAAATTTCTTGCAAGTAACTGTTGGAATGATGGTCTTCGACCTTGTATATTGAATGAAAGCTTTATATTTATCCATTGTAATGCATCCACTAAAATTGTTGAAACTTAGTTGGATTCTCCAAAAATTGTTCCTTTTTTCAGTCATTTTGGTATGGATATGGAATAGGAGAAAGAGTTAGAGAGAGGCGAGCATAATTTTTCTCATTTTTTTGCAGTTTTCGAAGAATTTCTTCTGTTAGCCAGTAACACTTATTATGGGAATAATAATAATAATAATTGTAATAGTTTTGATCACATTTTGTATTTCGATAATCCACGAAATAGGAATTGTGTCGATCACTTAACGCAAAGTGTTTCTTAGTTTATTAATGTTTTATCGCATGAGTTGTAGCGATATTTGACAGAATAGAAATTGCTAGTATGAATTAATTACTTCTGATTTCATGAATTTTACAGTATGTACTCTATCACTCGGGGAGGATTAAGAAGAATTTTTAAAATGGATTTTAGAATTTTAAGCAGTTGCAATCTTTTTCAAAAAATCCTAATATTTTTTTTAAAAAGCTTTTGCAGGCTAGGCATGATGCTTTATGTTGTCTTATTTGATGAGTTGTTGAGCTGTAAAATTGTCAAATCATTTAATATGCTACTGTTCCTAAAAGAGCATGTATTCGAATATGACAATTAAGATTCCTCAAGAGTATATAGATATTATTTTTCATTTTAGATGTGTCATTTGCGTTTTTTATTGAGTATATTTATTTTAAAAATGCAACTAACTCTCTTCTAGCAATAAATTCATCTTTCTCTTAGTTCAGTTAATTTTTTTGATAGCTCATTAATACTGAAATGAATATTTAATAATCTCATATGAAGTTCAATGTTTTATGTTCATTTTATAACGTTCAATGTTTAATTTCATATTGTTTGAGGAAATCAAAAAAATGGAATAATCCACTTTGAAAGATAAGAAAATTTTAGCAATTAGAAATTGCCTTGTTAGGCTTGGGCGTTATTTCACAAATAATATTGCTGCATCGGTTTGACTTCTAAAGGGAGAGTGCTTTTGTGCTTAGGTATAAATATTGGACATCAAAAAGCTCATCCATGCGTCGAAAAAATTGCCATTGGGAAGTTTAGCAGAAGTCAGGTAGCCGCTATTCGCTGAAACTATTTTCATCACATGCGCGGAATTTCTTCACTGTTCGATGAGTGAAGCATCGCTGGTCGATATGCATATTTAGATTGATTATGTCGATCATAGCCACTTAAAATTGTTGATCTTCCCTTTCAAATGACAAAGTGTGGGTAGATTTATCTCAAACTTAAAACTCTCCTTGGGATAACTGAGTTTTTTTTTTTTCAACGTTTCCATTCGTATGCGCATTTCCAATACGTTTTCATTTCTAATATTTATTATATTTATATTTATTTTTAACTTTCCTCCATCTTTTGTGTTTCAGCAGTTATATTGTTAGAGCTTTTTAATTTCGAAACAGATTTTCGTTCTTTTTTTGCCTGTACGGTAGCAATTTTATAATGCGTATTCATATGTGTGCTTTCCTTTTCTAAAAAAAATCAACCTTCAAAACATGCAAAATAAGAATTTTTATGCGAACTGAGGTAAACCAAGACATATTTTAGTAATAACCGTTGTATTGCACGCTGAGTATGTTTGAAATTTCAAATGAGTTCGTAAATGATCGTAGGCAATATGCCGTATATCCATGGGAAAGAGATATATGCTTGGAGTATAGTGCAGTGGATAAGTGACTGACATTGGTTGCGGTGTTGTAGTATGAAGGTCCGCTGTGATGAGAGTCGTATGAATGCAAAGGCTTTATTGACTTTAGCACAATTGGCTATGTACAACCCGATAGATAGGCGAATGTGGTAGAGGCTTGTTTCACGTTAACGATCCATAGTACGGCGTACTTAGCCACCGGCAATAAGGCGGCTATCTGTAAGCTGCTAGCTTATAAGAATGTTTCGTGCATTGATTCAGCGAATATAGTGCTTGCAAATAGCGTTGTTGGCAAGCAATGTGAATTATTATTGCCACTAGAAAATGAGTCCAACGAAGAGGTGAAATCAGGTATCAATTCTGGCATCTGGGTGCAGCATATGCTCGTACTTGACCCTACGAGCGCTTCTTTTGAAATCGTCTCTGACCTGAAATGAGTAAATTTCTATTTTTGATATTAATTTCAGTTTCGCTCTATAATGATATTGATCTAAGCGACGGCCATAGGAGAGTGTTGTATGATAAACTGGCATTTCGAACGTAGCATTGGGGAGAGGGGTGATGGTGCTTCAGCATGCAACAACTAACGAAGATCACTTTACTGTGTTTACATTGTCAAGCAACTTGAAGTGCTTAGGTAAAGTGGCTTTAATAATGGCGGCGTTCATAAAAGCTTCATGCAGTGGGTATAAATCGTCTCCCGTACAAGTGTTAGCAACGCAGATATGCTAGTTTTTATAAATGTTGCTACACCCTAACGTCCTCACCTCGCGTGAGAGGGACAATAAATCATACCTGAAAGGTAGTTTTGGAGCACTATGGTATAATTGAGGGTAGGTAAGGATTTTTTGTTTCAAAGCAATTTGTTTCATTTTTATTTTGAAATAAAACAAGTTAAACTAGGAAATTTTGAAGCTAAGGCATCACTCATATATTTTTTCCAGTTATAGATTTAATGTCAGCGTTTGCATAAAATAAATGATACGAATAAATTTACTCATACGGGAAGAAAGTGATCGATGGCTGGATAAGCAGCATATGAGGTTAGGCGAATTGTTTGCATTCATAAGCGCTCTCTCATGCAGTTATTCAATGTTCATGCATTAGCACTAGACTCTAACATAAAGGTGACACATTGCTTCGGTCATAACACTGAAATACCTCTTCGTAGCACACCGTTGCGCCATATTTACCCATAGGAGAGTGCTCGTCTATCAACCTACGAATGTTTTATGTCTATTATTTGCATTCTTTAGGAATTATTCATTTCTGGGCCTAGCCCGGTTGTGATTTGATTTGATTTGACCGCTTCATGCCTGCATCTACTTTTGTTTTATGATTATCAAGAAACTGATTTTCCGCTTGCTTATAGCACATTCTGGTTCGAACGGTGTTTCACCCTTGTTTGGACGGAGGGGGGAGAGTATGGCAAGAGTTCAGTAAGGTGATTTTTCTAAGTGGACTGTCAAATTTCTCTCCCCTAGTCCCTCTAACCCTTTATAAGCAACTGTTTCCGCATAATCATTCGAAAAGGGTTTTTGAAAAGGAATTGAACTCAGATGTTTCCGCATTAAAGTTTGCTGTCTTAGCTGATCCACCATAGTCCATTAGGTTGACGTACTAGATATCACCCTTTTTGCTTTAATTTATGCTCACAAGATCTGTGACATATGAATTCCAGAAAGGACGACAAAATAGTTTCGTTGTTGGATATTTGATAGATGAATATTCAAATACGCCTGTATAAATAGCCTTTAGAATAGAGAAGCTGATTATTGGAAGTGAGCGTTGTTTGCGATATGGAATGCGCACGATAATTTCATCAATAAAAAGCGTTCATTTTTCAATAATTTTTTTCCTCAGATGCAAAACTTGGAGTAGCTTAGTTCCCTATTTGCTGTTAACGAAATACTAGCATTAAACGAAATGCGTATATAATTTCTTTCTTGTATCTCTTTACTGGCCACATTTAATGGTTGAAATCATTCAGATTACATTAAAAGTGCTATTGTTCCATCAAAGAAAAAATAGGGTGCATTATATGAAGAAATCGATTGATATACGAAGAGAATTTTTTTTGTTCGGGGTGGGGAGGTTGGATAACATTTGCTATCATCTCACTCGCTTTACAGTACTTCAGAAAGGTTTAAGAGTTACAGTCTGACGATATAAACAGCAACATTAGTGATCGCCAGAATTTTTGCGGGGTGAATGTTGAGGTTAACTACGATACTTGTTATCGAGTATTCATATTGCTATTGTCTATTTGTGCAATTTAATAGAGGGGAAATTCGGATTGTCACGTTTTGCATTCGATTGATAAGAAAAGTGGTAATTGCAACAATAAGAAGGGCGGCTATTGCAATGATATGAAGAATAGCAATTGCAGCAATAAGAAGAGTTGGAAATTGCAATAATTTTTGAGAGAAGATATTCATAATCATTGAAATTTCAGCGGAGAACTGTTGATGTAGATAATTGTTTTTTATTTTTTTTTTTGTCATAATTGTGAGTGATTTTTCATTGAGGAAAATATTTATTCCGATGAAGTGAATAGAATTGAAACAATACAACTAAAAGAAAAATTGCCTCTTTTTTTTTTTTTTCATCGTGAAGAATAAATGCAATGCAATCGATTTCTCGCTTATGCATAGTGGTATTATTTGCAATTTGGGAACATTTTTAATTAGTTGGAATCTTTTTTTCTTTCATATCGTTTTCGATATCGATGCTTGAAATTGCGTTCTTTTTTGTTGCAAGAATTTCCCCTCTTCGTTGATATTTCAACTTTTCGTTAGTCACTTTGCTAGACTAGTCGACAATAAAAAGTGCAAAAAAAGGCAATGAATATAGAAGCATCAAAGAGAGGCTAACACAATATGTTTTTTTTTCTTACGATTCCATCAATCAATTCGATCTACTTTAGAAATATTCAAAAAATCGTTGATAAAAATCCATTTCCGTCTGATTAATTGGTCAAAGATTTGCTTTTTTTTAAGTGGAGTTCTGCAATGTTTCACTACATACAGCGGAAAGTTTTTATCTTGTGCTACAAATAATTTCTAGCGAGTTTCTTTACCTTTTTTTTGTTCAGAAATTAAGACTCAAAATCGACTGAAATATCCCAATTGAAAGAAATTAAAGTTGTGATTGCCAGATTTATAGATAGTCGAATTCATGATCAGTTGCACAATATTTAGCGTGATTCAGGTTTGCAACGATTGTGCATCGAGTGCTGAGAATCGACTTAAATAACATAGATGGAAGAATGTAGTATTTTTCGGCTTATTGAGCATATGAATCGAGATAATCGATTTCGACGTATTCATACCCTTCAGATTGATAGCATCTTGAAGAAAATATTTATGGGAAATAGATGTAGTTAGCGATAGTATCCCAAATGTGTTATAGGAATAGCTTTTGTGTTGATTACTATAGAAGAGCTGATCACTCGTTGATAGCGTAATGTTAGTTCGTTGACTTTATAAAACAAAATTCACGTATTACATAGGTGTCATCATAAATCGTACACTTATCGTTATAAAATTTTAACGGCGATCATTAAAGGGGAATCACTAATAAAATGCAGCTAACCGTTCGTTAATGGTGAGGTATTCGTTGTCGTTGTCGGTGTATTTGTTGTGATTTGTCGGAAGTTTTTTTAGACTTGTGTCGTCTTGTTGATCGTGTGCGCTATTATTTTGTACACTATTAGCACTAGGTGAGTTGCAGTGTTTGCCACATAATAGTGGTCGACTTTCGCTTGTCGTTTTGACGGTATCGAGTTGACGTCTGTCGGTCACAACAAATTCATTCCGACTCCTGCAGCTCACATTGCTCCAATATTCACCATATTTGTAGATACCACTCATTTTTGTTGTACGCTCAACATTTGGCCTAAAATTTTAAGTGCTGATGAGATGATTGAGCGGTATGAACGGGAATAATACGGGGACATATTTCGAGGCTTATTCACGATTGTATATGCAAGCTTTGTAGTATGACCAAAGGTGAAAATAATTAGTGATCTTCTGTATAGAAATAGACCGGGTTGGTTATGCGTTCTTTGTATGGGCGTCGTAAGTATTTTGCCATTTTTTTTTTGGGTATTTAGCCAAACGGCTAGCATGATTTCCCATTTATTTTTTTACAGCATTGGTTTTAGCAAGGATTTCTTCTAATTGTTATTCTTTAACGTGCTTTTTATCAGTTAAGATCGTCATAAGGCAGTGAGGTTTCATTTGAAATATTGTATCAGTTAAGCATATAAACTGATTTTTCATTTTGAGCTGTGGTTTAGATTGAAGTACATAATCCGTCCATTTGCTTATGATCGATTGGTGCAACTTAATGATAGTAATTTAGTGATAGAAATTTACGATGAAAATGTCGTCTACCAAGAATATTTTTTTCATTGAGTTTATAGAGAAGCTTATCACTTGAAAATTTCCATAGTTGCAATTAAAAAATTCAGCACTGCTATGAAAATTCGAGGCGTTTTTATTCAAGAAGGTACTCAGTGAAGGTGAAGAGACTCTATGGAATGTGTTGATGAGGATAGCTTACCATGTATAGGTATCACCAGGATAGTAGGTATAGTTACGAGAGTAGTTCATACTACTAAGTTCACGCCATGGATGTAAACATTGACATCGGATAATACGAAGAAACGCCTGACGGAATCTCCTGAAATTACACGGAATCTATATATATATATATATATATATATATATATATATATATATATATATATATATATATATATATATATATATATATATATATATATATATATACTTATATGGCACTCTGCCGATTGTTTCAATTTTAAGTAATTATTTGTGTATATCCTTCGTGTGTATGTACCTTTTATTGAATAGCTGTTGTATCTTGAATATTACAAGAACCGCTCCTAGAACGTTAGTGTAACTAGATTCGATGACGATGACTTAACGGAAGTGCTGCTGTTGGCTTAGCAAAAATTTGCGAGTTGTAATGTACAGCTTGTTGTTATCTGGATTATCTTGTTCGAGAGCCTCTTACTATCTCATTTTAGTGAAGTGGAAAAACAATGCGTTTTTCTTATGAGTTACCAGTCGTCTATTCTATTTAGTGCACAGGTTCTATTGCAGATAATTCTTCACATTATAAGCGTTAAAGTTTTAAAGAAATTAGTCTTAAAACATAAATTAACAATATTATTACCTGTTAAAGATAGTATATATTAAAGGGTTGATTGTACTGGAGACGTAGCCAAGCCAAAGAAATAATGAAGCTATACCGGGTGGTACAGCACAACGCTCACCACAGAAACCCACGGCAAAATTTGCGGCAAAGAATGGTGTCCAACAGACGAAAAAGCAACCGAATACAACCGCGAGCACCCTTGTTGCCTAAAAATTCTTTTTCTTTCATTCAGTGATGGCGAGTCTTTTTATATCGTCTTGTCACACAGCCCAGTATTCCATAGTACTTATTAATGAACTAAACGATGAAATAATCATTTCTCCCCCAAATGAGCTAATTAATCTAGAAGAGTTGAGAGACTTGTATGTTGGAATAGTTATCATCACTTCGCAAGTTATTTCTGTCCACTTTTCAAAGGATCTTTGATGCGCGCTGATGATAGATTTAAATGTATTTATTTTTTCGAGCAGAAAAAGTTAACAATAGGGATTTCTCGTTGGGAAAAGGAAGTGGGAAAGCGCAATGAGAGACCGTCGGATGTCACCAAGGAAATGGGTGGGCTCGCTTTTCAGAGGTTTTTGAGATTTATTCAGCGGCGTTCAAAGTGATATTTGCGCACTTTGTTTTGTGTTGAGCAATGAAAACAATTCAGCAAACGCAATGTATTGTTTGATACAGTTGAGTTAGAGAAAGGAAGATATGAGTGTACGAAAGGTTGTAAAGGTGGAATTGCTTACCTTGTGTTCATTGGCTAGATCTTGACTGGTGGTTTGTAGCGAGCTTTTTCTACTGATACGAGAAGTGACCGCAAATATGGCCGACGAGGTTCGAGCTCCTAGTCTCCGCAGCTTGCCTCTCTCCTCCTGCAGCAAGCGAATGTGCGTATCTATGAATTGATCTAGCTGACTCGAGAATATGATACGCTGATGGATAAGTGAACGCAAGTGAGAAGGGAGAGGGCAAGTTTTTTGGTGAAACAGTATCAGTTAGGGAAAGAACAAAGGCCTCTGTGGGTATGAGGTTATGACGTATGGAATGGAAACACTATTTGGACGTATAAGGTTATTCACTTTTGGTCACTTCTATCGTATGCAGCTTTATAATCGCGTAAAAACTTTTGCCGAATGGAAGTTGAGTTCACCTTATTTTTGCTATCGGATGGTAAAGCAGTAAGTTGTAGCTCATCTTCGATGAGTAGTGGAAGGTGTGTGCCTCGAAGCGAAGAGTAACCGCCGATACTAACGCTATTCTTGTGAACCGTTCCATTTGAAATGCTGAAATTAGTAGTTTGAAGTAAATATATAGATTGGGGAATAAAGAAAGCTATTAAAGTGAGAGTAGGTAATAATTGAAGAAATATTGAAAATCCATAAAACTTTGCACATGTTGAAGGAGGATGTGGAAAGTGAAGAAAAAATTATTCAATTTTCAAGCAATTTCTGCTTTCCACGTTTCGATTCTTCGAAGCATTATTGAGATAATGCGGACAACCAAGCGGAATTTGATACTTTAGTGCTACTTTTTTTGGCAGCGTTACTACTGTTTCAAACATCTAAGAGTAATGAGTGAGGGCGTTGATTAGAACATATCCTGCCAATACCTGAGAGTTGGCGAATAAAAATTGCAAATGATTTGCATGAAACGTATTACGGAAATATTTTCCCTCGAGAATCTGCGGATCGTTATTTGAGTCACTTGGGACTTCAAAAAAGTCAATGCTGAAAGTTTGATTGTCGCATATTGACTACCTCATAGTCGATTTAGCATTTGGGAATAGTTAGATGTTCTTAGTGGTTACTAAACTAATAACTAAAATGGATGCATTGAAATCGGGGTATAAACGAGATGAAGATAAAAGTCTTATTGAAATGGGATTAAAGCTTTATGATGTTTTATTGAATTGCTCGAAGAAAGCAACCTTGATTGGCCAAGTCTGCGATGAGCTAATGTACGCCGTAAGCCATTCGACCGATTACTAGCACGTTGCGATAACTGTGATGCTTGCTTCTTAAGTAGAGTAGTTGTCTTTGTATAAGTGACAGCCATTACAATAAATGGTATGAGAAATGCGAACGTCGATCCATAGACCATATAATATCGATTAGAGATAGCACATGAATTGCGTTGTAATATATTCGTTGGATCAATTAGAGCGGCGATCGCAATTGGACATGAGATTAATACCGTAATAAGCCACACGAATGTGATCTTCAAGGTGGTCATAGTACGTGATCGATTACGTGTCTTAAGTGGTCTTGAAATTCCTAAGAATCGATCCAAAGAAATCATCGACATATGTACGATACTTGCGGTACATAGAAAAACATCCGCATATACATATAGTAGACACACCGAGAAGCTCCATGTCCATACACCTGTAATGGCGACTTGCATTATTTGCTTGAATTAGGCGATAAATAAATGTAATATATAATTATAAGCTGCATTGCTCTGTGGTTAGGTATATACCATTTTTGATTACAGTTTACCGCTACTCGTATTGATGCACTTTTAGAACTTTTATTGCGTTTTTTGCGAAAATTCAAAACCGCTACAATGCACAAAAGCATCATTAAATAGATGCGCAATAGGTTGATTTTAGCAAAGTGCAATGCTTTCTGAGGCGTTAAAATGCATTGCAAATGTGAGTATTATGGCAGAGGTCTCTCGAATAGAGCGCATCTTTGAAGAATATTTCAATAAGTTTTTTATATTTAGTGCTAGATATACTAATTCATTTATATAAGCGAAACCACTACATTATTTATGTGTACTATTCTTTGGCAGCTTTTTCCATTTGATTGAATTATTTTTGATGGGAATGTTACAACTTAAATGAAAACGAAGTAATGCCTCTTCTATGTATGAGATAAATTTATGAATATTTGAAGTAATATTGAAAAAAATTCTTTCTTTGCAATTAATCTTCACAATTATTTGTTTATGATGAGCTGAAATCGTGTATTGTTCATTTCTTTGCCGAATAGGTTTTTAATTGTGGCGATATAGCGTTTAAGCACTCGACAATTTGTTCATCGAAAAGAAGTGGATTCATTGTGTTTGATGTTTGTGCATTTATGCCCTTAGATTAACTCATATCATATTCCTTAGATTTTATAATGAATCTAAAAGTTGTTTATATTGAAAGATATGGCATCGGCTAGCCTAATATTGCTTAATAGAGATTGACGCAATATTTAATTGCGAACTTTAGTTTATATTTGATTGGCTTCCCATTTGTTGACCAAAAATCGAAAAATTATAGTGAAATCACACAAGTTTGATTATTTTTTTTCTCTCTCTCTCTGTCTTCTATCCCCTCTTGCAGCCACACTTTATCGTTTCCTATGTCCACTTTTTTACTTCTTCTTCTTTCTACCTCGCACAAGCTTAATGGGGAGTATGAACGCATCGTTGTGGGTAAATAGCATGTTGTAATGGGACTACTTGAAAGTTTTTTGCGATTGTTTTCACCAATTTTTCGCATTAAAATGAAACGTTAATTGTTAGATAGCCATTAAAAGGATTCTTACCGGCAGGAAGTTTTCTTGAGATAAACGTTGGAAGAAGACTTTAGCAGTAATCTCTGTGCGAGGGGTTTAATATGTAGACGATTCGCTTGTTTCCTTTATTTTTTCATATATAGTTTATTTTATATACGTAAAAATATTTATATTTCTTCTTTTTTCTTTTTTTTTGAAAAATCAATATAAAGAATTTCCTGTAAGGATGTGAGTTTATGAGTTTTGCAGTTGAGGGAAGCATTATGTCATGAACATTTGCTGCGAAAATTAGGATCGCTTAGGCAAGCTTACTTGAATAATTGCTCCCCTTAAGGAGATTCTTGATCAATGAAAATAAAAATTAATCAGTTTTGGGGGAAAGCATCGCGTCAACTAATCATGATTGAGTAGCGAAAATGATTGAGACACATTTTGCACATTGCTTCTACATTTTCCTCTTTTTTTGGCTATAAATTTTTAACGGGTAATTTATATGTCCCACTCGATTTGCTACTTTAAAATGCTTATTCGGCCAATTTGAAATAAAATATAACACAAATAAAACATAATAATACATTAAAGATCAAATAAAACGAATGATATAGGAAGGATTTGTGAATTTTTTTCTCTGTGCCACATTTTTAGCACGAGAAAATTTGTTTGCACCACGTCATTTTCTTTTTTTTTTATTCATAAGAACGGCTTATCAGATGATATCGTTGAATAAGCTAAATATTCATCCGTGCATAGTGAAAGCCTTTTCAGCTAAGTAAATTCATGAGGAATAGTTCGTCGGGGCTGTTGTGTTTAGTGCATTTGATTATCCCATTTCACATTTCGTTACCAGTTATGCCGCCTATGAGATGGCTTATTTGATTTATTCAGTTATTTGATTGATTCTTAAAATATCAACTCCATTCCTCTCCTCTCCGTTCGTGCAATTCTGGAGATGTTGGTGGTAATTGCCCTTCTCTCTTCAATTTTGGAGGGTGTTTGAGTTAATTAATTTATTCGTCAGAGTGCATTCTGATTATTGAAACCGTGAGTTTCTTCTTATATTGTTTTATACGTCTGTCTAGGGAACTGATTAGTGGTAATTGATAGATTATCTGAGAATGCGTATATCGTTTCGATGGTAATTAAAAAATTAATTTTCGAAAACGATATCTTTATGAATGGGACATGAGACCATCAGTATATAGTGATCTCGTGATTGGCGCATTAAGTTAAACGAGGAATGAGATGGAAGGTAGAAGAGTAAGAAAGCTGACTTTAATTCATTAACTTTTTATAGTGTCGAAATAAAGCAAGTCTTCTATCGTCGTATATTAGTAGCAATAAAAACTGCTATTTTAGTTGAATATTACAAAATTATAAACGCTTTTTATTATTCGCAACATTTTAACATTAATTGTGTTATGAATATATCGTGTTATATTAATCGTTAAATTTTCTTGAGCAATAATCAAAGAATCTCTATCACTTACCATGTCTTACTTCTACAAGTAGGCTTAATGGCATAACAATACTACAGACGAAGAGATCGGCAAGGGCGAGAGAGAATAGAAAATAATTGGTGACGTTATGAAGACGACGGTCAAACCAGATCGCCATACAGACAAGTAGATTGCCGAGTAGACCAATCGCACACAACAAGGGCAGCAATAGCAATGCTAGCACATTTGATGCTTGACGCGTTGCAATTTGCACGCGTACGTGCGTGAACTGCCACTCGGACATGCGTGGTGGCAAGTTGTTGCACGATACAGATGCTGCTTGACGATGTTGGATGTGTGGTGCTGATTTCGTGCACCGGTTTTGGGGTCCTGCATGAGGGCAACGGCGTGTGGCTAACGCCTTCCTTACGTCACCTTCATCATGCGGCTGTATCTTGCCACCTGCAGCACCAACTCGACAAGCTATCTTTGTGTGCTTGGTGTTGCTAAGAGTGCAGCAACTTAACGAATACCACCTTCAAGTGCGGTGAGTTTTTGTGTCAATAAAGCCGAAGAGTCGTTGCCTGTTGTCTCGCTCACATACAAGTGTCGACTGTTGGTCAAAGTTCAACGGATTTGTCTCCTAGGTGGCCGCATCCCATCTGCAAGATATATCCAGCGAGCATTCGAAAGGCAGTGAGATTTTTAGAAACAATAGCGACAATGTTGATGAGGTAAAGGGAAAGGGGTAAAAATGACGGGGTCGATGCACGGGTCTAGTGGGTTGTCGAGGAGATTGGTGGCATCAGTGCTCGTGGAGATAGCGATCGCAGAACGAGATGCTTGGGGCCGCCTCTCGTCTCGAATTCGTTGTGCTACACTTACAAGCAGCCAGCCGGCCTCAAAAACTACCGCCGAAGGCTTTCCCAACGAAGGCGGAGTCGCAGCGGATATTTCGCATTCGAAATGCTTTTCAAGCTTTACTTCTCGGTGCAAAAGTGCGCAACATGTCTGCTCTGCAGTGTTTGCGTTACGTCTTATGGCAGCTATTCGTTGTTGAGTGCGGTCTTAGGATGATTTTCCACTTTATCGTACTTTGTATTGTTATTATTTTTCTTGAGGGATATAGGGTGATGGGTTGATTTGTTGAGAAGCTGCATTTCTAAATCCGATGGCTTTATGCAATTGCCGAAATTGCAGTGATGCGGAACAATGTCTCAGTTATACGGGCATGCTTGTCGAACATTTCAATCCACATGTTCGATACGGCGCAGCGATGGCATTGGGCATCTCGTGTGCTGGATCCGGATACAAGGTTTGATTCTTTTTTTAAATGATAATTATCGATCGGTCTTTGGACTTTTTAAATTTTTTGCATTCGAACGACGCTTTTTTTCGAGAGAGTTCATACAAAAGATTTACTGCATTGGAGATCGAATAGCTATCTGATCGAATAACTCTTTTCATTTAGAATATGAGTTTATTAACTTATTTACTCGTCTTATGATTTTCTCTTATTTGTGTTTATGGGTTGCGGTATGAAATTCTCGCTTGTTTTCTATGTTTTTTAATTGTTATTTTCCTTTCTTTTTCTCTCCTAGTTATACTTGACCAAAAGAGGTTTCATCTCTCTGCGATAACCAGAGAGTATTTTCGGAACTTGTCAGTACTGTTATTAGTAAGGAATTTCACGAATATTACTATGATTAAGTCGTTTATGTGCTGTGTGCTGCTTTGTGAAAGAAGAGGCACTAAAGAGCCTCTCTAAACGAAACCCCTTTGATGGAGGATGCAAAGTGTCTGAGAATTATGCCCTTTTTTTCTCACATCATAACAGTTAATCGCTTATTATAACGTTTTTGTTTTAATGCGATTTGACTTTTTTTTTATTTTGGACTTTTAGAAACCCGCAATAATTTTCATCCATTTGAGAAAATTTTCATTTCACAATTTTTAATGCAAAGAAGCGCCATTGTAGTCTTTCTTCTGATGATCAGGCGATCAATTTTTCTTATAGAATTATGATAATGGATGAATTTTTCTGAAAAAAAAAAAATTCCAATTTCTTGAAAGACTCGTTTATAAGACTTTTTAAATGGCAGTTGATTGCTGCTTTCCCGGCGTCCGTTTGCAGTTCCGTTTATCAAGCCAACTATTTCCTCATATTGCGAGCAAAAAATTAAACATACGCAATGATTCGTGCAAATCTCTGAAAAGTTCATTCTTATGCGATTTTGCAAACTCCTATTTGCAATGCTCATTGTAGCATGATTATGTCTTTGCAGATACGTACATGTTTGTCTGTCTGTCTGTCTGTTTGTCTGTCTTTCTGTTTGTTTATCTGTCTGTCTGTCTGGCTGTCGGTAATTTCGTCTACTGGTTCACCGAGAGTAGGACGGAGAAATTTATTGAGCATAATATACACATGTAGATTGATGTAGCAAGGTACCTTTCAATTTTGTGCCGATCAAGTCAGAAAAAGATGAATCTTTTATAAGAGATTTATTTGAGCTGTCGGTTTGATTGAAATATGAATCATTTATTGATTAGATGATTCGGGTACTGAATAAAGCACATCAGCCATTATTGGTATCAATACCAATAATAGAGCACAAAGCACAATATCAAAAAGTTGTTTATATTTTTGAGAATCTTTTCGAATTTTATGCATGAATATGAAGGTCGCTAGAATTCATTTATGGTGGACATTAGATTTAGTGTTTTATTTGACCCTGAATGCTGTGATATCCGAATTGATATTGCCGCAAAGACAGACAGACATATGCAAGCAGTCATAAAATACACTTTGCAAATATAGGTTTGTGAGGATGGATTAAAGAATTATGCAAAAAAGCCAGTTGAGTGGTTGTGTGCAAAGATTCTTTTTATGTTTTGTGTGGTAAAGACAGCTGTTGAACGGCTGTACTGTTTTTTCAACAGTGAGTCTATTAGATATTTTTAATCACCGTTGCATAAATGTCAGTCAGATTCAATTTTTTTAAGTTTTCGAGTCTAAAAACTATTTTAAGTTGACATTTTCGTAAGTTTTTGCTATTGCTAATTAACGCTTTCTTTGTTCGTCTTTTTTTTGAAGTTGATTAGAAAATTTGAAGCTTAGAGAAAACACATCGGACAGGGAATAGAGTTTGTTCAGTTCGTTATTTATTGGTTTTGAATATCGCTTCTCTCAACAGGTAACATCGAAAAACTAGAGTGATAAGTTTTAATCAGTTAACTGACATTTATACGTCAAGGATCACTCAAATATTGGCGTTGAATTTTTCAAAGAAAGATTTCGATGAAATTTGTCACCATTGTGTTCATTGTTGTTATCTTCGTTGACCCTAGCTCATTCTGAATTGAATCAAATTACGACCATGTCCATTGGTCATTATCTGGACTCACCGTCGTTCGTCTATAGGTGGGCGAATTTCGACCCCGATCAGTAGACTTCACTGCTGATCCAGAATCCGATTGCAGCTAGGGGTTGAGGCAGAACTATATTTACATCGTTCCTTGGTATCGTCCCAATTTTTTTTTGCGATTGTTTTTTTATCAAAATTGATATGTCAGTAAATGATCAATTTCTTCGTTGATAGATCAGTTTGATCAATTTTTCGGCCGGTTTCTATATGACTGAACAAAATTATTAATCCCTAACGCTTGAAATGGACGTATGTAAAAAAGCGATCAATAATTTTCACTGTTTGCATAAGAATCCATAAAACTTAATGGCTAGGTCTATTTTATTTAGCGAGCCTAAATCAACTATAGAAATAGAGCGCATCTGAGAAGTTGAATAGTAAATGTTGTAAATTTTCACTATATGTTTCGTTCATTGTTCAATTTCGTATTTCGTTCATACTTAAGCAAACCGCTGCTTTAATATGTTCGGTTCTTTGCTCTGTTTCAATGAGCAAAGTTTGATTTCCCTTGATGAATGTTTTTCATCTAGAATTTGCATGCGATTCTTGTGACTTTAATTGACTTTCGTATAACATCATGCGGAAAATGACCGGCCGGTCTTTGAGCTACTTTTGAGCTATCTTTTCTTGTGAACGACTAATCGTATGCTGAAAATTAAAGAAAAAGAAAGAAAATCAAGTGAAGTTTATAGGAAAGTGGGAACTTCTGAGCCCAATATTATATTATTTGTATGTGTATTTCGTTGTGTTTATGGGTGTGCACTTGGCTGTTTATTTACTTAGTTGTTTCGATTCATTAAGTAGAGGAATTAGGGATTATGGATAAGCGCAAATGAAGGACTTAATTAGGATTGATTTCGTGCCGATGAATCTCAACCAGCAGTTATTAGAATATGATTAAGTTGTAATTGTTAACTCACCGAGTTCATTGAGTCGAAAAACACATTTACATATTTAATAAGGTTGGCGGTCACTTAGTGATGATTCATTCAGCACCGAAACAAATATACTCACCGGATTTGTTGAGGTGAAACGTTGATTTGGGAGTGTTCGTTTAATTATAGCGCTAGTCAGCGCAAAATTCTACGGAAAAAAAATAGGATTTTTAAAAATTCTTGTGGAAACAGCTGAAGGGTTTTCAGCTTCACTTGTAATGAATAATGATGATTTTTCTGGGCTGTTAGATTTTAATGAAAAGATTTTATCTCCAAAGAGATGGATCTGGGTGTAGTATCGAATGGAACTATTCGTCATAGGGGTTTTTTTTCAATATAAAAACTTGTGTTTTTGAGAACAATAAAAATTATTTATACTTTTATCTATGGCGGTGGACTGTAGAATTCAAGTTCGCCACACTCGTCAGCTTTCCTTTTCTTTAGTTAGTTTTTTTTCTCTCGAAAAAAAAAGAGAAGTGTTGAAAAATTCACTTGATCCTGTACGTATTAGAAAGACTAGTGAATTTTTCTGCTTTATTGGATGGGAAATTAGCCATATTTCTATTGGTTATCTAACTGTCACGAAACATTACGCTTCTGCCGAATAATCTAGTGAATTAGTGGGAAAATTTTTCCGGTTTTATTAGTTGACAACAAAGTCAATTTCTATCATTTTGCTTCAAATTAACTGCTGTGAAAAAAAAATTTTTTTTTCCAATCATCTACTCATTTCATATGATTCTTTATGAATGCATCTAGAATTTAGGGAGTTCTTAAAGCATCTAGAATTCTTTATGAAATCTTTCCAACATATTCATCAACCGATCATTTCTTCGCATGCTCATGTAAAAATATCAATTTTTCATGGCTTTTCAAAAGGATTTAAGGAAAAAAGAGATGTGACAAAATAAAACGAATGCAAATTCCATAATCTGCGTCGAAATCTGGCCTGGGAAAATTTTAGGTCAATCGTCTTCTGAGATGTTTGCTCGATGATTTTCATTGCTTTGCAAAAAGTGGAAATTCTTTTTAGTTCAAAAAAAAATTTTATAATTGGAAAATATTTTCTTCCAATGAGTCAGTCGATTGAATTCCCATGTAAAGAAGGTGTTTTAGAGATATTTAAAAACAATTCCAACACTCATGAAATTTTTCATCTTAGAGCATCAAAAATCTTTCAATTTTTTGGCTAAAGCTTTTAGAAAAAGCAGCAATTAATAAGATACGTTTCATTTTCAATGTGAGAAAAATGATTCATTTTTATTTAGCAATGCAATTTGAATTTCAAGGAGTGTAAAAATTTTCTACAATTTAATTTTTATTTGCAGTGAATGTTTTGGCAGCTTTTCAACCGCAACACTTAATTTTTTTTTTTTTTTTTTTTTTTTTGCATATGAAAGCCATACGATTTTGAGTTAAATTAGTGACGAATTTTTCTTGAAGTATACGTGCAGATGCTTATTCATGTGAAAGGGGACTACTCTGATTCTTTCACAGTTGTGTTCGTTGTGTGAAACGAGGGTCATCAGCTGTCACCTATTTCATATTTGATTACTTCACGGATTTAATGTTAAATGATAGTAGTTTTATTCGAAAGTGTGTTGATGTGCAAAAGTGATTAGGTTGCTTAAGAATTCGATAGAGCACTGCGGAGGTTATTGGATGATAGTATGCTGCATTCATTGAATTGAAAAAAAAAGCAACGAGGAATTTGTTGAAAAAAATTTCGCATTTGCATTCTCGATCCTTTTCGAATTTATTGAGTTTTGCAATTAAAAGATATGAGCTCATATAATCGTTTTATAAATTAAAGAAGATTGAAAGCAATTTGAAATTGTTTCAGATGAATTCATCTCAGTGAAATTCTTTCAAAATTTTCAACGAGTTTCAATTATCTATTGTTTTAGTTCATTTTAAAATTATAACTAAAATTAAGATGCGCATTTTTGCTCTTATTGATTGATATGGAAATTAATTAAGTACTTGGTTATATGGATTCTTGTGAAGTTTCTGCGATCAATTTACGTTAAAATTTAATCCGTTCTCATCAAAACGCATACACACAAAAACGGTATTTAGTGTATTTGATTGAACGGTACCATTTGATATCGCACTAGTATTTTCTTGATTTCTTAGCGCTGGTGCAATAGTGACATTATTTGAGTAAATGGGTCCGATAGAATCGCATTATATTTTGTATGTCTGTGTCTTTATGCGTATGTCTGTAGGTTGTTGATCATTGTTCTAAAAGAGCAATAATTTGATTGCATCATCTCGGCAATATAACGATTATGCTCACTAATATGCGGAAAGGTGTTTTTTAATCGATGAATTGGTGAAAGATTTTGATTGGTTTAGTGTGGAGTGTGGTGCAATTATTGATAGAAATGCGTTTTATATGTTAAATTGCGCGAATAATCACATTGAAAATGAGATTTATTTCAAATTCAATCTTTTTTTTTCACGTTGATCACCTTCGAAGGAGAATATTTTTAAGTTGTGGGCGCAAATTTGCAATTGCAAATCGTCACATTTCTCTAGGGATATCTTGCTTTGTTGATCGCTCATCATATGCAAAATGAATGCTGGCATTGCATTGCATTGCATTGCATTATATGGTGCTATTCAAAGCAAAGCATGGTTATTATACGAATAGAAACTCGCTATATTTTTAAAGGTGTGAAATTATCGTGTAGATAAGTATTTCGGTAACGGTTGCATTGATAATTGGCTCATGACGGATATCAAAGGGATAGTTTTGAGAGAGTAGAATGATAGTGGATTCTTTTACTTTCAGCACTTTTCTTCATCTTTATTTGGGTGCTCAGCTATACTGGAATAGAAATTGAAATTGTTTTATGAGATTCATCAGGCTAAAACTGTATGCTTTAAGATTCTATTACATTTTGACTGTGTCGCAGCTCGACCATTCTTGATGTTGTCTGCAGTAGCTCAATATGTTGAAACCTTTGTGCCAAAATTATTAGAAGTGTTGAAGCGGTTCAGGTTATAGTAATTTTGCTCACTTGATATTGAAAGATCACTTGGACACTTGCGCCAAAAAATAATTATTGAAAGACCATTTGGGCACTTGCGCCAAAAAATAATTACGGCATAGTTGCGATGGACTTTGAGGATATGGAGGCCATTGTTTGTGGTTTTGTACCGTAACAATTTGTCATGCTTGTGGCATACTTAGCATTCGTAGGCAGCACCCTTAAAGATGCAGAGATTCCTTTTCATCTGCCTCCGCTTCTGTGTCCTTCGTGCTGCTCCATTGTGGGACATATGCCAAACTTCACAACAGTCCACTTCTGTCACCTATGTAGTGCACTATGCATTTCTTATCTCTACTAGATGTTCACTATGTGTACCGTAGATAGCCTTGATCTGCAAGAATGATTACTGTCAAAAAAATTTCGATAGCGTTAAAAAACAAAATGGGAAAAAGCCAGAAAATGTGTAAACGGCTGTGCAATGCTGTAATAGTTTACGACACATTTCATATATCACATCGAATGAATGACTTTAAGAGTGTTGATTTGATCACTTTGTTGATGTGTTGAAACGGACTGGATTTTGTTTAGTGTGAGCAACTTCCGCGTTTTTGTTTGCTATACGTCACGTTGAACATTTGTTCGATTAGGGGTGTAACGTGTGAATATTTTTTTCGACAATAAATTACTATCAATAAATCACAAAATTCTGCAGAAAAATGAACAATGCCTATGCTGAAAAGTAGTGATAGCCGCTCATATTGTTTGCTCATAATCGTTTTCAATGATCACATACATTGAGAAGCGTCGATGAGATGATGCTTCATGGGATGATTGTTTAGATGGCTCATTCTACGAATAGCATCCCATTGATGAGCCCTCATTGAGATGCTTATAGCTTTCAAAATGTCACCACTTTATAGCTGATTGCCTGATGGCGATACATTGCATGATGATGGCATAGCGTTGATGGTTTTATATTGGAAGGCGTATCATTTAATGAAGTAATACAGCAATCCAATATTGCGTCATAAGATTTTCCATATCGATCACTTAGGGAGGGAATTCTTTGTGGTGGAATAATATGGTTCAGGTTTATGAATTGTGCACTTGTAGAGGCTTTTATATCGTTCATAAATTGAATTGCAGAAATCGATAGATGGCTGCTTATCTTCGAACATAAGCCGTTCACTGAGAATGAGGCTATCTTAGATGTTTTTATAGAAATCACTATGTGGGAAATCGGCTTCACAAAATTGTATAGGCTGAGAAACGAATGTTTATATGCAGTTTGAATGCGAGCAGATGCATTTTCTGCAAGCGATAATAAATAGAACCAGCTTATCATTCACTGGGAAATTAGTAATGACGGTGAGTATTAGAATTCGATGTTGGAGAGTTAACGCAGAATATTTCTTTTTCTTGATAAGGGAGAGGCAACTTGCATTTATATGTATGCAGGTAGCATAATTTGAGTAATATTAACCTTAGAGGGTGGAACGTTATTGGATGGTTTCATGCATGGGATCGTGATCATCTCAAAACTTCGCTTTCAGAATTTTGTAGTGAAAATTCAGAGACTCGTAACCGCATGCGATGATGCATTAAGAGTTTTTGAACAGAGTTTTCAGTTGTTTTTTTTTTCCGCGAGAGAACAACTCTGCCCAATCTTTCCCAGTGCTTTCCCATGTCTTCGATTCTCCCTTTCCCCCGCATCCCCGCATCGGTTTCACATTATTTGGGGTTGTTACTAAAAGATGTGCATGGGTGTTCCTCTACCGAAATTAGGCAAATTGCTATGAGGCACGTTGGCTGGATCATTGTTTCTATATTCCATTTTCTATTTCTTTCATATTTTTTCGATTTTTTCGCAAGCCCAATATTCCTGCAAGGTTTTTCCACGTATTCATCGCGCTCAGACCGCATTCGAAACCGCCGACGTTGTTGCTCGCATTCGCAGTCAATTTTTTATCTATATTTGGAGGAGTTTTCATAGCTTAGTTGGTAATTATCAGCATTACTATTATCTCTCTTTTTTCGTCTTCTAGAATTCCTTTAGTTTCTAGACTTTGTGAATTGATTAAAAGACTGTCCATCGTTGTTTAGCAAATATATTGTAGTTTCGCTAGCTTCTATCGATATTTGATTTTGAGCAGCATACGAACCACAATTTTAGGAACTTTAAAATGCGAAGAAAGATTTTCATGCGCAAAAGTGAGCATAAAGCTGAAAAAAAAAGGAGCTTTGAAGAGGGGCAATTTAAAGTTTCTGTAATTTTGGGTTTGAATTAGTGGCGAAAGCTTCAATTGTCGCTTCAGTGAAGAATGGATTGGGATGGAATCGGATTGAAAGATTATGACAGAAATGTTTTAAAAATTGAATGGCCTATATATTCCTAAAAATTGAAAGCAGCTTGCAAAGAGGAGGAGAGGCAAGAGGGAGAAGCGAAAGTATGGAGAAACAAGTGGGGGGGGGGGGGCTTCCGTATGGTTTATCTGAACCTCCAAATTGCAATCCAGCAAGGATATATCCGGTTGGATGGCCTACGATAGGTTGAAACCCTAGTATTATCTCGACATTTCAAACTCAAGATATTTGAACCCCACTTCCCTTTACGCGGTTCGTTTTTATTAAATAAAATGATTTAAGCAACTTAGAGAAACCTCGTTTGTATGACTTCCCAAACGCTCATAAACATTTCTTTATAAAGAATCTTAAAGCTTGCATGGGGGGGGGGAAATCTCATCGAAGTGCTTTTTAAGAATTCATTTAATTTCTCATGTGTGTAATGTTCGGCTTTGGTTTGAAAAAAAAAACGTTCATCGATCATTTGCATGTTCGAGTTCGTCATATTTGTAGTCATTTAGTTGAGGATATAAGAGTTCATGGGAAATTTACGACGTATTTTTATATAGCATGCATGCAACATCGATTGCTGTAAATGCTGTTCTCTTGCAAACAAATCAAGCTCCTTTTGTTTGTTTTTCTGCGTTTTTTTCAGCTGCTTTTTATGCCTGTGTAATCAAGTCTTTATGTTTTGATTTTAAAAAGCCATGTAGTTATTGCCGAATTTGCTGGAGTGCATATTTAGCTTACATGTTCTGATATCATTTAGCTTATAGGTTGTAATGGATTGCTTTATCATCGCAATACATTCCTAATCAAAAAGACAAACTGCACTATTTGCCTCAAAGCTTTATGAATGATGTTTACATTTTTCTTAGATCGACATGAACATTGACAGATGATCGTAGATTTATGGGCACCAAACGGTCAATTTTTCAGTTTCAAGCTAATTTATTGCGTTTCCTACCGAATTTGACGTTATCGAGTAAATTTTCGGCTCTGATGGAAAACATCTCAGCAGCCGTATCATTTTTGTTTAACAGCTTAGAACTAAATAAACTGAGGTTTGGGGAACAATGATTGGGCTTGATTTTGAAGATTGAGATAAAAACTGAAGTCGAGATTATAATAGTAAAGGTAGCAGTATCTTGAAGTGAAAATTGAGATGCAGGTTATAATAGTAGAGGTAGTAGTGTTAGCATCATTATCGAACAAGATATACCAGTTTTATCAACTCAAAACATTTTCAGCTTTTCTCTTTCTCATATATTTCTCTTCGTTTTTCTTATTGTGCTGCTTATATTTTGAAATAGCCGCATTGTAATGACGAGTTCACATGAACGAGAAAAAACTTTAACTAGGTAAGTATGCATATATTCCCAGTATTTTCGAAGTTATCCAACTCCACCGTGATTTTCCGCGTGAACCACTACTGCAGAAAAAAAGCAGGCTGGAGATCAGCGAGTCGTTGAAGTTTCATTGCATTCTGATGTTTGGTTGTTAAGTGCACAGGTTGATGTTCCCTTGATAAGCTGGAATCATTAGCAAGTTTATGATAAGTGACTTATTTCATCGGTAGAAGCGTTTAAAGTTGTGTTTTCGAACTGTGAGCAAGTAGATGTGTAAGTGATTTCGAAGCTGTAAAAGTGCGGGAATCACGACGGCTGTACTCAATTCTGTTTCACGGGCAACAGATTTTGTGACACTTGATAAACGAACGAAAAGAGAGGAAGTCAAATGTGCACTAATTTTATATTTTGATGGCGAATTCAGTAAGGAATTGACATGTCCGTATGTCTAATCGCTGCCCTTGAAGTCATTAGGATTCTTTTAATAGATGTATTAATATGGGTGGGGGAGGGGAGGGGTGAGAAGTGATATAAAAGTGGCGTAAACGCTTTTAGAAATTTAGAACTGCATAAGCGTTCAAAAACAAAAAGCATCGAAAGTTATGCGAAATAGAAGTATATAACTGATAAGCATTTAGTCATATCTGTGTTCCTTAGGAGGTGATGATGTATGAAATGTCAAAAGGTGGTGACTAAACACCTGGATGTGATAGATGTAGCTGACGAATTAATGTACTTTTTAAGAGATGAAACTTGAGAAATTATTTGCCTTTTTCTTTGTTGTCTTTTTTATCTTGCCAAATGAGTTGAGCGATGTGTGGAAATGCCTAAATTTGAAGAGTTTGCTAATATTGCTATGACGCATATTTCAATTACCAAATTTTGGAAGGACATTTCGGTGGTTTTTCTATTGTTTTTCAATCTGTTGGAATCATAAGAGTGCATCCTCAATTTTTCGACTCCGTAAATAATTAACTCACTAGCCATTTCAGCTTAGGAGGTTATTGTGTGAATCGCTTTCAAATATGATAATGTCATTGGTCATCAAAAGATAGATCTTTGTTGCTCTAAATTCGCTTTAAATTTCTACGGTTATTCAACTAGAACGTAATGACATTCATTTCTAGAATGGAATTGACAATTTCGAAACATGAAACATAGTGTTAACATAAAGAGAGCAAATATAGATAGATTTTTTGAATTGATCATAAAATGTCTGAGCTAAACGATTGTCGAGCACATCTCTGATTGCGGCAATTATTGCTGCTGTCGGCAAAGTAAATTTTATAAAGAGCTTACTTGAAACGATTAGATTTCATAGAGGAAAATGTAAAAATTTGCATATATATGCAGTCGTATTAACCTTGTATGATGAGTTCATTTCAAACCATCTTTTGCAAATTTGACTCATTTTGCATTTACCACTGAGGTTTCTTGGGTATTAAATGATTATGGTGAACGCTATTTTCATCTCAAATGGGTCTATATATTAGCCTGTTTTTTTTACTTAAATTGTCAGGTTACCTGCGAATCCTTTCACAGCCTGCTTCCATGCTCACTAAGCCAGTCAAAGAGGGGATCTTTCTTCGCTTTTATCCCTTTCTTTGAATTTTTTTTTCACATTCTCGACTTTTTTATGTTTCAAAAGCTCATTGATTGATATTTGTTTTGTGCTGAATTTTGTGCATTCGACATTTGAATGAATTGTTTGTTGTTTAAAAGAAAACGTGGAATGGAATATTAATGTAAATGCTGTGTTTAGGAGGCAATTGCTTTATTGGAACCCTTGCTATCGGCCAAGGAGAACTTCGTACGTCAGGGTGCTGTAATTGCATTGTCGTTTATTCTTATTCAACAGACCGATGCATGTTCACCAAAAGTCAACGAGTTTCGCAAAACGCTAACGAAGGTAGTTTGTTGAATTTTTTTGTTGCACTTCTCATGAATGCCTTTGTTTGTTTTTTTGTTTTATTCACTTAGAGACATACCATAGAAGCTCTATCTACATTTAATTACCTCTCCGATCCTGAAATCTCTGTCACTGTCATCGTTGCAGGTATCTGTCTGCAATTTGAGATAGAGCTGAACATCCAAACATTTTTATCGTTTGTTTACTTGAAGCAGCAAATGCGCAGTAAAGGAGCTATGGATTACAATTTTGAATAGCATGATGTTCATGGAAAGGCGTCTACAGCGAAACAAAGAACGTTTAGTATAGAAAGAGGTAAATCAGCATTAAGCTATATATGAGGTAGCATTTGTTTCAAATTAGAAAAGGGATGGTTATATTGAAAATAATCAAAGGTTCAGCGTCAAATGTTGCACAGGGAAATTTCGCATCGAAGATCGCGCGGAAAAATGTGTAGAAACTTGATTTGTTTCCAACAAGTAGTAATATTCATGTACCAAAGGATAAGCGTTGTGATTAAGCAGAAATCACCGAATGACTAATTGCCGATCTGAAAGGCATTAAATTTTAGATGATCACTGAGAAAGGTGAGGATTCAATCACGAAATTGGGGGCAATTTTGGCTCAAGGAATCATTGACGCTGGTGGACGCAACGTGACAATTTCGTTGCACAATCGCAGTGGTCATTCGGATATGCAAAGTGTTGTGGGGACATTTGTTTTCCTGCAATATTGGTATTGGCATTCATTGGCGCATTTCGCATCACTTGCTTTCAAGCCCACATGCCTCATTGGATTGAATGCAAATCTCGAGGTTTGCACTCGCTTCATTTATTACCTTCTTACTCGTGGGTGGGCTAATTGCATGACAAATCTTATCTTTTAAAGATCGCTTCGAGTTTTCGCCACAGGCAAAATGTTGCTGAGTTTGTTCTTAGATTCCGTTACTGAATTTCTGTGAGTTTGGGAAATTCATTGTTTTCGATCGAATTAGAACACGTATCATAAGCTTATGAGAGAAAACTATGAGAGAGGAAGGGGGAGGGTGAGGCACTAAGAGGGCCTATAGCGCTATTGGATTTCTCAAGGAAAATTGATTTTGGAGGTACTTCTTATGGTAGATCTTTCAAATCTTGACCATCTTTATTGCTGCAAAAATATGTGAGGGTTGGTGGGTTTTACGTCATATCGCAACAAATAAAGAATAGAGAAAGCAAACGAGAATAAACACGGAAATTATAGGATGGATAGCGTAGGTATATATTTGGGATAAGTGCTCATAAAAAGTATTAGAAAGCTGATCTTTATAGTTTGATTGCATGCGATTGGGGCATTGAGGAGGAAAAGGGAATTTATTCGATCTTTTGATTACTGTAAGATAGAATCGTAAACGCGAAGTGAGGACCGTTTCAAATTAACTCAGTAAGGAATAGGGAGAAGTTGGCTTATGGTTAGATGGTAATTCTTGGTAATTCACAAAGGACGGATTGATTTTTTTCTCGAGTATTTCAATCATCGTTCGCTGTTTTTTTAGATGCCGAAAACGGATTTCCGCTCGAACGCAAAGCCGTCAACGTTTGCATATCCGCCACCTTTGGAGGAGAAGAAGAAAGAGGAGAGTGAAAAGGTGATAGTGTTACGTGACATTTATGCTGAAAGGTATTCGGACGACGCATGTGTTTGAATGAGCTTTATCATGGAGCATACGTTGGTTTAGTTAATTCATTTTAATCCCTGAATCAATAACTCGCGAAAGGGGGATAGTCAGTTGAACTTGAAAAGTGTGGGGCAGAGCATTTTTCAGCTTCCCGTTTTCGATAAAGGAGAGCCGGTGAGGAAAAGTTAAAATTTTTTGAGAACCAAAAAGCGCATAACTCTGCAAGTTGCAGTACAAATTCCTCGCTTCCTGCAGCAATGCATCAAAATTTTTTAGTTGTTATGGTGGTGAAGAATAGTTTACTATGAAAACATAACAGATCAGGACAAAATTTTCTTTGATCGAAATGCGCGGCGAATATTTATTAAATATTGAAATAGTGAATAGACATAGAGGAATTGGGATCACTGACTATTTTCTAAAGAATTTGACATTGAGAACGAGTCATTCGTCGATTTTTTTTTAATATTCAAATGTTTCGTTTACTTGTTATCTCACTCTTTTCCATCTAAATAAGGATGAGCGTAAAATATGAGTTTACGGGGAAATTTTTGAGGAAAAGAGTAGGATTCGTAAAAAAGGCCTCCGATCAGTGTTGAGGTGGTGAGAGAGGGCACCATATTCTCCAAGAATTTCCCACTGAAGCGACATTCGTCCACAGCAAATTTTGAAGATCATCATTAAAATTGACTGGATCTGTGCAGCATTTTTTTAAAAAGTGGTCTTTGAATCCATGTTGGATCCAAAAATCCATGTTATTTGGGAAAAAAATGTAGGCGAGGATCTCCTAAGGTGCGTGAGTTTTTTTGAACAGAGAAGCATCCTTCGTCGCTTTAGGGGAAGGATGACCATGAACCAACTCTGTTATGGAGAAAAGAAATTGCCTGTATTAAATGTAAGGTGTTATATATGTCCAGTCAAATGTGATGACTTTCGAGCATCCATCGTTCCGTTTAGTTTTGATTGGCTGAATTGTAAATTTTTTCGTAACACATCTGCAGTCTATATAAATCCATGTGGCAGATTGGCATACAGGCAAATATTCTAATTGTGGTAAAAGAAATGATATATTGAATTAAACATAAATGGTATTCGTAACGATACACCACCAATCTTCTGTTGTCGAAAACTTGCTTTCAGAGAAATTAATCTATTTTGTTTCATTGCAATAAAATCAATGAAAAAATTATCACTTTGATTTTTTTATTAATGCAATTTTAAGGTTGAAACAGCGGTCCTTTCGATTACCAATAAGAAGAAGATGTCAGTGAGTGATAAAAAGGAAAAGAAGGAAGACACCAAAGAGAAGGAGATTCGAGATGAGAAGATGGAGGTCGATATGCCATCAGCATCCGAAAATCCATCCGATTTGAAAATTGAGCCGAAAAGGTTGGATATGCCTTCCATTAGTACCACAGCATTACTACACATGCCTTAATTAGATGTGCAGCGGGTATAAGCCGTCCTTTTTATTCCCATATTTTTTTTCAGGTCTTAGTGAAACGGGAAAAACAAAGTGGCATGGCAGTGCAGGAATGCTGCGTTTCTTTGTGAGTGGATGTTTATGAGCATCTAATTAAGGCATGTATGATCCGGATTCCATCCGATGCTTCGATCGTTGTTCCATGGGGAAAAGAGGAGAGGGCCATTACGGCATAGCCGAATTTCCCACCAAAAATGATCTTTTATATGGGGAGTGTTGTGTGGGGTGTTGATGGCAGAAAACGATAGTTGAAATGGCACGATGAGTTTTCTGTGTTAAGAGGACACTATAGTTGATTTATGAAGTATCATTTGATGCGTCGGCTTGCTTGTCTTTGAAGGGGGATACTGCATCCGGCTGATTGCTTTCATTGGTGGTCGTTTATTTTTTTATTTTTCTTTCAAAACTATGTGCATTTTCTTATGACGACGCCGTTATGGTGTTCATTCCTCTCAGTGAGCCTATTTGCTTAATTACTTTTCGTGGTTAATTCTTTTGTGGATTTCTTTTTCTTGGTTTTTCGTATTTTCAAAGAGCAAAGTGAGCGCTTCCTCTTTTACTGAGGATTTTAGCCATTCGACTGGGCTTGAAAATGAAAAAAAAGTGAGAGATATAGACTCTTTTCTCCTTTCTCATTTCTCTTACTTACAAAAATCTTTTCTGTAGTGCACAGCTATCCTGTTTACGGTATCTCCACGATATGCGTTATGTCCATTCATGCAATGTGCCCATTCAAAGTTTCATCCTGCAGTCGAAAACTTATGCACAAGTGAACTACAAGGAAACGGGGATGCAAAAATGTACTACTTACAGGCTATTGATCTTACAACGGAAATAAATGTTAGATGCGCTGTTAGAACGCAGGATATAATAAAATCGTGGTTGTCTAGTGTAGAAAATACCAACTACGGCTGCAAAGCAGCATTTCTAGTTTAAAAAGTGCTTGATGGGATAAACTGGATTCTTATGCATCGGTTTGGACATTTTTTGCGATAAAAGCTTTATCTCGGCCGAACTGATCGCTACCGGAAGTGATGTCTACCAACGCCAAATATATTTCCAAGTTGAGAGCAGTTCTAGAAAGAAGTGATTTTATGTTGTGCCCCTGACGTTTTCTGGATGAGCTGTTTATATTTGATAGTATATTTCAGAAATAACAGCTTCCGGGTATGTTGTAAATGTTATTTATAACATTTATATTTGCAGCGTTGCACCCAAAGAACCCGAGCCACTGACGCATAATCTGCAAAATCCGGCACGCGTTGTACGATTACAGTTGAAGACTCTGCAAATGCCAGAAAATAGTCGTTATAAGCCGTTGAAGGCACTTTCACAAGGTGGTATCATCATGCTACGAGATAAAAAGGCTGGTCAGGAAAAGGTGATTTATTCGTATTTTATTGATGTTTCTTTAATTCCTCTTGGCTTATAATGCTTAGCAATTTTATTTGCAAGTTTTTTGGTGTCTGGAAGTTATTTTTTCTGTCCAGCGCGCATTGTGAAGTATGTGGAAACGAATGAGAGGGAGAGTGAATCGACAACGTTTTGCTTGGTTGTCTCGATACAACAAGCTTGAATATGGGTTGCAGTATTAGTGACTACGTTAGTACCCCCCTTGATTTAATGAACTTTTCAACTCCCATCGAATAAAGTTGATTGCAGTGAATTGCTTAATGTGTTTGTGCACGTTCTGCGAAAGCATATTGCGCCCTTTTAAATTCTTGTGAAAGCCTATTGTGACAGCCTCACTTATATGCGTTCGTATGTATCTTTCTGGCTGTTTATTCGGCCATTTCACATCCTGGTCCATTTCAGTACTCCATTTTCAGCCTGTTGATCACCTACCTGTTTTGTGCGTTGTATGTGCTCAGGACACCACGAAATGTGGGTGTGGGAAGTTGTTGACTTTACAAATCATGAGTCCCACCATCGCTGACGGAACTAATAGGTTCAACAAATTGGCCTACTAATGCACGATTGCATGGGGAAAAGACGATTTAAAATATAGGATGTATGATAAGAAGGTGAAGTTATAAGGCACAAGAGATAAGACGGAGATGTTTTAAAAGCGTAGGCGTCTCGTAATTATAATTAGCTAATGTAGGTACACATTTTAGACGATAGAATGCGAATGTAAATAAATTTTTATGGATTAGTTGAGCAGTCCTTTTTGTCGGAAAATGTTTCATCGAGCACTGTGTCGTTACTTGAAATGATATTCGAGGCGATCAGTCTGAATGATGGAATAATAAAAAGAGCATCTCGATATTCGCTTTTCTATGTGCCCATTAAATATCAACGGAGTAGCTTCGTATTGATAGAAGGCGATGTTGTTGAAAAAAATTGAAAATGTTTCAGAAGGTTTTTTAAGGAATCGTTATGATGTATTTGTTCCTCAGAGGCAATGTTTTTTTCAAGTTTGGATTATTGGCTAATATGTTGGCTTATTGCACGTTCGATTTGATTATCGTGTGACAAGAATTAAGTAGACGATTCGAGAACCGCAAGAATTATGCTCTCACTTCAGTGCGTCAATGGGCCAGTTGTTGGGGTGAGGGAGGGGGGAAGGGGTCGTTCTTGCTTTTAGCGCGAAACCCTCACTTATCTTTTCCAAATTGATTCATGATTTCAAGGACAATTTGTTCGTCTACATTTGCGTTTGCCCATCAGCACACCTCCATAGTTTGAGTTCAACTTTTTGAAAGATACGGGAATGTAGTACTGTGAATTTACTGTGCGCAGTCGGTTAAAGGAGAGTGAGCAAAGCCATGTTTACCTCCCTTCTTTTCGCTCACTGCTTGCAGGATTGTAGTATGTAATGTTTGCAGATGTAAATTTCGCGATCACTCATGGCGCAGTTCGTATATTTTCGATTTTTTTGCCTCATAACCCTCATGACCCGAGTTTTGCCTCATGAAATTTCGCTTCGTTTTATGAATGCTTATGTCCATGCTTTATGGCCCATATAAAAGGAGTTCGCTGCTGAGGCTAGATGGCGGAAAGAATCCGTGTTTGCCATTCTTAATTTCGGTCCTACAAGGTCAGGGGAACGTGACGTTTTTGCAGGAGGAAATAGTGGCTTTGGTAGCCGCTGGTGGTACACGACCGAGCGACGGCAAAGATTCGACGGAGGAGGCAGCCCCCCACACGCCATTCGAAATAAATATTGCGTCTTACTGAGTGGAGCGCATCGATCAGCAACTCTTGATTATTCCAGGTTATTTATGCGATACTGGATTGGATAAATCGTTTCTGATGCTGCTAAGGTGAGACCGTTGTATGTTAGAATAATCTCGGAGACCCCTATAGGTTTATATACGTGACACACACGAGCTTAGCTCCTCCCTTCTCGGACTCGACTTACTTTCTCTATCCATCCACCCCCTCAGCTGACATGGAGAGGAAGGAGGAACTGTAGGTTGTAGACTGACGCTATAGGAAGTGATGGATCATCGGAAAAGGCAAAACAGGGTCGAACGGTAGAGGCGGGCTATGTTGTGGCGTGCTGATGATTAGCCAAAAGAGACGGATAGTCTAGTTTAGTATAGTACTTTGATAGATTAATATTAATATGGTTTTTTGATAATTCAGTATAATTTTTCGATAGTTTGGTATTGTTTCTTGATAGCTTAGTTTAGTTTCTTGATAGTTAGTACGGTTTTTTGATAGTTTGTAGAGTTTTCGATAGTTTAGTATAGTTTTTTAATAGTTTAGTATATTTTTTGATAGTTTAGTATGGTTTTTTAATAGCTTAGTATGGTCCTTTGATAGTTTAAGTATGGTTTTTTGATAGCTTAGTATATTTTTCGATAGTTTAGTATGGTTCTTTGATAGTTTAGCATAGTTTTTTGATCATTTAGTATAGTTTTTTGATAGCTTAGCATAGTTTTTTGATTATTTAGGATAGTTTTTTAATCGTTTAGTACATTTTTTGATAGTTTAGTATAGTTTTTTGACAGCTTAGTATGTTCCTTGATAGTTTAGGTATGGTTTTTTGATAGTTTAGTATATTTTTCGATAGTTTAGTATGGTTCTTTGATAGTTTAGCATAGTTTTTTGATCATTTAGTATAGTTTTTTGATAGCTTAGCATAGTTTTTTGATTATTTAGGATAGTTTTTTAATCGTTTAGTATATTTTTTGATAGTTTAGTATAGTTTTTTGATAGCTTAGTATGGTCCTTTGATAGTTTAAGTATGGTTTTTTGATAGTTGAGTATATTTTTCCCTAGTTTAATACGGTTTTTTGATAGTTTATTGCAGTTTTCGATAGTTTAGTATAGTTTTTTGATAGCTTAGCATAGTTTTTGATTATTTACTATACTTTTTTAATAGTTTAGTATATTTTTTGATAGTTTAGTAGTTTTTTAATAGCTTAGTATGGTCCTTTGATAGTTTAAGTATGGTTTTTTGATAGTTTAGTATATTTTTCGATAGTTTAATATGGTTCTTTGATAGTTTAGCATAGTTTTTTGATCATTTAGTATAGTTTTTTGATAGCTTAGCATAGTTTTTTGATTATTTAGGATAGTTTTTTAATAGTTTAGTATATTTTTCGATAGTTTAATATGGTTCTTTGATAGTTTAGCATAGTTTTTTGATCATTTAGTATAGTTTTTTGATAGCTTAGCATAGTTTTTTGATTATTTAGGATAGTTTTTTAATAGTTTAGTATATTTTTTGATAGTTTAGTATAGTTTTTTGACAGCTTAGTATGGTCCTTTGATAGTTTAAGTATGGTTTTTTGATAGTTGAGTATATTTTTCCCTAGTTTAATACGGTTTTTTGATAGTTTATTGCAGTTTTCGATAGTTTAGTATAGTTTTTTGATAGCTTAGCATAGTTTGTGATTATTTACTATAGTTTTTTAATAGTTTAGTATATTTTTTGATAGTTTAGTAGTTTTTTAATAGCTTAGTATGGTCCTTTGATAGTTTAAGTATGGTTTTTTGATAGTTTAGTATATTTTTCGATAGTTTAATATGGTTCTTTGATAGTTTAGCATAGTTTTTTGATCATTTAGTATAGTTTTTTGATAACTTAGCATAGTTTTTTGATCATTTAGTATAGTTTTTTGATAGCTTAGCATAGTTTTTTGATTATTTAGGATAGTTTTTTAATCGTTTAGTATATTTTTTGATAGTTTAGTAGTTTTTTAATAGCTTAGTATGGTCCTTTGATAGTTTAAGTATGGTTTTTTGATAGTTTAGTATATTTTTCGATAGTTTAATATGGTTCTTTGATAGTTTAGCATAGTTTTTTGATCATTTAGTATAGTTTTTTGATAGCTTAGCATAGTTTTTTGATTATTTAGGATAGTTTTTTAATAGTTTAGTATATTTTTCGATAGTTTAATATGGTTCTTTGATAGTTTAGCATAGTTTTTTGATCATTTAGTATAGTTTTTTGATAGCTTAGCATAGTTTTTTGATTATTTAGGATAGTTTTTTAATAGTTTAGTATATTTTGTGATAGTTTAGTATAGTTTTTTGACAGCTTAGTATGGTCCTTTGATAGTTTAAGTATGGTTTTCTGATAGTTTAGTAAATTTTTCGATAGTTTAATACGGTTTTTTGATAGTTGAGTGCAGTTTTCGATAGTTTATATAGTTGTTTGATAGTCTGTTATGGTTTTTTAGGAACTTAGTGTAGTTTTTTGATAGCTTACTATAGTTTTTTGATAGTTTAGTATATTTTTTGGTAGTTTAGTGTAGTTTTTTGATGGTTTAGTATAGTTTTTTGATAGCTTAATACAGTTTTTTAGTGGTTTAATATAATCCCATATAGTTCAAAAAACTAGACTGGGCAATCAAAAAGCTATACCAAACTATCAAAAAATAATGCTGTTTTTTTTTTTTTTTGATGACCAGTGAGAGCTTGTCCGCTGACGGGGACGAACTCGCGACATTTCGCCTGCCGGGCGAGTGCTCTACCGCGGACCTTCTCACTGGTCATCAACCTCGTGTTATGAACTTCCATAACGCGAGGTTGATGACCAGTGAGAACGTCCGCGGTAATTCAGCGGTAGAGCGCTCGACCGGCTCGTCCGGCAGGCGAGAGGTCGGGGGTTCGCCCCCGCCTGCGGGCCGGGCGGAGTGTCGTATAATGTACGCACATGAACTGACGGGAGTTCATAACACGAGGTCCGAGGACGGCAGTACCCGCCTGCGGCCTCTCGGCTGCCGGGCGGGACCCGCACGGCGGCCTCTCGGCTGCCGGGCCGGGCCCGCACGGCGGGACTGCAGGGGTCGAACCCGCACCACGGCCTCTCGCCTGCCGGGGCAGGACCCGCGCCGCGGACTGCCGGGGTCGAACCCGCACCACGGCCTCTCGGCTGCGGGGGCCGGACCCGCACCGCGGCCGCTCGCCTGCCGAGGCCGGACCCGCACGGCGGCCTCTCGGCTGCCGGGCCGGACCCGCACGGCGGGACTGCGGGGGCCGGACCCGCACCGCGGCCGCTCGCCTGCCGAGGCCGGACCCGCACGGCGGCCTCTCGGCTGCCGGGCCGGACCCGCACGGCGGGACTGCAGGGGTCGAACCCGCACCACGGCCTCTCGCCTGCCGGGGTCGGGCCCGCACCACGGCCTCTCGCCTGCCGGGGCAGGACCCGCGCCGCGGACTGCCGGGGTCGAACCCGCACCACGGCCTCTCGCCTGCCGGGGTCGGGCCCGCACCACGGCCTCTCGCCTGCCGGGGCAGGACCCGCGCCGCGGACTGCCGGGGTCGAACCCGCACCACGGCCTCTCGCCTGCCGGGGTCGGGCCCGCACCACGGCCTCTCGCCTGCCGGGGCCGGACCCGCACCACGGCCTCTCGCCTGCCGGGGCCGGACCCGCACCGCGGCCTCTCGGCTGCGGGGGCCGGGCCCGCTAGAGGGGGCGAACCCGCGGGCGAGTGCTCTACCGGTCGAGCCGGGAGTGTGCTCTACCGCTGAGCCGCCCCCCGTGGTCATCAACCTCGTGTTATGAACTCCCGTCAGTTCGTGTGCGCCGGTCCCGCAGAAGACGACGAACCCGCGACCTGTCGCCTGCCGCGCGAGCGAGTTGAGTGCTCTACCGCTGAGCCGCCGTCCTCACTGGTCATCAACCCTAAATTATGAACCCACGTCAGCTCATGTGCTTACACTATACGACACCCCGCCGGGCCCCCAGACGGGGGCGAACCTGCGACCTCTCGCCTGCGGGGCGAATGCTCTGCCGCGGACGTTCTCACTGGTCATCAACCTCGTGTTACGGGAGTTCATAACACGAGGTTAATGACCAGTGAGAACGTCTACGGCAGAGCATTCGCCCCGCAGGCGAGAGGTCGCGGGTTCGCCCCCCCCCCCACTGCAGACAAGTTCTCACTGATCATCAAAAACATCCCATAACTCAGAAACATTCAACATATATCAAAAACTGTACTAAGCTATCAAAAAACTATACTAAGCTACTAAAAAGCCACACTAAGACTATTAAAAAACTATACTAAACTACCGAAAACTGTACTAAACTATCAAAACCCACGCTAACTATCAAAGAAACTATGCTAAACTATCAAAAAACTACACTAAACCATCAAAAAACCGTGCTAAACTATCAAAAAACTTGCCTCCGATTTATTTGTTGGCCAGCAGACGCTTGAATCACAAAACCTGCGTCCTTTTCTTCATTTTGTGGTTTCTCCGTTGTTTGTGAGTCCATTGTTGGCCGCAAAAGCACAGTGCTAAAAATTCCTCCACAGTTTTTTGAGTGGTTCGAACTGGCCACAAGGTTAAAATAATGTGACTAAGACTTCGAAGGCTCTAATAATACACTTCAACAACCTCTAAGCAACCAACAACATCCCGTTCAAGATAACCAGCAACTATGGATAGGACGACGGACCTGAACAACTCTATAAAAACCACGCGATCGTTCCAATCGCGGCCAGAGGAATAATTTGGTGTTACTCGAAGTGCAACTACTACTACTCTCGTGCGGTTCAACAGAGGGGATGGGAAGAGTGTCAGATTATTGCATCTAGTCCCGTGGTTTTATGCCCATCTTTCCGAAGTTGCTGAGAGAAAGACGTGCGATGAAACAAGTGCTCCGTGGTGAAAAGAAACAAAGGACAGGAGGATAACTATCACATAATTTGAATGCATGGAAACAAAACGCTTTTCGATCAATTCCTTCGTGGGGAGAATGATGGCAATAACCAGCGGCATATTTGCTACCATATAGTGGAGAGAATTAAAGCAGAAATTTTAAGAAACGGAAGTAATTTACGAAACGAGGGCATAAATAAGCGTGAACAAATAGAGGAAAACAACTTATGCCATCGAACTCAAACGACAGGGAATGAACTCGAAGGAAGGCTTAAATCATCCACAACACAGTTCCATAATCATTTTCCGACACCAGGTCACATATTATGTGCACTATAGAACGCGGATAAACGCCACATACTCAGCACGTGCCGTTCCGAAACGAAAGACTCGGCTCTTACTCTTCTCGTATCATCCAGGTGTACAAAAATCCGAAAAAAAGGTTTATCCTGTATCCCTTTCACCTGTATCACTCAAACAGCGAATCATCCACGATGCATACCCCAGCTGTATAGATCAGTGCCTCCCAACAACGCCTTGCGCGAACGGATCGGCGAGAAAAGAATAAGAGCCAAGATCTCCGACAAAAACGACCTGTCGCCAAGGCACGCAAATACACAATAACGAAAACATCAACAGTAGTACAGAAAAAACAACTATCCTTAGGGGACGCAATAAAACAGAGCACCTTACACACAAAATGCACATCTCCCTCATACAGAACTCTCTTTGATAAGGAATATTGCAGAATGACAACGGAAACATGTGAGCAAAGAATGATGAGCAGATTAATGTTATTTGCAAAAGTGCTGAAATGAAACTACATCTCATTTATATGTGCTGTTAAGACGTTTTTGTTGATCGTCATGTCATAAATACAACTCAACAACAATAACGACAAAAAAAGCAAAGAATTGCGCTAAACGAGCTAGCAAGTTTATATGGTTTTCGATTTCCCCCTTCCGATTGGTTTGACGCGGACCCAACAATATTGTAAACTAAGAGCAATACCCTCATATTTTAGCCGATCCGACCGCTCCACTAAACCCCCTATAAAGTGTTCCAACCCATATGGCACCACTAAACTTCTATAACATCTTTCAAATACGACGGAGCAACATGAAATTTGGTACATGAAGCTAAAAGTCTTTTATTTCAAGTGCCATTATATTTGATCGATTTCGCAGCTTCAACAAGAGTGGTTCTCGAATTACAATTATTCGAAAAATTGACGCACACATATTCGCAAATGCAATGTTGCCATAATGCATTTCACAAGCAATTGACAAAAGCGCATAAAGATCTCTTACCGCTATAAGTTGAGGGTAGATCAGATCGAGAGTCTCCCAACGCTAAATGGCCAGTTGCCGTCGACTAAATTGGCCAGTTGTCTTCGAAGTTGACATGGTCATGCTGAAAGTGCTTACCGTATAAAATCAAATAAAACTACGCCTATCTGCTACACTTAACAAATGCTCACTTCAGAGCACAAGAACGCGGCAACCACTGCACGACCCAACTTTAAAGCTGCCTACATTTTAGTTAGCAAATAGCCGATCCGTAAATGCGTTACATGCAGTCGGCTCGAATGCAATATCTTTTCTGTAGTTTCCGATAACAATGCAATCCGGGTTTCCTGTTCGGAAGTTCCCCAACTGTTGGCCACCATCATTCTGTCGTATCACGTAAAAACAATCACGAAATAAATACAATTTTCTCCACATAACCGCCAGCACTCCCAAATGATCGACAATCTTAAAGTTGTTCATCAAAAACGTTGAAATTTTATTTGCCAAAAATTGCACAGTGTACGAAACGGCTCGTTTAGCATACGCACGATGTTGGCTATCGACAAAGCTAAAAAATAACTTTTTGCAAACTAACAGGATCATCAACTCCCAGCGCTCTCAACTGATCGAGGATCAATTCGCGGAAGAATGGATGGTCCAAATCTTCGAACGCATCAGCAGCATGCGGACCAAATCCACTATGCGCTTCCTCAATGTGACGATATATTGCCGCTGCTTCTTCAGCCTCAAATTAACATCTTTAAATCTCAACGAAACAAACTCTCATCCCCCCGTTAAATCAACTTCCTTTAATCGGAATGAAGTAATATCGAAATCCTTTTGTATGCGAATTGCACATGAGAGCAAGACAATTGCAACATTAAAAAAATATTTCAGGGAATATAACACCTCACATCCCCTGCAAATTTCGCACTTAGCCATTCTAAGCTCTGATAATGGAAGGCATAGTGCAAGTTTATGCGTTATCGTCCAACGTAAATACGTTATCGCTTTTCACTGCGCAGTGCCTTCACTAGCAATAGAATGAAAGTTGATTTGCATATAAATAACCTCGAAAACCTATCATGAAAACAAAATTTCACGACGAAACGTGTAAAGACGAATATCTGATGAGCAGTCAACATAAGCTTTCGCAATTCTGACCATCAATTCAACCTCGCATTAAAGCATGGCGATAAGGCATCGATATTTCAATTCACTTGCACAAAAATCTTTCACAAAAAACCGTTTTCCTGACTGTAAAGGAAAGGATGCCCAGCCAGTGTAAAGCACATCTCGAACGGTTATGAGATGCACGCTAGTTCTTAGATATATTCAATAATTATTCATCGTTTTGCCTTGTCTACAGAGCGGTCGGCTGTGAAGCTTCGGCCAGAATTGTTGGCTCCGCTCAGCCGAGCCACCCTCCCCCCCCCCCCCCAGCACCCTCATCGGGACAAGGGCGGGAACAAGTCCCCACAATCGTAAGGGGAACGACGGAAAATAGGCTCGTCAGTATCCGACGGGCAGAGACGAGCCTATGCCCTAACCACACAATCGACATGCAAGGAAGACAGCCCGATCTAAGGACCACAAAAGCCAAGTGGACCAGAGAAGCATTGGGTCAAAGCAGCTAGAAGCGATATAAAGAGACGTATATTCGTAATAAATGCTCTGTTCATTGAAATGAATAAATAAATAAATAAAATTCAATAATGTGTTCCCTGAGTTTGACAGATCAACTTAAAGGTCGATAGATAAGGTCTGCCTGTATCGCAGATCACATGCATGATTTCGAATCTCTTCTTATTGATTCCTTAGTACGCACACATTTAATCAGTCCCATGGCCATTCCGGCAACGTTTAAATTGGCACCCTCTATAATATAAAGAAATAAATCCGACTATAAGTGTATGATATCAATGTCCTATAATAATTTTTGAGAGTACCAAAGAATGAAAGACTTTCCAGCGTAATTCAACATCATTTTAGACACTTAAAATTTTTTTTTGCTTTTGTAGATGTGAGGCTAGTAATTATTGAACAGAATAGATTTGAAAAAAAAAAAGAAGCGGGAGCTCACCGTGTATAAACAAAGCCAGCAAAAGTGGGTTAAGCATCTCTCACATCGCATATGACTGCAACCGGCCTGCTTTTCAATAACTGCTTGGCACAAAGCATTCGGACACATGCGCCGATCCGCCGGATTTTCGCTGAAATTTTATAACAAGTTTGAATGAAGCATTTTAGCGTGATAAACAAATACACTCATTGGTATTCAAGAAACAAATTTCCTTTTGGCAAAGCAAGCATTTGAAACTGGGTTACATCTGGTAGAAGAAATAATAAATGGGAAGACGTCAGGCAATGATCTACCACTTGCAGCAACACTCGAAACATTACAAACACGCCTCATTGATGTAGCCGACTGCCTGCACAATTTCTTCAGTCAAAAATTTGCGTTTAGTTCAAATCCAATCTGCTGTAGAGCAAATGTGATTCTCCATTTTTACTGCACTTCTTTAGACGTCAATAACTTTAGAAACGCGCTCAATGGGAACGAAACTGGAATGGCATAGATGCACTTTACTCCTTCATGAATTGAATTGGAAAGAAAGACACAAATACACAGCAATTACGCGACAATGCGCATTTCTACAAAACTGCATTTATAAAGAAAAGAGAAGCGCATAAATGGAAAACAAACTCCCATCTACTCGCACGCGAACTGCATAATACCTATCAATGACCACTTTGTCAGAATTTTGTACTCTTCTTAACTATAGCAAATGAAGCGTTTGCAGTTGCAGTCTGTCAGTTGCAAACTTCATGAAGCGAAAAAAACCTCAACAGAATAACCAGTTTTAGGCTTTCATATATATTGTCCAACTTCAACGACTGAAGAAATTTTGCATGGGTAAGGTTTGAAGTCATGCGGAAAAAAATAAAAAACTACTGATAAAATATAACTGCCATAAAGGTTTTACATCCACTCAATGTCATGGCTAACTTATTTCATAAAGCAATGGTGCTTGAACGGTATTGATATGTCACCTCCTCAGAGATTCTTCTCACACAACCTTAACCTTCAAATGCATAAATCTGCATATAAATGCACACACATACGTATAAAAATAAACATGCAAACGCATATTATAAATATACTTGTAACTGCTAGTGCCTGAATGAAAGGATATACACTACCGTACGGTCCGCCATTACCATGCAGAAAAATAAGCAATTTAAAATACTGGAAAGCAAAACTCTCCGGAAGTAACAAAAAAAAAATGTGTCGAGAAAAATTTCAAAGTCTTTTACATGAATGAGTAATAATCGCTTCGAATAATTTTCTAACATTTATTTCCGTTCGCAATTCACCAACTCTCAAATTTCACATCAACGGAGTGCTAACCACATTAATTCGTATTTTCTCTACCTGAAAGTGAACTTAGGCATACGCTATTACTGTGAACGACTCTTACAGCTCACAACCTTCTGTAACACATTTCAGCTTGACCTGTAACCATTTATAGTTGTTTTCGATTTGTTGGCAATTCAGGTCAAGCAGCTTGTTGTTCTTAATCATCTTTTAGCACAGATATGTCAATTTATATCGAAAAAAAAGATCGCCTAATAGAGATCGTATAGTAGACTGAAGTTGTTCTAACCTAATCCAATGTCGAATAGATACATCAACGTTGTCGCGTAATTCGCTATATTCTTCACAGCTCATCTCACCATGGTCCTCATTTCCACATCGAGTACACACCTCACGTCCACATAGTGCACATCCTCGCAAATGCGGTTCATTTGTTATCTAAGCAAATCAATTTCCCGATTATTTTCAATCACAAAGCATAAAATTATAAACTTGTGCTCCATTTTTTCAAAAAAAAAAGAAAACAAATTAAAAAATGTGTCCAATAACTGTTATCCCACCGCTATATCTTACAAAAATAGTGAAGATGATAGGACTTCATAGAGCTGGCCTCAAAAAAATACTCAAATGAATAAGTGGGCATTTGTGGCTGATATCGCCTTAAAAGCAACCACTCTTTATGCTTGAAATTTGTAAATATACTTCAAATCTCAATCTAAACACTAACCTCATAAATGCCTCGACAATCGGGAGTAGAACAGTGGCGATATTTGCTTAAATTGCTGTTCATAAAGACGGTCAGTGCAGTGCTGATCAAAGGCTCAACGCGTTTGATATCTTTTGCGTAGTTATCGCAATTACCCATTAAAAGAGCCTGAAAATATGAATGTGCACAAACATATAAATAACAAGCAATAAACAGTATAAGGCAATATGCATATACACTTGACTATTATCTATTAACAAACTGACCAATATGAACAGACCAAGACTGGACATGAATGGACATAAACGTTCAGGGATATGGTAAAGATGGATAATATGACCAAATACTTGCCACATAAAAGCAAAATTTGCAGTTATCAAACAATCACATGGATGATAAGTGAGAAGGTATCGGACAAATTAGATTATGAAGGTTAGTTGTGGCGGAAAATACATGCTGAAAATATACACATACTTAGATATAGCTTACTTTTCTTCACTATAATCAAAAAAGCATTCATTACAAACAACTGTCTCCTCAAACCGCTCGGTTGTTCTGACTCACTGCTTCTGTGATCCAATTGTTGATTCTTACTGTTCCTCTTAAAGGGTCAATCAATTCGCATGCAGTTTCCAGCGATAAAAGTTCACTTCCACGGTGATGTGCATAAGCCTCATTTGTCAAAATGCTATCTCAAGCATTACGCACATTTGAATATACCAGTCGCTGATGCAAAATGATCGACGATAAGCGATTAGTTATAGATGATAGCAGACCAAAGAAGATATGTGATGGAATACGTTTTATAAAGTAGCATTGTACGAACAAAAGTGATCAGCATGAAAGGAATAAATTTTAGTTCTAAACTTTCCTTCTGAAAGAACAGCTTCATTCTATTTCAACGGTTTCAATGCTGATTCTGTAAGAATGAACATTCTTTATGAAGTTCACGAAATTAACTAAAGACAATCAGTGTTATGAAAATGTTACTTGAAGAGAAATTTAGTTGACGTAAGCAAGAAGACTGCATCTTCCGCAACGAAACGAAAATTCGACCTAAGGCCTTCCAGTAAGAGTTGGAAACCAAAAACATGGAAGATCTGAGTTGAGAAAGTTGGAGAGGATAAAGAGAGACGTTGGAGATGATATGAGCCGATTTGACAAGCACAAGACGATCTGAGATGTTATGCTCAAGTGTAGGTTCATTGAGGAATTCATTAAGCAAGTCTAATAACAAACAATTAATGCTAATCAATGTCGAAATATAATCCCAACAGAGCTGATATAACGCAACGCAGAAACACTTTTAATTTTAGCAATCATTTCAAGAACTTGTAACGGCTGCTATAATAAAATAATAAACAACATTCCAGCATAAGTCGCATATATGTCGATATCAAGAAATAAAAAAAAAATATCGGCAATCCACTTATTCGAAGAATTGCTTCAGCCTATGTACTAACGAACAACGATAGCATATCTTAACTCAAAATATAAATATCCTCACCAACAAGTAATGAGTATTTATCAATTAAAATACACAGATTCAACGACCAGTCGACTCGAATAAAGTTTTTCAAAAAATTTATAAATAATGAAGAAAGAAACACTCACTTCGAAATCTTTCCAGACGAATGGCTGACCACATGAGACGCATTCGATAGGAAGATTACAATTAGCAAATGCACACATTATCTGCAAACAAAAATTACCAATAGAATATGGGAAAATGACAGGACAATAGTGTAACCTATGCATCGTAGTACCTTGAGATGCAAAATGCACTTCATCATGAGCCTCGTTTCAGAAGGTACTTCTCAGGACGCCAAATGTATTTATTCAAAACTGTTCTTTTCAAATGCTTCACACTTGAGTAATTTGAATCAAAAATGCTACCTTCTTCCATCTCATGTATCGATAGGGATACTAACTGCAAGTGAAATAATATTAAATCAACAACAGTTGAGAGACATACTAATCAGGCTTACCTGCTGATTGAGACATATTAAGCATGCATAATGGCCGCACGCTTCGAGGCAGTATGATTCTGGACTAGCTCGGTTCAGGCAGATTACACATTCGGGTGGACAATCACCATCGGAATCATCATCCGGTTGTACCAACCGATTGGAAAGATCGTTCAAGAATTCCTTAATTATGCTCGTCATCATAAATTATTGAAACAACAGTCGGCTGCAAACACTGCTTCAAGCACACTTGCCTCATTGTTTCGCGTTTACTCGAGTTCAAAAATCGCGCAGAGATCTGCTGGGCCACAAATAAACCACAAAACGATCTGTGATAAGAGCTGGTAATCTTACGACGATATGGAAAAGAATTGATGCCTAGCCCTCATAAGCGGACCAACATTAAGGTTGCACAATATATCAGCGTCCGACACTCAAGTTTTCAAGGTGAAACTTTTCACACTTGTAAATGCCCTGTCATCCGCTAATATGATAGGATCACGCCTGTTGAGCCTTATATAAAAGAGAAAGAAAGGCGAGAAGGAAGAAAATATGGGACAGTCATAATGATACGTCATGTTCAATGCAGCGAATAAAAAGAAAACTATGATGGGAGTAAGATAATAACAACCTTTGCTTATATTTGCCACTCCGAATCATTTTCGAGTGTTGCATAGCAAAGAGCTAATGCAAATTCGACCCCTGTGATGGCATTACAATAAAAAATATCAACATTTGCTGCTAAGTTAAGGAAAAGGAAGACGACACGATTCGGTCCCCTCATAACATCATCGAATAATCTAACGTAGCCTAATATGTGGATAGCACTGATTTCAAAAATGCATTATTTTCATGAAAAATAAAAAATATATGCGAAATGAAAACGATAAAAAAACTTACAATAAGTTGATCTCTTTGCGCTCCTCTTCCACTGAAATAGAGTTCTCGTAGACAGGGATTCACATCAATCGAAAATGCACCCTGCATTTTGTTCAGTGTCGAAAGTAGCTCCTGGCCGTTCTCATTTAGTAGCGCATCGAATACTTCCGATTTATACATCGGCGGACGAAGTAGTATAGTGGAATTCACAAAAGAATCCATCCTGTAAACAAAAATATATCACATTCCATTAGCAGAGAAGCATTTACATTCAAAAGAATGCTGATTTAAGTAGTTAACTAATACACACAAAATACATGGCCTACCTATCTCTTGAACTCTAATCCGACCTAAACCTTCGTATGACATGACCGATCACCCTTCGAATCTTCTATAATCGAGCAATTCAAGAAAAGAAAGGATGCAAAATATACTACACGAGAATGGCACCGAAATGATGTTGTTTTACGATAGATACAACTCTAAAACTCAATTATTTTTTCCTCTGGAGGAAAAAAGAAACAAGTCCAATTTCATTAAGATTTCATGAAGGTGTTACAAAAGTCTTTTATGCAAAAAAACAGAAATATTTCAAGAAGGACGGTGATATAGCTTTTCGGATCAAATCTAATAGCAAGAAATCGCATAGATGCATTCATTGTAGAGCATAAGTAAAAGAAGAAAATTAATATTATCCAAACCAATTATGAAGGTAATCTTCAATGCGACGCATAGCCTCACGGATTATGACAGTTGGGCCCTGTATCTTCAGCTGCACTTTCATCGGAAATATTGTAAAAATCAAGTTTTCACGTCCCATGCTTGCTTCCAAATTCACCAACCATGACCGTCCATCGCTGAAAATTAATGCACTAATGCAGAACGTAAGGACATCAACAATGCAAAACACAAGGATACTACAGAACGTAGAGAGGTAAAAAGGTTTTAAAGATGGAAAGTTAAGTTGAATGAGCTCACAGTGAAGATAAAAAGATGTGAAGAGGCACAAATTGAAAAGCCACTGAAAAGGATAACGAAGGGCAAACGACTAAAGATGTGAAGTGAAGAAGTGACGATTGCCATGGCTAACAAATAACCAAAAATTCTTCCCTTTTAAGTTATAAAGAAGAGCAACCTGTTAATAGTGGATATGCTATATCCGCACTAGTAACGATGCTTAAAGCATCGTTACTAACTATCTATATCGCTCTCTGCTAGTGAAATACAAAATTCACACTATTGTGCATATGAACAGGGTACATTTTAGCACCTTTCAAAGATAACATTTCAGTATACAAAATGAGTTCTGCGCTCAATAACCTCATGAATCCCTCTTATGCAACAGTTTTAATCAGCAACATCTACTCGCAATTCGAGGAAAATCTGTGCAGATTGCGTGAACCACAAAAGGTTCCAAGCGAACCTTATGTAAAATCGTAAGAGGGAAAAAATTGTGAATAGAGGACGGGAAGAAAAGACCGATATTAAGAATCCTACATAGAGTGGCTAGAGAAGTAAAGTCAGAGGGCTCCTTGCCTTTGAAAGTTCCCAAACCTTGCCGCCAACTAAAGATGATGTAGCGCATTCAGCAGCAAAAAATGCGATCATTTTTTATCTCAACATTTTAACTAAAAACCTCGCAAAAAAAATCTGTTCGGGAGGTGCAAAAAATTTGCAGAGAACAGAAGATACATTTGAGGATGGAAAAATTTTATGGAATATCGATGCAAGCAAAGATAAAATTAACATGGCCCACGCTGAGTTGCAAAAACGTGCTTTTAATTCCCTCTACAACCATAGTATCATGAGTTAGGAAACTTTCAATTTTCTAACACCTGCAAGTGCAAATTTCACGAGAACGCATAACGTGCGCATTCGCATTATGTCTATAGTGTGTTCCTCGTAGCTATGCGTCAATTGTGAATCAGGTATACTAGGACAACAACAATTCATGGATATATTCAACTTTCTGACTTCGTTATACTAAAAAAGTTTCTCAAAACCAAATTTCTTACTGATGGATCACCTTCCTTAAGGGCTATAAGCAGGTAAACGTATATGAAGGCTGCAAATGCAAGTCCTCATAACTGATCTTGTGCGCGCATAAAATGAACTCTTGGCTGGAAATTTGCACATCGTTTTAGATGAATACATATTATTAAATATTGTCCCATTAGCTCTCTTACATCTGGACAACGCAACATTCGACGCAATTGATAGAATTCAAAAAAAAAACCTATATCCTGCTAGTCTTTGGCGAGTTTTTCCTTCTGCCCAACTTTAATCTTGCAGAAATGAAGCATAACAGCCATCGAGATATCGACAAAAACGTATCGCGAAAAGTTATACCTAGTTCTACAATGCTGCACGCAAGGTGCCTCACCTCCTATTTGCCCGAAATAAACACCTTCCCGCCTTCTATAAATTTTCAGCGCAAAATATCAAAACCACCCATCACACTTCTTCTATTGCCTTTCATCTACTTAACTTTAAATATCAAAACATGTTGTCAGCAAAAAGTAAACGAAGAACCTGGTCAAAAGTTTATGATATGGCAAGTCAGTGAATTCCGTGTCACTCTCAATCCGATCTGCTACTCTTCTGCAATCGAGCGTTATGCCATCCAACAACGCCTCAACGACAGCTTTCGCATCAAGAACTCGACTGCAAATCAAAGCAAACGGCAATCAACCGCTCTTTTCTGACCAACAACGAAAACATTTGATGACAAGTACGATCCGACATCTCAGTAAAGAAATCAATTAAATGCCAAGAGCGATTAATGACAAAAAGAACAAAAACAGGAACAAAAACAATCGTTTAATGAAGATGAAAAACAATTTGCACTCCGGTAATCCAGGCCAAGCGAGGACTCAAATATTCAAAAGAATGCTAAAACCTTAATGAACCTAAGCTGAATGCGCGTAAGCTTCTCCAGCAAATTTAACAATTGTGTTTCATTGACTGAAAAAAAAAAGCGCTTTACGCGAACTGATACAATTTACTAACAGAAAAATCAAAGTAGAAGAATGCCAAAGTATGCCATTGAAAAATCACTTCAACAATTTGCCCGCATCTAATAAATATGCGGAATATTGCCGTTATATTTTAATAACCCAACTGATCGAACAAATTTTATACATGTAATTCACTCTCAGCAATCCCAATAGTGCATGTATGCACTTTTCTCATCTTTGAACCTTTGGAACTTCTTTCAAAGATGATGAATATCCATGAGTTGCGACCCAATGATAATTACTGCACAGAGTAAATTTCATAGCTCTAGCTTTGGCGGTCTTCTGATCGAAAATATCGAATAAAGAGTTGAGGTACATATAAATAGAGCACCGTCATAATACGTTCTTGCAAAGAAAATCTTAAGAAACTCTAAAAAGCCGAAATTGCAATGAAAAAGAAATAACGCTTACTCATAATGTTCGCCAGCAACAGTGATAGCACACGAATCGCATGATTCGTATTTTTCATAGTCTAATTCCAGTCTCACTTCGTGCGTATTGGCGAGCCTCTTCTCCAATCGTTTCAAATCGCCACGCAAGCTGAACGCAAGTCTTCTCGACGTCTCAATGTCAACCATGTAAATGCCCGTCATCCTCGCCTCAAAACCGATAAATGATTAAGCAATGATTAAGAAACATGTCTTCATAATGAATGCTCTGTTCATTGAAATAAATAAATAAATAAATAAATAAATATCAATTTCGTTTAGAGGCGTTCTTTATGCAAATTGCCACTCCATTTTGCAAAGAGCACTTCACGGTCGACATCTTCCAGGAAGAAAGAATCGGAACGTTTTGAACTTTAAATAATTCTGCTATTTTTTCAAACGTAGCACACCACGAAACTCCGAAAGCTAGCTTTTTCCTCTACAAGACGCCTCTAATGAACGGTGTTGCGACTTCTAATCCCCTCGATAAGGCGCCCTTTTAAATCCGTGAATGCTAGAAATCCGGGGCCCATTTTCAAAATTTTGGCGTTAATGACTACGAAGATCGGATTTTCAGGATGCCAGGGATTTCCGGAGAGGAAGCGTTAAGAAAGTCGCACAGCACTCAGCATATCCCTCCTTGTCAGACAGCTAGTTCGTTGGAGAACCTCGTCGAAGAATAATTTGGTTTCGATGGACTTTTATTTGAAAAAAAATCGGAAACGAGATTCTTATGCTCCCAATTTTTGGGGAGCACGTGATGGGAAGGCACTTCCCATACGTCGCGTGCGCAAGCGAAAGGAATGTAGGGACGCCTCGTCTCAATTTTACGTAAGACAGAGTAGTTTATCACATCAAAAGACACACCTTTTCGTTTCATTTCCCTACTCTTAAATGAGCCACAAACAATTTAACATTAATTATAAGAATCAATAATAAAAAAAGAATATTCACTTCTGCATTTATAAATAAAAATTTTGATTTCAAGCTACAATCGTGCACTCATATTTTGCTTTCACCATTCACAATGCCAGAAAAAATTTCACAAGGTCGACGCTTTCCTCTTTACTGACATTCTCTTTTCATACCTAAAATAATTTCCTACAAACCTGAGGAGATAAAAAACTACCCCAAAAAAAACATTAAGTGAATAACGTTGTGACTTGTCCAACGATGACTGGCTGAAATACTTCATAAAACGCATCAAACAGCTTGCTGCGTATGAATGCCGAGTTATGTTTTAATGAGAAACGTATATTGTAGGAAATTTTAGCATTAAATAAAATAAATCTCGTGCGAATAGTTTCACATAGCGACTGCTTAACTCGATCTGTTCCTCATTACTAGATTTTACTACGTATCGTTCGAAAATTCATATAAAATGAACCGTAAAAAATGACATACGGAATTCACGTAGATTTCTCCCATTGATAATGGTGCATGCGTACGTAAATGCTCAATAACGGCATCAAAAAAGCGGACACCAATGCCAAAATTGTGAAAGTGGACAGATGCGCTCATTTCAAGATCCGATTCGGCAGACACAGTATTGACGTGGACATTAAACGGCAGCTGATGCTCGTCTGCAAATAATAAGCATAGAGAATTATTTAAAAAAACTCGCTTGGTCAAGAAAATTATTCCATAAAGTCGTGACGTATCACGGCGATTGACTGGATCGTCCACAAAACTGTCTTCCCTAATCCGTCAACAGAATTCTACTGTATAAAGCGGAAGTACTAAAATATAGATGAGCAGCGGAAGGAAGCACTCAAAGAAATAAGGCGAAGACAATATAAAACGATATGCTGAAATTTAGCTGACAATCTGAAGCCTCATCATCTCTTACCAGCCTATCACTTATCAATATAAACACGTTGAAATATGCCTATCGCCCATTTAGGTAACGTTCACTGACAGCATGAACTTCTAAACAACACAGAAAAACGAAACATACAATTGGGTTTTCCGTTGATCTCTGCATCAGATCGCCTATCCTCTATGATTTTCGCATTTCTCCCAATATTTTCCAAGTAAGAAGAGATTCTCCGCTCATATTGTCGACGTTTTCTGAAAATTAGTTGCGTCAAACCGGCCGCCGATCCATCCACCAAGAAAATCATAGTACCGTTGTCTTTATACGACTAGTCTATCTATTTAATATCACTACCTTGATCTCTCATTTCTTCAGTCAAATCGATAGAAGTAAAGCCGAATAGAAATGTGGTAATTCAGGCAAGTTGGAGTGGATCTTTATGTAACAGACAAAAATACATCAAAGTTATCAGCATTTTTAAAAACAAAGCAACACTGGGATTTGAATCGAAGAAGTGTGGCGCAAACATGGATATGGCGTGGGATTTTACGCTCTGCACTCGGCCAATGAGGAACGCAACAGTAATGAGATACTTTGCGGCATCAAAGCTTAACCCGAGATGCATAAAAAGATATAACTTTATAAGGTAAGAAGTGTGCATGAGGAACTGACATGATGAGTGCTTTTATGCCTTCTCTCTCCCGCCAACTCCCCTCATCATTCGACCAAACGATTTCTTAAGTTACCGATAAGTAATAAATGTGCGTAATAATGCTTTTATTCACTGATTAACATGATCACTGGTATAAACCTTAGACTAAAGATCCATTTTTATTATCAACTGAACAGTGTGATATGTGAAACCAAGCGGTTTAAACCAAAATTACCCACCCTTAACTTCAGCCATCAACGTAAACCATTGTATACAAAATCATCCTGTTTTATAATTATAAATTCTATTCACTCATCTCCACAGCTCTAGGTTGATAATATTAAATAGGCAGGAAAATGTTGCTGCAACGCTTTCGCGAAGAAAAATTTGCAATTGCATATAAAACGGTTTCGATTTGCATAAAATGCATCGCATCCATAATCTTCTACCCTAAAATAACCTAAAAATCGCCTTCAAGGGAAGTGGCGTTAACGCGACAAATATGAAGTGCAATCTAACCTCTCATCTTCGCATGGATAACTCCTGCTGTATAAAACAAAAACATCTTCGTTGCGAACGTGTATATCAACTTTTTCCAACAACGGAATAGTCGCTGAACGCAAATCATGCGATGTCATATGCTCGTCCAATTCGTAAAATACAATCTTAAATGTAAACTCATTAATCAAAATTCGTGTGAATGATATAAAAAATATTCGCCAAATGTAATCAATCATTGATGCTTTTTTTTTCAATGAAATACATCTCAAAATACATCTAATGCAACGCATTATCGTATTTTACAATTCCACTTCACAGTATTTTTAGAAGAATTTGTTCCTCGATCTTCATCGCTCACCCCTTTCAATTCTCTTACTCTTCATATTTATCAATGCAGCAATAAGCAAAAACTATTGGAAAAGCTTTTGGAAATTGGTAAACGCGAATTGTTGCACATACTACATCCTCGCTTACACGATCAGGAAAAAAAGAAAAATTCTTGCACGAGGCGACCCAAAAGCACTCAAATGCGAGAGTCCGTAAACGCTCACTGAATCAATCTAGATTTTTCGGTGTAAATAATACTTGCCAACACCTTCGTATTACGACGAGCTACGCAAAAATTCACTACTGTAAATGGTGTTCACTGATGAATAAACGAGGTCGTTTAGCAACGCAGCAATATGCCTTGATATCGTTGGATAAAAATGGATTCAGTCAGTTAGCTTTAACCATAAAATTCGGAAAATGGTTTCTCTGCCTTGCGACGCGCTGTTCTTGAACAATAACCTCAGGGAGTTTCATCGAAACTTGAATGCCGATAAACCTATCCCATGATGGTGGAACCACCACTCATACCTTCCGCCGGCGTATGACAGCAGGCCAAGTATTCTATAAAAAATGCTGAAAAAAATCGGAAACTTCTGTACTCGAACATGTTTGAGGGAGATACATAAGTCAGCTTCGTTGGATAGAGCTGCAGTTTAACAACTGAGCAAAAACACTGTTGCTGTTTGATGAGAATCTCAAAACTAGATTGTTTCCCTTATCCTTTCATTACTATCATTTCAACAGCCAAGTATGTTAGAAACCCAACGATCAGACGCAAGTTTGTATGACACAGATCCATCAAGCGTCTCGATGCTTCCACAAACTTGATTAAGGCGGTAGTTTTGGGCAAACAGGAACTTCGAGAATAGACGGTTACAATAGGGATTACCTTTTCTTTGGCTTTTAATAGTCCTAAATCCCACACTTTTGTTTTTTCTATGATGGGAAGACCTACCTGAAAACTTCGTTTCAAATTGAAGTACAACAGATGGTTTTTGAATATAGCCTTTGAAGGAAAAAAAAGGATTCAAAACAGACGAAAATTTCCGTAAAGATAGAACCCCATCAGAGAGATTTCCGAACACATACAAAACATCGTAACCATCGCATCATCTTCTTACCCTTTCCACTTCCGCCGATTCTGTTATCAAAGTGAGATAGAACAGAATCCAAAGTCCTACCTGTCTGGAGATGTTTCCAGAAAATGGACGTTCACCCTGCAAATAATCAAATTTAGAGACATGCAAAGCAACTTAGAGGAGAAAACTAAACTACTAAAGTACTTCTCTGTGAGCGTCCTGATGTTTACAGGACGTATAAAAAAGAAAACTGAGGGATTCCGATCCTCGTTCGCCATCTCCCATCCTCCTCTCTTTAACGAGTTCCATTTTAACCGACTCTCGAGCACAAGATATAAAATGAATATTCGTTAGAGGTGTAAAAAATGATAAGAAATTTTCTCTATTATTCAATCTTCAAGCTCATCCAAGTTTTCGCAAATCATCGTGCACAACCGAAATTCTTGATCATGAGAACAGTGAATAAATTGAGACATAGTAAGTCGACGCCAAAATTCCTTCTCATCTCCTCACATGAAAAGGAGGAGAGTAGCTGGGAAGACTAGTAAATAAAATGAGTCAGAAATGCAAAATATAAAAACAAATACACAAAATGCAAAGATGAACGCTCTTCAGTATCATGGTCGGATATAGCAAGCGCAATAATCGCTATCATAATACATAATACTGATCCATCGCGAATTCAGATCAATAGAGGAAGTTAGGAACTAAAATTCGGTGGGAAAAGAAATATTAGAAAATGGGACAACCGAGAAAATTAGGTGGTTGCTAGACGCTCATACAGGCAGGAAAATGTTACTTACGTAAATCAACGACAAGGAGAAAATAACCACAACGACGAACCTCTGAGGGATCGAACATCTGAACGGAAAACTGCAAGCCCCTACACGTGCTAGCGATTATCCTTGAAGCCAACTCAACCTGTTCCGGCGTCACATGTCGCAACTGCAATTACTTCTGGAGATTAAAAAACACCTCTGAACATTTTCTCAGCACAGGCAATATGCTCACTCCCTCCCCATGGCGCATCCATGAAACACTTGTTCTCTCCTTCGCACAGGTGAAGGTTGACTGAACAGATATGGGTGAAGGCCACAGCCGTGACCTATTTTCGCACCTATTCGGTTAACCATCATCTTTGCGGCGAAGGAACAAGTCTTCCACGGATACGACCCTCACAATAGCAAAAATTAATTTCAAAATCATTTAAATAAACGCTGTTCGCACAAAAAAAGGTCTCCCATTCAAGTGATGGAAATACTGAACTAAAAACAAGTCGAAATCCGTAAGCATCATAACATAATGCTTTCCACTCCTTCACATGGAGATAAGCCATTCATTGAACAACGCATTAGCCGATCCAAGCATAACCGCTAAGCTTTCGCTAAGATACCAATCCGTGATCCAATGTATGCGATCCGTACAATGTAATCACAAATATTGATTCATAGAGTCATGTAACAACAAGTTGCCTCGAAACTGAATGATGAAACTTCCTTGTTCAATTTTGAAGAATCCGATGAGTTGCGCCTCTTTGAGGCGAAAGATCCATGAAACCTCATCCAGAATCGTCTCATATTCTTTATCAATTAATCAGCACCATGAATAATGCGTTAAAAAGTTCAGTCAATGCTTTCAATAGATGAAGCACAGTTCTCGGTAAATTGGTATCCATTGTCAATAAAAAAAATTCAAGTGAACGTATAACAAACCCCGAGGTATGCTTCACGATAACTTCTGCGTCGATACCAACGAACGTCAATTCGGAAGCGCTTTTGAATACATTTCCGAGCATCCATTGAAACCTGCAGACACAACTCAGTAAGAGCAGTGATGGATCAGCTGTACGACAAGTGAGATGTTAAAGAAGCCATATCTTCGGACAAACTGGATGTCCAATCCTGTCAACCTTTCCGAAAAGCCTATCCACGTGAACTCAATGCGCTCTCGCCCATAAGCACGATTAAGCCATTTCTAACCAATGAAACACCTTGCTATTTGTCGATTTGTCACTGCGGTGATATAGTATGAAGCCAACACCGAATAACAAATAATAAGCTCATTTGAAAACATTTAAACAATGAGCCGGAAGCATTAAAACACACTATCCCCAGTTTAAAACAAAAAATTATCGAAACTGCTATGAACCTGCTGCTGAAGATTCCAAAAGGAAAACCGATTTCGCCAATAAGAAGTTCCAGTTGTTTCAGAAGACTGAAAATTTTTGAGCATACTGGAATCTTTTCTTCCTTGGCCGAGGCTTACGGATTCCAGTTCTATCCAACAGCTTCACACTATACAATATCTCGGGTCTACCTTGAAAAGTACTTCAAATAAATACTGAAACGAGAAATTTTAACCGACCAGTCCAAAATATCGTACAAGCACTTTGTTTGGAAGATGATCACCCGTTCCATCTAAGTGACAGCTCTCGGGGGCCTCAGCAGAGGAGAAATCGCCAGGGAGCACCAACTGATTTATCACACCACCAGCACCAATGTGAACCTGCAACAAACGATTGCACAAATCATCATTCATATCTAACCATACCGGCATCCGCTTCAAGTACACACGTTCACAATCCCACATCAACGAAAACCTCATTTCCTCCACTTATCATCAAATATGTTCGCTCAGTTAGACTGCGAAAGATCACATCTCTACCACTCCAGCAATATGCACTTCATTACTCAATGACTGAATACAATCTAACAATTTTCTAACGCCAACAAAAAATAAAAACTTGGTTTAAACTGCAAATAATTACTTACGAGAATAGGTAGTCGACATGATAAAGTCAAATATTACCTCAATAAATTTATACGTCCAATAAAATCAAAATGTTGAGCACAATGCTAAAATGCAGTCTATGCCGCAGCTTTACAGCAAGAAAACTAGCGATAAAGTCGACTGGTTATCACGAATGAGGACTGAATATAGCGAAAGCTAGAGAGGAAGGACGCCCAAAGAGCGCAACGATATGCGCTTTTTGCAATTAAACCAATCGTTTTCGCTGCTCTCAAATTTCCGAGTGAAGGGGTTTTATTCAAGAAAATAACAAATCAGATATGAAGTCATTGCATCCAACAATTCTCGGAGGGAGAGGGAGAGGTGGGTAGAGGGAGAGGGTCGACACCAAAAAAAGAATTCAATAAAAATTTCTCACAATACAATTCAAAAGGATGAAATATAATAACTGCCTGAAAACTGTAAATAAAGAAGGAATGTTTTAGTAGACGAGTTAGTGTAATATGTCGTTTTCTTTTCTTTTAGTGTTACGTAGGTGCTAAAACTCCCATTGAAAAGTTTTAAAAAAGATAAACAAATAATTGCGATGAACATTATAATTCATTCTCCAGACAAAAGCTAATCGCTACCCATCATTTACCATTCGTAAGATAATACTTCCTATTGCACTGCTGCAGTATAATAATTCCGCACTCGATGCCTCCTCCCCCCTTCCCCCCCCAATGCCAGGAATAAGGATCCCTTCATCCCATATCAGCGTCAACTACACGCTAACCCTTCACCCCCTCCCCCTCTCTACCCCTGATAGCGTGTGCCTGTTCCAATCACGACCACTGCAGCTAACAATATCAATAAAAACATGAACGAACCATATAATTGGCGTCACTCACTGGTGCCTCCAAGCATTCACGTTTCAACAGTTCAATTCTCGGCTGTATATGTTGTTGTATGTAGTTTTGCAGCTGCAAATTAATCCATTATCCACCAATTATAATCAAAACGAAAAATTCAAAAAAAAGTACAGCACATATTCTAGTATGAGAATAAAAACACCCACGTGGTAAAATATCAACTATGATGTCATTAGACAATGGTAAAACATGGTAAAACAATCAGGAAAGGAAAACTCATCGTAAAATTTTCATCATTAGACAATAATTGATCAAAAAATATCAAAAACATTTATTACCGCACAAAGTTTGTCAGCTGTGATGAAAATTTGAAGCCGTCCATATGGGTCGTTTTTGAGATCTTCGTTCATGCGACATTCCCTATCGACCTTCAAAATGCGATAATCTTTAATTTTAACGATTTGAACTCAATGACTCCAAGTTCGCTAAGCACTTATTTGGCAAACTCATCGAGATTTCAAATGAGAATCGATAATGCGCAAACTAATAAATATTTTTTCATCTAATTTCTCAGGAGGAGGTCTTTGCAGTTAACAAGGAATGAGCTGCTTGAACCTTGTAGCTCGGTTGTGGTGGATTTCTAGTCCGTGCGAAAATCAGACTCATGTGGAAGAAATTTCTCGCACAGACATAAATACCTCCTTCGCTATAAACCATTTCAAAAGTAACTCGAGAAGTATGAAAAAGAAAAAGGAAACAAAAAATATATAACCTCAAGTCGCAGACGTTCCATGTGCTCTACCAACATCGCCTTTGCCGTCGGACCCATCGAAACATTAAACGCAATAAATCGGCGCTGAAATGCTCACAGATAAATCAACTTCAACCTAACCAGCAGCTCACTTCAAAATTTCCGTTAATTACTGGATCACTTTATCCTGAACCTATTCGATGATTATATCAAAGAAAATCTAATCAATCATATGGGGTATATCCTCCATGTGCACAACTTAACGCCTCCTAGTCTATATGGAGGAGAGCATTAATGACAAACAATGTGAACCAAATACACCACCATTTTACTCAAAGGTATCACCTAGACAATGTCACTTTTATTAAAACCGGAAGCGGGAATTACGTTATCACTAGTCCTCCAACCCTCTCTACTCTCCGAATGAATTTTTTTAAATGACGCTTTGGGTAAACGCATGACATTAGCGAGATACTAGAAACGATTAAAAGTATAAGTATTAAAAGGATCGATTTGTAGTAAGACCACGCACGTTGTAACACCTCACGGAAATAGCATACGCCTTGGCATTTCCTAGAAAATACACATTTCCATTTGTATGGGGATTAACGAACTCCGGGAAAAGTTCGCTAAATTGTTCAAACAATTAGTTCCATAGTGATAATAATATTAGCAGCAAAAAATAACCCTTTTTGCCGCATCCAGCGCGTCAGGATCAGCGGTTTCTGCCACCCATGACGCATCGACTGCCATAACAGTCACTGCTTGATTCTCCACGAGGCGTGCGTATAAAATGTATTCCGGATGATCGCCGAAAAGCGAAAGGACCGAAGTGGAGCAAATCTATAAGAAAGAGTTCCGATTTATGAAAGACTGATAGAACTTCAAACTTAGAACATTTCAAAAACTTCAATAACATAATACATCCTTATTTACTATCTTCTATGCAAATATTTATGAGGAAATAAGATGGAAATCAGGGGATCGTTTAAGTAATAACGGCAAAAAATATGACAGAAAAACGTTTAATGCTTCAATGTTAATTTAGTCATAAACATTCCTTGATAAGCTAAAAAGTAAAAGCATTTATTTTGATTCAAGAACGCTTATAAGTCACCAAGTTTCATAAATAAATGCTGCTATTATTATACTACATTATCAAGAATCCTTGAATAACAATTTTGTTGACGCTATTATACACTGAAAACTAAACGGATATCTCCACCTCTGTTCAGTTCTCATACTCAGTTATTTTCAAAAAAAAGTGTAAGAAAAAAATGAATTACTTGCGACAATCTGCTTACATATCGTTTAATATACACACATGTTTGACATAAACGATCAAAGTTCGATAAAATGTTTCAATACATACCCATTGTTTTGTGATACAATAAAGGAGAAATGTGGTGCTAGCTGATCGCTCTGCTACCAGCTTCACGTCAGCAATCGACCACCCGTTAACTATTAACGAGATAATAAGCAAATATGTTTCCACGTCAATAATAAGCAATAAAGGAGAAATGCTTGCTAAAAAACGAGATAAGGACCGATACAGTAACATTGAAAATCTCAAAAGGTCCACTCTCACAAACTCCCAACAGCAATATAAATAAAATTCTCGTCTTTTCATGTGCGAAATATTAGTAGCGATCTAAGATCAAAGTAAACCATCAAAAGCAATGTTTGGAAGATTTGATTAAAGAAAAACCTGTATGTATTTCTGGGTTTTGAGGTCGAGATAACCCTTCTCTTGTAGACCACTATAGATGGCGATGTTTTCTTTGAATGCATTACGGAATATCCATGGAACGTAGTCGATAACCGGCAGCAAATCGAATTTGTAGCTCGTGCACGACCAATCTGCCTTAAATATCACATTCACTTCCTTTCTCAAGCAACGACCGAGCTAGCCTGATAACTCCATTTCAAGGTGGCTTGAGAGCATTACAAAAAAAATGGTGAGAATAAAATTGTTCGCATCGCATTGAAATAATCGGAATAAAGACTATTTATTTACAAAAGAAAATTATGAAAACATAACAAAAACTTAGTGGGGGGGGGGGGGGGGTTGCATATTTGTAGATATTCAAATATAAATTACGTGTTTAAAATGCTAAATCACCATGCATTACACCTGCTTAATTCTCAAACTAACCTATGTCATTTATGTTTTGTGCTAGCACCCATTATCTAAAAAATATAGTGCAAAACATCATGGCAATCACTTAAATGAAAAGAATGAAAATAAAAATTGAAAGAATTTTCAATAAAGAATTGCAACGATTAACGGAAATAAGCACACACCTTCAAACCTCTCATCGTTTTCGCTATAGTATTCGCCGTTTTGATGGCAGATTTTATTTTCGCTTCATTAATTGAATTCTCCACACACCATTCTTTACGAAACGCTTCGCAATGCGACATATACTCATCGCAAATCTTAAAATAATAGCTAAAAAGTTTATTCATAAATCTGAATAAATTCTCACTCCATCTCAATGTTTATCTATGTTCCATAGAGCAATGAAAATTATATAAAAGAAAACTTGTGTAATAAAAGAAAAAAGAAATTCGGCATTCTCTCCAACTTCATATCGAAAATACTCTTCACTAAGTTAATAGGAGTCAACTGCTCATCAACTCCATCACAAGGTAAAGGCCGCTATCGATCAATGAGGCTCGTGGAATTAGGCAGCCTTCTTAGCTCTCATATTACCATTGTGCACAGTTCTACGTATACGGCTCTCTTTCTATAAGACTGGCGGTACTTTACAATGCAAATTTGAGAATTTGCTGATTTTTTCATAGCACAACAATATAATTTCGAAGAATCTACTTCCTGTAATTAAGTACTCGACGATTGATTACAGCGAAATAAGCTCTACGTGGGACTCATTTAACACTTTAGCTTGCAAATGATGATAGCGAATCTGCAACGTTCAGCCAATCAAACAAAGTTTAGAAAACGCTCAAAGATTGCATCTGATAAAAAGTTCATAAGATATGTTCCACTCAATCACTATTCTCAATGGCTTCAAGATCGAAATAATTGATGTTCGGGATCCGAGCGCAAGATAATTTTCCAGCATTCTCTGTGTGATGAAAGATTTAAAGAGGAAGAAAAATGTAAAAACTTCTGAGTGAGCACTAACCGAAATATACGCAATTGGGTCACCTTTATGAAAAGCGAGTGGCATCAACGCGAGACTTGCCCTCCATTTTTGCTGAAATATAGAATATATATCATTCAATAACACGATAACATCAAGGACTTATGCTTCATCAACGAATTAAGTCCGAGAATATATATGAGCTATGCCCTCCTCAGATTCATTTCTACTGCTTGCACCATCAGCTAATGTCAGTTACTGGAGGCCACCAATGACGAATTGCTGCATACTATCGAAGGTAAAGGAAATGTAGTTGACTGCGAAGTAATAGAATATTTCCTCAGAGAAAACCAAACTCTTAAAACAACCGACCATATACGACAACATCAATGTTGCTATTACCTAGCATTACGAGTACCCACTACTTACCTTCAATTACTGCCACTTATTGACCCATCTAATATTCAAAACACGTAAATTTTTGAAATGGTTTGGATTGACGCTGTGGCAGGGCGCCCTTATAAAAAAATTTAGGCATATCAAGAACAACGAACATCTTCATCCGCCCATGTTGAAAAAATCGGGTCGAGTTCCACACATGCGCAAAGCACCGCAACCTCGTTCACGATGCCGAACTTTTGCGCTTCATAAACCATAGGAACTAGTGCTGGCGAAAGCGGTAGTTGCTCCCTGTAATATTCGTGAAAAAACGGCTGTGGTTTTGCCACATCTTTTTTACAGCTAAAAGCTTAAGGAAGCCGATTAGGAGTAACCATAGCAATCATTCATCGCCTCAATGTGTACCGCAAACTGCGAGAAAACGCAAGAACAGGGATGAAAGGATACAAAGGCAGAAGTGAAAAAGGTATAGGTACGAGAATGACAGGAAAGTCTTGAGCATACGAGGCTCATATATCACAACGACCGCGTTTTTCTCAGTCATTTCTGAAGTCCTAAGAGATAAAGGAGACTGACGATATTTTTTTAAATAGAAAATTATTCACTGAAGTGAATCAGAAAAATTCAGCATAAGAAAGTCCATCTTAGTGGCTCCGAAAAAGTTTTAGAAACATCCGAAAATTCCTGGAAGAATTTGGCAATAAAAATGAAAAAGCTATGGAATGACAAGAAATTCACCGAGAAAGGAATGCATGTAGAACTGCAAACCTCATAGCTGCTGCTTCCTCTACCACTACTCCTGATCTGCAGGTCGATGCAGCAGGCGTCGTCGATCCATCTGCAAATAAATTCAGATCATATTTCAAATTATTTGCCGTTAAATATATGCCAATATCTCCTTAAAGTATGAGCAATAAACATTGTGATCTACACCCTAACACTTTCCTCAGCACAAAGGCACAGTCATCCCATTCTAGCTCTAATCACTATCCTGCCAGATGAGCGCCCAACTGAAATGACACTCCCCAATGAACTACCATATCGAAAGCAAGATTCAATGCTTTCAGCAGCAATTACAAACGGAGATGTTCTATGTGGTCAAAATTAACAATCGAAACAACGTTACGGTAATATTGCCTAAAAACTGGTATTATGGCGTGAAAATTGGATTGGTTTCTTTTAAACCATGCATGCCCACCAACATATGCACACACAAGCAAGAATGGGCATGAACCGATGAGGGTTTCGATATATGAACCCTTCAAAATTAAAAAAAAAAAACCATCCCAAGTTTTAGACGGATACGATGACTTCCATAGCGAAGATTTGAAAACCTTCAAAATTGATACATTACAGCATGGTCAGTGAAAAAGGACTGATGGACCATAAATTATGGGAAGCTGCTAATTTCGCTTCGAAAACCCCACAATAGGTATATAGTCTTTGAACAGTATAGGTGTGGGAAATCGACGAAATTTTAGCGAAAAAGAAGATGGCGCCCATCAAAATTACTCTTCTCATTGACAGAACAATTTTGTCTCCCATACAGAAATGCAGAAATTCGATACCAAATTTCGAGGAGGAACGGGGAATGCCAAGCACTTTTTGAAGTTCTCATAACCAGCAACCAATCAACAAATCCTATATCCGCAAGGCTACTCAAATGTGCATTCACTCGAAATCGGGAAAGTTTTTGGCAGTCGAGGCATTATTCCTGCGTTTTTGCCTCTCGCAACTGTCCTCGAAACAGCATCCCCCTTCACCTTCGGTGATATTCCAGAGTCCGATGCATCGCCACAAGTGATCCTCTCCAATGTCTCCCGACGACATCATCGCCTATCACAGATCCGATCTACTGCATACACGCATTCCACAACACGTCGCACTCGAAAATTCGATGCGAACGAGACCACTGACCACCACTTATAACCGTGGGTGACTCACAAATGCTATAGCAATGGTCAGTGGAGAGAGCGCAATGCGCATCCACGAGCGATACAGACATAGAGATCGTGATATCGAACACTATCATGTGAAACTTCGGATTTAAGGATTGAGAAGACCTCTATCAAAGGACTTCTGTTTTCTCGGGCTATTCAACTTATCGCTTCTATTCAAGAGTACTACATCCAACTAATATGGTGAATCGGTTTTGCCCTAACCCAAACATTACTTACATTATCCAGCAATGTCAGGGTGGTGCTGTGCGGGTGTTTCCAAATGAAAGACATTACAAGGTTCGACAAATTAAAAAAAAAAAAAACTGGCTAATTTATCGACTAGCCATTTTTATCCTAATAAATTCCAAAGCTGCAAAAGAGGAAGTATAGTTGCCCCTAGCATTTCCACCGATATTTTACTGTCCCTCCCCCCTTTTTGCTACCATAAACCTCAGCTTCTATCAGTTAAGTTTCACAACCCATCACTGTTTTTACAATCAATTGAAATATTTCTTTACCACATATTACTGACATAGACTACCAGTTTGAGAAATTTAGATATAAGTGGTCCTATTACCATACCTACACATAATGAAACCGAAATTCCAGAGGAAATCTCATTGGTCAGCTTCTATCACCGATGCTATGCTCTGCCGACTACTAAAAATAAGTGATGATAAAACTCAGATGATATCACTTTGCAAGACCAAGGGTCAAGATGAACGAAGATGATAATCAGTTCAGTAGTCAATATCCGCACACGTCGAAACAACCTTCTCGCCAAACCACTTATTTTGCACTAATGAGCAGCCTAATAGCAATAAAAAAAATTTCATTCAAAATGGTCGGAGATAAGAACTAATTGAAAGCGAAAAAGAAACCGACTGCTTATCCGACGCAGTTCGAAAGCCTCAGAAAAAATGGAAGGGTCATTAAATTACGCATAAAGTATCCCTACAAGAATCGAAAAAGAAAACAACATTAATAGAGATATTTTAAAGCAATGATTCGATATGTCATTACTGCGACACATGAAATAATGGCAATGTTAAAATAACAGTTTTCTATGGGTTCACAAAAGGAAACCACTTTGTATGGTCTCATAGTCGTTTAGCGCACTCCTGTGTCCACACTATAGGCACTCCCTTACAATTTTCCCTCTTCGCCATTTAAGCAAACCGTCTTGTACCCTGGGCCGTCGTGATGACAGCAGTGGTCGACTTCGGCTTAGACCCAAAAGTCAACGATCTTCTATTCCAATTGCGACCAACTGAGACTTAATTGGAGGGAAGCGAATTAGTCCACGAGCGATCTTCAAACTTTCAGTTAAATGCGATAACAGTAATAGAGCCGGTTTTCCCATTAGTCGTACACTAACTAGTAAAATATTGCCTCAATTCATCATAATGCACTTCCCATCGTACATTTCATATATTCCAAGAGTAGCATTAAAGTTACCTCTTTGTGGCATGGATAGTACAACCCGCTCGTTGTTCTTCGACGCATGCCTCTTGCTATTCGCCAACTGGCGTATGTGCTCGAAGATCTGTTGCCGAACCGCGTGAAACTGCCAAACACATTTGTCGATTGTCGGCCGATGTTCGTGAACGTCAACTTCCGCGTTGGCTGATGATTTCTTTTTTGACGATCTGCCGTGACGATCCACTGCGGAAGTTGGACTTCCCACCTCCTCTTTTTCCTGATATCCCTCGTCTGAAGAATCCACGGCGAAGCCATCGTCCTTTAAAAAATCTTCTCAACAATGCATTGCTCAACGAAAGAACAATAAAAGCAAATCTAAACGGTAGAAAAGGGTAAAGGGTTCGCCGAAGCTTGCTACAATATGTTACGATGATAATGAAGCATGGGCAAGTTCAATTATGAGCTACAAAACCGGAAGAAAGAGTGAGCGCATTAATGACAGCTTACTCCTACCACCCATCGCCCAGCACAGACAGCTTTATCGAAGTCGCCATCATATAATGCAGCAATCAATTAATATGAGACAGACCACTTTTCCATGAAATCCCGTATTCGAGAAATTTCAACCTCAATGACGCTTACATAAAATAATGCAGATCAAGCATTAAGAATTCCATCAACCTTTATCCTTCACCACTAACATATCCAACACAGATGAGAAAAAACAATTGACTGATGGGCAAATCAGCAACCTAGAAAGCTAACGCGTGCCATATCATTGATTCACTTGAAAAGTAGCAAAGAGAATTTTGCCTAAACGGTTTCGAACAACATGCGAATTAGCTACTCGAGCGAATCATGTGATCTTTTAAATAATCATAGATGGTAAAAGGGTGAAAATATGCTCATCATCCAACTCAACACATCCGAAAAGAGACCTCTTGTTTCTCTTGAGTGAAGAAACTTCCTTGCTCGATCGGACTGTGGGCGAATGATTCGTCGTATTCTATCGATTCGAAGAAGCTGCCTTGACTTTTGTCAGTACGACCAATTGCGTAAAGTGGCTCTTGTTTCCTTATTGTGAAGAAGCTTCTTTGTGACTCTGGCGAGTCAGCGCGATCGAAAAAAGAGTTATCGCGCTGTGTTCGGGAAAAGAAGCTCTCGTGATTGCTCCTATTCCAAGGAACAGATATTGGTTCCTCGTTGCTCCTTCTTGTGACCATACTTCTTTGATTCATTTGTTGCTGAAATAATGTAATGATTAAGACAAATCTTTGAACGAAGCTATGATATGGCTAGTACCAAATTCATAGCATTTATTCATAAAGGAGTCGTTTATGTTGCTATGGTATAGGTCCTTACTGGACAGGGAAAGGGGGATGCGAATAGAAAGAGAGAAAAATGATGAAAAACGGAGCTTCCTCTCGATGAAGTGAGCTCAAAAGTATGATGAAAAGGCAAGTAAACATATCTTTTGAACAGAAAGCAGGGAAAACACCAAAGTGAAACATTTGGAAGATGAGAATAATAATTGGAAATAAGAAGAACGACAGATGAAATGGGCCAAAATCATTTTCACATAATCAGCCAGCACTGCGCATGATGTGCCTGACGAAGCAAGACGACTTAAAAAAAATTCAGGACGTCTTTCAAAAATTCCAACTACTGCGACTCCCCAAGCCCTCTTCGCAAGAACAGCCCAGTAAAGAAAGCAAAAAACCTTCCCTGATATCGCGGATGAGCCATGGAAATTTGACATTTACAACTTTCGAAGGCTATCATAAAAAAGGGAAACGCGAGGCAAGAACTCGAATAAAATATTTTGGCTCCTTACAATCGCTGGATTTTACAACTGAGGAAAGCACCCGCAAGCATCTCAGTGACTCTGCGGCCGTCGACGATACTAATTGAGACCGCGACGACAACTTTCCAGTAAAAAAAGCCACCAAGCAAGTACTGTCGCCGTTTATTCGCAGATAATAGTAGCATTTCCGGCCAATCGGAAACGACCACAAGGGCAAGGGTTAGCACTTCTCGCAAGAGGAGGCCATCAGTTGGGTGTTATCAGCTGCTTCCAGCAGCCGAATAGGCTCCGAAAGTTTTTCGGCGACTGAGAAAGAAAGAGAGCATCAAGACGTTCACGTGGCAGCCTTCGACTAACATCAAGTCCTAAAAACCTATTCTGCTTCCCCCCCGAGGCAGACCGCGGTGCAAACGGGGAATCAGCTTCGGCTGCCGGAACTCTCCCCATCCAGTCAATGGACGCCGGTTAGAAAGAAGAGGCGGGAGGTGGATGCCTCGATTTTAACTACATGTTAGTAATGTTAGAAATCGTTTTGCACGACACTTGCGTTTAGCGTGGGATGTTTTCTACCTTGCCATTGCCCATCGCCCGATTCGCATTCCCCAATTTATTGTATCTGATGCCTTCGAATGAAATTTGCTTTGATTAGAGGCCCCCCCCCCCCTCCCCTCCCACCTCGATGGAAGTTTTCAACAATTAATACCTATAATTCCCTTATAAAAGGTAGCAAGGTACAAACTGGTGCTTATATAATAACCTGGCAATTAATCACGGAACTTTCACCACAATGTTTTAAGAACTTTATAACTTGGCAAGAGGAATTGGATTGCAATGGGTATGTCAAATTAATTCAAATACATTAACCGCATATTGCCTCAATAACATCGAATTCATGCCGGGGAATTTTTGAAACCTTTACAAACTTTCCTCCTATCCGATCTACTTTTCGAGTTGAGAAAACACATCTGATGATCGAAATCCATTAGCAAAAATTTCTCTGCTCTTAATTGAAATCACACATCTGGTTGACGAAACGTATTTCAGACCACCAGACCAATCAAGTGCAAGCTACTCGGAAATTTGCATTTCACCAATTAACTGCAGTCGTCATTTATATATTCTGAGTGGCTAATTATGTGAGCATCTTTGGTATAGTAGAGGAAAGAAAGCGATATAAGGAAATAGTGGAATAATACAAGAAAAAGCAGTTGAAAACTTACAGTATTGGCGTCGAAATTGGCGGCCGATGATTGCATCTCTGAAAGAAATTCAAAAATTCAAGAATCTCTACTCGAACATCACCAGATTTGATAGAATTTAAAGAAAATTAGTAAAAAGAGAGCTAGAAAGGATTAACACAATCATGCGAATAAAAGCATTCATTGGCTCCTACCATCAGAAACTACTCAAAATCTAAGGACTCTTTTTTTGTAGAATAAAAGAGAAAGGTGATGCTCTGTGATATTCTGCTTAGCGAGTTATTCAAATAAAATGTTAACAGTTAGTTAATTTCCACTAAATAAAGGAAAACCTTTCTAATATTTAATGAAATTTAAAAAAAAAAAACTTTTTTTCAGCCAATTTCGACAAATAAAACGGTAAAGATGAGCAGCGTTTAGATTGTCTTCCAAAGGAAAATTTTCGTCGCCTTTGAAAAATTAATAATTGTTCTCAGATTATTCATCGTTCCTTTTCGGTAAACTAAAACATCTGAAGAAACAGAGACAAAAAATAATTGCAATTCGAAAATGAATTAAATAATAGTTGCAAAAATAAAATATGGCTTGAATATAAAATCAAATTTTCTATAAGAAAGATGAAATGAAATACACACCAAAAGGAGAACGTTGATGTGAACGAGGGAATAATTGCATCATTTCACCTGAAATCATTTAGCATTCATTAGCGGATGTAGTAAGAAAGCAATTTCTTGCTACGATCCGAATCCCATCTACAAGCCACAAATCTAAACCAAATACGGTATCGATTACGATCAAGGGGTAGACTAGACCCAGACGAGGCGCCATTGAAATGGAAACGTGCATTTTTATTGCATGTTATCTGCCAAGTGGACGCATTCCACGCAGTGAAATGCCATAAGAATCGACTATAAAATGCTCAATTTCCACTGATTTTCGTGTAGATCAAATAAAAACTCGTTGAAACGAAACATGCCTCTTGGGGATTCGCTTTTGAACAGGTTAGTGAGGGCGAGGGAGAGTACTAATTTTTAGCTTACTTGGAAAGCACAACTACGTCTCACAAACTTTCGACTATGAACAGAACTACGTTCATCCGATCCTACGACTGTCTAAATATGGAAAAAAGAAAGCGCAATATTTGCCCTTTACGATCATCCAATTGTATGAGTCGGTAACCAAAAGCCTCTACACCCCCTCCGCTCTCTTGCAGCGTAACCGATTTCCAGGTTATTCCCAAAGATAATTTTTAATGCCTTAAAAACTGCATAACACGCAATGCAAGTGATGTCACCTTCAAACCTTTCATAGTTCACACGCATTGTGCAAGGTATATCAACCATTTGATTCAGTAGACAGCTAAATGCTGCTTCCGTCGTAGAGTAGGTGGTTTAGTGACTACCTTTAGGCAGAATCAATTGCCTACAAAAGAGTTTTTTGCGATTATAGAATCCTTTCAGAGAGCAGAGAGATAGTAAACATATATACAAACAAAGATATGCAAAATCTTCGTAATGCACCACTCTATAAGAAACATGCAACATACATAAGATAAACACATAGTGCTATAATCTATGAGAGAAAGAAAGAAATTTGTAAGGAAAAATAAGATGGGATAAAGAATAAAGAAATAAAATCGACTGAAATATAATAGAAATGCGAAATCGAAACATAAAAAGATAAAAAAAGCTCGCTGAAAGTAAGCAACTGTGGTCATATTGTATCGTTTATCCTACCCCTCCCCATCTCCGTTTCTTCCGCTTACTGCAAAGATATCGTTCTTTTTCTGCAAGAACTCAATCACTTATAGAAGAGGAATTACTTACAATTACTAAATAGAAGAAAGCATACTCATAAATGGGGGTGCACGAATAACAGATATTCGGAAGGACTTCGAAGGCCACCAATAAGCGCTTTATAACATTTTTGGAATATCAAAACGCCGGAATGCAGCTACCTATATTATAACAATAAATAAAGTTGGGAACAAAAATCACACTGGATATGGTTGGCATATAATGGAATGGCAATTTGTAGTAGCCATGAGAAAAATTGAAAGGCGGGTAGATATTTAGGTTATAGATAACCTGTTAAGGTTATCTGTAACTTAAATAACCATTTAATGGACCACGGGGAAGGGGAAAAGGCGAAAAGGGTCAAAGGTAAATGATACGAATGTCTAAATAATAAAGTTAAACGCCCATCACGATTCAAACTTAAAAATGTCACCTAAAATTCCAAAAAACTTCTCGGTAGATATTTAGGTTATAGATAACCCATTAAGGTTATCTATAACCTAAATAACCATTTTATGGACCACAGGGAAGGGGAAAAGGCGAAAAGGGTCAAAGGTAAATGATACGAATGTCCAAATAATAAAGTTAAACGCCCATCACGATTCAAACTTAAAAATGCCACCTAAAATTTCAAAAAAACTTCTCGGTAGATATTTAGGTTATAGATAACCCGTTAAGGTTATCTATAACACCTAAATAACCATTTTATGGACCATAGGGAAGGGGAAAAGGCGAAATGGGTCAAAAGTGAATGATACGAGTGTCTAAATGATAAAGTTAAACGCCCATCACGACTTAAACTTAAAAATGTCACCCAAAATTCCAAGAAACTTCCCAGAGGATAAGTGCAAAAGTAGAGGAATCCACATCGTTTAGTTCGCGATTACTCGCACATGCATCGAGCCGAACAGTATACCCTCTCATATGAGCGATGAAAACCAATTGAACAATTCACGAGCACACTCAACGAGCGAAACCTCGCACATTAGACCAAACGATCTAACCGCTCGACCACTCATCGCACTGCCGAAGTAGTAGAATGATGACAATCTAAAATCTACTACGTTAAATAGATGGTCAAAAAGCGTTTAGTATCGATCAGCAAAAGAACGTCATCGAAACAGAAAACAATGTTGTTGTTTTTTTTTTTGGGAGGGAATCTTTCTTCATTGCTAAAGGAGTTTGACCTAAGCACGCGGCACACAACGCGCTTGGTTAGTATGCACAGATTGCCAACGAAAAACGATTGAAGAATGGAAGAAAAGAGCAAATAGTATACGAATTAGTTATACTTGGATTGGCATGAAGCGTCATATAGTCTTCCCGAAATTGTTGGGGAGGATATGGCTTGATCAACGGGAATTTAAGAAAGGTTTTGATTTAAAGAAAGGGCAAATAAATAAATGAATGAATAAATAAATAAATAAATAAATAAAATAAAATAAGGACAAATAATGAGTAAATAAATAGACATTTTTGAAATCAGTTCAATGCGGTACAAGAATATGAAAAGCAACTTTTCATCATATATTACTATAAAAGGAGGTTTGTTTACAAAATTTGACCTCAATTTCACAAGATTCTTTTCAATATTCCACTAATATTTAACAACACTTAAAAACTAGTATCGTCTCTCGTTAAGACCCACATATATATCACTTTATTTATCCCATCTATACTTTTTCATAAGTTTTTGGCTTAAATTTCCCCATAAACTGCAGCTCAATGAGCCCAACTAATTGTTCATGAAAGTCAAAAACCATCGCACACTCAAACTGAACTCCTCGGCTAAACTGTTTAGGAGATCAAAATTCATTGCTTTGATCGCCTATGAATGCCTACACAACGAGATGATCGATAGCGACCTACTCCGTTTAGAGATCAAATTAAGATGTAGATTACATCAATTAAACATTATCGCCATAAAGCAAGCTAGAACTGCCATGAAGATGAGAAACTAGCAGAGACTCGAAAGTGATCGCCTATGTAAAAAAATTGCTATGCTGGTCAAATTCTTACATGAAAGAGCGCTATACTTTATTTATGTTGTAAGCATTGATTTCAATGCCATAAACTATTTCAAATAAATATAATTTTCAAAAAAACAACAACAACAACAACAATAAATGTCGATGTTGGCCAACGTCTGCATGTGTCTGTCTGTTTGTTTGCATATTATCGCATATATCGCAAGGTTTCAATCCAAGCGTCATTGTAATATAATAAAATACAACCCGCACATCGTTTTGAACGCAAATATAGCGCAACAAGCAAAATGTTTACATCCTTTATGACCGACATCCTTTGTGAAGCACAATAAGCAATCATAAATAAGAACGCTGCCGACATTCCGCTACGTGAAAACAAGCAAAGAAACATGCTAGATGAACTCATATGATAAGAAATTTGTGTATTCTATTCATTTAAACAACCAAACCTATGAGATATCAAAAAAAAAAAAAACAATAAATATGCAAGATAGCGTTTTATATTTTCAATGAACCCAACTGCTTGCATAAATCTTTAAAATGTTCATCCTTTATCAACGAAGAGCTGTCAAATTACTTTATCACTTTTTAATGTCTATAACTCCTAAACGATGGTCCCAGATGGAAAACAGTAGAGAAGATTATCGAATGACGCGAATTATACCACCAAATTTTGCGATTTCAATCACAAAATTTGTACGGCTTGTATCTTTTTTCTAACAGACAAGCAGACATACGCATACACACGAACAGACTTTCGCAAAACGCTCTTTGCAAATGCAAAACTTGCAAATTTGAATGACATGCGGAAACGCACGCCATCGAAATTAGCGCAATGCGCGCTTTTTATGATTCCATTTGCTAAATACGCGTCACACTAACAAGCTTTACAATAGTGGAAGAATGTCTTATACTTCCATTTTGCATGATCGACAAATTGTGCAATCCCTTGCATAAAAAAACTGCCTTGACGCTTACAGAAATTATTCCTCTCTAAGGCAATTCCTCCCATATAAATGCATACAAAACAAATTTAGATTTTACAATAGGCTTATGCTCGCTGATCCCAATTAAATACTAATAAGAGGAACAAAAGTTAATTTATGCTCTCATTCTGCGATATACTTTATATACGCTAAACTTCATCGTTATATTTTCCTCAGTATACTACCAAAGAAACAGAGAATGCGAAAGACAATAGAAGTCATGTGATAGAGAAAAAAATATAAGTCAGTTATGGGCATCTTTATGTGCCGGGGAATTGCTCACATGCTACAGTTGCCATCAAAACTTTAACCAGCTCATCTCTCCTTCCCCGATTACAGAAAATTGGGTCCCACAATCGCATTTCAGATTCCCAGATTCCCCATCGTACTCGTGCTGTTGCTGTCTACTTCACATGCTATTAGCGCTAATTCGGTATGAAGTATCTGTAACGTAGTCCAGCTGTTTCCTATAGATACATCATACTACGCTACATTACTTTAACATAAGCACTGACTTGCATTTAAATGCCCTGTTGAACTCTTTTAAAGCAACGATTAAGTGTTGCCCAGAAACTTATTATTCTTTTCTGTGATCATCAATCAACTCTAAAATGTCGAAATTTAAATATAGTATGATGCAAGTGAAGCAATGAAAAGAAGATAACAAATGCGCAATGAACTGAATGTTAGCTGAACGTCTCTATACGTCAATTGCGGTTACTGAGCAGAAATATTAGCAATGAATTTTCACCTATTCATATGCAACAAATCTCAAACTAGAATGCAATCTGATCTCTAAATACTCTTAGCAATAGTCATCGTTCACTCCCGGAAACGACGTTTTTTTGAAGGATTCTTCATGGAGCTCCATCTTTGAGATTATTCAATAATGTTTGAACGCATTCAATAAGCGTCATTATTTTGGCAAGAACCGTTTCGTTCACCGAATGATAACGCTTCAATATCTAATCAACTAAACATCAATAATCGAATATTTTATAAGTGAGCAACTCATATATTTAGCCCATAGAAACAAGAGTATAAACATAAATGACAACTTAAATATGCAAAATTGTATGAAAGAATGATATTGATAAGGCAACAACTCAATACTTACGATAAACGAATAAAACCATAATTGCATAAAAACGACAATACACAAGCCAACATTTAACGTATAAAATCGAATAAAACCCCTTCCGCAACCTCGCAAATATCATAGCTATCTATAAACCCTTCTCCCCTGGAAAAATTTAGAGAAAAACGACCTGAAAAAATGACCTCTTTTCTTATTTTAAAATTCTTCACCCCGTGAAAATGATTCGCAAAAAAACTAGGGGATCAATCATCAGCAAATTAGGTATATATATATATATATATATATATATATATATATATATATATATATATATATATATATATTGCTCCAATTTATTCATTCCCTTCACGAAAATGCTGATATTTATGTAAAATTTAAAAAACCCCAGGGTTTCACCTGAGATTATACGCGAGGCTGTGGGTGACATATCGTACACCCGTTCAAAGAAATATTTCTGAGCAACGATGTGCAAATGCTGCAAACGAATCGCGAATAAAGTGGAATGCATGAATGCAAATTTATTTATATCTTTCAATGCAAAAGGCTTGTAAAGAATTTTTTGCAAAGAATTTCTGAGTTTTCAAATTTCATCGAGGTTATATGGTGATCTAGAGAAAATGTCCGATAACATAAATACAAACAGAAATATTTCAAATCATCGAACAAACAGAATGCAAAAGGGGGATTCCTTATGAAAAAATGCCTCCAATATAGAGCATAAAAAGTTGAGCTCCTTTTTTTAGAAAAAATTGTGAATTCTCTACAAGAGAGTTCCTCTCATATATGACAGAATATCAAACAAAAAAAAACCAATTGCACAACGAATATGAGCATCAAATGAATGGAAACATTTGCATAAACACTGAGAATAGTGCGAATAAAGCGAATATAACGGCAAATAGAGATATAAAAAAGGATTTGTTTGCCGAATGGGATTTGTGCCTTTCGAACAACGAAGAATCTACTCGAGAGCAATAGTTATCGACATACCAAAATTAAACCTGAGATTTGCTAGAGGAATGATTGCTGATGCTTCAATAAACACGATCACCACCATGCAATATCATCTTCATCTGATGGAACTTCAAACCATTCATCGTGCGCCATCTCGAATGCACCTATTGTCTCATCTTCATCATTCCACATTTCATCGTCTTCATTTGGTAACCAATCACCGTTCAATAATTCCAACGGCATTTCCTCTTCTTCCTAAAAAGAAAAAAAAACACTTCATGAAAATATTCAACCGACATTTCCATCCGACTCTCTCTTCTTTCCCCCATTTCATTTATTTCAAACAACTCCCACAACCTGAAATCCATTTCCGTTATATCGAGCTCTAAATGCCTCCATTCAATCACACTCAACACTCAATCCCCTTTACAAAAATTATCATAAATGATAAACGATTCTGAGTGGACAATTTTTCATACCAACTAACCTATTCTATTTGGATCACGATTAGTGTCTTTCGATCAACCTTCAACATAAACGTTTCAGCTATGAGATTGTGCCCCGTTGATTCAACGAAGATACCGCGCGGTACTCAATCGTTTTTCAAGGCAGGGAACCCGTGGAAAATGAAAGATGTTAATGCAGGTCAAACTGAACGCTTTCATACAATCAAAGTGTGCGGTCAACTGGTCAACAATTTCAATTTATTTTCAAGCAGATCCAAGGAAGTGTTCCTACGAGGACGAGTTTGCGCTCGGAAGCATCAAGGCGCAGAGTTTGTTTAGGCCTAGAATCTAGGCCAGAAAGTGGTACCATGTAGGCTAAAGGCTCTAGTCTTGATGGACCTTGTGACAGTGGTAATGCTCGGAACTATCCAAAAGGGAAATGAAGCTGGATGAGCTTAGAGCTAGCGAAGAAGACAGCGACGTCCTCCAATGCAAGAAGATTCCAGCGCACTACCTTCCAGAAGATCAAAAGCTGGGATCACCGTTCGTAAATATGAAGCAACAATAACTTGGGATAACACAAATGGTCGATTCATTGTATCTCAAATAATTTGTGAAAACATATATCCCGTCTACTCACATTTCACACTTTTCACTCCTTTCCACTGATCTCCTCCTTCCTCTCCCCCCCCCCCATACCCTCCTCAACCAGCTGCCAGGGTGCAACAAAAGCTGTCACTAACGTGCTGTAAAATGGCGTCCTCAACTCCAGCTTCGGCGAGAATCCACTGACGGATTGCAGGATCATCGATACCCTGAAGCAACTCTTCCTGGTCTGCCCCGGCGCCTCCATGTACATTCTGCAGATGCGCGTACACTGGTCCTGATTCTTTAGCCTGAAAAGAAGACTCACCTTCGCTTTAACAATTTAGAGGCGTTCGCCATGAGAGGGAAAGAAGTACACTGAAAAAAAAGGGAAACGGCAAGCAATCACGAAAAGAGCACCTCTTTAGAGATATTCTGAAGGAAATGAATACGTTGCCTGCATAATTTTTCAGGACAATGAAACATCAACCATATAAATTCCTCTCAAACTAAGCGAAAACCGATCGTGAAGCTTCATAACTTTAGAAGGGAGTATGGTGTGGACCGTTCCTGCCAGGCTCACTGTCCCCTCTCAAATTGTCGATTGGGAAATATCACATCTCATGTTAAATCATTCGGTTTCGGCGTAACAACACAACGAAACAAGTCAACATGAACTCTATCCCCATTTAGATGTATCTCTTATGTACTGATTTGACAGTTAAAAAAATAATCCAACTTTAGTTGCAAGTCAACGAAACTGATACATTTGTAACGCCAACAACATATCCAATAAAATTGTGAATAAAATTTAAAAAGAGGAAATTACCATAAATCGGCATAACCAGCAGAAATGAACTTTGCACTTTTCACATTGCATGTGATTGCAGCCAGCCAACTTTTCGATAATAGCACGGCATTTATCGTTTGGGCATTCACGACGACGTACCGGATCCTTGCTACAAATTATCGCAACCTATACACATCTATTAGCTTGATTTAATGACAGCTACCACAATGAAGCTTCTTTTTCCAGATTTGAAATAAAAACTAGTGAAGTCAATGACTGCAATAGGGGCTTTCAGGATAAGAAATGAATGATGCAAGGATTGCATATTGCATATAGTTCCCAACAACCTAATTACAACTCTTACAATGTCAAATATAAGCGGAACATAGTAGCTAGGAAGCAAATCCGAAATCATCGAACGATAACTCTACTTCGATCAATGTCAACTTCTATATCTGCCTAATTAATAGCAATAATTGCCAAATTGCCCTGCCAATAGTATCTGCGATAAATTGATGGCAACAATCTTCATTGACTAATCTTCCCATAGAGAGTCCATAAGCACTATATTTCCGATTGGAACTAATCATATAAATTTCAGCAATGTGAATAGGTTGCTAAATATATGGCATTTCTCCCCATTGAAAATCTGGGTAATTAGAGAAAAATGCTGTAAAATAATATTCAAGAATAATAAGGTATGAAAAATTGTCAACTGAAATACTAATGCTCTTTTTAGTACCTGTCACAACCAATATTAACCTCCTAGAAGGTGTAAAATTTGTATAATAATTGCCATTTATTGATGCACCACAGTAATACTCACCTCACCCAATGACCGATCGATGCATCGACATCTTCACGAAGTGTGCTGTATTCCTCACAATTCACTGAGCCATGATTTTCATTGCCGCAACGTGTACAAACTTCACGTAAGCATAGCGAACACGCGTGCAAACGCTGCTCAGCACTTACCTTAATTGCACAAAATAATTCAATTTAATTTCCTTAAAAATTATTGCACTTAGAGGTAGATGAACGGTTCTCCGACCCTTCAGTATTATCCTCGAAAAAAAAATGCTATGCTTGCATTAAAGTCAATATTATTTCGATAAACATGACCATCTCAATAAACTTAGCTAAACGAATATCCATCGAGCGTTCACAGCAATGATTCATCTATGAATAAATTTACCTATAAAGCATCTAAAATAGAAGAAATGAAGCATTAATGAAGGTTCACATGAATAAACTCTTCTTTCTTCAACCCTATTGAAGACATAATGGTGTAAATGAATCCATTTAAGCAAAGAAAGTGGAATATTTAAGCTATCTGGGGGCCTACCTTATGAATTCCACCACAATCGGGTGTGATACAATGACGGTACTTGTCACCGTTTCGAGCCATGAAGAATGCCACCGCACTTTCGACTAATGATTCGACTTTAACGAAATCCTCCGGCGTATCGTGATTTCGACCGCCCATCATGAGCGCCTTAACATTTCAATTAATCAAACCCCAGTGCCTTCTAAGCTTTCTGAAAGCTTCTTAAATGTTTGCTTTAACATAAATTCTAGCATTTCTTTGCGCTACTTGTTCTGAGGCATCATTAATGCAGATCATTTTCTCAACACCTTTATTCCCACCCGGCTGGCATTGATTCCCTTGGGCTGAGTCAAAATTATATTCCCACAAGAACGCCACTTTGCTTAAAAATTTAACTAATACTGCCTGGATGCTGAAAGAATTTCCTGCTTTAAGAAAGTGACCATGAATGCTCTATAAAATGAAATCCTCGAGGGTAGAACTTTAAAAAGTAGCTAACTATAATGAAAGTTGCTAGCTTTATTCGTGCATTTACATACACAATCTCGCTAAATCTCCTTACAATTCTCTTCCATCCTTGAAGTACCGCCAAGGGCGTGCCATCTGCACAAAATGCGGTAGTTCATTAAACATTGTTCCAAATGAAATTAAAATCATATAATGAATCCGAATGAAGGCATTTAAAGAAATCTATCATGCAGCAATACGCATTATCGAATACGCTTTATGATAATATCAAACAACCTTATCAAGAGAACTGAAAAAATCTCATATCGGCAAGCAGTGTGACCTTTCCGGAAATGACCTCATATAACCTAGTATATATTTGACATCATAATGCACTACAGTCGGGTTTTAATCCTTAGACATGAAATATTCAATAAGCAGTTTTAGACCTATAATTTAATAAGGCAATAAGAATAATTAGGTCCTTAAAGCGACACACTAACGACAGATCAAAATTTTTTCGCTATGAGAAAGAAACTGGAAGATTTGTTTGAATAGAAAAGTTCTTTGAAAAGGAGATCGCTCGTACTGATTAGAATTTTATTAGAACAATATCTCTAATGCTTTCTTCAACAATGGAAATGTGACATGTTGTACTAGATTAAACTACTAAACTGCATCACCTTATTAATATACGTTTATCGATTTACTGTAATGAGTTTAAAACGGTTCCCGTAACAATGCATTTGAGGGTCAAAAACGTTAAACCTTCCTGCACCAAACAATGTTTCAATTATCTCACTACTCCCGACGTTTCAATGATAGCCATAATATGGACTTCCAACGCTCCTTACTGACTCACTTTCACTTTACTCTATTCATTTACCACAATCATTAAATCGGCGAAAATGACAAATGACTAAAATATAAACTCTCGAGAAAACGCGCTTAATTCGAAGGTTTCTCTATATGATAGATGCCAACGCCGCTAAGTCACTCACTTACCGGGATTTGTGGGTGACATGAGATTATATCAGTGCCTCTTAAAACCTATAGCTTTATGCCAGAATCACGGATCTTTGAGGATAGCAACCACATAGAAATTACAATATGATACAGGATCATTAAATTACCATCTCGATTTCAAAAACAATATGCCGATTCGACAGCTTAGCCCCTTTCATATATTTCAACCGTTTAGATCTCACCCTATCGCATCACAGTGGTTGCTCGCAACGAAAATCGCATAAGCAAATAAACTCTACGTTTACAATTGACGACTCCTTTCAGTGAAATAAAAAAAACAATTTTGCTACAAAAGGAGAAGAATCAAATCGCACCATCAAATGGCGAAACAATAAAACAAAATATGAACAAAGAATAATTACCTCAAAATCCCTCATGACGAATGCTTCACCACAAGTGGTGCAAACAATCGGCAGAGTACGATTCCGTATCGACGAGCTTATCTGAAAAGATACAAATAATATGTCAATTGCAAGCGAAATAAAGGAAAACAATTTCTCTTCCACTCGTATTGCAAGAATAAGAAAGAGATTTAAACTACACATACTTTTCCAGCAGTTGTTCATCATTACAATTGCTTTCAACAGCATAAGAAGGACTGCTCTGAGCAGCATGCCTTAACGCTTTATATATCCAACAAAAACAGTGAACAGCATTGAAAAGAATTAAATAACCTGGTTATTCAGACATTCGATACATGCGTGATGCCCACATGCCTCGAGGCAATACGATCCCTCCGGATTGGCTGGAGAATAGCACATCCCGCAAATCGGTACGCCTTCACCGCCTCCCTTACTCGACTGCGGTAAATTGTTCGAAATATCTCGCAACATGCCCTTAATTGAAATCAGTTGTTCCTAAGTAACCGAAAGCCTCTTTGCAGCAATATCTGCAAATTTCCCAAAACATTCCGTTCACTTTCAAACAAAAACCACCCAGTAACGATGTACGAATTATTTGCTCATAAAATTTCCACCATATCTATTTTCAAAAAAACCTTCCAACTTTTTCAATATAATGTTTGCCTTCATATCAAAAATATGTTCGAAGGAATCCGAAGGAAGTCAATCCGACACCTCGTCGAATCGGTTAAATGACATAGACTCTTTTTCTATCACTTAGTCCCTATCGTAATGAACTTTCCTCTTACGTCGTCGCTGTTTCTTATCACATCAACACTTAGCAGCAACAAGCCATCATAATGTGCATTAGTAATGAGGAACTTGTATTTTGCAAGTAAACATCTAGCACATCACAGATATATTTGCCAGGCGTTTAACGATCTCTTTACGAGCAAAACGGCCTCCGGTCCGTTCCTAGTTTGCCTTCAGTAAAGGCAGTCAAGATGGATCAATCACTATCGTAATCGATGGACAGTAACGAAAAGGGTAGTGATGCCACTTTCATCCCATCAAACCCTTTCGTGATACATCCTCCTGATGATATATCAAAATAGCTAAAGTTGCCTCTAACACCTTCAATCATAATACGCTAAAATTCGCTATACTTCTCCCTGAATAATAATAAAGGGCGAGTGCTTCATAAAAGAAAAATTCATAAAACTGCTAAGAACTATTTAGAGAACTTAAAAATATAAGAATGTTTTGAACGAGCGACATTCAAATGCTATAGAATAAATATAAAATACGCTGCAGAATGAATCCTGGGTAAAGTGAGTTCCACTATCCCCAAGATTTATTCCTTTGAAAGTTTTCACAACTTTAGGAATAAAACTTCACTTACAAGGAGCTTATCGTATTCGCTCTCCCGTCCATAGAACTCGATTGAATGCGCTAAAAAGTCCATACGAAGTGAAACTCCATGGCCTATCCTATCCGCCAGCAATTGCAGATCCGATCCACCTTCTTTGACAACAGCCTTGAGCATCCCCGGTTTGTAGGTAGGTGGAGCAAGATGTATTATTCGCTCCAACGAGGCAGACATCCTAAAACATCTCTGATGCCAAACTTCCTATTAGAAAATTCTATGCATTTATACAGATGTACCGACAGCATATCAGCGAATATACCCCCACCTAAAGACTGCCTCCTCCTCAATGATCCTTTCAGACTTTTGCAAGAAATAACTCCTCATCAGTGAAAATTTTTTCTCAATACCTCGCCCTTCCTCATCGTTAACCTCAAAATCTATTCTAACATCCCTAAGGCATAATGCACTACTGTTTTACTTCAACCACTATAGCTCACAAAAGGACTTGGGAACGAAACATGCTCTCTCCCCCTTCGTGATAAAAACCACCTAACAAATTTCAGAAAAATTCATGACTCCGCACTTCATTTTAAATAATACGGCGTATAAATCTGGCAACAACATGACTAGGGATTCTTCGGCCGAGCAACACAGTGGACTCTGAGTAGAACATTGCTACCGTTGTCATTAAACATATTCCATTTACGCCTGCGAGTAGTTCAACAAATAAACTGTAATAATGCTATCAACAATACAGATAACAACACTAACCGATCGCGTAAATGCTGTTCAATCAGCTGCTTGGCTTTAGCGAGCGCTTTTTTTGAACCCTGTAGCCTGATATGCTTTTTGAGTGGAAGCACTGTCACGACAACATCTTTAGGCATATTGGTTGTTAGCCATCGACGCTCCTCACTTAAAACAAAACTAAGACTCGAGGACATGAAAAAACAAATAATCTCTTTCTCAATGAACAAGAAAAAGTAGGCAGATTCACTAAAACTGATTATGGCTCTTCCTCAATGAATGCTAACAGCATTATGATTGTGATTTTAAAAAAATGCTTAGAAAGCAGCGACTTAAGCAAAGTTGGGAAAACCTCAAATAAGACTAGCTGCTTCTTCAATCGTCAATTTAGCGCCTTGACAACAAAATAAAATATCACCATTCCCTCCTTTGATGCATCCGAACAGATGATAACATGAGTCTAAATCTAAGCCAAATTCTTCAGTCATCGCACTCACTAAAGAGCACCCCCCACATCATCCTTTGCTTCCCATGTGCTTTCCTATAGAGAAAGAAAGGTGCAACAAACCGGCTGAGAAGTTTGTGATAAGGTAACGTCGAAGGTAATGGATCACCCGCTCTTCGTTTCTCGGGTCCATCTCTGCAATCGAGCGTAACACCCTCCACAAGAGTTTTAAGATCACCTCTTGCTTCACGTACACTCCTTAAAGTGGAGTAATTTAAATAATGAAAGATTAAAGTAGGTTAACCTACAACCTGCAGATATCGAAAAAGATTAAAAATTGCACTTTGAAAACAATGAAGAGGAATTGAGGCAACGTTTCCAGTAGTAAGTGCGCATTTATAGCATATCAGCTTCATATGCGCACTAAATAAAAAGGAAATTCATCGTTTCCAGGCTTCAGAAAGTCTTCCACGAATAGACCTCATTTCCAGAAGTACAACATATGCATAGGAATGTATAAAATTCTTCAGACAGCAAGGAACTACAACATTCATTTCACTGCCGTCACTGATTAAAAAGATGGTCTTCTAAGCATTCGATCTTCGGCTGATACAGAAAAAAACTGCCTCCTGGAACCATCAATATACGTTCACATTGACGATTTGCGGTTGTTATGTGAAAAAATAATGCGCATTATTTCATGTAAATGTTTGCTTTCACGTTTTTAACATAGAGTCAGCAATATGAAGAACGGCTACTAAATTATCACCTATTCCCTTAATGCTTTTCATAACAAAGTGTTTGAAGTACAATGTTGTACTTCCACGCAAAAGGATTATAGTAGTATAGTGATAGTGAAAAGAGTAGAAATGCTGTAGATCCATATAAAAAAATATGGAGAAAAGGTGTTCCAAGTACAATATTGCATAGACTTTCGAGCAAAAACATTGCATACAAATACAGTTTATATGCAAATAACAATTTTAGCGAAATTGACGATATCTGCTTCCATCGATGCTTATTGAAAAAGCAAAAATGAGACTTAAAGCTAAGACGTATATGCGCATCCAATATTTACACTCTTCATAGAAAGAAACGTCTTTTGCGAAAAACCTCTTGGATAAAACGAACTACCTTCCTTCCACTTCTATATTAAGCAATATGTTGAAAAAAGCGCTTAGTCCAATAAACTAAAGTGAATTTAAAAGCGCTAAGAAATAAATACAAACATGTGAAAATCAGCGGAAATTCATGCAACACTACTATTATTATGAGCAAATGTAGATAGCAATAACAACGGTTCATTAATGCAAATTCACTTAAGCTAAAACAACAGTATTGTAATGATAACAACAGTAAATGTTGAGCATTTTCGGCAAAAAAATAAACCATAACGGAAAGGAGCTTACTCATAATTTTCTCCAGATACAACCACAGCGATATAATCGTCGTTGAAATCTGTCTCTGTGGGCAATTTTTTCAAGCGGATGCCATGTGAGTTAAATATGCGTTTATTTAAGTCGCTGAGATCATCAGAGAGACTATCGAGAAGTGTTCTAGGCATCGCAAAGCCCATCTCAAAAACGGGCGCCATTTTAGCCTGAAGCTGAGATAAGATGGACAATAAAAACCTTGAGAAGTGACTTTTTTTGCAATTAACGTATTCCATAAATGAGCTGACTCTTTGCTTTCTAAAGCTAATCGCTTTCCGAACACGCTTTATATGAACAACAGAAATGCAAACTAATGGATTTCGCTGAAAGAAAATCGAAACAACGTACAACTTCATCACGTAATATAAGATGCTAAAAATAAAAACGAAGTAATATTAAATGACTTATGGAACTAACATAGACTTCGCGTATCGATAATGCTGCATGGGTGCGCAAATAGTCTTTAAAGAAGTCGACGAAACGACGGCCAATATTGAAATTTCTAAAACGCACACAAGCGTTCATTTCAATATCAGTCGCATTCTCCACCGGATCGACAAATACGTCGAAAGGCACACCACGAACGTCTATAATGAGATCACTTAATGATGCAATAAAGGCAGCCTCTCCACTTCAAGAAACATTCAACGTCTTTCTCGATTCGCTTCCACTCAAACATTTTCTAACATACCTAGTCACCAATCTTTACCAGTAAAATCAATATAGACATTTGTCAGATATTCAAATTTCTGCCGTTGACCACTCAATGAATGGGTTCGAGGAATGCTGGATCCTGAAACCACTAATTTCGCCATTTACTTGAGTTGCAAAACGATAATTTTAAATGAATCAGCATGACGGAAAAGAAAAAGAATACTTTTTCATGCCGACGATACGAGATCTCGCATCACGCAATGCATATTCTTGACGGCTTCTAAGACGTTCAATGTTTCCATGGGTCAAAACTGCGCAAAAGAGCGACTTAACGCGTCTTTCGTTTCCTACTCATTTTTATCGTGATTTCCTTACCACATCAACATTTGCCATGACTCCGAAAAGCACCAAAATTCGAGGAGTTCCATCTTTTATGGATACTCTACCATCGACATCTCGAATTCGACTGTTTCGAACACCAAGATGGCGAGAGCTTCTTTCAGAATCTCCGATTTTCCTGAATCCCCAATTGGAAGTTTGTTCACTTCCTTGATCTCAGTGAAAAATTTTACTCAGTGAAAAAAATCTTTGCTGTAAAATAAATGAGCGCACAAAGAGACAGCGGGCAGCATTCAGCATAGCCCAGGATATGGCCTGAAAATCTGGAACCTGTTTCCTAGATGAAAATCAGAAGGATCTAGATGATACCACCTATTCGAATAGCTAGCAGTCGCAAGCTTTTCCTGTATTTTCAATGCACCGTGTACAAAAGCAAACAAGAGTGACAACTCAAAAAATCGGTTAGAGGCCCACAGTTCTAAGGCAGAGCCCAATACCAACTCCTTGCTAAAGAACATCCTGACTGCAGATACTGTATCACATTATCTACAATGCTTGCAATAATAGCTTATTCGGGAAAGGGATAGCACACTGCGTTGTCAAATGCTTGGCAAAATCAAACATCTTCTGTGATTTGACGATCGCATTTTCGCGTATCTCTCAGGTCATTCAATAGCTTTCAATCTGGGGAACTCGGGTTCTACCACCAATCACGACATTCAAATATGCAATAAAAAAACTTCATCACTCGACTTGCTTTAGCCAGTGATTTCACTGTATTTCATAGAAACACCTAGGTCGTAGATGGAATTACGATATCGCCGTAAATAGCCCCTTCCACCTTACCAGATAGAATAACTTGGAGTGCGCATTTTCCCCAGTTGTTTTCTTGTCAAAAATAACCACCTTCTATCTCCTCTCAGCCAAAAATCATTCGAGACAACATAACATATAAATCGGAACGGCAACTGATCGACTAAAATTACAGGATAATATTAAAAGACATTGCAAACTCAACAAAACTCACGTTCATTTGTTGTGGCAGCCTGTGTTAGTATCGGCGGAATGATTCGTGCACTCTCTGCAATTTGCTCGAAATAACTCCGAATGCGATTTTGGAACTCAAGAAGTTCACTGAAAATAAGATATTACAACACATTAAATTCCATTTATCCTTCAAATCTTGCTCGAGTACTAAAAACTCATTTCTACGAATCCCTTCCTCCCCTACTTCCCTACAAATTTACAAATAAAACGAAAAAAAAAACAGCACTGCTTTGAAAAATTAATAAAATCAGCTTTCAACCATTTCTGAGGTGCCCAACAAACATTTGCTTTGGCAGCTGCCAATATTACAACACTTGAACGCGAGAATCAGCATAAGAAATAGCCTCCAGCTGCAACTGTTGAAAAAGAAGTATACCTACTTTTAGTCTCTCTGCAAGGGACAAAAAAACAGAACGAGCATGACCTCTCTCCCCAATCGTATCCGCTGCATTTATATTATTTGTTCTTTAAGCACCCTTCCCCCAGCTCATCATACGAAAAACTGAAGATACATTTATTTTCAAAACTTCGAAACCAAATAGGAATTTTCTTACCTTTCATTCTCAGGCGGATAACTTTTTTCGTACACTACGAAAATGTCGTCTCGAGATACATTTAAGCCCTCTTCACGTGCACATGGGGCAATTATATCGTATAACTTTTCCGATGTGATGCTTTCAGCGACATTATGAAGTCTGATCTAAAATACAAACTCAAAAGATACTTGAGGCGAACAACACGAATATCCATATCAAAACCAAAATCATCATCGACTCAAAATTTTTCGTCATCGAATTTCTGAATTCATTTTTAAAGTTTTTTTTTAATTTTTTATGTAATCCAGTTTGATTTTTTGACACATACTTGTCCAAATGAATTTTCCTTATTGTTCTACACTTTATATATATATATATATATATATATATATATATATATATATATATATATACGATATCACTGAAGAGAGTATCATTCCTCTCATACCCGCCAAATTCGAAGCAAACAAATAAAAACGCAACGCATTGCGGCAATGCGGCAACAAATGAAAGCAGCATTACAATTGAACAGATAGCATCACAGCAAACCCGGTGTCATTTTCTAACTCTCTCACTTCCCCTACCGTCCCCTCCACTTTTTCCAGCCCCCCCCCCTTCTCCAAAAAAAAAACTACAAATGTAACAATCCTTTCCCTGCACAAAAATTTTAAGGTGCCTTCCACGAACTGAGAAGGCATATGAAAATTATTACAAAATACAGCGATGTACCAAATCACGTTGAAGCCTTTTTCATATTCCGAGGTAATATTATAACCTCAGAAATTCATATTTAAAAGCAAATCTTCGAAAAAAAAAAAAGATCCGCCAGAGTGGCGGCTCAGATTGTGTTAATTACGACAAAAACAAAATAGAAAAAAAGGAGAACCTCGCTGCAAAATGACTTCGAAAAAGTAGGCCATCGATCGAAAATCGAATAAAAATGTGAAGATGAGTGGAAACCATAGCGTTTGGCTTGAATCTCGATTCGTTTTGAAATCCGGTCAAATTGTTTCACACTAGCGTTTTGCAACTGAAATTACACTCTTTCATAAAAAATTGAAACTGATATCATTAGTTTCATGCGTTCCCCTCTGATTTCCTATTGGATTTTCACACATCGTTAGGAAACGTTTAATGACGAATAATGCACATAAACGCCAAGTACGTGCAAAATATCAGCAAGAAGTGCATACTGAGCACCACGAAATCAAGGAGTTCCCGAACTATGTGGGGAGACACACTGAGCACCAAGAAATCAGAGTTCCCGAACTGTGTGAGGAATAAACATCAAGTGAACACATGAGAAGATTTACGTGTCCACAAGACTGCGTTGTGTTTTATAACGAATGTGATGAAGTCTAGAAATATAAAACTCGCTAAGTATTACCACTGGCATAAGAGCTGCCATGCTATAAAATATAGCTCTGTTACCTTTTCAGGTGATAAGATGCAACAGCCCAATAATAAATCGCAAAAACAACAACAACAACAACAACAACAGCCTGCCTGCGCAAGACCCAACATTTTATTACTATTTCAATGATAATAATAAATTAAAGCTGCCTTCTAGGATTGGTCTTTCATTTGTCATGCCCTAATTGTGGGTCGTTCGCAAATACCGGTGAACATTACCAAACAATCAAGACCTCTTTTATGTGTTTCTTCCCTCAAGCCCTATTTTTCCCCCATCGTATTACTTCATAATTTCGTACTTTTTATAATTTAGCGTGGCATTCTGTGTTTTTGGTTCCATCACCTCATCTGACAAATATGTTTCAAATAGTAAGAAAATTTTCCAATAAGAACGAAGCAGAATAAACAAGGTATATGAACATTCGTTGAAATACCTTGGCATATCCATGACCGCGATGTTTACGCCGATACCAATGAATATCTATCCAGCAGCGTCGAAAATCATATGCCAATGAGATTTTTCCATGGCGCATATTTGGTTTAGCCTGCAAGCACGCCAACAAATTCACGTCAACTTCCATCTATTATACACTGGGTTAGTTAATTATCACTACTTCGCAATACGACTATTCCTTATATGACAATAGATCAACATCAATGCCATTCAGAAGTAAACAAGAAAAACGCTTCTAAAAATGCAATAGCATACAATGCTTAAATACAATCTAACCTATTCGTTTGCGGGAGGTTTCGTGTCATTCATCAGCATTACTAAAAAAGGTAAAAGAAAGTTATAAAATTGTTGAAACTTGGTAGAAAAATTAAGCATACCGAGACACCCCAGTTAGCATCGCCGACGTGTGCTTCTATAACCTTCTCGGCAACAGCCTTATTTTCGAATCGAATTAAGCACGCACATCCTAAACGAGTTTGCGTCTCTTCATCGAATCGCACGACCGCTGTCACTCGACCGTACTGAAGAACAAGATTTCTTCATCCCACACCAATATCAATTCCAATCTTTAAGAACCGCATTGCTAAGATCTGATGCACATAAAAGATGATGCAACCGATGCAAGGATTTTAAAAAATTGGGTTTGAATAGTGCACCACCACTAGACGTAAACTCGTAAGCCACCCGCCCTCTATCCATGTAAACAGATATCATCGCCTATTTAACGCATGACTGTCTGGAGTGAAAAAATCCTCGACGAATAATATTAAAATCAACGAACAATACTGCACCTGCCAGGTTGTTAGGTTCCGCAACGATCATGATATACGTCATTTTTATTTAATCAGCAATATGCACATAGAAATTTTTTGAACACATAACCAAACAAGAACTAAAACAACATTAAAAGGGAGCTTCTTCCATAAACACCGTGAAAGACAGCAAACCCAGGGGGTTTTATTCAAGTAAAACGGTATATATGTCTCGCCTACATACCTCTTCCCTCACCTCCTCAACATTAACAAAATTTCATTCGTACAAACCACTGACATTTGAAAACACCATCAAACCTGAGAGAAGTGTGGATAAAGTTCTTTCTTTAAGAAATCATGGTTGCTTTTCCAATCGAACGAACCATGACCCTTGCCGGCATAAACTGAGCAATATTCGCCGGGTAATACCAACTCTATCGGAACACCACCGCGTCCAATATGTACCTGCAAAAGTTATATATTAATGAGTGGATATGCATCACCAAAGCTTCACATGAGAGTCGCCCCCAAACACAGCAAGATGCATTGAAGAGAATGCAATAAGCTCTTTCTGCATTCAAGGCGATGAACCATTTCTATGCATCATTTGCCCTCACTCTTATCACAATACAAAAAATATACGTAAACAACCCGCCTGAGGTAGAAATGATTGAGTTTCACTCCATATCTCATAACTTCATCAAAGCTTTCGTTACAAATCTCTGCTCTCAATAATTGTGTTATAACTATCTCAATGTAAACACAGCAAATCGTAGGCTAACAAAACCACAATATCATACAACAAATAAAATGGCTACCATTGCTAAGCTTCATTTCCTCTCTCTAGTCCCTTTCATTTCATCACTTACTAGCTTTCACTTCTGTTATTTGGAAATAAACAATTAAACTTTCGATGCGCCCTCCTCATTTCAACTAAAACAATATGAAAATGAACAAGTCATGACATCCGTGCATAAGATGAACACCAAAAATACCATAGAGATAACGAGTAATAATAACAATAACGAACTCTGTAATCAGCGTTTGCAACCGGAAATTCGTAAGTCTCATTTTTGAGATAATCGACATCTGGCTGAATATGAGTTGCAATGTAATTCTGAAGCTGAAAAGAAAATCGCATTCAACATTCACATTACAAATCTTCAAATCAACGGGAAAATTTCTCCAACTAGGCTAATTAGATAGGGCGGCAATCATTATATTATTAAAATTCACTTATATAATCATAAAAATTGCTGATAAAAAACACTAATCGATTTTACTTTAAATACTCACCTTGTTGAGATGAGCGACACTGACGAAAATTTGTAGACGACGATAATGATCACTAATTAAGTCACCATTAATGCGACATTCGGCACCCACCTGAATATGAATTTCGATTTAAACACTCTTCGCGAGCTCATCACTTCAACTAACACTTTCCGAACAATGGAAAAAAAACCTATTGAATGAACAACGCATAACAATTCAATGCTGCAGACTGCGACTTCCTCTAGAAAATTTCCGGAGATTAGGAAATCCTAAAAAAACAACGACGGTGATCGGAAACCTATTTCCAGAAAGATTTTCTGCACTCGTTAATTGCATCACACATTTACAAGGAAATTCTTATAGAACAAATGCCACTATGACCGATTCTTGCGTATGAACGCATACCAGGGGAGCAAATAAAACTCATTTACTACGAGTACGACAGCCACACGACGACCAGTAACAAACATGCACTGATTAACAAGCAAGAACGCGGCCTATCTATATCTTCGGCTGTGGCCCTAAGGCATGGGGAGGTCATAATCTCATGGGGACGATATCATATAAAGACCAACCAAATGTGAGCAAAACAACTTGTTACACAATTGAAGATCATCACGAACACTGAAATCACGAAGCTATTTGATCACTACAGATCACGCCTTTAAGTGATCACTCATTAACTCTCACACTAGATGATCTCACTTCCTCTTGAAATGCACTATGGCGCAATTTTAAATAGCAACGACCTCAACGTCTGACTCTAACACAGCACAGATCAACTTTTTATTTATCGGCTGTCGTTAAAAAACAAGATTTTAGAGACAGCCGATTATTCTCCTCAATTCAAAGCTAGAATTTCACGATAGCCCATAAAATGTATATCACAAGCGACTTAAATCTACTAACATATACCCCAAAAAGGATGACGACATTCTGTGAAATAAAACTAATAAAACAAAGATAACCTCATCTTGTATGTGTCTGATATTGCTGGCCAACTTTTCTTTGGCAGTGGGACCCATCACAACATCGAATGCAACCATTCTTCTCTGAAAGTATTCTTATTGAAATGTTGCAGAATATTTCCGAAATTATTGCATTCGGAATGCATCAAAAAATAATTGGAATGGAATTGAGCGAATGGCTAACGACTCGGGAATCTTATAGATGGAAGTGGTTTTATAGTTATAGATATGGCTAAGTGGTTATAGATGGGAGGAATTGCCGGGTGGCTTTATCCCTTTTGTCTTTTTCGTACCCTAGGCAAGCAAAGGCCATGACCATATCTGTAGCCATCAAACCAAACTTATGTTCGACTTACAGCCCACATTTTTTCTATATCCGAATTTCTTACAAACAGAAGTTGAAGAAAAAAAAACGCCAAAAAAAGAGGCCTAGAAAAACGCACACTGCATGCAAGAGATCACTATGCAACATAACGAAACAATGCAAAACGCGCTCCTCAAAAAGAATCGAAATTATTGCTCTTCAGCACATGATGTTTCTAAAGACGTAAAAGTAGCACCACCAAGTATCGTACATGGATTTACCTCTTGTATCAAACCTCAATTGGGAAGTGGTAACTGCGAACCACTGCCCAATTCTGAACTGAAGGTCACAATTGAACACGAAAATGATATAAAAGGAGAGATAGAGGTGCAAAGAAAAATACCAAATAAAAAATTTCTTTGCTTTCCTCACCTATTACACCCGCCAATTAGACGATAAGTTCGAATACTGCGAAAGAAAAAAACTGCAGGTGACAAGTGCCAAGTTCAGATATTGAGGGAAAATAAACTCGAAAAAGATAAGCGCGTTAAACTCTAACGTTAAAACCGGATGGTTTGAACGACCTGTCTGAAGGTTACGATATAAACTTAATGCACTGGATCACTGCATCACCTAGTAACACAGAAATTCACTGATCGTTTGGATCAAGAGAAAAGATTTCTAAGAGGAAGCCACAAATTGCAATTTGCTAATGTGGATAATAAAATTAGGTTCAGAGAATAGAAAATAATTTACATGTTCAATTGCTTCGATTCCATCCGCTCCCACTATCGCCGCCACCCATGATGGATCGGCCGCCGTTACGTCCATTGCGTAATCTTTGCTTGTCATCAAAGAGTATTCGTAAACGATAAACTCGGGAGACGTCTCAAAATGCCTTAGTGCTGAGAGGGGATGTATCTAAATGAAACATGCCCTTTAACTTGAAATAGATTAATCCACTTATGAAAATAAAATTTAAGTGAGCGATAGTTAGACAATAATATAAAAATGTTGCGAACAAAACAGTTTTGAACCTATCAATTTAAATTAGTGAAGAGACGCTCCAACAGACCTGGCGCGATATGCACTTTTGCAAAGCCTTGACCCGATCAAACACCCCGATAAACTACCAATAAACGACAATATTTTCGATAAGGTGATCATCTTTTGGTACGACCACTCGCACAAACATACAAATAAATGATTTGCTTCATATTACAATCCAACTGGTATGAAGCGAATCGAAACCTTATTCCATCCGTAAACATCTAAATAACTTCAAACCGGCATAAATAAACCACCATCGCAGATGGTATTTTATACGCATTACATTTCAAATCCACGAAGACGCATAAATATAAACGGTTGCTGATGAAAAACGTTTTTATCCTTTGGAATAACATAATGCTATGATGCCAATAAATTAAAAATTTTAGTGAGCACTAATCTTGCTTAAATCTCACAGCATTCAAATATCAGTTATTATCTCCAATATCCTCTCCATTGACTGCCATGCAAGGATCCTCTAGCAACGTATCCACACTGAAGAATTGCAGCAATCGAAAATTATGCAAGATTGATGCGTTTAAGTGGAGATTAGCAGTCAAAGAAATTATCTCTGAAAGCTTTATTAAGTCGCAGAATCATATATAGGGGAATGGCGAATTGCGAGAGGTTTCAAAACACAGTTGACTTATATCCTATCAAACAGAGGTCCAGTGAACAGCTGCCCCGAAGCGTAACAGTTGATGGTGAAATAATTTTTACAAGTACACGCGTAGACGAAGTTGAAATAAATACTAAAAGAAAAGTAGGATTAAAGACATACCATTAGAAGTCTTCCAGTTTGAAAGTCTATATAGCCTTTTTGAGCAATTCCACTATAAACGGCGATATTACTCTTGAACACCTCACAAAACAAACGAGGAATATGCTTCCGTGCCAGATCTATTTTGAAAGTGTACTTCTCGAAGTTGAATGCAGGTGAATTCCCCTGAAATGCATCCATTTGTGAACATTTCTGTAACATCAAATAGAAATTTTGCGATCCCAATTCTGCAATATATTATATTTCCAATGTGCAGCAATTTGAAAACCTGGTGATACCCTCCACAAATATTTTACCTAAAAAAGTATTAAAAATATAAAACACTTAAAAGTATTATAAGCATATAGTATAAAAAAGTGAACTATTATAAAAATTATATATAAAAAAAGTATCTTATAAATATTATAAAAAAATATTTATATTAAAAAAAAGTATTCATATAAAAGTATTGAAAACCTTTTTCAAACAATATTTTATATCATCGATGGAGAAAGAACAACTTGCAGAATAACGAAAAACGAAGAAAATACGGCGAGCTAGAAAGCACCAACAATGACAATTATGAACTTATAAACGTCAATATAAATCTTAAGTGTGCCTCGCCATCCAACTGAAATTTAATTTATAATCATAAAAGTGGTATGCTTATAAGAAAATATAAACCTCATTCATGCTTAATAAAAGAGCAAGCATGAAAAATATATGCGGACAATATAACAACCTCAAGCATAATCGACATTATATGCCGTGCCAATTGCACTGAAAGTTTCACCGTCTTCGGATTCACAAAATTAGATATGCACCACGATCGACGCTGTGACTCATTTTGCTTGAAATACTCGGCAAACACCTGAAAATGACCGATGAGACACGGTGATTTGACACGATCAGCAACAATCAACCCCCACGTATCATCTGCGTGGCATCGGTGTCACAAACAAACAACAAAACGACGTATTAAGAAATTGACAATGACGGTATACATGCGTATTCTGGACGAATGAAAGTATTGTGAATAGTATGTCTGACCTTGCTCATTACAATGCATGAAAGGTTGTCATTGATGCTGAGCAACTGATATACTTCCCATGAAAGTCAACCAAGACAACCCGTCATTCAAAGGATAACTGCGAACGAAAGTCAACTCGCAACATCAATAAAACTCATCTCAAACAATGGAACCAGTGAGAATTGCTCTAGTAGAACGTTTTATAGAACACACCCTCTATCATCAATGGCTTATGACGTGTAAAAAGTTACTCGTTTACGCAGCAGGTGAAAAGTATAAAGTACTACAGATCGTTCGAGGAAAATAGATGAAACGTTCTAAGGAACCTATCCTTTACCTCCAAAGTGGCCCTTTTCAAAACGTTTTCATTCCTGATAGGAATCAAACCGTGAACATTAGAAGATCAGGAAACTGATGGTCTAAATTTAGCACGATCGGGAACTAGAAAAAGCGTGGTCTTTGTTATTCCGATCGATAAATGCGGCCACCTACACAGCTGAAAAGTTGCCTCTAGCGTTGCTGGAATTCAGCTCTAATATATAAAGAGATAAACAGGTAGGGCCACCGAAAAATGTGATTTCTGCGAAGCACAGATAGCCATTTATGAACGGCTAAAATTAGATATCACAAGCAGTTGAAAAAACGTTCCAAGCACTATAATGATGCAAACATTAAAGTAAAGACCTCGCAATATGCTTCCGCTGATGGCGAAAAAAAGTAAGTCACAGCATTTCGTAAGTAAAATGCGCTAATACAAATATCTAAATAGGTCCCAGACTATACCTATCAAATTCATGGCAATGCATATCAGTGAACAAACTGCCACTAATAAACAATAACCACCCAATGTAGGATGCGCTTTCGACCGTTATTCTCCGTAAGGAAAGCGGCGAAATTATTCCTGCCTTCAAGAGACGATCCACCCGGTGGATCATGGAACCTACACCTGCGGAGACGACGGACAACATCTCCAAGTCATCGCAAGGACAATGACTCATTCGAAGACTCTTTTGAAGCGCATGACGTCAAATGTTTAGCGCGTTTTCAATCAATTTTTCTAGCGAAGATGGGAAAAGCCAAGAGCTGAGAAGAAAAAATTGGGAACTAAGACGCTGGAATGCGCGATCGAAATGTGAAGTAAAAAAGAAAGTAGACAATAAATGCCGGCAAGCAGAAAAGTCATAACAACCAACTTCTCCAGTACATATGCCAGTCTAAATGCACCCTCCAAAAAGATACTCCCACATACGATGCACATTTACGTACGGTTGTTATACGCCCTCAAAAACACTTCAATGCTAACTTACTGTAAGATATGAGATGGGATCGCCGGTTTCATCGTAGAACGACATAAGCACCTGATCCATCAGACGCTTGTCCTGAAGTTAGAATAGTTCCTCATATTTTGCAACGTGACAATATTTCGTTCCACTTTAAATAGCCAAAGACAAACAAGAAAACGACAAGTTCATACGATTTTAAAGCACTGAACAAAAAATTCACAACGTCCTGTCAGAACAGATTCAATCAAGGCTCATAAGCGCGTTTCTCCGGCTTACGCAATATTCCAAAAACTGTCACTCATATAGCACCTATCTCAATCGTATCCGCAATGCAAGAGATAAAATACCAAAGGATGATGGAGCTTTTTTCATTTTCTCCCACCTCATTATTCGTTATCAAGAAGACGTCCATCCGCAATTTATCAAGCGTACTACCCGTCTTTCGAAGTCCCATTCATTTCCCCCAAACACCCTCCCATTATTACCGCCGCTTCAACTGGTGCAAAACTCAGCAATTAGGAAAACTATTCATACACTGCCGAACTGTTCTCCCGTGCCCAGCAAAATAGCAGGAACCTTCGGAGAGAAAATATTTTAAGAAATTGACGGAGAATGGGGATCCGACATGCCATATACAACCTTAATGCAGACAACATGGCAGCCACATTAGTGGGTTCCATACAAGTGATACAATGACGATAGCACTCCCCCAATCAAACGGTCGATAGGAAGCTTGCGCACTGAAGTCAGTGCATCAACGACATAAGCATTCAACACAGCAAACATGACTAACTCCATATTCCAGACGATGCATAAAGAGTGAACCGATGTGTATGCAAGCACACACTGCCGCCATCTCCGGTAATAAATCCAGCTGCAACGATTCCACAACCATATGGGCGAGCATCGGCTGTACAGGCAGTCGAATTATTTCACGTCCGCGAGCAGTCAGCTCAATAAACCCTGTCTCTTCATTGATTGCTATTGCCTTGATTGAGCTGCAATAGAAAATAAACCTCCCACAATGTCTCAAATGGATAGGCGCATCCCGTCAGGAAGCATTGTAATTTCTTCATAAGTAAACAACCTCATTCGAAAAATTGTGAGGCGTGAATACATAAGAAATAAAAAACGGAACCAAAGAACGGCATGCGCAAAAAATCGATTTCTGATTTTCATATACGGTCGCCCATCCCACCATAAGGCATCAAAATCTTAATATGAAACCTTTTCGCTGACTTCAAGACAAGCACCACTAAGAAATACTACAACACTCTTCTAAATGGCTCCAATCATGGGAGGCCGAAATTTGCAGTCAAAGATGTCTCGTCGAAATGCAGCACAAGACAAATCAACACGGTATTCCGGCATGAATATATATATATATATATATATATATATATATATATATATATATATATATATATATATATATATATAGTGCACAAGATTGCGCACAGGACTTTATGAACAACGCGATACGATTGAAAAAAGTGCACATCGCGTAGACGAATGGGGAGCGTAAGGACCTCGGATTCTTCATTTTGCTCAGGATATTTTCTCCATACTGATAGGTATATGCGCTTATAAGTATCAGAACTGGTTCCGAGATACCTCTCCGACTCGTCCCAATGAAGGTGAGAGAGGGAGGAAATTTTTGGTGTTCCACCGCAAGGTACGTTCTCTCCTGAGGGTACGGTACTTCTGAATCGGTTATGAGATGCACGAAAAAGCATGTCCAGCTGAAACCTGCTGCTTAAGCCATAACTGTTTTTCTAACATAACACTGCAGTGGAATTCGAAAATCAAGTGACATGCAAAATCAAGACTGATGAAAGCGAACGTATGCTGAATGATATTAAATTTCGATCGATCCTCCAATAATGCTCTGTAATATCTCCTATTGCATGACGTCATACATTACTGCTAACTATTTGAATATGACTCAGATTAAGACGATATCACGTTGTTTGGTGACCGAAGAAAACTTTGTGAACTAATTGGAAATGATAAAAACTTAAGGTCCGACAAGATTATCCATGATAGCCTAGCAATAAAGCATTCGCCTAACAAGCTACAGCTCCTGGGTTCATCTCGCGCCTGTACAGAAACCTTTTCGTGGGTTATTTAAAAAATGGAAACTTCGCTTTAACGCTTATCCTTCAGAAGAGGCTTGTAAACCAAAGAGATGAATTCCACGCAGAGAATCGGATGCCCCAGCCGTTGGTTCCAATATTACCTCCTCCTTCATTGCCCGTAATTTCAGTTGTCATTCCTCCCTCCTTCACCTCACGGTCCTTTCTCTCTTTAATCCCCGCCGCAAATCCTAATATGCATCAATATATTAAGGCACATATCTGTAAACATATATAAATATATCTACATGAAATGAAAAAACTAAAACAAAGCAAAGAAAACAGCACAACTGACATAAGCTTGGCGCGTGAACGTGCAATGCGATCATTGCCTGGATGTTGAATAAAATCGAATCCACATAGATCACGGACGCCGATCGAAAGCAAATAAATAACTACATAGTCGATACTCATCCTGCATATTTCCGGTTGGGCAATATCGTCCATCTCTGCGTACACTTCTTTTGAGTAGAGTCGATAACACACACCTCCAATTTATCAAAAATTATATCCTCTCATGTATTACTGTTTTGATCAAATGCCTTAGGTGCTTTTTGGTGAAAGACCGCAGCTGCTCCAGATAAAAAGCACCCTTCCATAGGACAGGTACCCAAGAGGAGCGGATGAGAAGGAGGTGGTACGCAACTGCCACATTGACTTTTCTTTCCTCCATCAGGCTAGTATCTGCGTTCCTCTCTGCACTACTACTAACAGTCCCGTTTAAAAAGGCATCAGTATTTGAAACTCAGTCAACCGTCACCCAAAAATTGTCACATAAACTCTCAAACAGGTCAGGCAAGAGGGAAGTTCTCTAAGCCTCTCCTCATCTCATACTTTGTTGTTCGGTTATTGACCTGAGGTGCCAGAGTTCTAGAAAAGAATAGAGATTAAAGAAAGTATTGAACAACACAAGTAACTACACTAACCTTGCTGCATTCTTCCAGCACGACCAGCACGTTGTTTCGCTTCACTCTTCGAAATAGCGCAACGTTTCAGCACGCTTGTCTGACGCTTCGCATCATATTTGTTTGCCTCAAAGATAAAACAACAAAATTCAACATCAGCGGTCAACAATTTTCATGAGACGCAATCTCAATGAGCAGTGTTGCCAAAACAAACGCCCAAGAATAATCTGCTAGCTTCTTATATCATATTCTGATACTAGAGAGCAATGGTTCTCATCCCGATCTCGACATCGCACTATATTACATCACTATTAACTGCGATCTAGCACTGAAGCAAAATGAAATCTTAGATACCATTATTTCATAGTCAATCAATGAAAAGGTAGATCTTATATGATATGACCGTTAGAAACGTTTATAAGAAAATGAACAAACCTTTGCCAAGCCACAATCCACCACATAGCGAACACCTGGTATCGTGAGTGAAGTTTCAGCGACGTTCGTAGCGAAAATCACCTGAAATCATCAAAGCTCTTTCAAACAAACAAAGCGCAATCTTCCATTCAGTAAACAATCCAATACCGCTAAAAGAGATGAATTATGGATCTCCCATCTCCATATTCACCTTCACTTTTGAGAAAAAACCTGCCAAATAGTTGCAACTTCCGTCGTAATGATAGTCTATATCGTACAGATGCCATTTGTGGGCAACATTATATAGCACGAATGATACAGATAGATACGCTCATGCACTGCTAAACGATGTTGAAGGTAAAAAGGAAAAATGTTTCTCGTAGCAAACTCTTATCGTTCCTGCCATCCTATCGTTCGCATTCCATATGCCCGCCTGTCTATCTGCCTTTGTAGTGCTTTTAGCTACAAACAACTGAGCTACAAACAAAGCAAAAAAAGATAGCGTCTACGACAAAGCAAATCTTTATATTAACCTTCAAGTTGATCCATTAACTACTGAGCTATCGAAAATGTGTGTGCTCTTTGGTGATCAACCCAATCACATCATCTGGACTTACATTTTATATCTATTTTCAGAAGATATGTATGAGTGGCAACGCTCAAAATTACACAGTTGTAAATCAATTCAAAAGAACATTCTCACAACCTTTTTCTATATTCACCATTACTCCCCTCCTCCTAAAATGGATGCCAACATCATATCGCTAATATCGGCAGATGGCATGTGGAATGTCAACCGAAGAAGCGCAATTGAAACAACGATCAAAATAACGAGCGAAATCAACTCTGAAATAACAAACTGTTCTTCAAACGCCAAATGGTGATAAAACTAGCCTTATGAAGACACTGTGGATGACATGGCCCGAAAACATCCCGCTGCTGATCACGCGTCATTCTTCCATGTAGGCTGAGAATCTCGACATGCGCACGGTGGTCAATAGCTTCTAGCATCATAGAGAGTCGCCGTTCAGCCTCCCGCGTATCCGATGGACTATAAAGCAAATACTTAGCAAAACAACGGAAATAAATATACATAAATATTAATGAATAAATGAACATTTAAAAAGCTTTTATCTCAATGTAGGAGGCTGAAAAGTGGCAAAGAAAAGGTGGATTTTTTTCATCTCATAGAAAAGTTATGACTTCATAACAGGAGCTATGCAATGAAGGGATATTCTTCTCTATTCCTTATAAACGAAGCAGCCACATCTCAATGGATGACGACAATTTACGATTTCCACATAGTAATTCTTAGAAATCATGGCAAATTTAGAGAAACTTTTGATGAATTTTAGCAATGATGGTTTTATAAACAAGCAATGCATAAATGCAATAATAAACATCGAGGAGTTAAAGAATAAGCAAGAAAAAGAACAATAAATTAAAACCTCGTAAGAAAGACAAGAATATGTCCCACCGCTTCCTTGTCACCATTTATCCACTTATCCAGTATTTGTCTACATATCTCGATCACCTTATTCAACGCTCGTCCAATGTGGTTGTATGTCCATTCCTTTCTACAACCAAAAATTTATTTACGACTGCTGAATTATAATCTAAAATAATTTCTACATTGCTCCAGCAACATTATGGTAACTAGATGAATTCAGAATCACTTCGCCCATAAGAGGAAAAACTTTAGTACGTTATCGACGCCTCCATCGTTTATCTATGAGGTCTATCCAAATCCAACCACCTTCCGGTGTTGTAGTGATTCCCGATGAGAGGGCGCAAATTAGGATGCCCTTAGATATTATAAGGAAAACCTTAATTAACCTTAAAAAGACCTTAATCAACAAGAATGCATCATCGCAATCTGGAAAATGCTTTCCACGAAAGCGTGTTCACTTCTCATCGATATTTTTATTCATCGCTCCTGTAAATGTACTCGTTAAACGACGTGTAAACAAAATTAGTGTATTCCTTATTAAATACAGGGGACCGAACTATCAATCAAACCAAATTTTTAATCGGCATCCCACCTGTAGGTTGCTTCATATTCGATTTCAACCGGATATTCACGGCCTTCAACCACTATACGCTTTACACCAAATTCCTCGAAATACTTCACAAAAACCTTCTCATCCATAGTCGCCGATGTTATGACCTTAAAAAACAATTACTTCTGCCATGAAAGGAGCAACTCTATTATACCAAAAAAACCTTTAAAATGTATGTAAAGGAAATCACCTATATGAACGAACAACCTCAACATTTCGTTATCTCAGTAACATTAATGAAAACAATATGACTATGACCTACAATTTACAGATTTAACAGTTCCATATATAAGCTTGAACCCGGACCGTATACATTACTGATTACACTCTAGATTTCAGCATGCAACTGGAGGGCATAAACAGAACAATATTTTAAATCAATTCATAATGTTGTAGTATTCAATCGGGAACAATAAGCTTATAATTAGGTTGTGCCGCAGACTACTTGCAACGCATAGAAAATCATGCTAGGAAGCATCTTTGCGCGTGCAAAGCGCAGATACCGCCGACGAAGATAAAAATTTTTGACTCATCAACAAAGTCACTTTCAGCATTTTCATGCTTAACCGCCTCTTTTGAAAGATGGCACGATCCAACCAATACTAAATCGATTCAATGATGGTACTAGAAAGCCCATCTACCTAAATCTGATTTTATAAAAACAATATTATTCCACATTTTCACGCTGTCAAATCACTAAATGTAGGACTCGATTGCGACCTGAGCGCCTTTCTACCCAACTCGTGAAAAAGTCCTTGAGGTTTGTCCATGACCCTACGACGGCATTAGAAAAACATCCTCCCCGCATAGTTTACGTCGTCAGCGCCTCATAAACAGCATCACCTCGGCAGACTGATCGAGGGGAAACGTGAATATATTGACATAGATGTCCGATTCACTCACTTATTGCAGTTGAGAGCGATAGGCTGTGAGAGTGAAAGATGTTTCCTTAAAGGCAAACGCACACAGAAAGTCGCAACCGATTGTATGAAATATCAACTAATATTAAAATGTAAATAATAATACTGTTTTTTAATTGCTCCTTCAGTATGTACTAATGCCCTAAAACAAAGAATGATCGATTTCGGCGATCCCCTTCGACATAAAATAAGAATCCGATCAGATCAAAGTACTAAGGTACGATTTACACAAACTTTCAGGTAACTCCAAATATTCGCAACTCCATGCAATATAAATGGATCATATTAGGTGATGAAATAGAACAATACAATGCACGTCTGTATGCTCTAAATTTCGTAGCTCTGGTTTTATTAGTCCTCATTTGAAACGATCAAATTGCCAAATACACAAAAATATAAACGCATAGGTAGGCAACTGCTAATAACAGCTTTGCAAACGCAAAAACAACACACGCAGATAAAGCATAAAGCATGAGCCCGAAAATAACAGTAAAAATAAGAACTAAGTGACGTTCGCTTGTTTTCCACAATATGTTCATACCCCCCTCCGATATACTTACCCCATCGCCAGATGCACAATAATACCAAGACTGACTTATTTCTATGCTTGTTGCCAATAAAACTTATTGATTACTCACCATTAACATGAGAACCTTTTTGATGTGATTCACTACAACTGTGAGTTGTGAACGAGAGTTCAAAAATCATGACAAATAGAATATAATATGCTAGAAAATACCACCTAAATTTCAATTTTTGAAATGATAAGAAATTTCAAGAAGATTTACAATTAAAAATGCACTTCAAAAAAAATTTAAGGAGCAAATTTATTTACCAATTTAAGGTCCTCCCGACGACGTAGTGTCTCTTTGATCATACCTAGACAAAGGTCACCATCGATGGTGCGCTCATGTGCTTCATCCATCATGACACATCCATAACTGTGCAGGTCAGGATTCATACTCAGCTCAACCAAAACACGTCTCGCCGTCATAAATACCACTCTTAAATAATGTTTCGCTAATATTAAAAATATTGATAATAAATCCTCATTATAACTCCCTATAGATGTTACTAATAGTGCAAAAATTATTTGATGGAACTGTTAAATTATAACTTTTTCGCAGCAAGACCAAGAAACATAATTCACATTTCATTGAAATCTCGCAATGATCTAATCATATTTTCATTCTAAATTCTCTCACTTGTTGTAATACGAAGAGAAAAGCTTAAACGACAAGCAAGAAAAGAATTCCAACCTCATTTATCACCAATACAATCAATGATATCAAAAATTTGCCTCACTACAACCGAGAGAAATTCATTTGAAAATAAATAAAGACGATAGAAAAATGTTACTGGACATAATTGTATCAATCGACTAGGTCGCAGATACTCAATAAAATATTTGAATAACCTCACTTGGCATTCGGATCTTCAGGCATGGTGCTGTCGAAATACGCAGCTGCACTCAGTTGACTGCCCTTCAACTCCAATGACAGATGACGTGCCAGCATAATACCCGTTAGCTAAAACATAACAATCAATATTTTGCAGTGTAATCCAACAATAAAAAAGGCAACCCTGACATGCCGAGGCGCTCCCAGCATCCACGAGTTCCCTCATATTTCATACTAGACAAATCTCGGGAACATATGCTAGGCAAAATGAACACCTTTACCGATGTAAGGCAAATGCACGTAAGCCCTCTGTTAGATTGGCCGCCGGTAAAAGTTTTCCTCACCCCTCCACTCCCTCAATCCCTCCTTAAAGCCTAGAAAAACCCTAAATTACAATGATGCTATATGCGCTTCAGATTCATAGTTTAACAAAAAAAAAAAGAGCAGACATGATGAAAAACGAGAAGCAACCTTTCTGGGAACTATACATAGCACACGCTTATCGTTGGGGATGATTTGATCGATTGCGAGATATTGAGGCAACTGTGTACTCTTGCCTGCACCTGTATCCGCAACGATCACCACCACACGGCAACGCTGAAAACATTTGCGAACATTTCATCTGCTATTCAAATGATGCTTATTTACAACATGTGATACGACGGAACGATAAGATCGCACGGAAGATATTGTGAATTTGCAACAGATGGCCGATTTTTAGGCTAAGGTGTCAAGTGAAAAGTTACCGAGTTTTTGAATTACTCTCGCTTCTCCGAAGTTTACATTTCTTGTCCCATTTTGATCTTTTCCGCCATGCACCTATACCTAAATGCCCCTTCGTATCTGGACAGGTAAGGTGGATGTCCTCGAATCTTTTAAGTAACTGGCCGAGACAGCGCTACCCTGAGGTGTGTACTATTCTTTTTTCTCCATTTCTTTCGTTATTTTTTTGGCAGTTTACATGTCCTACCTGAAGTTTCGTACGTATCCGTATGTTCCCTGCTCCGATTGGCACAACCACAGGTGGAGGATATTGGTATCGGTGAAAACAATGGCTAGGCAGAGGAGAAAAGATGACCACAATCTTTCGATATTTCAGTTACTATGTGGAGAGAAGAATGCAGCAACCCAAGAAAGTAAAAGTTGCAAAAATCTTAAATGATCATCGCCGGATTGACATAATTAAAGATAAAATTCATGCAGCATCTTGAGCGTATGGCTACGACTTTGATATCGTTTAACGATAGCCCAAAAGGCTCATCACGACATTATTAATTCCTTTCCAGGGGTCAACTCTCGAGCCCATTAACTATTTATGATATCAATCGTGGTTGACAATATTCATAAACAAAACCCCTAAAATTTCGATTGGCTTGATCGAATGAGGGACTTTACCAGCGGATGCCAACTTATGCTGGCACACGGACAAAAAACCACCTCTTTTTCTTATTCGCCTCTCATGTAAAATCCCAACTATACAATGTGCTGTTCCACTACATCATTATACCTATAACAACGCTCACTTGCAGTGGGAGAAAAAAAACAATAAGAAAACCTTAAAAACCATATATATATATATATATATATATATATATATATATATATATATATATATATATATATATATATATATATATATATATATATATATATATATATATATATGCCTCTATATTTATCACGATATTAATTACTGTTCAATAGCATTAAAAAGTGTTCAATGAGTTACCCGATTGACTGTTGATCCATCAAGCACTGCGATGAAATCTCTTCGTATAGCATAGATTGGGAGATTACTGTTGAGACGATTCGATTCATCATTCAATCTTCTGAAATAAAATCGAATTAAGAGAAAAGCCTATAATATGAGTTAACATCAGGATAACGAATTCAGAAAATTACCTGACGTTATTGATGCATAAAACCAACTTGCCTTATAAAAAAGAATTGGAGATAAACAATGATCGATCGATCGGGTCAATCACCGATCAAATTACTTCAGTCATATGGTGAGAATAAAGTGACAAAAGTGATATATAAAACAGCAAACGAAAAATGCTAACGAACTCGATTGCTTGCTCTCATTTATCGGCATCAGTGCATCACTTAACGAATAATCAACTCATACGCAAATTTGAAATCAACCTAACCTATTCGACGTACCATAAGAGGATGACGTCACACGCTATGACAAATGCGCCGCAATCATGACCTGATGTTACTTCAGTGAATTCACTTTCATTTCCTTCCAACATTTTCATAGATAAATTAGATCTGGGAATGAGGCATAGAAGTGGAGCTAGAGGACAGTTGCGCCAATTAACGAAACCCTCCATAGACGATCACTCGGAATGTATCGATACTGCCCAACAGCTAGTCTTCAGAGCAAAGTGACCACAACGCTAGATTTTCTTTGAGGTTCCCCTCAGTCAAATGTGTTTTCCGGAAATTCCCTGCCATAAACGATTGATGCACTTATTCCACTACGCATTCGTGTAGAGTCCCCTATATTTTATTGCAATATAGAGGAACTGTTAAAACTGTACAATCCTTATAATGTACTGGCAGGACTATAACATGCTGTGGCATATCAGATATTGTTGGACATCGACTGCATCGCACCATTAAAATCTCTGATAGAATGCACCATACTAAAATTACCCTGCTTTGAATCTTCGAAATCACACTGAACATATAGAACAACAATGACTATTTTTATAAAAACAACAACACTATAAGGAGCAGCTAAACAGTTAAGCCCCATTGGGCACCAAAAAACTTATCCTAGTCACCAGCAATCACTACTGATGTGTCTGTCACAAAGCCATCAAACTTCACTGGCCTAGCACCTGAATCGAAGCTATCAGACAATCAGACATAAAGACGTATCATACATGACGTCGCCGCTGTGCACCTTGCAAAATACTTTTAAAAACGCTGATCAAAAAAGGTTAAAACGTGATATGATCACTCATCACATTAGAGGTAAGCTTGCTGAATGGAAACGAACCTTCTCAGCTGAATAAAATTCCAATTGTAAAATATTTCGTAGGGGTTTTCATTCATCTCCACCAAAGTGAACAAAACTGATAAGCAGATCGCAAACAAAAGTGCATATTTTGTTTCAAGGTGCTGCGTAAAGCAAAACTTAAGCTGATCTAGTTGAAAAAAAATGGGACCACATTGTTTTTAAATCAGCGTAGATGCACTCTACTACATCGAATTTTCTTCGGTAGTCCATTTTGGTGCACTGACCTTACCAGCTCGTTGTTAAATTAGCACTTCCTTCTTAATAATACGGCAGGTATATCACAATTTATAGCATCTAGTGAGTAATTGATGTGGGAATGCATTATTCAAATGGTCATGTATCACTAAAGCGATGCGACAGAAGGAAAGAAAAAGCAACGTAAGCAATCCTAATTGAATGACCTGGCACATTCGCGTTAAGATCTTTGAAGAAAACTTTGAAAATTTGCACAAAAATTATTCTCACATTCAAATGGTTACAGTACCGTTTTATATTAAAATTGATTTAGAAAGATAGAGATTCATGTTGCAAGAAATAAACATTAACCTCAGAGGTTAAAAAAGAGAGAGAAGATACTCAACACGGATGAAGACCCCACAATATATCAACTATACATCGTTCAACTCAAATCAATTCTCCATCAACATATTTCTTCGTGAATTATTGCTATAACTCCAACAGAAACCTTCTAAATCTATCTGCTCAAACGACGAAAGTAATTCACCGCTATCTTTTCTAGACGTTCATTCATCCACTTTGCGGGAATGACCACAAGATTAGCCGAATAAAATTTGATATCAATTCATTGAGCAACGAAGCCATCAACTCATATTCGGCTTCGTCTTTTATAACAACGAAGAAAAAAAGAGGAAAAAAAGTGGAAGAAACTAACGAAATGTTATAGTCGCCATTCTGCTTTAAACGATTCACCACATAAAGAAACACCTCTAAGCGTTCTTTCCTCTTGTTAATCTGGAACGTAGCCAATCATCAATCCACGTTCAAGTCATAATGCTCCCCCTCCCCATTCCATTGTGCAGATCACCAACCCGATCATCGGTAGTTTATATAAAAGAACACAAAAACCAGGTAAAAAGTGAGGAAAAATCGAATAAACTAAGAAAAAGTTGCGCCTAATATTTTAAAATTCAAGAGTGTCACACCAAAATGGAGTAGGGAAAGGATGCATAAATTGCCGATGCTCTGATAAGAGCTACTGGCACTATACATAATTTATACATAGCAATCTTTGTGCGAAAACTCTTTCAGTTAAATGAACAGTGAGATTTCTATACGAAACGAAAGAGAACGACAGAATATGCTTGTAAATAGTCCACCATATTCGTTCTTAAATATACCCTCCAACGAGAATTTCAAAATTTATGCGCTTCTGCAGAAATTTCTTGAAACTTGAGGACACTGTAAGCAATAAACTTACTCTTGACAGTTAATGAGTTATACGAATCTCGAAGGGCAAAGAAACGAAAGGAATTCATGGATTTTTCAAGTCTACTTGGCTGCCAGATGAATAACAAAGCACTGCTTTTGACATCTGTCTTTTCTATCTCCTTCAATCTCCTTCACTCCAGCTTCCTTCGACACCCACTCATCTAGCTACTCCACCTCAAAAATTTCCAACAATTCAATAATTTCAAAAAAAGGTCGGCAATATGAGAAGCATTCATCCAGCTAATTCTCTTAAAAAAACAACTTGCTTATTCCATTTTATCTCCTTTCTCCTTCATCTCCCTCTTTCCTTTTCCCAGACGATAAAGCCTCACTCATCTTAAAAGGCCTCCTCCCATATCTTTATAAACAACGAAACGCATCAAAGAATTGCATAAATCGTAAACAGTTTCATAGTGCACCATTACTGCTAACATTTAGTCTTCTTCACAACTCACAAGTTGATAGACTTGACATTCAGTCTTCTTCAGAAACTCTAACTTAACATAAAATGCAAAAAAACGACACTATCAAAAACCACTTCAATATTTTCATAGCCACATTCCATAAATACACTCGATCGAAGTCATTCCTTAGCGACCTCTCATTGTCCATACCCTTATCGCAACAAATGCAATAATTCTAAACGCGTAAACAACAGCAACAACCTGACGCTCGAGTTCAATGCATAAACCAAGATTGGCACTTCCATCTTCCTTCATTGCTTCACAGTCGCTCAGGATTTCATCCGTTTTTGAAACATACTGACTGACAATTTCTTGAAAACGATGCGCCAATCGATCCTCTTCCTGAAAGTGAAGTTTCCCACGCTAAAGATACATCAGCAATAGTCAATATGTTGGCCCAATATTCTGAGCACAAATGTATCTATTTTTAAGCATTCAACTATTCTAGATTAAAACATATAAAAATATAATCGTTTACCTATAGATGACAAAAATATAAAACATACAAACATATAAAAGACTGCAAGGAAGTCAACTGCTTTCTATTGTATCTGTACGCCAACTGCTGTTTCGGGCAACGAAGATGTTGAAGAGGGACGCCAAGTGTGGAGCGTGAACGCATACGGAGGCACTAGAAATGGTTTACTGGGGAGCAGAACGGCTCCCAAGAGGAGTGTAACAAAGAGGGGTTGAACGAGAGAAGGTGAATGACGATAAGGGAACGAGTGAACACTGCCGACTGCGGACTAACGAATGAAGAAGACACTGACTCTGATGGGCTGAAGCCCGACTTATACGGCCTCAGATATCGCCTGGGGTAGCAAAAAAGCACATAAATAGATCAATGGCATTATGTAAAGAACAATGAACGAGAATTATACGATTACAAGTGATCATTGCAATGCTAGATCAAAAGTAGATATATTGGGTTGGCTCTTTAGCGCCATACGCAACACTTGCAAAACAAACAATGATAAAATCAATAAGTTTTCCCTACTTTATAGCAGAATATTTGACTAAAAATATGTAAGCTTCAACTCGCTGACTTTTTGGTTTGGCGTAATTTGCTGATTCGTGAAATCGTCGTCATTGATCTCCTTCTTCACTCCTTCATTTTCATAGTTATTCTCACGATGTGAATCTTTTACGCTATCTAAAAATGAAAAAACACAAATATGCACTTTCACTGATCTAAAAATTCATGAAAATTCCGGTTCAAGCGCTACAAAAAACAATAATGTATATGGATAAAGGTTTTTTTAATTCCACAAATACGGCCGCCTTCATAGCTTGGATGTATCAACACTTGATTAATAATTTCCATATTAAAATATACAGCGCCAAAGAGAATAGAAGACAGAATAATAATTGAGCGAAGCGATTCACCCGTATATGGCAATACGACGCAATGGGTCGATTAGATGATGCAATTCACCGCCTATCTCCAAAAAAAAAAAAAAAATTCTTTTGGAAATCTCCTCACTATTCCCTCTTTCTTCTTCTCCCCCTCCCTCGCTCTCTCTTGAGGACTATTTGCAATAAAAGGTTGGCGGAATTTTACTGAAAAATCTTTAATTCATCATCGTCATAAACCATTCTCTATTCCGACAAAAGTTTTATTGAAAATTACAGAGAATATTTTTCTAGAAAAAATAAATGCAAATAACGTTCCTATAAATTTGGGAAAACAAAGAACACTCTCCTTTTATCATCAAAGAAAACATTCGCTCATCTTTCCTTTTGCTTTTAAGACAAAATGAAGCTTGCGCTTAAGCTTAGCTAGCAGGTTTAAAAACATTTATATACAATAAAAAAATAAAACGATAAGTACTCTGATTTTCCAATGATTAGAAGCCTCATTTATCCTTTCCGTTCAATTATCATATCATTCAAAAAACCCACCGGACTTTTCAGGCGGATTTCTAAATTGCGGCGGAACGTCAACGTCGTTTCTTTCACCGGTGTCTGGTTCTTTCGGGCCAATTGGATCTGACTGGCGAGCCTTATCAAAGTCGATTGCATTCGTGGGATTCGACTTATCATCGCTTTGTTTTCCTGCGTCCAAATTTTCACTAATACATCGAGCTGACTCGGTCCTAAAAGGTGCATATCTTATGAAGCAATTCAATTCAAGGGATGCTCCAATTCATACAACAAATTCCAACTTTCAACAAAATCCATAATCAAATCCTACAGATTTCTATAAAATTGAGATCTCTTCAACCAGAAAGTACACAGCCATATTTTTCCATTCGAATCAAATCAATGCTCATCACTTGACAATTCAGGCACTCTTTCATTAAAGAAATAATGGCGAGGTACTGAAACTAACAAATATAGTTACATCAACAATGATGAGGTGAAAATAAACTCTTGATAAACTCTTCAAACCTCTGAATTCCATTGCAAATCGTTGTTATCTCGTTATCTTCCGAACCACTTTTATCTTCTTTCGTTTCGCCACTGCCTAAAATATCTAGTTGAATAGATTTACACAAGAAGTTTCTTTTCTTCTTCAAAGCGAAAACATACTACAAAGTTTTATGCCACACTTTTTTGTTAAGTTCATAACTTTATAGTAAGAAGCATGTCTTTTTCAATACCCAACGATCTATCCCCAATAATAGGAAACCGAATGCAATCGTAAACAAGAAGATCTATAAAGTATGAGAAAGTTCGGCGCCCATGAATTTCAAGAGCTCTGAAATAGATTTAAAGGCTTTTGAAAACATATAACTTCGAAAGTCTGAGCCAAAATCACCTAGCCTCTTTTCTGAGGTTTTTTTGCCTACGACAAAACGAGAATAACGATCGAACTAATTTAGGTGTTCTTCTGAATAGGCCATTAATTGTCCAAATACGTCAATACATAACAAAACATTCATAATCGAAGTCCATACTTCATTCATATATGTTTCAATTGTATAATTTCCTTCAAATCTGAGTGCTGACTAGATATATTTCACACCTATTCGACAATAAATTCTATACTATATCAAGTTCATTTCCGCTACCACAATGTGCTCACCAAACTTTTTAATATAGTATTTTCTCATTCCTATATAAGCTATTTCAATGGCGTATTTCCTTTCTCAACTCATAGATGAACAAATAACGGCGCTAAATTCATGAAAATTTTTGCGTGAAGCCATCCCTCGGCAAAATTTGCATATTACCAACTTTTGTCAAATGTACATAGACTGCAATTTATTAATCTTTCGTGGTAATTCTAGGCGCTCAAAATCCACATACGATATGCTAACAAATGTCCTTTTCGACGCTGTAAAATCAAAATCTTTAATGCTGAAAAGAAACGAAAATCTCTCGCAGTCATTGATATCTATGATTTACTGCTCCAACTTTCAACTGCTTCCACATACACTGGGGAAAATTTCCAATTATCATTTCATAAATTGTGCTTCATTTCTCAAAAGCTCTGAAATTAACGCACACCTCCATCGACCGATTTAACGAGGGAAGAAGGCAACAGACGAAAAACGAGGAAGGAAGACGAAATAGACAAGACAAAAGGAAGGAGGGCAAAAAGCAAGAAGTGGAAGAGGAAAGCATCCCCTGTGCAATTTGAATAAAAAATTAAATGTTCCGATACCATCTTACTACTACGTTGGACATTTCAATACCTCCTCTCCCTTCGGTCGATTTCGTTAGCAAATACTTCACCGTTGTGCCTTCATTCCATTTAACACAAATCTTTCTCATAATAGATAAAAAAGATGAAGCGTATTCTCACTATAAACCTTTTTGATCAAGTGAAGTCGATATAGGCATTCCCTTGGCCGAAGTGCTTTCTGGCCTTAGGCTTCCCCTATGACCGACATGTTCTGCCCCCTCAATAGGTAATTCTATTTGCATCATGCTGTGTTGGAACTGTACGGCAGGTTGCTGGATAGTGTGAAACTGCCATGTCGACCGATTCATCGCCGACGAGTGCATAAGTGCCGGTAACTGCTGTCGCATTCGGTCAGCCTGCATTCGCCGATCCACATAAGACGGCGTTGGAACCGACGGTATTTGGTATGTATATAACGGTCCATCCTGAATAACGTCGACGAAACCACTGGTACCATAGCAGTGAGGCAACGAATTGAATCCACTATAATCGCAATCATGTGCAACAATATATGATAGTGCAGGCGGTGGGACAGTCGGGTCATAAGGCGGTACGACAGCACCGTACGGTAATTGCATCGGCACAGACATCATAGGCGAAACTAGATCTGCAAGCGATTATTTTCACAATCTCTGATAGAAAATCATCAGCAAACTATACAACGTTTAGAATTAGGTAGTGATGTGGAATACATGTTATTAAACATAGCAATCTTAGAGATTATTCTATTTCAAACCCTCTTTGCGATGTAGGTGAACGATAAAATGGTGCATATAGAGCATGCACATATATACATATAGGTAAGCCAACATCAAATATGCGGCAAAATAAAAGCACAAAGTGAATATATAAGTAAAGATTCGATAGTATCTCATATAATCAACAAACTTCCATGCAATAAATTGTATTTTCTTCATGACAAATTAATGAATTCCCATTAGTGTTGGTATTCGAAATCTTCGAGTGATTTTCAACAGTTCCAACAAATCATCACCGGCTCCAAAATTTGTAATTATTTTGAATTGATCGAATATTTACTAGAACTTTGACGATCGATCCTATGTTATTTTCACTTGAGACAAATAATTCACATCTCCACTCCTCGCTGCGTAACATTCAATAACAAACGATTTCTATTCCCCGATATGTCACCTATAGCCAATCATCTTGTTGACCAAACAAGCTTTTTACTGATACTTATCACTCACTACTTGCTTCTTAGGGCTAAAAAGTAAAACCGCAATTCTACAGCCACTGCAAACAAGTTTGTGATTTTTTGCAACTAATCACTCAATATTCTGAATTGCTTCTGAAATGGTAATGGATTGCAGTATTTCCGCCTTAATTCTTTTCTGCATAGACGAAAGTCGTCAGCATGACTTTCATTTTTGGTTTCTCTGTTCTATTTATTACCAACTAATTCAATCCTCTCTATTGCATCTTCCTAATCAACCTTAATTATGCAAACCTCCATTTGAGGGTGAGCAGTCCTATATTGCAATGAATCAGCACTCACCTTCATTCAATCTACTAGTATATATATATATATATATATATATATATATATATATATATATATATATATATATATATATATATATATATATATACTGAACAACTCAGAATACTCAACAAAATAAAACAGTTACACTCATTTATATAAGGGCAGTTGCCAAGTTATAGAAATCCGATATTTAAGAAATTATATAAGGAGAAAGTGACATTAGAAGCTCTCATATATAAGCCCATTACGAATAAACAGTGCGATATTCAAAAGCAGCCCCTCTATTTGCAACACATCACAACAGATCAACAATTATTCTGTAACAGTATGCAATAGGGGACGATGGCTATGTGCCAATGTGTCGCTGCGGAGGCATTACCCCTATGAGAAGAAAGGAGAGAAAAAACCGAATTAATCGACGGCGAAGGAGACCAAGGAGAGGGGGGATGACGATTCCCGACGGATCGGTGGTTCTTGGCGACAGCGACGGGAAGCGCTCTCCCCGCCGCATGACAGTGTTAGCTCCGATGTCCACTGGTGGGCATCGGAGCTAATCACAAGACATCAGCTGTAACTATGATCGAGGTCCATGCGTCGGCTGAGGCTGCATATAAGCAGCTCCCGCCGACCAGTGACCATAAGAGAAACAAAGTGCCGGGAATTTTGCATTCTTGCAACGATGTTTTTTTGCGACGGGGGCATAGTGCTAAATGCACTGTGCATCTCGTCGAGACAAGTCCAAATCCATTTGTTAATATCTTCACAAGCTAAGTGCACTACACACCACCTGGGGCGGTATCACATTTTTTTTGCGAATTTCATCAATTTTTACACTAAAATTCTTGACCTAGGTTGCCATGGATGCATGCCAAGCTGATATAAATCTCCACAGTGATGATGCTATCTCCATATCTCTAAATAATCAATCAGTGCTACTCAATCAACACACAGACGCTCCATTATCATCGCAGCTAAGGGTATAGTCATTATCACTGATATAAGGGATTATGATAGGTGGAGAATATGCTAAGCCTCACTCTCACTTCCAGGAATATCAAAAGAATTGCCAACTATGAGATTAACCATCGCATAACAATATGTTAGGCAATCTTTCAATAAAACTCAAAGGTGCCCTCCCATTATTTGCAAGCAGCAGTTATCGTCGAAAGCCTTATCCCTCTATTAAACGATAACGAAGCTATCACACTACAGTATAGCAATAACTTCAATAATGCCACACGCACACTCGAATCGTATTCTCAGATTTCAATGGCACATGCCTTGGTGTCACAAGTGTCTCACTTACACTAACGACATTGATTAATCGACGGCCAACGAGTACCAACGATTAATGAACGTCAACAGCCGACTGATGACCGCTAAATCTTCAGTCCATCACTTTTAGCACCCAAAAACTCTTCTTACCTAACCATGTATCAGTAAGTATGCACCATAAGTTCCACAATAATCGTCAACAGTACAGACAGATGACAACATTCATAAAACCAAGCACATAAAAACGCACAACAATTGTCCAATTGAAGCCGCACGATGGATCCGCTTATGAGAAATAGCCTAGAAATCGATGTATAGCCGAAAGAAATCACCTCTTCGACAGTTAAGTTAGTCATCGATTCTTCTTTAGCTGTATCTCAAATGTATCACAACAGATACCAAATCATTTCATACAATCAGCGTGACAGATCAACACATTGAATCCTCGTCCCCTCCCCCCAAAAAAACTCGTTTAAACGAACCGTATCCAGGAGTGCATTGTCCGGTTTCTGAAACGACTTCCGGAAATTGTGCTTCGAAACCGGGTGGATTAATCAATGGAAGGCCATAAACTTTCTCCAGATATTCAATATTCGACGGTGGTTGCCCATATTCTGCAAGATAAGCCTTAATGATGAAAATGCTATACGGTATCGATAACAAATCTGCTTTTGTCATGTATTCCAGGCAACATATTTATAGAATTGGGTAATCGAGGCAAAGATGAAAGCAGCAATCGGATCTATTATTAAGCGGCAACGTGACTGCAATAAAAACTCGAAGAATCATAGATATGCAATATGTAGCAGTCGACTTTCCACAATATGTCAGTAGGCAGTACTCAACTCAACGATTATCCTTCCACCTCTGCTCAACAAAAGTCTAGGATGATCACTTGTCCCTCTCGATCACCCAAATTCCGGCAGGCCGATTGCAGATCACCTTGATAAAACTATTTAAATACAGGCTTTTTATGCCACAGTCCTAATAGGAAGTTAGCAAGAATGAAAGAAATGCAATTAACACGGCAACAATATTGGGATCGATCGCGAATGAATTCAATTGAACAATATCAGAAAGCGATTAGGCAAATTAGTTCAATTGAAAAATATCTTTAGAATAAAAAAAGACATCCATTATGATCGACGATGAATGAGAGAAAAAGAATTGTGCTCAGACCTTATTCGATTATAATGATCAATGATAAGGTTAAATAGGCTCGTGGATCTATAAAGACATATCCGCTGAGAGATGATAGCGATATCAAAAGTGATGCCTAGTTGGGCGATGATAATGAAACACTTTCAAAGTTATGAATGAATAACTCTATCATCGTTTTCTATGTCATTATATTCGTTTTGAATATTTCTCGAGTCCGTTTAAAACAAAACCTCTTGTCTAGAATATTTTAAATATTTTCACTTTAAACGTTTACGCTCCTAGATTCTGAGACGGGAAAGACTTGAAAAACATCAAAAATCTACAGAATGCCTACCCCCCCCCCCTTCTATAATAATCTCGATTATATTATTGTGATGACTAGAGTCCATCAAGTTGCTGGAATATGTGTGACCAGTGTCCACCCGAAGGGATCCGAGAGTGTTTGACCAGTGCCCATTTGAACGGATCCGAAATGGTATTTTGAATGCACTTAATCGATGTGGTTCATTTGTTCACTGGTCAACAGAACATGAATGAGTGTTCTCTAAGCATAGGTACTTCATCATTCCATTATGCTTATTTCATCAACGGCTTTAACCAATATTTAGCGAAGACCTCAACATTTATGAAATATAGTAACTCTTTTCGCGATAAAACTTTTTTGCATATTTCCACTCCCTGCAATTTCCATATTACTTAACTTATTTGCTTATTAATTCTAAATTCTCTCTAGCTTATAAACTTGTTGCATAAATACTGTCATAAGCATATAACATTTAGAAAGCTTCAAATATCTGCTTCATTTGTAATATTAAGGAAATTGGCGACCTGTAACGAAAACCTCCAAAAATAGCACTACAACGTTGGCACCTCATAGTCAATAAAAAAGACCAACGAAGCGCTGCTGATAGGCATGAAAACGTGTGAAGCATTCATAATCCCGATTCAACAATACTTACATACGACAGCCACACTTCGCCCACGACAGCCTTACATCTGTGTGCAAATTAGTGAGGGTATCCCTCGTCACTGATCAATACAGTTCACTGGCACTTCAAATCAAGAGTCGCCACCTGCATTCCTTAACCCTAATGTGCATTGCACAATACCCCAAGTTCTTTATGAGAACTATTCGATACAGCACTATAGCAGCATGGATCCCATGACTTGTTATCGGGCATCTCTGCAATACTACCCATGTTCAACCATCCGATGAAGAATGGAAATACAATTTTCGTCTCAAGATGGTTTCGATGCTTCACATTCAGTGCAAGGTGACCGACATGTACCACTGCTGCACGTGCTCCGTTTTGGTCAGGACGAAGTGAGTAGGAGAATCAAGTGCAAACCAGGAATTCAGAATAAGTGCAATGAAATCAGGAATAAGTGCTAAACAAAAAATTAAAACCCAATATAAGGCAAGTTTCAGGGACACCATTCATGGTGGTGAAACGTGCCAAATATAGTCTTTAGCTAGAGACAAGCTTTTCAAGAGTAAAGAAATCAACCCCATTTCAAAAACATACTGATCTTACCCATAAGAGGAGATGTTCGCTTCGGGAATATGTGCTTCGGGAACAATCAAAATTCCAGACGGGCAAATGATTTAACGGCAAGAGAGAATAACCTTGAAGTAAAGTGCTTGATAGGGCACACAACGCATGCTTCTTCTTCTACTCTCAAGCGATGACCTTTTTAACAACAGTCTGCATATTTGGTCCCCGAAGAGCTCTACTCCTTTACAAACTCCAAACATAATTCCATAATCATTCAAACTCCATAATCATTCATAATGCACTGGGTCAAATATCTAGTTATTAACATGCAAACAATAAGTGGTACCGTGAAATTCGCCGCAAGCTTCACAGCAAATAATGCATAGAATAAAGTATACTTAAAAAGATGTATCACAAAGCAATACATAACCAGTCCACTATTCATTCACCTTCCAATGAATGTTATGGTGAAAGCTCCTTCTAATATCTAATATTCTCACCTCTTCCGAACTACCATAATATAGAATCTTCCCTTAAAGGTGTATAAAATTTAAATAGAACGTTACGAGTGAAATCATTATCAATTTTTAATAACATCACCGCCGCAATCTTTGACCGATGGGCACAATCTTTATGGCTTTGTACAATAATAGCTTTTGCAGCATAGAGCAACAAAAGAAGCTTATGCAGCATCATAAACAAGCTTCACGTCTATAAATGTCAATTAATGTTGCCTCTCAGCATGTGAATACATCCAAAACACCAACAATAAAAAACGCTACTATTACAATTCCTTATCACTTCCAGTGAAACATTTGCACAGTGCCGGCCCAATCTGGTGCTATCCGCTCCCTTCACGCTATTTGAAATCGCCTTTCGTATAAACTTACTTAGTCAATACCACTATCAAATACATGGATAATTCTCTGCATTACAGATAAACGGATCTCTTCTTTAGTACGAAAAAGGAAAAGCAAATTTCGCCTTCCCTACAAAGCTGAAGACCTAAAGGTAGGAGGGCAGGATGATTTTAGTCGCTGCAACAGCAGGATTCCATCCCGAGACCGGCAAGGAATCAACAAGTCGAAAAAGAACCTGTTACAGGTTGATGTGGTATCATTGCTGCGATCCATTCAAATATCCCTGCTCTCGGAGTCACTTCAGTGATTGATGAAGATGATGTAGAAGCCTTAAAAGTGCTCATTTCAATCGAATTCATAAAATTCGCTCAGAATGACCTTCACCTCCACAAACACCTCAACATCCCTTCTGTCTTGATTGTTCCTGATTATCCGAGTCGTAAAAGTTTATTTTAATAAAGTATAAAGAGCCAATCAACGGATGCAACAGTATCTTTAAACAGAATCATCACGGTATAAAATATAACTATAACTGATTAATCGTCAGGAAAAAATGATTCATTGCTATAAAATCGGAAACAATAAATGAATTTAGACTATGAGTATGAATGAAAGCATTGCGAAAATTACAATCAAGCAAGATGATCGGAGATAGATATGAGTTGATTTTCCATCGAAAATCTCATTGCAAATTGTTGCAAAACTCCCCGCTATCGCAGCATGTTTTCTCGAAAAAATTCTTTATTAAAAACACATTTAAAAATATTATTGCCGAAAACCAAAAAAAAAAAAAAAAAATTCAGAACGAGAAAATAATATTGGTTTGAATCTATAAATAAATATGCCGATGAAAAAAAAAAAAACTATTAAGTCTTGTTAACAATTAAGTTTCAAAATGCCACAAGTTTGAAAATGTATCGAATAACATATGCAGCTTTAAAGAATATTCATCATATGTACCTATGAAGATGTAGTATGCATTTATATAGGATACATGTGCATAAAAAATGACCAAGTACGTGGAGAACAGCGTGAATTAACCTACCAAAGGAATCGAATGACTGTTCGCATCTGTTGTATTAGTGTTCTGATAACGTTCCATAACGGTTCCTCCCGTATGCTGCGTCGACCCGATCTGACCATCTGACATCTGAAATATGAAATAATGCGTACAATTATTCAAAAAGAAGACTTTTTCGGTATAAATGACCTGCGGGAGGTTTTAATGATGCAAAAAAATTTGTCTCACACTTATAGAAACAATCATTTAGAGTGAGTTCAAAAAATATATACACTAAATTTATTGACAAAAATTATAAGCAAATATATGCAGTATTCTCACGGCCTTGCACTGTCATTGCTAACCATTAACACGCGACCTCCATCTGCCTAATACGAATCATCGAATGTCTCTACCAACTTAGATGGCGTTCGAATAGTTTTCTATTGATGTTCCATAAGAATGTTTTTATTTGCACTAGCTCTACCCATCCCATCCGTAGATAATAATTTTGAAAAAACAATCTGCGCACCTCAAAACGATATCAAAATCTAATACCCATCAAATGGCTGAAAGTTTGGCAGAAATAGAGCAACGGCAATGATTTATTACGTAAATTTCCCAATGAAACCATCCTAAACTTCGGAACGTATTCAAAAAACTCTCCAAATTCAATCACATCAAGCAGCCTAGCAGAAGCCAATGTCCTCACAGAAAATTCGCATCTGAGAAACAGCCTATAAAATCACCTTCTTTTCAAAGCCTCTGCGCCAAACTCTCGCCGTCTCCACCTTCTTTCTAATCCCCAATTGGAAAAGGACTAGGATGAAGCACCCACAATCACGATTAATTACATCATGCTCATATCTGCCCAATAACTTTTACCACGAGTCATTGAAGCTAGCAATATGAAAGTTGGTGATTACAATTTCCGGAGCAAGTTGACGGCTTATATCAACTTAGAAGACAGTCTATCAACATCACAGCAATAACGATGATTTAATTATGCCCAAAAGTTGTACGCATTTGTAACCAGTCTAGCTGCATCAAACATCGAAAGAATCATAAAAAAAGGATTCATCACTTTCAGTACTGCACGATGAATCAAATCAATTGAAAAATAAACGCATTGACTCGTTTTATTTTTTCAGCATTTATGATTCCGGTTGGTCTAGTGAAGAGAGTGAAAAGCTTATATAATAGCTTTTGTCAGGGTTCTTCATTTGTTGAACTCAAAAGAACGTCGCTCATTCCTATAACAGCAAGAAGGGTTCTGCCTTCATTTGATGCTGATTTCCCCTTATCCGGCTCTCCACTTTCCTTCGCCAACCCCCCCCCTCATTCGCTTCTTTCATGCAGTATTTTTCGACGGCCTGCACCTTCGCTGTAAAACCGAATCACGCATTACGCTCTCCACCCTCAAAAGAGAAGCGTGATCGCGCTTTGAGAAAGTGGGAGGGGAGAGAAAAAGAAGGAAGATGGAGATGAAAACAGTAGGAATGGGGTAAACTTACAAATTTCAACAATCTATTTCCTCAAGCAATAAGCAAAAAAACCAAGGCATTAATCATAAGAACCTCAAAAACCCGGCAAAAAAGTCGATAAAGATGACGGATTCAAACAACAGAATTCCTTTCTACCGGCTGTGCCAAAGCCACTACTCACAACACAATGATGCAGATGAACAGTTAAAATCCACCATCAGCTCATGGTGGACCTCACAACTTCTGCATAACATATCATCACCTCGTAACATTGTTTCTTATTCACTTATTATGTCGCCAACTCTTGCGATAACAAAAAAATACGCTTCATATTTAATATGTGCCATCAGTTAGGTAACAATAAAGGCTAAAAAATAGAACAAAACAAAAAAATGCAAACACATACATCTCTTCTTTGCGACAGATTTCGTCCAACTCCGCATCGTTGCATAGTTCCTCCACTATCTATCATCGTGGATCGATTCGTCTGAAATCTATGACCCTCATAAACATCATCAATGCCGTTAACGTAAAAAGTAAATAAAATGCTCCCAAAACATGAATCGATCCTCATTTCCTCCTTGAAATGACGATGTTGAACAACAAGAAACACCTATAGAAGAACAAAAAAAAAAAACTTGATTTTCGATGTTGCTAACTTTAATCATCGATCTAAAATTTGATTGCCTCCACAATAAACTCATCGAAATCATCGAAATGCAAAAAATGAATCAATAATATGAAAAGATAGGGTGTGCAGCAATGAATATCCACTAGGTGCCAGCAATTAAATATACTATCCACTGCATTCACTATCATATTTCAATGAATACAAGTGAAGGGTTGTTGAATAGGACGTTCTCATTTAACCAATAATATTGCAACAAGCACACCGACTTATCGGCTATAACTTGTAGTGGTGCCAGAAAATCACTCGAAAGCAAACATAAATACTACTCGCCTTAGAAATAAAATAAATCTTTATCTTATGCATAAATATTAATGCTTAAAATTATGTGATCAAAGAAAGGCATGGAGAAATGCAATAAGTGAGCTAATAATTGGAATACCTTTCGTATCGCCTTACGAATAGACATACGCAGAGAGACAGACGATAAAAATGAAAATAAAGGTCTGACTTCGAACCTCAGATTCACATTTCGTGAACAATGAGCCTAATTCAGCCTTTCAATAACAAAAAAAAAAACTATTCCATTAAATTAAAAAATCTGCCATCGAAATAGAGTCGCCCCCAACAACAGACGACAGCGATCGGTTATGACGTGAAAATTTCGATTCAAAGATAGCCGATGAGATTCATCCACAAAAAGTTGACAAATCTATGCCCGTGTGCTATCCATATTCTTCATTAGCTCGCTTGCGACGTTTTGTTTCAAAAAAGAATTGCTTATTAACCAAGACAACTATATAATTAAAGATGAAATGAACTTATATTTTATAGAAGGTATAATAAATGCTTACGTTGTGATCGCCGAAATTTTCCGAAACGATATAAGCATCTGAAATAAACTTTATATGCATGTCAAAACTGCAGTGAATAATATAACCATCTCTATCATAATGTATCTTTTCACTAATCATTATATAATCTCTCACTTTCTTATCTCATCACCACCTTTATCCAACTTCCTAAGTAAAACACAATTCTTTGTACTGCTCTCATAAAATGCTTTATTCCGATCCCTTGCAAAGGGATCAGAATAAAGCATTTTGTGAGAGCAGTACAAAGATGATTGATGATAAAGTCAGAAAGGGTTGAACAGACAATCTGGTCAAAGACGAACAAGAATTCGTACTAAAATTCCGAGCTAAAGTTCACTTCTCGATCCCTCCCATGGAATATTCGATAACATATATTCACTAATGCAAACAATTCTCCCATTCTATAATGAAATCCTTCATGTGTACAATTTGCATCCCCATGTTACTAAATAATCACATTCCAACGCATCGAAATAAAAATAAAAAATAAAAAATAAACAAGCAATGAATAATCCTCAATATAATAATGTAATTGATAAGACTAGCATGCTACATATGAGAGAATCGAAGAATAATCAATAAATAAACGTACCAGAACCATTCGATGTGCTGATGTTCGCCTCGTTTGACTGATCCGGACCCGTAGGAGAATGCTGGATGCGTGATTCTCGGATGGAAGCATTCCGCTCTTTCATTCTACAATAAAGCTCTTCCATCATAATGTTCGCGAAAACGAGACAATCATGCATTTGTTACAAACTTAAACTTGGTCAATTTTACTGCACTCAACTTCCAACAAACTTTCAAGAGTTGGCAACCTGAACTACTGCATACTTGAACATCAGGAAGATTTTTCAGCATTATTGCAGTTGCATAGTCCGATTTTAACCTTCATTCCGGAAAATTATATGCAAAATCTTTATGCCGTAATGGGTACAGCCAAGAAAACTGCTCCGACTTCAACGTTGAAGACAACAGATAAAACCATTTTTCAACAATTAAAAATTCATAATTTACAACTGTCACATCTTTAGTATCTATTTAAATCGTAACTGCTTGATTTCCAGTCAAGTAGATATCGTTAAGAGTGAAATCTTACCAATAATTTCTTTTGCATTGCTTCATTCATCAATTTATAAAACTTCACTCACTCAGCGCTAATAAAAACTCAAAGCTGAAGATCACATACTTTCTGGATAAGATTATTAAGCAGTGTGCGCACCAAAAGTTGGGTCACTAGAAAACATTTTTCCCAACTTATAAATGTATACTTACTTAATACCTACAACGTAAACCTACGGATGTATGCGCAAGAATGTCCCTCACTATTTAATAAGCAAAGATTGCAAACAAAAAGCTTCATATATAATCCCTCTCCCCCCTCCCCACGGACTCTTCCCAGTCGTCATTCCATCACATTAATCACTCCCTCCTAAATCGTACGTTTTGTGTCAATACAATCTTAATACATACATTACAAATTTAAACGATATAAACATATATTTTTGCAACAATAACAAGTATGGCAGTATCAGTTTGAAATTGGCCAATCAAAGACCAAACATTTGTGAAGCGCTTAGCAAGCAGCACGAAACGCGCTTTTTCAATCTATTTCAAATATCGGCAGTAATGGATCACCAGTTGCCGAAATAATTGTAAAAGCATCTATCCTTTCCTTGGTGATTAAGTCAAACTACACGAATTATTTGAAGCTTTAAATGCCATAAAACTGAGTGGAACTTGAAATATACCAAAGGTGAACGTTCAACCATCCTCGGTGAATAATGCTGCCAAGTCTTTAGCAATGAGTTGATTTACTATGAGCAGGAAATGAGAACAACCATAAACAACTGAACAGTGAAATCAACAACTCATTAGCAACCCAAGAAAGACATATCATAATCTTAATATTAAAGATGTTCACCTGTGCTGTAATTGTCGGCTTTCATTCGGATAGCGTTGATGCGGGCGTATATCCTGAGAATGATAGGTGTGGTTCGGGATTGTTCTTCTTTGAAAAGCGTCATCGCCGGATCCTACAGAATCCTCACGAAATCCATCATGCCCTCTTCGAAAAGAACCACCACTGTTCGACGGCTCGCTTTCATCACTAAGAAAAGCGAATATGTAGATGACTTCAAGCCAAAGCACAATTTAAGTTAAGTACTAAACCGCATTCATTTAGCATTCCACCTCGCAATTCGTCCTATACAGAACATTTGGAAGGAAAAAGAAATCCATATAAAATTCAGTGGAAATCTATTGCAATTTGATCGTCATGCTTGCATCGTCGACTTAGACTGTTAGCCAATATTATTCAAAAATCAGCGACTCATTCAAACCTCTATAGAGCATTGAATTAATGAAAATATCGAATGTTTAAAGCAAAACTTCGACTAAAGTTGTCGCATGAGGATATTTAATATTGTCGTAAAGACATTAATAAAAAATTTAGCAACCATCATACAATATCAATAAAAAAACTCAATTCAATAAATAAAAATCACCTTCGTCGATTCAGCACTCTGATCCGATTGCATTGCTTCTGCCAATCCCCTAAAATGATTATCCATGCAAACTAGGCAGATTCGTTTAAAGCAGAACATGAAATATCCTCTGCTTGCTTAAATAAAAGTTTCGCAGCCACCCCCTCTTTTCCATATACGAAGATAAAGCTTAAAAGCTTAAGATGTAAATTTATTCAAAAAAGGATTACTATTATCTAATACCATTTACTATCTTCTTTTTCCCGCTACATACATTCTTTATTTACACAGCACTTAAGTAGGGCATTTTAGCGTAAACTAAAATGATTGATGTCTAAGGTCAGTGAGAGCGAGAACATGATACCTTCCTCGCATGCATTTAAAGCAGCTGAAGAGCGTTACTGAATGCAAGTTTCTCTGATTAATCTATATTCTAACTACAGCCTCTATATTTAACGATGCCCCAGCATAAGGTACTACTCGGGCGGTATTTATTCACGTGGGCATACCCAAACAAATGCAACAAATCTAAGTTCCACAAACAAGAAACACTCATAAATCCCTAATCGTTTCATAAGGCAACATTCAAATATAGGACAAAAAACCCTCCAGAATAAGTGACCGACAAACTTCCGAACGATGAAGGTTCCTCAAGGTGAGCCATACAACGTCGGTATTGGGAACTAAGATTTAAGAAGACGAGTTAAAAGAGAATTGCGCAGTCCAGTATTAATTCCTCAACAAACCCCATGAACCGTTAAATTCGATTATCAATAATGTCAGCTAAAAACTAAATTGCGTTTGTATTTCATCAACGCCATAATACATAATTTTAATGTATTTGCTCTAAGCATATTTGCAATCGTCCATATGCGCTCATACCTTTCTCTGGTCAAAATGCTTTCTATGTACAACTTGAAATAATTGATCGATTCTAGGTAAATCCCATCAATCCTAGCCTTGTTATTATTTGAAGTATGAGATAACTGAGATTCAAACATCCTCAGAACTACAACACGCCTCATCAAAACATTACGTAATACTGCCATATTTTAATGCACTAGCACGAAATCGATATAGTATCACATGTATAGCTTCAATGAGGAGTTGTCGGCGTATTACATCTACATAGGATCCCACAATAATTGGCTTATCATATCGCAACTTAACAATCATGTAACCAAATTGTTATCCCTTTATGCAGTACATCCTTTATAAAGTACACTACAAATTTACGTCAATTAAACTTACGATGTTCTATTCACTAATCACATCCACTCTCTATTCAATAATTCTGTGTTTTTGAATAGCAATAGGTTTCTTATAATCTGAGAAGCGAATCTTGAAAATCTGCTCATTTTCTTTTAAATTTTTTACCTCCATCCTGTCTATTCCCCTTCCTTTTAAACCAAGACCGTATTTTAACTATTATTTTCGAATCTTGAATAACTGGTATTCTATTACATTAAAATACTTATCGGCGAATCTTCAAGCTATGGTACGATCGAGGTAATGGACAGGAAATCTGAGAGGCTTGCTGTTAGTAGGGTTTCCGCCTACCTCAATGTCTTTTCTTAGTCCACCTAGAATCAACTACGTCTCACACAACCAGAACCATCCCTGACCATTTTATACAGATGCAAAATATTATAACCACCCATCGAACGTGTAAACTTCACGTTGAATTGGCTCATACTCTATCCGTTCTTAAGTAGGCACAAAACTCGACAAATCATATGCAAATTTGAAATGAACGAATCAAATCATATACAAATTTGAGACGAATGAATATGTCATCAGACCGAAATTGACTATCCCCTTCCCCAATAGACGTCAATAAACGATATAAGCCATTCCTCATTTCTCAATAAAGGGATCGGTTTCATGAACGGGAAAACATGCCACTTTAAATCTTTGGTCCGTTCATAGCACAAACACAGGGGTGGGGGAGTGATGCGGAAATGGTGCAACTACAATTCAAAAACTTCTTTTTTTAAAAGCAATGTAGACAACTCTGTAAGACGAAGTTATTGGAAGTGAAATTATTTGACAACACGAGCACAATCACAAAACAAGCATATCGACCTAAAAGCGGAAATTTAAGTTTTTTTAAAGGTTATCCCCAATATACGTATGCATGGGAAATATTAATTGTAGAATTAAGTGTAATCAGCTTTCTTCTCTTCTCCCATCTTCTCAATCGTCCCTTTTCACTCCTATCCCCCCCCCCTCGGATCACCATTATTCATTTATATGCGGCATGAAAAGTTTGTTCCGTAGAAAGATATTTCGTGCTCATTTCAACCACTTTAAATAAATGACTTTTCTTAAACCATCAGCATTACTTTTCAAGTCTAAAAAACCGGATATTCTTGCCGATAAAACGAACTATTTGCATGAGTTCGAAAGTAAAGGGGTGATGAAGCTGAGGGTGGTAGCTAAACTTGGAAAGTGGCAGATGCATCAGCATGAAATCTGCTTCTTTAAATTCAAAGATATACGGCTGATCGAGTAAAATCCCCGACCACTCCTTTCACATGAAGTTATTTCGATGGAACTCAACTAAAAGGCATCAATGCAACGAATAATTTAGAGGTTAATCGGTTCATTAATGAAACTCATTTACAGTTCACAAAACTTCTAGAATTAACTTCCTAGTAATAATCGAATAAAATTTCTAGTAATAATCGAATAAAATAATTCTAGAATTATAACCTAAAGAGTTTTTGCTATCGGCATAAAGTTGAGATTAGAGATGGATAAATTTTAAGCCCATTTTAGTAAAAAAATTATCTCCCAAAGACGGCAGAATGCGTACGTGGGTTTGGGATGAGCCAGGCACAGAGATTGAGGGGGGGGGGGGGGAGGGGTGGGATGGGGGGTAGAGGGAGGATGGGCTTAGGGACATAAATCTAACACTTTGAATGCAAAATTTTTTTCCATTTTCATCGTTGCAAAAATTTCTACGAAAAAGCTATATACATCGCAAATTGCTAATACATTGTAAGTATCCAACGGGTAGAAAAATTCAAACGGAAGATTTAAAAAAAAGTAATTAAGGATACCATTAGGAGGATGTAAAGACGATCCCATCTGATAACTTGTTAGTGAACGACTGGACATATTATGAAGGACGCTAATCGTCACTTCTGTGTACTAAAAATAATCGTCATATAACAAAACGAATCGCAACGATTATATAAATAAGCAAATAAATTACGCATTTATTACAATGCTCAAAAATTCAAACATCCCATTCATATACATCACAAAGGTTGTATTAATCTCAAACTAGAGAAAAAGAGGAAACCATGAATTGGGAAAACGAAACCAATAGAAAGGTACGTATAAATGTGCGGATATTTGGTGGCATGATATGCTGCGACATTTGCGCCACCTACATTTTCACAACCAATGTGGAAAAGGATGTGACGTGGAAAATGCTGGAAATGTGGAAAATGGAAAACATCCCATTCAAAAAGAGGAAAAAGATACGCTACATAAGGATGTGAAGGGGATTTCACTGCTCTAAAGTATTAATTGAAGATGCTTTTAGAGGTACTCTCTGAATAGTCGAAGAGGATCATTAAAATTAAAATCATTAATCCGAATCATTAAAAAACTGAAAGTCACTCATTAGATAGCATCCTTTAAGCATACATTATACATATACATATATATGTATGTATATATATATATATATATATATATATATATATATATACAGTGACTAAAAAACCATTTTGGAAAATTCAACATTTTCACAAGAATTTTCAGTGAACTCAGGAAATCTCATCAGTTTTAAAAATTTCGGTCAATACGTTTCAATAAAATCCACGGTAAAGTTTAACACCTCACTAAGCATTCTGAGGGGGGAGGGGGGGGGGGAGGAGGAAAAATGGACGAATACTGCTGATGAATTTTTCGAACCGAGAATTTTTGTTTTTTTGAATAAACTTTTTTTTGAATAAATTCAAGAATTTTTGCGGGGAATTTTCGAATAAAAACATTCAAAGATTCAAAGATAAAAGCGTCATTGCTTGCCAGCTCGACCATATGACCGCACACCATACGACTACAACCAACATTCAACATTCAAACCACTAAAACACTACTAGTTATAGCTACCTCACAAAGCGACCGACTCGAACAAGAACACAACGATAAATGGTTGACGAGGTGATTGCGCTGCGTGTGCTATTGATTGAATGCTGTGACGCACCAACTTCTTTTCCCGTTGCCGCCAATTTTATTGCAATACGCGCTCTTTTCCCGCCACCGGTTTTAAATGTTGCGCTCGCTACCGTAATCAGCCGTACGCGACGCGCTTCTTATGACATTGAACCGCATCGCGTACGATCGATTACGGTAGCGATACCACGAACTGGAAAACGAAACCAATATGAAGATACGTATAAATGTGCGGATATTTGGTGGCATGATGTGCTACGACATTTGCGCCATGTACATTTTCACAACGAATATAAGGATGTGATGGAGATTTCGCTGCTCTAAAATATTAATTGAAGATGCTTTTAGAGGTACTCTCCGAATAGTCGAAGCAGAAAGTACGTACTCATTAAAAAACTGAAAGTCACTCATTTGATAGCATTCCGTAAGCATATATATGTATATATATATATATATACATATATATATATATAGTGACTAAAAAATCATTTTGGAAAATTCAACATTTTCACAAGAATTTTCAGTGAATTCAGAAAATTTCATCAGTTTTAAAAATTGCGGTCAGTACATTTCAATAAAATCCACGACAGAGTTTAACACCTCACTAAGCATTCTGAAGGGGGAAGAGGAAAAATGGACGAATACTGCTGATGAATTTTTCGAATCGAGAATTTTTGTTTTTTTGAATAAACTTTTTTTGAATAAATTCAAGAATTTTTGCGGGGAATTTTCGAATAAAAAAAATTCAAAGATACAAAGATAAAAACGGCATTATTCGCCGGCTCGACCACATGACCGCACATCACACGACTACAACCGATATCCAACATTCAAACCACTAAAACACTCCTAGACACAGCTACTTCACAAAGCGACCGACTCGAACAAGAACACAAAGATAAATGGCTAACGAGGTGATTGCGCTGCGTGTGCTATTGATTAAATGTGGTGACGCACCAACTTCTTTTCCCGTTGGCGCCAATTTTATTGCAATACGCGCTCTTTTCCCGCCACCGGTTTTAAATGTTGCGCTCGCTACCGTAATCAGCCGTACGCGACGCGCTTCTTATGACATTGAACCGCATCGCGTACGATCGATTACGGTAGCGATACCACGAACTGGAAAACGAAACCAATATGAAGATACGTATAAATGTGCGGATATTTGGTGGCATGATGTGCTACGACATTTGCGCCATGTACATTTTCACAACGAATATAAGGATGTGATGGAGATTTCGCTGCTCTAAAATATTAATTGAAGATGCTTTTAGAGGTACTCTCCGAATAGTCGAAGCAGAAAGTACGTACTCATTAAAAAACTGAAAGTCACTCATTTGATAGCATTCCGTAAGCATATATATGTATATATATATATATATATATACATATATATATATATAGTGACTAAAAAATCATTTTGGAAAATTCAACATTTTCACAAGAATTTTCAGTGAATTCAGAAAATTTCATCAGTTTTAAAAATTGCGGTCAGTACATTTCAATAAAATCCACGACAGAGTTTAACACCTCACTAAGCATTCTGAAGGGGGAAGAGGAAAAATGGACGAATACTGCTGATGAATTTTTCGAATCGAGAATTTTTGTTTTTTTGAATAAACTTTTTTTGAATAAATTCAAGAATTTTTGCGGGGAATTTTCGAATAAAAAAAATTCAAAGATACAAAGATAAAAACGGCATTATTCGCCGGCTCGACCACATGACCGCACATCACACGACTACAACCGATATCCAACATTCAAACCACTAAAACACTCCTAGACACAGCTACTTCACAAAGCGACCGACTCAAACAAGAACACAAAGATAAATGGCTAACGAGGTGATTGCGCTGCGTGTGCTATTGATTAAATGTGGTGACGCACCAACTTCTTTTCCCGTTGCCGCCAATTTTATTGCATCGCTACCGTAATCAACCGTACGCGATGCGGTTCTTATAATATTGATTTTATTATTGCTTGCAATTTAAAATGGTGTTGAATATTTGTAAATATGCATAGAAATTTATATAATTAAACATTTTCATGTTTTTTTTCTTTATGAAGAACATTGAAAAATATAATGGAAATAGGTGAGTTGAGTGTTTTTAAATTTATGAGGCAATATTACTATTGATTGATTGGGAGATCATTTGAAGGTATGTCAGACTAAATCAGACTATGGTGAATCAGACTATGGCGGGAAGGTATTTGAAAATATTCTCGAATAATATTGCAGTTTAGTGGAGGTAAAAAACTCTCAAAAAGATCCTAATTAATGTGTGTTTGTTTTTCGATCTCTAACTTATGAGCAAAACCATTCTTCACCTTAAACGAAAACAGCGAAACATTTTTGCAGGCATTGTTCATGGATTATATTTTTTATTTGAATGTATAACTGATAAAAATCTATACTGCAGGACGTAATGTGAACGAAGAAAAAATTTGCAATTCGATAATGGTCACTCTCCAATAAAAACGATTAGAAATTGCATGACTGATATGAGCCTAACTAATTTATTGTTAATAAATGCAAAAATAAAACATAATGAAGTTGCTTTACAAACGTCTGCTAATTATTATGCGAAAATATTGGAAAATTTCTTAATTTTTTCGCACAGAAATAAAATTTTCTTTTTCAAAAAATGTTATCTTTAATATAAAGGATGAATTTAATTTGCATTTTTATTAATTTACAAATCATGAAAATTTGCATTTAAAAGAAATTAATTTAATTTGTTTTATCTTAAAGAGTTTCTTAATAGAAATATAAGCTGAATCATGAAAATAGATTCGAAGGTGAAAATAAAATAGAAACTTATTTCCCGCATTGTCTCAATTGACAACTTTATCACTATCCTTTATGCAGCAATAAAGCATTGATAAGGTTTTATCACTGCAAAAGCGCATTGATAAAAGCTTTCATCGCTTTCCATCTGTTATCTTCACTCCTACTTCATTGAGCAGCAATTTGCAAAGTAAAATAATAGTAATTTTATCGTTGTATAACGAGTGATGTTGAATCATCTTATATAAAGCTTAAACGACATTCACTTATTGCAATTCAGCCATTAAAGCCAATTAGTTTTGCAAATTTTGCAAAAAAAGAAATAAATAAATAAATAAATGAGCAATTTATATTTTATATATTTATATTTTATTCGAAGTCATCAATACTTATACAAATATTCCACAAATAGAATCCGTTTTTTTTGGCATCGATTTTTCGCAATTCGACAAATTTGGTTAATGTCCTCTCACTTCGAAATACGTTTATGTAGAATACTTGTGGGTTTTACATGTGATCCGACAAAAAAAAAACTTTGTTGAATTAATGAAATTTTTCAAAATCCACTTACACTTTCAATCGAAAAATGGATTCGTTTTTAATTTGCGACATTTCAGAGCACAAAGTCATCTATCGTATATAAATTTATGAAGAGCATCATATATGAATATATCTATTAGTATAATTTGAGTAAAAAAATAATAAAGTAATAAATTAATAATGTGCTTTTCTTTTCAGCGTCATATAAAACTAGTATCGTCCATTGATGGAAAATCACTAGAAAGATATGCTGCATTTCCTATCTATACTAACGTCTTTTATTTGCTCTAATTAGATGATATATTCGCATAAAGTTTATTCTTTGATAATTTTTTTACGAATATCTGATGGAAGAAAAATTAGAATATGGTTTTTTTTTTCTTGCAGATAAAAACTTTTTTTTGGATCACAAATGATATATCGCCCTTTAATATATTTGTGTCGAATTTTCATAGCTCTTAATTTAGTCAAGCAATAAAGAGCAAAGATTATCGATGGTAATTCGTGTCGAAATATCCGCTCAATTGGAATGATATTTGCTTAGAGCATTGATTCTCGATGATCGGCAGTAACAACGATGATTCGTTTGCGATAAGAAAAAATTGCCTTTTAATGATAACGTCGATGCAATATTACTTTTGTTCTATGCTATACAATAAAGTCATGCACATTGATAAATGAAGTGATCATGCAAAAATTGATAATTCACACTTCATTTTTAATGTTTATTTAGCTAATTTTACAAGATAATTGAAAGTGTATAAGGGAAAGGGATTGTATCACCGTAATAACAACTATGAAAATATTTTATACATTAAAACTAGAAACATAGTGAGATAAAAAGTTAATCAATATACAATATAAATATGCAAAGAAAAATGCTAATTCAAATAGGAATTCAATGCTTTACTAGTGGGAAAAGGAGTTCTTAATTAAACGTTGAGGATACTTGAGATAAGGATGATTGGGAACACTTTGGGCAATTTATTTATTTATTTATTTATTTATTTATTTATTTATTTATTTATTTATTTATTTATTTATTTGGGTAAGCGATTCCATAAGTCAACTAAAATGATTTGAAAAAGCTTTTGCACACTCCAATCCTTACTCTATCCATCAATGTTTATAAGCCTTTCTCTCTGATATGACACACATAGAAAATGCAAAAACGGGCTGCTATTTCTATCGGGTCTAATATAGCAGGAAATGTTTAATTAATGAGCTTTTTAGTTGCAATGTCTTATTTTTGAAATCTACGGTCCTAGCCAGATTTTATTGGTACTCTATCTTTTTTAGTAACAAATCAGTTCAATCATGCCTTAGCTGCTTGAATACTGCTTGTTTTTTTTTACTTGCAAATCGGGTGCGCAATTTGTTTATTTTCTTAGTGTTTGTAATTTGCATATTTATAAAAAAATTTCCCGAAAAGAAACGTCTCAAAAACTTAAAACTTCTTCCCAATCAAATGTCAAATTGCAGCCCATTATTGATATGGTTATCGACATTAGAGACACTCTTAACTCTCGTCATAGGTACTGTAATCATAGGTACTGTAATCATAGATCATAACCACACCGGCAGATAATGTACTCGTCGAAAGGTTTAGATGTTAGGGATACTGTATCACATTTTACTATTGCATTATAGTTTGTTTTTTATTTACAGTAGGCTGCATGTGATAAATCAAATAAATAAATAAATAAATAAATAAATAAATAAATAAATAAATAAGAAAAGGATATTTGCATATATGCAAATACTTTCGATATGTGTCAATCTTTGTTCCTTTCATCCGTCATTCTTGCACTGATTAGTTAGTGCCCTCAAAATTGATAGTAGAGTTCGGTTTTTTGCTTCATTATTATAATAGTTGTTCATTCACAGGTTCCTTTATGCTTCAATCCATCCAGTTATTTACATATTTACTTTGCTGCCAGCCGGTTGGTCATATAGTCAAATTATCTTATTAGCTTAAGCTATGTGTTTAGTTAGCGCTCACACTTTCATTTGCTCAATAATTAGCTGTGGCACTAAAATTCTCGCATTTGATTAGAATTCATTTGCATATATTTTCATTAATTTGCATATACATATGTATATATTTCTTGAAACAATTGATAACTAGCGCTAATTTTGATGAATCGAAATCAATGATTGACGCTTTCGTTGCATTTATATCATTGCAATTTGCAAGACCATTGTTGCGACATTCATATCTCTTATTTCTTTTTTTTTTTTTTGTATTTTGTGATCATATTCCTTTATTCTTTCATATAGTCGATTGCATATTGCGCCGTTTAGTTTCTTAACATTTTTGCTCTTTTTCCGTTCCTATGTCGAGCGTAACCTACCCGCATTTTGAGCATGCATATTCGTATGCGTTTATTTTTTGTTTACAGGTTTTGCTAATACACAGATGACGTCATATCCTTTTGTTTACTGGGCACAAGACGAGGAAAGCGTTTTTCTCACTGTTGATCTTAAAGATGCATCGGTAAGTTTGCTTACTAAATGCATATTTTCCGTAAAGGTTTTACAGAACAGTGCTGACTCACTTTATTACTCATTTAGTGATTCTCCGTTCAGGAAATTTTTCGAGTTCTCAGTTACTATAGTGTTGAGCAAGTCGTTCAACAAGTATCTGTAATATTTGTAGTTTGGAATACGCGGCATCCTCATAGTAAACCTTATCAGAATTGCAACCTTCGAGGAAAAATATATATATATATATATATATATATATATATATATATATATATATATCTTGTCGAGCGTAGATATGGCAGACAAATTTATTATTGCCCATTGACGAATTAAAATGGAAAGAAGCTACAAGTTTAAATGTCGACCTATAGGAAAAGAACTAAAACACTTCAGTGATACGGACAAAGATCAGATTCAGCTTCCTCAATAACTCAATTTAAAAGTTCCTTCGTTATAACTCTAATATTTATATTTTATTTACTCTAGCATCTGAATTTAACTTTTCTTTTCATTTAATTTGATAGTTTAATGGATAAAATGTTGCTCATTATTTGAATACGAAACATTTGTCAGTAGTAATTTTTAAAAAGGGCTTTATTAGCATTTCGAATTTGATTAGTGAAGAAATGGTTTTTAGTGATGATCAGTTTATGTTTATTGTCGATGAATTATGATAGACTTTTGCAGAATACAAAATATGCGATATCGGGCAATGTTTTTGATTTTTGTTCGATAGGCACCGGTGCACAAGGACGAAAGGATTACTCATTTCAGCTTGTTCTATTCGATGATGTTTCTATGCATAAGGTAGACAATCTTTGATATATTCCCAAATGAGAGTTTTGAGCGTTATCCAATAATATGGGAAGGAAATAAGCATTTAAAGAGTATTATGACACATTTACCTCGTATAACCAAGGTCTAAGTTGTGTATTTGACGCTTTATCTAATACCTAGTAATACCCGTTTACAGGTCGCTTGCTTATGTAGGATTATTAAAGACGTTATAGGTGTGCGAAAAGTCACTAAGTAATTTCAAAGAAAATATTTCAACTTCCAACAGCTTATGATTTTTCTTTATATAAAGAGGTGTACTTGCTTTCTCATGGCTTCTTAATTTTTGCTCTGTTCTTTATTAAAGCATTTTTGTTTTTGTTTTTTTTTTCGCAAATATTTTTAATTCATCTTCAATCGCGTTCATAGTTGATATTGGGACGATTTAGAAAGCAGAAAGAACAAGATTGTTAGGGCGGGAAATATGGGTATAATATCTTTAATGCAAATCACTGTAAATTATTCCATTATATTTTTACGCAAAATTTTCTATGAAATATTGATAGTTCTAAAGCCTCTTCGCATGTTTTTAGCAAGTATTGTTTACCAAAATATTTTTTTAGTGTTTTTCATGAATTTTTTAGATTTTCTTGAGAAAAACTATTGCATATTTCGATGAAAATGAAAATACCTGACGGATATCCATATTTTTATATACATATTTATTAGATCTCTATAAGAGTGTTTGTTAGGTGATAAGGAAATTGCTGGAAGGGACGACATTCGGAATTACTTAAAAGTTTTCGATTAATCAATAGTAATTTAACTCTCATAATTAAAGGTGAGCGATGGATGTGGTCGTCGATTGGTGTATACACTAAAGAAGAAGAATAAAGGATGGTGGCCAACGATCACGAAGCAACCAGGTCGTATTTCATGGCTCAGAGTGGGTAGTTGTTTCTAATTTTTTCAATTTTTTACTCCGATTGGTTTTGTAATTTTACTTTTTTATTCTTTAGGTAGATATGATTTGCTTCCGATACTGAATGACTTTTGTGAAATTATTCTTTAAATTATTCGATATCATCTCATGAAGGCTTTATTTGAGGTCGACTTTGATAGATTCAAAGATCCGGATGAATCGGACGATGATTTCGAGATGGTATCACCTCAGGTATCATTTTTGCAATTAGATGTGCTACTTCTTTCTAGGGAGAACTGTTAAAATTTGGCTCGAATATGTTGATAATAGGTTTTCTGAAGGGGATGTAGATTACATGGATAACGCAGGATGCAGCATAATATGGACCTTCTCATTACTTCTAATGCATCAACACACATACTTACACCTCTGAATGTTATAAACATTGTTCCGTGACAACGAAAGATATGATATTATAGGATTTTTGAGTTCGTTTTAGAAATGAGGCTGTTTTGGTAGTAATATGCAGTGTTTAGCTACAAGATCGATTCATGGGCAATATTTCCCATTTTCAAAAATTGCTTGCTTTTCTTGTAGAGAAATCATAAGTGCAGTTCTTCGATCTGGCGGAATTCAAAATATGAGGCTTCAACAAGGACCAGGATTTGAGGGGCCACGAAACTGACCAAAATAGGGGAGAGGGCAATCTTGTGAATACAGGCCTTGATGAGGCATAAACCTCGCTCGAACCGCTACGGCGAGATCTTGAATTGAAATATTTGTGCAGACGGACGGATAGAGCCTTAGCTTTTTTTATAATTTTGCAAAGCACAGGAAGGATTGTTTTCAGATGATGGCGGAAAAAGAAATGGATTCACTTACTCAACGCTTATTGATGGACACAACTAGACGACCTAAGCCGTTTTTAGATAAACTATCTGCTTGTAAGATTTTATACTTATATATATATATATATATATATATATATATATATATATATATATATATATATATATATATATATATATATATATATATATATACAATGTTGATTTCCAGCAAAATCTTGTGTTAAAATAATGGTCATATTGTGATTGGAGAACAGTGGATACGAAAATAGTGCTGTTAAAACAATAAGCTTAATATTATAGCGCAAAGCTGTTAGTTTTTATAACACAAAGCTTTGCTAAAATTCAATCGTGAAAGGAGGAAGTATGATGGTACTTATGGGAAAGGGGAAACAAAAATGGGATCCTTATACTAGTGGGATAAAGGAAGGGGGGTGGCTAGGTGGGAATACGCTTATTGCTTCCTAATGTAATCTAAATTGAAAATGAGCAATTGTAATTGAAGGGATTTGTCGCTTCTTTATCACATACAGGTATGCGATGTTTATGTAGATAGGTTACTTAGGTTCCACATTTATCAACAATGAAAAGTCTATAAGGAGAAAAAAGTTGAATTTTCGGTTTCGAACTTAGTTCTGATAAATTAAAAAAAAATGAACCGTTAAGTCGCTTATAGAAACATGTCTATTTTTATATTACATTTTTTAAGCATAAGGATATGCAATTTAACATCACATTTCAACTTTTTTTTTTTTTAATATAAATCGCATTCACTTCTTTCTCATTCAAAGATTTCAGTTAAAATTTTTTTCTTTTAGGGAATTGCAACTATAATCATCTACTTACATATGAGATGGTTCTGCTGTGATAGTGTTGTAAAATTCGATAATGGGAAAAGTGTGCAATTTATATAATCCAATGATTTTGGGCATTTATTTAAGGTGATAACTGAAGTGAGAATTAGATGGGTTGAGTATAACTATGTATGTAATCGCAAACAATGAAATGTGCTATTGCAGTGAAGAAAATACGAGAGGAATTCGATGGTTTATTGGGGCACTATTTGTTTACATGTAACGCAACTCTATTCCTGATTCATTTCTATGTGCTTGCTGTTCTGCTTTTCAACTTTAGTGTATATGGGAATGGTGAGTTTATATGTGTTGTTGCTTTGTGATTTCACTTCCGTTTATGTGAATAGATGGTCTATGGGTCCATATTGCGAAGGAAGAAAGAAAGAATCCACTTCCTCACTGCCTTCCTCTTCTCCTGGAAGTTTTATCGTTGAAGGTGGTGCATCCATTAAGTTTGGCAGGCTAAGGTTTCAAGGATTCCTTCGTGGTTTTTCCTTCGTGGTTTTCTAGAATTTCCTTCGTGGTTTTCTAGAATTTCCTTCGTGGTTTTCTAGAATTTCCTTCGTGGTTTTCTAGAATTTCCTTCATGGCTTTCCAGAATTTCCTTCGTGGTTTTCCAGAATTTCCTTCGTGGTTTTTGCATCATCACTATTGAGGAACAAAAAGGAAGGGAGGGGACTAATTAGAGATAGTACATAAGTGCTGTAATTGTTATTTTTAGCATACGTTGAACGATTTTGGGAAGAGAAGAGTACAGCAATAATGGTGGCGACAGCATTACAGCTATTGGATGTTGTGCATGCGGCACTCCGATTAACGAAAAGTGGATATCAGATAGCACTCTTACAGGTTTCTTTCAGCTAATGGGTTAATCGGGCAGTCATATGGAAAATATTTTAGTTTATTATTTACTCCAGAATGGAAGAAATCAAATAGTAGACAGATTATGCCGCAGAAAAATGAACATTTTTTATACGTTGATTCGGTCGCTCATTCTTTTTGAAGAAGAGGAGTTTTAAAAAACCCTTTCCTTGCTAGAGACGCATTCCAACTTATTCCTTTACAAAAAAAATTCCGTAAATTTATTGACAAAGTTTTTGGTGGTTGATGTTGATTTACAAAGCGAACTTATTTCCCATCAAAGATGAGCCCGAAATTTGACTGTTGTTTTTTATTCTAATTTTATTCGCAATTAATATTTCAAGCCATCTTCCAAAGATATTTTGCTGTTGCTTAAGAAGTAACAAGAAAATATCACTTAATCTGGTTTGGCCCCATATCTTTGAAAAAGGGTAACCTCCCTTCTCTGTTTCGCAGATCTCCTGTCATTAATTATACAGCCGTGTATGTAGCATAAACTGAGGTTATGCTTACAGGTAATTGGACGATTAGCAATGCTGTTCATAATTGATGGTGATCCAGAATTGCATCATGCAATGAGTACATATCTCTTGATTATTGTTTACTTCCTCATCGAAATGTTCAGGTTGGTTTCTTATTATTTCATCAATATTTGGGTTCTGGAATAGGATGCTGATTTACTGTGTTATGTGCTCGATTATAAGTTTGTTTTAATTTCATTTTTTTGAATTAAAAAGTAATTGAATAGTATTATTGCTAATATATCCCACTAATATATGTGATTCATAGATTTTTTGACTTTTACAATTATATTTAGATACCCATATTATGCATTGGGTTGCTTGAAGATGCATTTTTCGATTGTAACATATTTGCGTTATACAGCATGGATTCCACTCTATCCGACTGGTTTGATTCTTGAAGGTTAGCGAACTTTGCTTATTTTTCTCACTTATTCGAAGATCCTTTTTTCAGGAATTTACTGGCCGGTCTCTGAGTTTAAGAATGGGATTAGGATTAGATTTCTTAAGGCGATGCTAAGGAGGAACTGAATTCTGCTATTTAATATACTGAAACAAATTATTTGTATCCCATTTTTCTGTTATATAAGGTAGCGTTTGTCCACGATCGGTTCATTCGGTGCCAAAGGTTATCTTGGACAGTTTCGATGGCGAACGCCGACGTCAAGTTGAGTCGAATAATGCTCTCTATGGTCGAGAATCTAATAAGCCCGAAAGGTGTTATTCAATGCAGAAGAAAGTTGACTTCAAGCACTCAGTTGCCGAAGATTTTATCTTCTAGGAGATTTGCATATTCTGATTTTTCGCCCCTCATTGACTCTTCATACCGATTACTTTTGTCTCAATGCAAGATTGCAAAGAAAAATTTTGCCGTTTGGGAGAAATCCTTTTCCTATACCGGAATGCTTTCCGGATTACTTCCAGATACTGCACTTTGTAGAGAGAACTTATTTATCTTATCATTGCATCCATATCCTACCAGATTTAGGTCAGTCAGTATATGCAAAACGAAGATATAATATAATCTATAGAAATTATGCGAGAATTGATACAATTCATAAGCGAATAATTTTTTTCTGATTACATCTGTATAACACAATTTGTGGGCAAAAATTATATCACATTCTTCTCAATGTAGCGAAATTAAAGAGCATGGCGATCCCTATCCATGCAAACGGAATCAACGTAGACCCATTTATGAGGGGTTTTGGAAGGTCAACAAAAACTGACCAAATAAAGATGTCCGGTAGACCAATTAAAGTCAGCCGGCTGACCAAACAAAGATTGCAAAAACCTTATTTACATATCTATTCACAAGAAAGATGGGTGAAAAAAATTTCCTGCGCGATGTTATTGTGTTCAAAAATTGTTTTAATAATTTAGAAATTAGTAATGTTCTATAGAACGAAGACGGAGAAAATTTTTGCATTTAGATGACGAAAAATATTTTGGTATTCCGTGCTTTCCTCTTTCAGTAGCAGTCCCAACATATAGTACTATATTGCGCTTCATAAAATCGGATTGGAACATTACTGTATCACAGTAATTTAGATCGCTAACTATAGATTCTCCAAAATTTCAACTCCTTTGTGAAGGGAAGCCTTCGGAGATCACTCGAACATTACATGTACATGCAATTTCAGCCGTTGTTACGTTAACATTTCTTTTATTCTAGTTTCAATACGACCGAGATGAATTATACTAAAATATTGACTATATGGTTCTGCCTGGGTATATATGTTTCCTTTTTTTTGAGAGAGAGGAGAAGGCTTATATATTTTTCATTTAGAGGGTAAGACCAACACACTTCTTGGGAAAGTTTATTTTTCCCAATTTTATGGGAGAGATTTGTCCGACCTGTACGCTTCCCATTTTTTAGATGAGGGAGACATGCATTTTCTATTTCTAAAAAGGGAAGAGCAATATATTGCCATATATTTCGGGAAGAACGGACCTATGCGTTTTCCAGTCTTGGGAAAAGAGACCTCTACGTACCCCAGTTAAAGGAAACTTTAGCAAGACCTGGTGATAAATAATTGGAGGGCGGGTAATATGAAGGAATAAATTCATAACTGTTGTCGTTGTTTGCTTGGCTAAGTTGTGTTTGCTGAGAGGCTTAATATTCAGCGATGACGATGAGTCGTGCAATTCCATATTATTATACAAGTGGTGTCTATGGTATTCAAATGCCAAATATCGCAAATATCGATTTTAATTTTGGCATATTTCTTGCCGTATTTCTACTTTTTATATTTCCATTCAGTAAGTCGTTTCCATTCTTTTTTTAATCCTTTTATATGTTTTTATTTTTATGTTTATATGTTTCTGCGTGATATTCAGAAAACAATGAGCAGTGATATGCATCTATAGATTCTCAAGTGACATTTATATTGGCTTATTTCAGCTAATGGTAAAGAAAAGCTGTGATTATAAGAGGTTCATAATTTTTATATAAATATTGAGATTAATTTCTATCAAGTTTTAGATAAAGTTCTCGGCCTAAATTTTAATGCTTGCTGCATTTTTAACAGTGATGTATTACATATTGGGCTAGTTCCTTTGAGACATATCCATCTCGCTTGTTTTGCTCTGAAATTTGCCTCATTAGTTAATCATTTTTCGTCGGTAAACGATTATATCAGCTCGAAAGGAGCCAATTAGGATGCGAGATGAAAGGCGAGTTGTATTTAGAGAATGCGAGCTTTCGTTTAAGGTTATATTCATATTCACAATTGACTTATGTTTAGTTGGTTATCATCTAATTTCGCATATGCGAAATCAATCGCGAAAAAAGTTGGAGGAGCTAAGAAAGAAACAAGAGTGAAATATTGAAAAGGAAGTCGCCAAGCTACTACTGGCTTCGTGTTTATTAGTTCATCAGTCAAATATTCTCAACGGTGATCTATTCTGAGTTATTTAAGGTGAATATTACTTATGTCGTATTTGAATTTAGTGAATCTCGTTTATTTTCATCTCATACATCGCTTACTTAAGCATTTCATAAAGTAGTGCTTTAATTTTTTTTTTTTTTTGAAACTATTCAATTTGCCTCATTCATATAGCGTTAGTTATACTTAGTTCCTTTGTTCCACATTAATAAGGAAGGGGATCCACAAAACTTTTCCCACTCAATCATTTATTTTTTTTATGCATATGATTATTTGATGTGATTTTTTATGAGTATTTATGCAAATTTCTAGTGATTATGCAAATTTCATTTAAAATTTACCCTAGCAGATTGTTGGTTTTGCGGCATTGCTGTTTATTGGTGGTGAATTGTTCCGTTTTTTGTTCTATTTTCTTTTTCTTCAACTATATTTTCGGTGAAGTGTATGTTTATTTTTATTTCTTTTTTTTGGAATAAAGTTTTTATTTAAACGAACGTTTCGATTGCTTCATGAATATTATTAACGTAGACGAACTTTGTGCAATATTACATTATGCAATTTTCTTATTCAGATCAAAAGAAAATGAAAAAATTTTTGACCAAAAAAATATGCATAGGAAATATTTCTATGAGGATGCGATGCGTATTTTTTGTTTTTTGTTTTTTGTTTTTTTTTTTGATTATAGGGACTTTTCAATCATATTTTATATAGTCATACCGATTTCCCGTCTCTCTTTCAACAAGATTTGACTTGCATTCTTAATTTCTTTTTTGCTTTATATTTCTATATCGGATATTAAATTCCATCGTTGAACTTCATTATTTACGCTATTAAAATGCCCTCAGGGCATTTCAAGATACACGATTTCATCTGGCTTCAGCGAGTTTCTCGGATTATTCTCTAATAAACCTACCCTTTCTATGCAGCATATTAAGACTTGTAAAAGTTTGCTTTGAGCTGTAAGCGAAGGTTATGAGATTCAGTTGTGACTATGCAAAATGACCTCCATACAAAATAAGGAGATGAATGAGGTTCTATGTGAGAAATTTTCGTTTTTTCTTCGACAGGTCGCGAACTGCGAGAAAAACACTTCCTTACTGTCAGAGAGATATCAGAACTGCCCTTAGGGGTTTCAGATTTACGCAAAAAAAACAAAGACAATTGATATTAGTAAGTGCATCTCTTCAGCTCGAGTGGATTCCGATGTATCCTAATTGTTTTGAAAAACAATAAAATGAAGTTAGAGAAGCTATTCAAATATTGATACGCATAGATATAGAAAAACCATAGTGGATCTATGGAACTTGAAAACCTTCGTCGTTTAGTCGAAGGAACAACCAATAAAATTGTTATGTTCTCTAGGTGAGATTCTTTGCAAAATGTCAAATTCATAACAATTCCTCCCCAGTAAGCATTTCTATGTGGATGGCGTTTACTTATACAGTTAAATAATGGAATTTTGAATATGGTATCGCATTATAAGCATTGAACGATCGTTTCCTTGAAGCTATTTATAATATTTTTACGATGGACACATTGATAGACTACTGGAGAAGCAGCGATCTTGCGACTTCAATATGTAATATAACTTCCGCTTATTCATTTGATGCTAATGAACTCTTCAATGTAACTCTTTAAGTAGAAATTTTTGAAAATATTGAATTTACTTAGCTTGCCTATTGTCATGACTAATAGCGAAATTAAGCAATCGGCACGAATTTTGAGAGAGAAAAAAAAAAGAAATTTCAAATGAGAAATAGTATAGATAAGAATTGAATCGACAAATCGGCAAAGACCGATGATAAAATTCACGAAGTGAAGAAAAAAAAACATGTCCGATGAGTAACAACTTAAAAAGCGTGACGCCAAACACTAGTGTGGATTAAATACGGCGAACGAAGGGAACAAAAGTGTGCACTTTTATTTTAGCGCACAAAGGATCGATGATACATACGTCCACTATTTGAGTGGATGAAACAACACCTTACGAAAAGAGAGCAAAATGTAGATAAACACTACACAGATTCGACCATATTTGTTAAGAATCTCCGCTTTGGACTCCTCGGAGCCGATTTTCAGCATAATCGACTTTTTTTTGATTTATTATCGATGCTAGTAGATCCTTCTTTGGATATATCATTTGTTGAATATTTACTCGAGGGTTCAACGTATTTTCAATTCCATAATATATAAGTGTGTGGGAGTTATAAGAGTATGGTATGTATGTAGAATACAAGAGGAAAAAGGTATAAAAACTTCTGCATAGTTTATTCACAAATTCTTAGCAGTTAAAATAATTAAAAAGTTTTTATTAAATAGGATTAGTTAAAGGAATTAAAATTGACATATCTAAACGAAAATTTAGAATAAATAATGATTGAATATAATTCAATAGAGTCAATAAACAGACAAATGTAAGCAATAAACCATTGCTTTTACTTGAATAACTCTTTTTTTTTGATCACTACATCATCTTTTGCAGCCATATATTGTGATAAGAAGTACAAGCTATCATCACACTTGTTTCTATCTATGCAACTGATCTAATTTTCTGTATAAGAGTAAGGCTTCGGCATTGACGTATAGTTGCCGTTAACGGTTTTTGGTTAGCCCTAATTGTGTTTGTCTGTCTGAATGTCTGAAATAAATTTATTAAATCCGTTGGCAATAATCAATCCAACCGAATTATGAGAGGTCATCTTAATCGTATTTGCGATGTTCCCATCGTTATTATTAAGGTCGATAGTGCAATAAATCCTTTAATTGCACCGTGATAGTGCAATGAAATCTAGATTTTTTTTTCACTAGAAGTGTGCCATGGGCGTATATAACATGAAATAGACAGTGCAATGTGGCATATATTGGCGATGTGATCGATCATATTAAGGTGACATCGGTATTCAACTTCACATATATGTGTGGGCAGAAATTCTGAAAAATTGAACACATGAATAGCAGGCCTAATAAACACGATTGACTCCAAAAAGACCTGAGTTTGGCTTCGTCCAATCTATCTCCAAATCGACGAATGACTTGTGTGAAAGATTTTGCGAGATATCAAGTTTCACGCTAGTTTTAGGCCCGAATTTTTATTGAATTAAATCACTTCGCCCTTTAAAAGGACGTTCAATCGAAAGTTGATGTTGATTGATTGACCGGAAATTTAACTTTAATTTCCTCCGCTGAAAAAAAAACGGATGGTGTGAAATAGAAAAAAACACTGCAAATAATCAGAAAAAAACTGCTACAGAGTAAAGGAAATTTTCAACGAAAAAAAACGAAAATCTTGAGAGACCATAAAGCATTTTTTTTTTTGCTACTGCTTTGATGATTTCTAATTGATTTGTCGCCCTTAGTGTAATATTTCTGCGCTGGATTTATAAAAAATATAACGAACTTCCAACTATTATTATGACGTCATCTAATTATCAGCAACGAAATGGAACACCCGTATATAAATGCTTGGATGCAAACGATGTCTACAGATTTGTTGCTGTCGAAGCCGCATGACGAGGCGTTAATGAATAACCATCGAAAATTGTAGGGAAGCATCGGGAAGGAACTCCGCTAAGAACTCCGATGGCATTCGTTCCATGAGTAGACATCATTCATTAGCGGTGGGCTTGCGAACGAAAAAAGTTATTTGATCGCAGATCGCTTATACGCACTTTTAAGTCGATTGCCGACCACGAAAAAAACAAGTGGCTCGAGATGGTAGGACAGTTGCTGTTGGAAAAAAGACCTGATGAAATGGCAGCAATGAGTTTGACGACTTTTTTTTTGGAGAAATAAAGTGATCTTGAATGTGATGATGATATAAAATTTATACTAGGTATTGTTAATCACGTTGGACAACTTAAAGAAAAAGCGGTTGATTCGAACACAAAAAGAGTTGTATCACATTCAAGAAGTCACTAAGTGCAATTATCTAAAACATGCGCCTTTTTAAAAAAGTGAATTAAGTTCGCTCATTTGATATCAACCACCACTAATCGGTTCTTGATTCATATGAGTCCCATATTCGGTGGTTCTTCTATCACTTTTTTTTTTTCATTTCATAAACCATCAATGAAATAGGATCACTCAAATTATAGTGCGATATTTTTAAACATATTTTCGCTCATAGTACTGGCCATGTCAATGAGTTGTTACCATTTTTAATCACCATAAAAGTTGCATATCAGTTTTTTAAAACGATCGTTCAAACTTACGGCAAAAAAAAAACGATTCCTTTCGTTGAGAATTTGCGAATATTTCTCAATTAAAAAAAAAAATAACATGTTATTAAGCATCGTAGCACTTTTCAAATATCATTGAAGCCAACTGGTTTGATAGGTGTCACAAAAAGCGCATGTCATACTAACCACATTAGCTCGATATCAGATTGGTGCTCTTCAGACAGCTAGCTGCCTGAATGGAAGTAAGCGGTCGTGTTCAAAAATGAGAGAGAAATGCCCCAAAGTTATGATCGCTCTTTTATTGTACTTTCGATTATCTCTTTAAGTAAACATAGGCGATGATGTGTTTATTTGTAAAGATCGAAAACAATGAAACGAGGATCTTAGAAGAGCGATCGTGGATGTTGCCATTTCCCGATGGGAAATTTCTGTTTGACTGGGTTACATTTAACTTTATGCGATGTTAATAACTTCAAATAACAAACACATCAATCATAAACTAAGCCAGAAAAACGAAAGAACTCGTTCTACCAACTAGATACATCGAATTGTTTAGCCCTATTTATGATCGATTTCTGTCATCATAGAAGATCTTTAAGGAATTTAAAGAATTAGAGAGGTGTCCTTTTTGCTTTCATACTGAAATTGCCACTGGATAGATTTCATTTCGCAACCAAAAAAAAACAAAAAAAAATCTTTTCTGTGACATTCACGTAAGGTCATGACGATAGTGACTAATAGTTCGGATTTTAAAATAGAACCCCCCTTTTTTGAGAGTTGCTTTTCTATTCCTTTTTGTGGCTTAGAAAAATTCAACAACTTTTTTTGGCCTCTCATTCAAGAGCTAATCCATTGTTTCACTATTCGACTACAATTTACGAATAAGTTGATTTGCAAAAGCATATATTGTATCAATCATTGTGGTATGGATTTCTATTCATTCAAATTTCCCTCTTCAAACTTCACTTTTCGTTAAAATAACTGAAATTACATCCAGTAATGTTCCGAGCGGAGTGGGCTAAGTAATAGCAAGCCAGATTAGGTTGTATCGGATCGATCTAATTGAAACATTTCTAGTTTTATTCGAAATGGACAATTTTCAAAAAAAAAAAAAAAATAGTTGCAAAAGCAATCAACATTGATGTGTAATATGGGGCACTTATTTCACTGCAGTGGGGAATTTATCAAAGAACTTAAATGGTTGCCGTTGTACGAGGAATGCGACAATTTTTTAATTTGACGTCATTCGCAACTTATTCTAATTTATTACCAGCCAAGCTGGTAATAAATTAGAATAAGTACGCCTTCCTTATTATTTATCGCTTAACGTTAATGTGTAATTGTTGATATGGTGGGATATGCTTTAGGTGAAAATTGATTTCTAATGAATTTCGACTTCCCATTCAAATACTCTTACAAATGCTGGGTCTGCAGTGATGCCTCCGACTCGTTGTTTCTGCATGAAGGTGCCGAGCCCTCTCTTCCTCCGAATTTAGCATGAGCGGTATCCTGACAACGGATAGCAGTAAATCAGTAGTCGAGATTATTAAAGTACCGTAATGCGCAATATGATTAAGCAATCAACGCCGATGTGCAATATGGGGAAGTTCACTGCAGTATATGAGCAGAGTATTTATTCTATAGCATACGGAAGATACAGAGATTGGTTGACTTTCTTTCATTGATCGATCCTCTTTTTTATGTCCTATGCCGATAAGCTTAGCTTTTTTTAAATTCATTTTTACTCTTTAGTTCCTTGATTCTCGCAAAAATACAGCATACCACACACACACATACATACACACACACACACATACACACACACACACACACAAAATATACCGCACATATAAACACATACACACACTATGGACACAAGCATATGCACCACCTACACAAACATAAACACCCACTCAAACACACAGACACATTGAAAAACACTATTCAAAGAAATTGTGCAATATTATAGAAGCATATAATTTTACGATTTTGTTAAGTCTCGCGAGCATTGTAATGTAGTCTTGATTACAAATATGCAACAAATATGTTTTATCATATAACGTCGACAACAACTTTAATGTGAACATTCCATTATTTTCACTTTTACATACATCTCAAGCGAAACGCCACTGGAAAATGGACTTACTGCAAATCTTACTCGCTTATATTTACTGGAAATGTTTTCATGCTTAATCTCAAGCTCAAGCTTACGCTCAAGCTTATGCTCAAGCTTATGCTCAAGCTTAGGTTAGGAGGAGATTTCAGCATATTTAATTTAACTGACTGCTGAACTTTAATCGGCAATCGTTTACACGATACGTTGGAAATATATGCGAAGGTGTCTTAAAAGAAAAAAAAGCTCTCTACGTGATATTCGGCAAAACTTTGAAATAAGTCAATCAAACGATACGTATCTACTTGTGGTTTTATTGTAATGATTGAAAAAAAAAGAAGGAATCACGCTTATAACAACGATAAATTTGAAACATTTGTAAGAGTTTGAATTTCATTCTCAATAATCGACTCAATCAAGTCTATAGTTTTGCCTCTGAATTTAATCATAACGGCGAAAGAAGCTATGCAAAAAAAAAAAAATAAAATATCAATTTTGAGTATTTCGCGTTTCTTCATTGATATAATATTTGTTTCTGCACTCGATAAGTGCATAATTGAAATACACGTAATCAGTAATATTTCAACAAATCGTTAGTGTAAAAAAAAATAAAATTAATGAATAAAATAATAAACGATTCGAACTTTATATACAAATAGGCTTATCATTCTCCTCATCGACACTATAAACAATTCTTAGTACATCGAAATCGAAATGTACTCGTTTCGAATTTGGACTCATCGATGTGTCATCGAGTGATTTCTTCTTTAATTTTGCCGTTTGTTGATTCAAATATGCCGTTGTAATCTGAAAAATTTTTTACATGAAAATAATCGCATAATATTTTATTATTACACTACTTTTTCATTTTGTATGCACTTTTTTCTCAATTGGGAAATTTTTCTCACTCATAGCAGGAAAGTAGACGACCAATGTGTAATCCAATTATAAATGAATAAATTAATCAATTATATCTTTCTATATGCATTGCTAGTTATATTAAATTAGAAAGAGTAAGACGAGCGATGAGAGCTGAAAATATTTAAGTAATCAATTAAAGTGCATTAAAGAGTAAATTGAATAATAAAACGGAAATGCAATAAACGTTCATTTAAATCAAAAAGACAATTTTTCTTTATACTTCTAGTTATATTCAATATAAATATAAAGCAATAATCTATTATATGAATGAACTTCTGAATGATAAAAAAAAACCTTTTGATAAAGAAATCCTTCGCTCATCTAATCATCTTTAAATGAAAATATAGTTTATTTTAGTGCAAATTTTTGCAATTCTTTTCTCTATCAAATTCGGGTTATTAATTTTTCTCACACAAACATATTTTCTTGATTGATATTCGCATTGATAAAATAATCCTATTTCGCTAATGGTCCAATATATTATCGCTTGGTAAACTCTTTTGCTATTTGTTTGTAAATTTTTTCGTATTTGCATATGAGATGTATTTAAATATTTAGAGATTAATTCTTCTAAGTGCCGACTGTCAATTATATTTGAATCGATTGAGGGATCAGCTGGAAATTGCAAGTTTTTTTTGCATAATCGATAAATGAGCGCTCCGTTTTATGATGAAATTCAATGTTTTCTCACGAAGAGCAATGATCAGAGATGATAGAAATTAGATATAAAAACGGATCTCTTCAAGATTAGTTCAACGAGAGCCCTTATAAAGTGATCTATATAAAATTTATAATATTTCTTACTTCATCCTTTCTTGCGTACATAATTTTGCTTTCACGATTCCAGCATATTTGCCTTGTGAATCTAATTGATTAGTCAAGAAAAAAAAATTGATAAAGTGTTATCATATCATCTATGATATGTATTTGTGGAACCCTTTAGATATGAAACAAAATAACGAAATTTAATTTGATGAACGTGGAAGCATAATAAAATCATAAAGCTAAAATCAAAGGGAATTTTGCTTCCCTTCAAATGAAATTTACCGTGTGCCATTCCCCCCTTCTCGAGAAATCAAACGCAATTCTTCAATAGAGAAAAAAAAAAATCGAAGTTTATATCGGTGCCCAACCATATGCTCCCTCTCATTTTCTGTCTCTAGGTGGAAATTATACTTGATAGAATATATCTCTGTAGAGAAACCAAAAATATTTAAGAAAATTCGAATAGCATAGATATTACGACAATATATTACAAGTAATATAGAAAAAAAGCCGAAAAAAACTATTGATAGATTTTCTAATTGTTAAACCACATCTATTAAATCTTATGGGATCCGTTTCTGGAATCTTAAATTTTCACTATACGGCTAGCATAATGGAGATTTGCATGCGGAATAAAACAGCCGAAGTTTTTTGCCAGATTCTCGAGTCAATTAGCAAATTTGGAATATGGTTGTTGAGTTTTTTTCTACTCTTGAGCAGAAAAATTTGAAAAAAAAAATTTTTATTTTTTTAATGGTAAAGGTCGAAGGTACTCGTTTAATTGGACAACAAAGTTTGCCTAATATGTCAAGTAGAATAAAAATAATCAATGAATAAAAGGAACAAAAAGAATAACGAAATAAGCACTAACCAATTTTGCAGTAATATCGGCACCAAGTTGTAGACCAGCAAGAGGATGATGTAATAAACTAGAATGAATGCATGTTGCATTGGTACTACCGCTTACACATAACGAAGAATCACCAAATAGTGAATGAGTAATACTCGATAATGGTAATGTAATCATCGAATATCGTTTAGAAGCATTCACAACGGAAAACGTCTGAACGATACGCGCATTTGGGCACTTTTATAGGCATTGAGGAGGTTGGACTTTTACACATCTATTAAGAGACTCGTCAAAAACGAATCGTTTTCTCAACGATCATTTCAACAGATTGTTGCGTGACGAAAAATTTTGCGATAACCGGTTTCGATAAGTATTACCCATCCACCAACTGAATCAACTTTTAATGTGCCATATGACCGATCGACTAGTGATCATTCGTAATATGGCGTAACGAATGTGTCGCATTTATATTAGCACAATTTATTTAGAGAGAAAGCATTCATTGCAGCTAACGCCACTTATAGTATTAGATAGTGAATTCAATTTAAGCAATATTGAAAAGAAATTATGGAAAAAAACAAGTCAGAAATTATATAAATGTTGAGAAAATTCCACTTTTTTATTCCTTTACTCCCTTACTCTAATTCAAATTATATATTTCATCACTAATGAGAATATAGTTAATTGAGAACAAATTTAAGGCGATTTTGAAAAGTTTTTTTTAATAAATTAATGCCGCTGATCTGAAGCGACAATTATCGTGAAAGGAAATAGAAGGAAAATTGATCTCAAACGCTTTTTGACAGTTGGCGTAATTCGAACAATCGACCTAAATATAGCGTCATTTGATTCAATAAAAGACACAATGATATATACTGATTTATATACTCATTTTCCGGCAATATGGTTCAGTATTACAGCTATATGACCACAGCTAATCACTCGGGGAGAATATACAGAGGAGATAGGTTTTCTGAATGCAACTCAAACGCCTTTTCAAAAAATTTATGCAAAGATCTGCTATTCCTTCTAATATTACAACCTTCACATTGAGCAGAGATATGTGAATAAATTCCGGTTTTTTTATTGAGTATAAAAAATGATTTGCGATCGAATGCTATTCAGGTCAATGATTCACGACCGGATCAATATTGCGATCACCCACATTGATGAATATTCGGTTGTAGTGGCCGGCAATTGCATCCCTAAATCAAGTTTCATGACAGCGCCGTGATGGGCTATTTTATGTGTAAAAACAATAAAAATATTGCCGATTATGTTGCAAATTGTGTATGCACCTCACATTCTTTATCGCATTCTTTGTGCTCACCCTTTACGTGTCATATTCGCGAAGTGCATATGAGTAGTGAAAGATTTATCATCGATGAATAAATATTTCTTTGATTTTCGTGAAGTTGAAGGAAGTGAAAACAAGATAAGAGCATAATTGGAGATTTTTACATAAGAAGCAAATATAGTGCATTCTTATGACTACAATTCTAGGAGCACATATGAGCATACAGCACCTTTACATTTCAAATTTACGTCCTCAGCAAATCATATGAATTTTCCATGTTTTTCATCGGTAGTTGTGAAAATGGGATGTAGACATCAAGTTCAATTGATTTGGAACGAAAAAGTCTTAAAAATTCATGCCCTTTTATTTAGCGCTCGAATTTAGTGCTCAAAAATGTTCCAAGGTTGAATTTCGTTTATTTCAACTCTCAATTTTTGAAAATGAGTGCGAATTCGAGCATTCATGAGCATTTTGGAGCGTAGTTAATCTTATGCTGCTTCTCACTGATATAGTCAAAAATCAGCTATGAAAATTTCTGAAATAGCAAATGAGAGCATATATCGAGAGTAAAAAAGCGAAATAATATCGAGAGAAATACAAATTCAAGCGGTAATAAATTATGAAGGAGGCACAAATATTTGTTGAAGAGATAAGGAAATTAACCACTTGAATTGCAAAAGTATTTGTTTTTTTTTTGCGACAATAACAACGTGTCTTCATTTGAATATAATGAACGCATAAAATGCGTAAACGTTTTACGATTTAAATCAATTCGCAAAAGATAACGAGCTAAGAAACATAAATGCGAAAAACTCGTACAACGTATATCAAGCAATACGCAAGCAGTAACATGAAAATAAAATCAATAATTCTATTAAAAAATTCAGTGAAGCTAGCGGCAAATAAAAAGTCACTAAGAGAGTTCATTGTATTTGAAAAATTTCCAAACGAACGTTCCTCTATACGGACATCGCTGTCTATGCACTAATGTTTGCGTCGTCAGGAATGTGAACGAAGAAAAAACCCATCGAAACAAATCCCTCAGAATCCATTTACAATTTTATAGCACAAAAAAATGTCTAAAATTGAATATTATTATTTTATGATTGCATCTTAAATACTGACAAACTTACCGCGTAGTAAAGCTACTTATTTCGACTGGAAATACTCCAGCGTGCTAACCTTCTGAAGCATTTTTGGACGTTTTTTAGGTAAGACCGATATTCCCCTTTTTTTTGGGAGGAAAACGACTCGAAGACTGGTTGAAAGCGAACGACAAACTTCTTCCGGTAATGTTTCATACCATTATGCTGTAAAAATGGCGCAATGTGGTCTGCTATTCGAAAGTTTTTTTTTTCTCTGAAAGTGAACAGTGCAAAATTGAAATCACTATCGGCACAAATTTTCCCGTTTAAATGGTCAACAATGTCGTCTTTCAATCACATGATTATGACGTCATTCAATTTCAAGAAGCGATAATGATGGAAAATTGCATATAATACACTTTCAAAATTCTTTTCTCATCATCAACTGTCACATGCTCGATTAAACGCTAAATGAGTTAGTTGAATGGGAATCCTTTTTTTGCACATCAAAAAAAAAATCCTTTAATGCATCTAAATTAATGAGATCAATTTTCATATAATCTGCTAAAAATTTGCATATATTCGAAATATTTTAAGCTGAATATGAAAAAGAATTACGATTCCTGTATGTTTCTTTGCTTAGCGTCATTGAGGATCGTTTAGTAATTTGCAAAGAAATCTCACATTGTTAGATTAGCATAAACAATTAAACAAATATTCTTTAATTATTTAGAAATAAAGAAAGCATATCGACATTAAATTTTATCGATATGTGTCACTTTTTTTTTTTTTTGAAATTTATGTGAGCTATTAGAATCTGCATCAGTTGTATATCGTTTATTAAGAATGATCGTTGCTTAACAGTAATAATATGTGCAAAAAAAAAAAAAGATATTTGCACAATTCAATTGTTACGTTCGCTCACACAAGTTTTATAGCAACTTCAATGTTGTTTTTTTTATAATTCCTATTAGTGTAAAGTGTACGCAGACTACTTCCGGTTTTAGATGCCTATAGCGTTTTTTTACAGCATTACACCCACCAAACTTTGGAAATTTAACTTCATCGGCTTCTATTTTAGAATTCTCGCGTTGGTAGAAATATAGGCATATGCGTGCCTATCTGATTAAATGACCTCATCTCCATGCAACTCAGGGTTCTCATTTTCTAAATGCAATCATGAGGCAAAGATTCGTCTTCGAGTTGTCATGAAATTCCGATTCTTGCCGCAAAGTTTTGGAGCTTTTCATGCATTTCAGACGTAGTTTTTGAAAAGTACTTCCCATAAAACCATAGTTCATAAGTGTTGCAACGAAAATAGCTAGCTCATGAGAATTTTCTATTGTTCAATGGCAACGTTCAATTCGAGTAAAAACTTTTGTTCGATGAGCGTGTTTATGCTTTAATCAAATCGATCAATTGTTTCGAGTATTGACATCACCAATTATTTGACAAGTAATTTTAAAAATAAAATAAAAACAATGCAATCGAAAAAAAAAGAGCCGTTTATTTCATCAAAAAGTTTGCAGTTTGTTAGCAAAATAATCTATGCCGTTTTGCAACTTTCCGCTGCCAAATATATTGATAGCTTTGAATGATTTAGTGGTCTTTGATTGCATAATTTTGAGTAGTTCAAAAATAAATGCTATTATTTTTTGGTTCAAGTATGATGCCTTCAACCCTCGAGCGATTCCCATCTACTTGAGATGTGGTATTCCCATCTTTGGCAAGTATACTATGCGAATCAATAAGTTTCTTTCATTTCATTTTAGTCATAGCTACTTTATTCCATCGTTTACATTCTGTTGTTCCTTATTTCGTTAAAATTTATGGTTAGCGTTTATTCATTTTATGAGAAGCAGGATCGCATTATGCACCGATCCAGTGATCAACCAAATGATGGTTGCCATTATTCGATATTTTCTTATTTGCTAAAAATTTATGAAAATGGCTAATATGATGAGCGTAATATTAAAGTGAACATTTTGCCAACTCATCTAGAAGCCCCCTCTTCATATATCTTTTCGTTTATTAGTTTCATTTGAAGGTAAGAGAAAATTTATTCCACCTTGATAAGAGTGGATAAACATATCGAGCAAATCAGAATTAATCAAACTAAAGAAAAAAAGGTTTATAAATGAGTTATGAGAATGCCTGAAAAAATTTTTGTTTAGAGTGACGTCACTCAAAATGTGATCACTCGATTATAGCTCTTCAGGTTCTTGATAGCTTCGTCCAGAAGTATGAAGACGAGGAAATATATCGGCAATGCATTCGCCACCTTTCGTTCGACGCAGATGCACATAAACAGTGTAGTAGTGAATAAGCGACTCAAGTGTGTAGAAACGTGGTGCCATCGGGTCTCCATATTGAACCTGTTGATCGTTTTTTTTTTGAATTGAATAAAAAGTGAATGCTTATATTAAAAAAAAAACATTTGGAGTACCTTCACTCATAAAATCCTTAGAAATATTTTTATATTCACGACTATAAAGCATCATTTGTTTATTTCTACAATTCCTTTAAATAAATTCATCGATGTTTTAGGATCATTAGTGAGTTCAAAGGATTATAAGTAGCATCATATAGCTTTTTTTCCTTTTTCTAATATTAATAACATTTCGGCATAGTTCTACACCATTCGTTGGGTAAAATTTTCCCACAAGTAAGTAGAAGGGATCCTGTTGGAGAATATTTATTCATTAATTTCAATAGGCCAATGGTTATACTTTGAATAAAATACTCTATTTAAAACAAGTTTTACTGTTGTGTATTTCTATAAGGCATTGGAAATCAACCGTCTCGAAGGAAAATGTGGGAACTAAATAAACTCAAACCACAAAGACAAACAATATTTTTTTTGCATATTTGGGAAGGGAAAGAGGGTAGCGGAAGTGATAAGCATACCTGGAATGATGAAATTGGCTTCATTTCATTCCCTTTTCTCTCGTAAATTCGTGTTTCTTTCACTGGATAATGACTGAAATTTATGTGTTTTTTTTGCGTTTTAAATTAAGTGCTCAGTATTTATTTCCAAAAAAATAAACAATCATCTGAATCCCACAAATACATCAAATGCCTACATCCGATGACCTCTTAATCCCTCTAAAGTTGTCTGTGCGAAACGTTCTATCGTTAAACTCTTTATTTTATTTCTACTGCCTAGACAGTATGAACAATATAATACGAACTTCAGAATTTAAAAGCAATTAACTAATACAAACTTAAATTTAAATCTTTGATTTTAAATATAAAATTTAAATATATAATTTAAACACAAATTAAAACACAAAATCTATCTGAGATAAATATAATATTCAAATAATTTAGCAAAAAGTACAATTGCATAAATTTATGCACAATATTTTCAAACTCGTAGTTCTAATCTAAGCATTACAATATATTTTTTCCTGTGCAAAATTGATTCCATCTGAATGTTCGTTATCAAAATTGAGCCGGCGGTTGATCTTTAGAACGGTTAGGGTTGAAAAGGAGAAGCGGAAAAATCGAGAAATCGGCCTCCTTGAATTCCCCTCCTCCCCCTCTCTTTCCAATTTATCTTGCTAAGGGTAAGCTACCGCAATATCATCCCAATCATTACATCTATCGTTGCTATTTCTTTATAATATTATTTCTGACAACGGTTAGGTGAGTAACTAATTTGTCTGCATTAAAACATTCATTAACATTCGTTAAATTTCGTTAGAACATTCAATAAAATAAAAAATTTTTAATATACTGAATTTTTCCACGACCACTTCGATACACGACATATAATGGTAGATCGGACGTAATATTATCTAATGAACGTATGTTAGGCATCTGAAATTTTTATTATTGAATTATTCGTTATTGGCATTGTTCAAAGATTAATATTGCTGATCATTTCCTTCCTTGTTCAGCGAATTAGATTGATACAAATTGAGCATCGTTGACGCAAAAAATAAAAAAAATAAAATTTCGGTTGTTAGTTGTTGTTTTTTTTTGAATTTGCGCAAGTCACATTGAACAAGATCGCTTTATTTTTATTAAGTGACTATCAATTTTATTCAAGTGATTAAATCAGTTAGTTGTTTAGCAATTACCAAAAAAAAAATTCATGTGAGAGTGAAACTGGCATTGAGATGATTCTTAAATTGAAAAAAAAAATGCTCAATTTCACCACAATAACTACAAATATTTTTGACGTAATTCAACTTAAAAAATTTGAAAATAAACTTTGAAAGAATAAAAAACAGAGGAAATGTTAAGAGTATCATAATTAATTTAATAAATTACGATACAGTTGTTGTTTGTAGCGTTAATTTCGTTCAGAGTATTGCTAATGATGGACCCTTTATTCTAAATCATTCAGATATTGAAGCATTAACTATTAGCATGAAACATCGACATACGAAAATCACAAACCCTATGATAGATTTTGAACGAAGTCGGCTTCAACACATATTCTTCCGCTTCTTTTTTCTTCAATGGACCAATATAGGCGGCACGTATTGCAGCGGCTTGTTCTTTTTCGGTTACAAGTTGTGCGGTACGAAGATCATCGTCTATTGCGCCGCTGAAATTGCGAGAAAATCTGCTTGGAAAAAAAATTTTTTTTTTGGAAAAATCGGAAAATTTTGAAGAAAATTTGAAGAAAAAAAATTGAGTTGATCAAAGAAATGGAATAAACAAATCAAACACGAAACGATTTAGGCGATGAGAAAATGGCAATACTGATAATGAGCGTAGATTCGCCATAACAAAATCGTAAATAATTGGGATACTAAAATTTACGAGAGCGATATAAAATTCCTATCCAACTAAGCAATTTAATGACAACCCAATGGAATGTTAGTAAAAATTTCATTTCATAACAATCGCCTTAAGCGTTCCGCTTATAAAACTAATATTATTGAAAGCAATTTAATTATTGGTTAGTAAACATCTATTTCAAAAAGAATGATAACCTGTTTTATGCATACTATAAACGATAGCTATTCATTGGTTGATTTTATGATGTTAATAATTTTTGTTTCATCTCTATGTTTACTATCAATAATTTTTAATTTACCTCCCTAAAGATATCTTAATATTTTGACTCATTCTGAGCAAAAAAAAAATTGGAAATTTTTTAAATTATAAAATTATAGAAATAATTATTTTTTAAATTATAGAAATAATTAATTATAAAAAAAGGTGAATAAAATTTTTAAATTTAAAAAGGTAAATTCGAAATATTGATCGATATATAGAAATAATGAAAATAATGAAATTTTCTATAATATTTCAACGCTAAATTTTCAAAGACACGCGAAACAGAATATAAAAATATTTACTTGTATTATCAAAATTTGAATGCGTTGAAACTCGTTTATAGTGGAAAAAAATGTCTTTGAAATGTATAGAATTGTTTATAAGCAATAAGCTTGAGAATCTTCTTTCTTTTTTTCCAACGTCAAAATTGTTCACCTTTGTAAAATAACTCAAACAATAGATCAAACATCACTTCACGTTCACTATAGTGCATATTTTATTAATGAATTTTTTTTTTTGTAACGCTTAATTCCGAATACTACATTCATTCGCTGAACTTGAAAAATTTTTCTTTTATTTCATTGCAAATCATTTCGTAACACGAAATGTGACGTCATTTTCTCATATGTCACATGATGCAAGCAATGCATCACCTATTAGTTGACCTGGAAAGCGCTAGGGCAAAAAAACCTATATGTCTAACATTAGCACACTGATTATGCCATTCTTCATATTCGCGCATGTATGATTATGGAAATCCTCCTCAATATGAGTTTCATATTGTGTTCTAGATTTTTGAAGTAGATTAATGAATCCAGCGACAAAAATATACCTTAATTACCTTTCATCAAATACTTCAGTAATGTCGCATTAGAAAAAAATCACTTTAGAATGATCAAATTTTTTTGAGACTCGTTCAAAGATCATCGTTTTTCATCAATAACAACTTGTTGAAAAAGTTCAGAAATTACCGCATAAAATCTACTATTATGGAAAAAAAAATTAGGGTTAAAGTAGAGGGCTCATCAAAAACTAAAACATTGCATCAAAAGAATTAACAACATTCTTAAAAAATACTGATTGTAAATATTTAGTTATATTCGTGAAATTATAACACTATGAACGCTAAATGATACAATAAATTCTAAACAATTGTACGAAAACTTTCATTTGCTTCAAAAAATGTGCAAGTATTTTGAATATAAATATTGATGGGCAATGATTGCAACGTGAGACGAATGCAGCAACGATGCTATACGTTGGCCGATCTTGCGATGGTACTCCCCCGTCCCTTTCCCTCCTCGACTAATTCTCCCTCTTCTCGATTTTCCCTCCATTTGTAGACTAAAAATTTGAGGGACGAAACATTTGATAAATTTTTGTTGAATTGCATGATCTCTCATCATCGCTCTAATCATTTGCCCTATAATGCTAAAACATCATCATCGGTCGTTCAGATGAACTGATTGTAGAGCCAAAGAAAAATCGTAACCAATCTAGTTTAGACTCGAAAAAAAAAAATAAAAGTTTCGCCTTTATTTTTACGCTCAATAGTGATATTTCATATTCAATAAAGCGATTATTTTGTTCATTAATCACTGCTAAAAATCTAACAGCAATCACCATCACGATTATCGAAAACATTAGCTTGATCTTTGATTTCTATATTGATGAATTTATGAAAAATTACTAAAAATTAAAATGCGATTATTTACGGGAAAACATTATTAGATGACAAATTATTTGACGAGTTGATCATTGAAGAAATGGTAAAAGAAATTTTTTCGAAGTGAATAACTCAAAGCTATTTAAATACTACGAAATTTTTATTTTTGCATAAAATCGCTATTGTTTAATTTTGAAATATTGATTTATTTTATTCATATAACCAATAGAAAGCTTACGTTGGTACATTATCATAAGCGTTTGGTGGAGAGGCATCAAAATTGCGATGAGCTCTATTGAAGGTTGCTGAGTGAGGATGCGTTCTGTGCTTATCGGAGTTAAGCAGTGGTACACGCTCCACTCGACGTCTTCCTTTCGGCGATTCCTGGAATACAAGTTGGTAAACGGAAACTTATGAAACTTAAAACTTAAACTTAAACTTATAAAAACGAATCTGAGGAGTAAAAAAAGACAACGAATCATTGCTGATCATTGCATCATTAGGTATCAACTAAGGAGATCCATGTTCGGAGAATATTAATTACGTGGATCAACAAATTGTAATCTATATTATCCTCTCGGTTCCTTTGTACTCATAAAGTCGCCGAGGTCATTAAGCGTGGTTGCTATGAAAGGGGAGGACATTTGACAGTGTTGCTTTCTAAATAATAAAGGAACAATTTTTAAGGATAGTTTACTACGATACCTGAGGTGCTTCCTGTGCTAACTCGTAATTTACGATTATCGAACTAACCTGACGAGGAAATTCACTTTCCGTTCGTTTCTCAGTAATTTTTTCGCGATTTGATGGTAACCCGATTGTGCCACTTAAATCGTCTATCTGACTCGACGATGATTTTCCTTGATTCCAATCACAAACAGGTACGTCCAAAGCTGTAATCGTTCCGTTTATCATCAATAAAATAAAATCGACTTCCGTCATCAATGGTTTTCGGCTAATAGAGATTAGTATTAATGTGCTCTAGTTCTTTGGAAAAAAAAATATATAAGCCGTTCTATACACTACTATGTAATGCAGAGCATAGTTTAATTGCTATGAAAAGAACTATTGTTTGTAATATCTGCAATTGTTAGATGAGAGTTGAGGATAGAGGTTTAGAATGCTTAGTCGATGAGGAGCGGGTGAGGAATAATTTCATTAATTTTACTGAGGTGGTTCATACCAAAATTTATTTGATTCTTCAAGTCTCTTTGTCATATTTACTCGAAATGAAATAGGAGATATTAAAGCGATAGTCATCTATGGAAGTGGAATATTGCCATTAAAGATGATTGCTAAGAGAATTTCAAACTTAACGATAAAATATGCAAAATTTAAGAAAATTTTATCATCTTTAAGTGTTATTTCAAAAAGAAGATAATATGTTTAAACTTTATAAAGTCAGAGCAATCCCTATAGATGAAATAAGCGAATTATTGACTTCATTCTTGATGAATCCAGAAATAAACAATATAATAATGGATGTTATAGAAGTAGACGAATTTCTGGAAGAGATCACAATCTTATTTACCTTCACGTTCCACTTGTCTTTTCAAACCATAGGAAATGGTTGCCGATTTTGATTCGGTAGATCCACTCCTTTGCATATACTCATAACCTGGCGCTGGTGATGGAACTTCCGCTCCTTCACTTTCTTCGTCGCTGTCAATCACCTAAATCAAAAATTTACTATCCCTGAAAAAGGTAAATCATCGAAGGATGCACATTTAGGTAAGGCCTTTTGCTTGTGCAGTTTAGTTATAATAAATCACAACATTCTAATTTATTATAACTAAACTTTAATATTTGTAAAATTAGAAATTATTCATGATTACCTAAAGAGGATTTATCCTCTACTCATTCATATAGAAATGTAATTCCATTTGTGCATGCTAGTAATGGAATGAGAAAAAACAAAAATCATAATTAATATGCAAATTTTTCACTATTTACTAAAGAAATTGGCAAAATTAATTAACCGAAATTTCTTTTTTCAGTTCTGTGTGATTTTTCTTCTCATATAATCCTCAATCGGCATATATTGAATAAAATTCAAAAAAAAAAACAGAAGAAACATGCTACCTTCGATGAGAGCTTTTTAGCGATAATACATGGCTTGCCATGAACACAACATTCCACCATTTTTCTAATTGCACCTCGAAGAGAGAACTCTGAATGAATCCACTTCCTGAAAATATTTCCTCATAAAGCTAAGTATGAAAATAAGTAAATTTTTGCAAGCCTAATTTCTCATGAATTGTGCTATCCCACAGAAGAAAATAGGGATTCAAAACTTATCAACTTCATCAACACCTTTCGTATGTTTTTTTTTTTTGATCGCTGCTTCATGTGGGACATGCATACCACTCGGGTAATTTAACTTCCTGATAGGCAAACATTACGGCTATGAAAAACTGGGAAAGTGTAAGTAACGAATGAATAAGAGAAGATCTATTGAAGCCAACTCCTTTTCTAATAGTTACCCTCCATCTAGGGTTAATGGAATTAAAAGTTGCCTCAAATTTACTGGAGGCTTTTGTAACTTGACGGTAGATAGTCCAGGTGAAAGCACATGAGCCATCATGTCCCTCTTCTTGAATAATAGCTCAAGGACTTGATTTAATCGACGACGCTGCAGAAAGCACATATCGTGCTATTCTAGTCGGCGCACATTCCCGTTTTTTTGGTTTACTGAGATTCCTACCTTCTCTCTGCCAATAGTCGATAAATTCTTTTAAACTAACAAATCGATAGAACTAAAAATTCCACTCACCGTAAAAGCAACAACCACCCGTCGCTCTCAAAATTGCGAAATACTAGCTTAAAACATTTTAGAAAAACTGAATGTTTCGTTCTATTAGGATGCAAATTTATCCATCAATTCAATTATGCATTTTTAAGTAAAGTCAAAAAATTAACTATCGAAGTAAATCGCCTTAAAATTAAGGATTTCCGCCTTCGTTTTAGCAGAAATTTAAATGAATTTGATAGATAACACAGCCCACGGCATAGTTTCTTGAATTTTTCTGGGAAGTACACAGCGCTACTTACTTGTATTTTTTCTTTTGCCCGACTAGTCACTCATTTCATTGCCATACGAATATAATCGTTAGAATTCTGCATTCTTTTCCAGCTATTCAACGGCCGTTTCAAGAAAATTTCAACAACCTCATTGAATATCACTTTGAACGGACTTTTCATGTTGATATACTCAAACGATGCTTCAAGTTTGTTGCAATTTTGTGGAGATTTTATTTCTTTGTTTCAATTTTGTTGTAATTTCCTTATCAGCTGCATGTGATCCTAGATATGCTCTCAAATCAATGATGCAGATCACTCACTTCGCTACTTAACTATATGGGTTTTTTTTCATCGTCTGCTCGAATTCACAGTGCATTTGATGGTGACCTTTCATTTTTTTCATGTAATTGCCCGTAATATGCCATGCATTAGTACAATAAAGAGTATTTAAATATGCATTCGATTATAAGCTTTTATTGTTGAACAATAAAATTTATAAATAGAAAGATAATGATACAAAAATCTGTATTAGTAATGTTTATATCGACAATCATAGGCAGTGGAATCAGCATAATAGGCACGTTGAGCATGAGGATAGGGAAAAGTGCGAATCGGGCCAGCATTCTGGAAGACGATTTCCGAATCCGTATGTATGGGACGACGTAAGCTGATCTTTAGCAATTGACATACATAGCATGCAACTAATGATGAACAGCATAAAAGCACAATGAGGAACGAGCCGAAAATTAGCCACCTATAACGACGGAATTTTTATTAATCTTTATTGAAACTATTGCAAAAATCTTCACATCTACAAACCTATTATATATAAAAATGAGACGGTAAATTTTAAATGTCTCTTTTTTTCACTAAAATATTTTCGACCCAAATAGAAAACTTCGAATCGATCTGGATATGAGAAACATTAGCCGAAAATTTCAGTTTAACGAAATTCAACTGAACAACGAAGATTATTGAGGCATTTCAACTGTTAGAAACATAAGCCGAAAAAAAACAAAGGATTGTAGAGACAAGTGATAAGTAAATTTTATGACACATTTAACTGTTAGTAAAATTTGTACGCATAATTTTTACGATTTATTGACGAACAAATAAAAACGTCAATAGACTCAGACGTGATGTTATTACAATATGGTTTTGCAGAAATTTACAAAAGTTGGCAAGAAACATGGCTTTCTACAGCTAATTTCTCTCGAATTTAGATCATAGAAGCTGAGGTTAATTCAAAGCGTTCAGAAAGGTTGATTCCCTTTAGACATAAAAAAAAATTCCACTTGAAGTAAAATTTTTAAATCTTCGATTTGGTGATTTGATCGCACATTGATCGAAAATTCAGAAAAACATTCAACTGGTATTTCATAGACAGTGGGATAGAGAGGGACAAGATGACGCAATATGCAGTGATCAATCGATTTTAGAATTTCTCAAGAAATAATTAAACGTTTACGAAATTTAATTCCAAATTAAATCTACGAATCGACCATTCGTGCAAATCTTATAAAAAAACTCGTTTTTTTCGTATGTTTTATCAATTAAGTAGAATCAAATTATCTGAATACAAATACAAATATTCCGGCACATTTAAGTGCAAAAAAAATCCTTTTGAATTAAAAATATGCATGAACGATTACTTCATGCTTACAGTTAAGTCTTCTCGAATATAATTTCTCAACGATTCTCGAGAGTGAAATTACTAAGCCTGAAGGCATATACGCATGTACGCATACGTAAATGCGTCTATAGCTTTTGTAAAAATGAACTTATAAAAGCAAATTTAAAAAAAAGAGTCCATTTAAAAATGAAATTTACTCACATAAGAAAATGTGGATCTATTGGTAGGCAGACATATTTATTGCTATTGCTGTTGTTACAATTGCTCACGTAGAAGCATTCCGAACCGTCACAATGAGATTTACCTGCAATTTGCTTTGTTATTGTCATTTTTCTCGTTCAAAAAAAAACAACAACATAATTCTTCTTCAAATTCCTTTTAGCGCTATGTTGTGTATTTCAGCTAGTATGATGGAGGTGAGAATTTTAGGTTGGGAGGGGGGGGAAAGGGATCTCGTAAAAGCCGGAGAGGAAAAAGTCGGGAAAAGGAAAGTTTTGCCGATAACTTATAGTTTTCTTCAATAATTGATGTGTTGAATATTCGCAATGAGTGTCATAAATTCCACAAATTCCTACATGTTATCGAAATATTCGATAAAAAAAAGCATTGATTTTTTTCAAGAAAATCATTTTTTATGACGTCATCATTGAATTTAAACACATCCAGGCGACAAGACTGATTTACGAAACGGTTGAGCATTTTTGAACGTGAAACAAGTTATACTTGATCAAATTTGTTAACGCATTTTTAGCCTTTAATGAATGATGCGTTCGTGATTCTAATACGTGCAAATTACAGTGCATATTTGTTCTTTTTTTTTTGTTCATTTTCTCATTCGATGCGGGTGATTGCCTCATATATTTTATTTGCAGCCATTTAGGCGGCTCATAATTGGTCAGTAATTAAACGAATCATTTATCGAATAGATATTAAAAACCCCCATATATATACCGATGAGAATGGAAAAGGATTGGAGATTTAAAAAATTCAAAATACATAAGTACAGCAATATGCCTGCAGGTTTGTTACTATCCTTATGATATACTTCATACCGTATGTGCTTATGTAATGAACCTCTTTGATGAATCCTATATCAATTATATTTTTTTCTAAATTCTATTTTTTGTCTCATCGCTTCGAGCGCTCGAATTTTCACGATTTCAGTTTTCCGCTGCAAATACAAACGCATATCCCCACCCCTTCCACCTCATCTCTCCAAAGAAGGAAGGATTACTTGCAATTTTCTAGAAGAATTATTTGCAAAAAAAACTTAATGGTTCCCATGTTGAGATGGATAAGTAGACGAACCGACAAACAATTTTGCATCCGTAGGGATATGATGTTGCTATAATTCGCTTTTGGAAGGAAGGCAAATTTTATAAAACTGCATAAAAAGAAATAAACCATTCAAAAAAGAAAAACTAAAAAACTGAGAAAGTTTCGGGACAAGTTGTCCAAAAGTACAAAATTTCCCAAAAGTTAACCTGAGACAAAATGAGAGACTCTCAAAGCATATCACTACTGGCGTCAGTGAAGCAAGATCTAGTAATCTTACAGCTCAAATTTTAATTTCACAATGTAAGACCAATAAAATCTCTGGCAGCTTGGCGATTATTAATTCCGACAATAAACAGTGGTAGAAAAATTTTCCACAGATTTGAAGGTGAAAAAGCGGGAGAATATGATCGTACATATATGTTTCATAGATTACGCATAAATTTCTACAAAAATAACTAGGATAAGAACAACTTTTTTGGCAAATTAAAGTTTTTTATAAAAGTAGAAAAAATATCTTACAACTTTCGATTGTATCGTAGCAAACTAGATGATCTCCGTGAATCGTATTGCCCATCGCATTCAAACATTCACTTATTTCAACGATCAGACGTAATGAAACGATTTGTGTTGAACCTGTAGAATACTCTTAAGAATATCATAAAGCGAATAGAAAAATCCTATTTATGGTGATACCAACATCTCTTTTTCTAATTCAGTAAAAATCGTTTTTAAATAAACGTTAAAAACTTAAACAGAAACGGAAGTGATATAAAGAGATAACTATTCGTAATGAATGCTTTATTGGTTAAAGTAAAGTGAAGCAAAGTAAAGTGATAAGTGTTAAACAAACGCCAACTTGCTATTACACTGCAAAATGTTAACGCTGTCAACTATTCGTAGTGATTCATTATCGAATTCCATCGATTCATCAACTATGTGATGTGATCAACTATGTGATCAACATTGCTATTTCCAACAGAAATTGCAGGATCTGTTAAGCGAATAGCAAGAAAACAAGGCGGAAAATAAAGTATGTAAATCTAAAATCACATAAACAAATCCCTCTATTGTGTATGCAAGTTCACTGAGGGTTATTAGTTCAGCTAACGAATGACATGCGGAAAAAAAAAAACGAGAAGAGCAGGAAGGTAAATGTGCAGCAGCCGGCTGATAGGAACAGGTTGATAGAGTGTCTGAAAGGGGTCGTTACAAACAAACAAGGGTGCCTTTCAGTTCGTTATTTTTTGCTGCGTATGGCGATCGATTTTTAAAGAAATGCCATTCACCGCAATGATGCAACGTTACAGTTGTTTGGAATGCGCACATGCGTTCAGCTACCGTCCAAGTGTATCAAAGAAGCCTCATTCTCGAACAATCGTCGGAATTATTGCATAACGTGTAATACGACTTAGATTCATTGATCGTAACTTGGATTTGATCAACTTGTGCAGAGCACAATTGCGTGTTCATCGAAAAAAAGAACTGAGAAAGCGCGCCAAATGGTGCGACACAATATGTGCTTTTTTGTTTTGCTGAAATGATCGATTAGTTCCATAAACTGTCATTAAATAATAAATATATAAGATAAAATCTTCATATTTTGAGTCACGTGACCACTCTTCGGTGTGGTGTATGGTGGTGAAAAGTGTGCTCAAAATTTCGAGGGGAAATACCCACCCTCACAATTTCTCACATTTGTGGCCTTTCCCCACAAGTTTGGTGTCTAGGGAGAGTACTCTTCGAGATGAACCCATTGCACACATCCGCTCGCGTATATATGTGTAAGGTAGCAGCCTAGGGGGTTGCGACCATTTCATTATGAAATATGACATTTCATTATGAACTACAAAGACGGGTGAAAATGACGGGGATTGCGTGGTAGAACTGGCTCAGTGGTTAAAGCGAGCGGTTGGGATTGCGGGGGTGGGGGGGGACTTGGGTGCGGTTCCTCTGCCCGTTTGTTATGTTACGTAGGGGATAGGGCAGAGCCTCTCCCCCGCCTTTATTTGTGGTGCAGAAGGGACGGGGGTGAAACCCCCTGTACCCGGCAGAGGTCGAACCTGGGTACTATTTGATAGATTCACTTTAATTCAATACAACAGCCTTGATGAGCCTTACTGGCGAAGCAAGGGCGGAGGGCATAGGAGGATTAATTTCAAATCGAGCTCAGAATGCGACAAATCTTACAAAACTCCCGGCCAAGGCAGGGACTCGAACCTGGGTACTACTTGATAGATTCATTTTAATTCAATACAACTCACCCTTGATGAGCCTTACTGGCGAAGCAAGGGCGGAGGGCCTAGGAGGATTAATTTCAAATCGAGCTCAGAATGCGACAAACCTTACAAAACTCCCGGCCAAGGCAGGGACTCGAACCTGGGTACTACTTGATAGATTCATTTTAATTCAATACAACTCACCCCTGATGAGCCTTACTGGCGAAGCAAGGGCGGAGGGCATAGGAGGATTAATTTCAAATCGAGCTCAGAATGCGACAAACCTTACAAAACTCCCGGCTAAGGCAGGGACCCGAACCCGCGATGTCCTGAGTGCAAGCCGGACGCTTCACCCGTTACGCCACACAGCCACACTGAAGTGCGCTGTTTGCGCATGTGAACTTTGCTGTTGTTTTCAGGCGCCTAGGCAACCGATTGCCTTGACGGGATTAAACTCGGAAACGCTGTCGTTTCGTCTCACATTCCCCTTTCGTATTATGCTTTTTTATTGTTTTCACTTTTTTCGTCTTCGAATAAGATTTGTTTTCAAATATCTTTATTATAAAAGAAATCAACAATGAGTAAACAAAAATAAACAAAACCTCACAAAATTTTTACGTACAAAAATACTCAACAACTATTATATTTTCAACCCGTAAGGGAATGTTATACCTTTCCTAATAAATGAATATCAATACGATTTTGAATGATAAACGGGTGGATAGTCATCGATTTATGAAGAAAACAACTCTAGATAGAATTCAATAAGCATACACAGATCAATCGATTCGATGATCTCAAAGATCAAAGAGTGGAAGCTCATCGTCGTCTTCTTCTCTGACACAATATTTGATCGAACGATATGCTCAAATTGGGCAAATCATAAGCGATATTGCAAATCCATCGGCAATTCATAGGAAATTATGTCCAAGTAATTTCTCCAATTCTCTTATTGCGCTTAGCGAATCATTACCATATTCCTTAAAATAAAATATTCAAAAATTATTCAACATGATATATCGAAATATTATTCAAGAATTTCGAATAAAAGTGGATTAAGCGAAAAATTCTAGAAACATGAATTTCCTTTATTGCATGCGCATTTCTTATACACTATATCAAATATGATCTTCTTTAAAGCGTTAATTAAATTTTTCTTGCGAATTACAAAATGCTTAAACGGTTTCATTAGCGCTCATTTTATTTCAACATTATTCAGGTGAAATTTACAAAGATATAACGCAGTTAAGCGAATATTAGCAAACTTGATTTATAAGACAACCTGTGTGCGATCTTTATCATGTAAAGATATTATAGAATTTATAAATAAGCATCTCTATATGGGAAATGAATCGAAGAAAGCGATGCATTATTCAAAAAAAAAAAAAAAAAAAAATGTGAAGCATAAAAGGCTCCTCTTGAAGTCAATTTTTTTCGTGAGTCAGCGATGTTGGATGTTGGCAAAATCTTGTCCTTGTCGGGATAATGATAAAAATTCAGTTAATGAATAGGGTCGTTATGCTTACGTTCATAATGATTACTACAAACATTTTTGTCCCGAAAAAATAAATTCCGTTTCCAGCATGGAAAATGAGAGAATTTAATCCGAGAAGAAAATTCGACTTTAAACCTTATGTGGTGCTATGATTGAAATGCGTTATTTATAGCCAATAATCCATAAAGAATGTCTGCGCAAAAGTTTTCTCAATAATTAGCCAAAAATGGCCATTTTCTATGGAGTTATAGTATGAAGTCCAGGAAGAAGTAATTGCTTCCATGCATAATAAAAATAAGTGATTGTAAAATGCCGTCAAAGTATAATGCCTTAATTGTTGATTATTCGCAACTTCGATCAACGATATATATGGTGCATTTCCCACTTAAGAGAACTGCTCTTTGAGAATCGAATAGAACTATAATCATTTGATTTCTTCTCTTGAGAAGTTGAGTAGCAAAGATTTTGAATTGACGAATTAAAATTGTTGTTTGCTTGAAAATATTAATTAGCTTCTGGAAATCAGAGATATATATAAGACATAAAATTTGACCCGAAAACCTGGAATATTTAAGGAATGAATAAAATAAACACTTGTACGAAACAATCCTTTGAAACAAATTTAAATAAAAAGGAAAATTTTCCGTAACTTTGAGTTTGGAAAATATGCCTAAGACTTTCCAGGTGCCGCTAAGTAAAAATAAGTGAACGAACCTGAATTGCAGTCATTCCTACAGCTCTAGCTCCATCGCAATTTTCTTGCAAATCATCCAAAAATACGCACTCTCTTGGTTCAACGTTCAATCTTGACGCTGCTAGCTGCAAAGAGCACCATTTCACTAATATAATTTGATCTTCAAATATGTCATTGAACCAATCGACAATCTATAAAAATTAGTTCAGCCGAATCGGTTTGACCATTGCCTTTTTTGGCCATCAATCTTCTTTCATGCTTAGGCTTAATTTGACATCAGTCCATTAGCTTAACAATTCAGCTGTACCGCCCACCAGTAAATCTGTAGACGCGGATGCAATTTATATGGCGGCGATAAAATGCAATATACCAAGTAGATTTCTTTTTCGGGTTTGCGAATACCCTCTCGACAGGATTCGATGACCGCATCGTGAATCTCGATAGCTTTTTCCAATCTCACCGATCGTTTTCTTTGTTCATCTCGAAATGCATTGTTTGTGAGGATAGCAGTTCGAAAGCCAGCTTTCCGGATATTTGGCACTGCCACTGCGAAATTCGGATCCTTTAAATTCGAATGAGGAACTCAGCAAAAGAAGACTCATTTATCCAGGATTATTTCGATTAAACTTTGACAAGAAGAGATGATGTTATAAGTTAAAACGTTAAAAATCATTCCTAAGGCAGTGAAATTCAACCAAATCATTGGTGATAAGCCGCTGATAACATTGATAATTTCTCAAGAATATATAAAGCTGTACTTCTTAGTGCTGGTTAGGTAAATCATTGAAGTAAAATTTCCTCAACTGTTTTTCTGCAATCTTCTGTGGAGAAAAGAAATGTCATAGGGCTAGTTGGAAGAATATATTTATATTTATATTTATTTGTTAATAATTTTAAGCAATAATTTCTAATTTCTGATTTGCCATTCTCATAACATTCAATTTCTTCTGAGGCTATCCAAGTGATTATGCAAATTTCTTATGAGACTAACTAAATGAATATGCAAATTTCTTATGAGATTATTCAAATGGCTATGGAAATTTTGTTTCATTCTTTGATAGGCCTGCAGAACTTACTTCAACCATATTGTCGAATATTGATAAAACATAGGGAGAGGTCATTCCCTTTTGCACCTGTTCTTTCAATTCAGGCTGAAATGATTTTAACTATGACTTGAAAAAAATCAAAACGGTGATTTAGTGATAATTTATTGGTTTTATTTATTTATTATTTATAATTTACTCAGTGATAATTTATCACTATCAATCACAGAATAAATCGATAATTTTTATCAGGCATTCCATACGTGAGAACATAATAGATTAAACAATTTTAAATAAAATTTAAGCAATAATAAGAAGACAATGTGAAAAATAAACCCTTCAAAATAAATACTGCTAAAATAACTGCTGAAGAATGACTGAATTAAATATGAAAATACGTGAAAAGCTGAAATAAAAAGTAAAAAAAAAAAAAGGATCGAAAAGCATTCTACATTTGAAAATAATTTCAACAAGCTTGAATAATGACCATCCTTCGAAGTCAAAATTTTTTTAGATAATCACAATCTTTATGTAGGGATAGAAATTATACTTCAGCGCTTTAGCGCTGTTGCCATCAAAATTCAAAAAAAAGAGTTATAAATATATAAAGAGCGAAAAATTGCATTTGAAAAATGAATTTAAAAAAATTTCTATAGGCCAGAAATAGAGATGAAAAAAAAACTGATGGAAAAATTGAACGAATGAAAAATGTAGTTAAAATAAAAATTAGTGAAAAATTAGATCGCATGAAAAGTTCATAAAAAATTACAAACTTTGACGTACATCATTATTCAACAGTGACGCAAAAATGTCGTTGTTGTCTTTCACGGTGGTTATACCTTTTTCGAGGTCAATCCATGCCTTATAGATGATCGCATCGTTTTTCGCTAAACAAAATGGACTTCAGCAAATAAAAAAAGGAGAGAGAGATGATTTCTACTAGTATTTTCTAACAGGAATTAGTAAAATGCAAGTGGAAGGCATATAAAAATAGACAATTTAACTATTAAACAAAGATTTTATAACAGTAAAGGTTACTGACATTATCGTTTACTACAAAATTTTACCAATTTATGACCGTTTGTGTTCTTTCAATTATTACTTCTATTCAAGCATTCGAATTTATTCACAGCATAGCTTGCTGCAATGGAGATGGTTATTGGTGAATTAACAGGGGGTAAATATTATGTATATTTAATATTTATTTGTTATTTTTATGCAAAAATTATATTTGTTGTAGGCAACCAAAACGTTAAGGACTCCTTTTTTTTCAGATTTCTCATAAACGATAATGACTAAAGAAATAGATATGAAAATATGATTGATTTAGAATAGACTGGATGCAAAAGAAATTTTAAGGACGCAAATTATGAGAGAAAGAGATTTCAGACTTAAGATAATCTCATCACTAAAAGATAGATAATAGACGATGTTGATAGTGATTCCAATGGTTATTGCAAATGCTCTCTACCATATTAAATAAATGCAACTGCAATATGCAAATTTTTTGTTGAATAATCGATACGGGAAGAAATTTGAATAAAAAATAATGAATGTAAGAGAAGCTTCAGTCTTTTCCTCCTAGTTACCTTCATTTTTTTTTTTCAATAGTTGCATCTTTAGCGCAGAATTACATATTTAGGGTAGAATATGAGTCTTCGAGAATCTCATTGCTTGAATTGCATAAATTTCACACTTGAATTCGAGTTCCTTTTCCACTTATAACAAATATTTCCAATCTACATTTGTCGTATAAATAACAATTTCAAATAACATCATTCAATTATTATTTGTAATGTAATCATATTGCAGAAATTTTAATAACAAGTATAGTGATTATCAGTTATCTTCAGATATCTCAATTGTTAGTTACTTTCGGATAGGGCGATTATCAGGCATCTTCAAGTATGACGATTATCAAGTACTTTCACAAGTTATTTAATTCATAGCGATTAGAAATTGAAGTGGGAAATGAAGAGTAGACTTACAACTAACCCAACTCGTAAAATTTTACGATATAAGGCATCTTCACATATGACATCAATACACCGCCCATATCGAATATAACTGCTTTGTAGAGCATCGTCGATTCTTCAATTAAAAAATTTTGTTTTATTATCTATCACTCTTCCAATTTATACGTACCATTACAGTAACAATAATATTGCATCTTGAAAATGAGTTGTTCAACCATTTATGCACTGAATTCTAGCATTATTGAACGTCAAATATTACCTATTTCGCATTGTTATTTGGTTTATTCAAATAAATTTCAATTATACCGCTTATTTTCTAATATTCGAACTATTTGAAGAGTTCATTTTTAAATTGAATAAAAGATAGAATTTTTCTTTTTTGACAATTTATAGGTTTTTGAGGAGCCCTCTCAGTTTTTTTTTTCTTCGTTGGATTCCTTAGAGAGCTAGTGGGTGAAGTGGTAGTGTCATATTGGCGACCCATCTCTGAATAGGCGGTCGTAGTCTAAAAAATACGGAACAAACTTGCTCATTCCGCTGCTCATAGCCACATGAATAACACGTATCAAAGGAAGCATTCTTATTCAACTTTTGAAATTATATAACGATATAACAAAGATTATAACGAACGAGGCTCTCATATTGATCGTAGTCTTTTTTTGTTTATAACATACGTTGCAGTATAGATATTAATATACGAACACATACAACATATATAATAATTTAGAAATTGAATAAATAATTACTGCACCCATTATGGGGGATTTCAATTATCACAAATAAAGATAACACAACAAAGCGATAATGCTAAAGTATTGGTGTGCCAACACAGCCGAGTGTATTGCACTTAGCAATCGATAACACTTCCACGCACTATAACTGCAAAATGCACGTCAATTTCTATGTATCACTCAAATGCAACGTTAAGAGAAGCTGATCGATTTTTAGTTATTTGACTAGTGCATCTTAAGCGATTCAAATTCTTTACAATTTCCATTCAATAAATAAATGGAAAAGCGCAACAGCACAGTTGGCACGATATGCGCTTTTTTTGTCACTCTTCACCTGTTCAAATCTCTTTCATAAACTACCATTAAATGATCCCTCGCTTATGAGCACACAATGTGCTAGACGAATGGAGCACCAACAAATAACAAAACATGTGCGATTATATGCATAAATTAACATAGATTCGACCTTATATATTTATAGATCCAATTCTATTCATTTCCAGATGTCTCAATAGGCCAACATCTGAGTGCAACGGCACTTCGCTCATAGTTAGCAAAAAAAAAAAGAAGTTAAATTCATCCGGAAATTAAATCTTTAAGGAAATTCTTCAGATAAATTGCATCTATGCTGTCTTCCCAATGCGTTCAATGCCAACCATCTTGCCGTCTACTCTTCATATAGTTCATTTTAAAAGTGTTGATGCTTGAGATTCCCGTTTGAAACAAAATGAGTGATAGCCAGTAACCGTTTGAAATGATTGATGAATTCCAGGAAAAAACCTTTTATTTGTGTAAACAATTATCCTTTGTAAGAGCCAAAAGATGGCTTCAAACAACAAAGTACTTTCTTAGCAGTTAACAACCAATTGCAAGCAATACGACAAAACAAATAAAACAATTAAACGAGCCGAAAAATTTGTTTTTTTTTGGCGTTAAACGTTAGATTTTAACTTAAAAAAAAACAATGAAAAGCGACTCGTTCATAGATGACAGCAGATAGTGGTGGACGATGCAAGAATGAGCTCGAAACAATGAGCGATGCATGCAGGATAAACTCCATGACTTAGACCTTTACAATAACCGGGAAAATCGCCAATAACTGAACGCGATTTTATATATTAAAAAAAAAAAAATCTCGGAGTGACCCACCTAAGACACGCATACTGATCATCAAATGTGATCAAATTGAAGATCAAAAATTTACCTCCCCTACCCTATAATCGTAAATGACTACCCCCTCCCTTTCCGTAAACACACAAATGAAGAGACATATCTGACTCAGGAAACGAGAGTACGTATGTTCGAAAATAACGGTGAGGGAACAACAAATTTTCCCGTGTGCTTCAAACAGCAAAAATAAAATCCGAACGAGATCAGGTCTTCTGTTAGCCAATAAGATCACCAACCGTCCCCTTACACCGTCGAGGCAAAACTTAAAGCGAAATATGTTTATCAACAAAAGTTTTCTAGGCATTTAACAAAGGCCATAATAAAAAGCAATTATAAACAGCAAAAAAAATAAAAATAATAAAAATAAACATAAAAAACCGCCGCAACTCTAATATTAAACCAATGCCATAAACATAATACCATGAACTTTTTAGAATGCAACAACTCCTCTTCTCTTCAAATTCCTCTTCAGATTTCCTTCGAACAAATAAACCCGAAAGCATTCAAGTAGTGTATATTCCGGTTAAAAATTTTGGTCCAAAACAAATTAAATATATGTGTTTTCCACATGGAAATCGTTGCTTCATAGAAAGTTCATGACGATCAAAAACTATTCGATATAGAAATTCAATTCTAAAAAGGAAATAAATAATTTCTTTTAATTGACGAAAGAATACAATAAAGTTAAAACACCCTAAAGATGAAAGATTAAGATACTTCTTGCTGGAATAGACAACAAATTAATCGACAACATGTCCGCTAATGGATATCACCATCGTAAAATAAACAACAATCGCTAACACTATATATCGCTAGAGCATTCCTCTCTTTGGCTAAGAAAACAGTAATCGAACTATTGAACGAAATCTCTAACAAAACTGCTCGTTATCAATAAGTAAACATCAATGAATAACTCGGAAACGATCGAACCGCAATAATATTTTGACAAAACGCTCCCCTCATCGCCGTGTGATGGAAGAGGATGTGAAGGGCAGAAACAGATGGAAAGTGAGGGTGAGGGGAAGGAGAGAGGTGGGAAAAATGACACAATAACAATGTTAGAAATTCTATAACTGGAAAAAAAACGAAATTATAACCAATCCACAAAACAGTAAGAAAAAATCTTCGAAATAATATCTACGCTTTCACGCATACCTTTGAGGGAATTTTTTTTTAATAAAGGAGAATAGAATTATACCTATTAACCGCATTAATATAGCCTTAACTAATCGGTCCACCACTAAAATTGAAAGAAGTTGGCATAGGCGCGTCGACGTTGAATGCATAACCTCCTTGTTGCTCAACCTTCTTGCTCTTCGCTAAAGAAACTCTCTGTCCACATACGGTTAGTATCTTCTGCAGTGCAGAAGCCTTCTCCGCATCCGAACACGTCGTCAATGCCATCAGAAGGCGTTCATCCGTTTTTTGTAGTGCTTCAAAAAACAATAATCTCAAAATTACATATTCTGCAACGTTATTCATGCACTTTTTAATTTCATTATAATGAAGAAGTCCAGAATTTCAAGAAAAATTCACAACGTACATTTCAAAAATATTTAAGCCAAAAAAAAACTATTTATCCCTTTATCGGCTAGGTGTTTGTTTGAAGACCTGGCAAAAAAAGCAAACATACCTTCATATCCCTTAGAAATTAAAACATTACTTCTTCCTTCTTATAAATGGACGATCGGAAAACTTTCGCACATACTTCTAGTTTCCACTGTCCCATTTCCCAGTCCCTTAGCCCAGTTCCTCAGTCCACGCATCATGATTGCCTAGCGGATCATAAAATGAAGTTCACTACACATAAGCGAATTTAGCACCTATAACTAATAGCAGCAAATACTGACTTTCTAGAGTCTCCTTATAAAAGACGAAAGCATCAGCAGCGTCATCGTCGTCAATGGGAGTGAAGTAGGCCTCTAGAGAATCGTCATCCCATTCCTCGTCATCGCCGGAATCAGATTCCGTTTCCTCGCTATCACCGGTGTTCGCTTCACTTGTCTAAACTTTCCTTTACAAAATCTAATTCTGAATAATAAAAAACAGAAACTCCCAAGAGTCGTTTTCACTTCTCAATGCAAAGATTACTCTTTGAAGCATTTGAACGAGATTGACCGTCTTTAGGGACTTTCAGAAATTCGTAAAATTTGCTAGCTGGGAACGTATTCCGTCCCTCTCTCTCCTCGAAGGCATCGCTCCAAAACCCTACTTGGTACCTTCGAATGCTTGAAAAAATTATAGCGCCTTAAGACCCATTTGACAGTATTTTTTTGCTTTTCACGACATTTTACTAGTACTACAGTACTTCCGGGACATAAAAAAATACGATATGTCGCCCTTCCCACCCTGAACCTCTATATAATTGGTTTCAATAAGCTTTCCATATCCTCTGGATAAGACCAAGTTAAGAAAATTAAAACGGACAAACCCTTTCAGCTTTTCTCTGATGTTTGGCAAGTGTTTCCAAGTATTCGAGAGTACCCTCGTCGATTTCGTCTTCACTATCTGCTAGATCTTCCTCCCTCTCTTCGTCGTCCTGTAACTAATCCATTATTCCATAAAAAATGGATGATGATCGCGGTGGTCGTTTGTTCTATCTTCATATCACACTTTACGATTTGTATATTTTATGGTGTGTCTGATTAATTGCTGAGATTAGAAACCAATTTCGCATTACATATTTAATCAAATCCGACTCTTTCCTGAATATTCATATAACTTTATGCTTGAAAAATATAGGCCGCAACAAATATGTATAAGATTGCAAATTACAACCTTCGAGTAGAAATAAAATTAATAACAACTCTTGCACCCCTTTCCAAAAGTTTTATTTTACATTCTTTGAATCAGAGCGTATTTGAGGACCTCATCTGTGGGGCTGCCTTACTTCAGCGACATGTGTGGGCCTTGCAGCGGCCTCCGCCACTGTTCAACAGTAAAAGCTGATTGCAGAAACACTAATCCTGTGCATCGGCAAACAATCTAATGTCGTCTAATGCCGTCTCCCTTATTGTAAAGACGAGTCATCCAACATTTCTGCCGATGCAATGAGTTCTACTCCCCTCCCTTCCAATCCACAGGATCGGCTACCGTCTCAGCGACAGCCAAGCAGTTTCGCCTCCGTGAGGCGTAAATGCTTGAAGGCATATCGTGCTTTGAATGGCTCTAATGGTCACGCTTCATTCAATCAAGACATCAAAGACTTGCCCATAGCACCTTTACTTACTTAGTAGGCCTTCATGGTTTCCAAGTTGACGATTAAAAAAAAATTATATGTTAGCTTAAATTAAATAAAAATATTCGAAGTTCGCAAAAGACAACAAAAGAGTGAGAATAAAACAACACTAAATGCCAAGCATCGCAACTTACTTCACTGCCTTCTTGCTCTTGACGCTTTTCTTCAGCTAAACGACTTTCCGCCTGACTTTTCATCGCTTTCTGTAGCCCGTCAAGTAGTGCCACGATCTCCTCGTTGATCTGAACAAAGATCCAGTGAACCGATACTCAAATAGGAAAGGATAAAAGTCGCAGAATCCCTTCCTTTCTTTCAGAATCCTCTAGCCTCATAATGTCGAAGGAATTGATTTTTTGAAGGAAAAATGTGAACAAAGAATTATTTTACTGTTTAAGAGACTTATGTCTTCGTGAAGTTACAAAGCTTGTACAAAAATTAAAAAAAAAGATTAAAAGAAAAGGCATTGCTTCTTCCAGTGTAAAAATTTTGTCCAGACTTGGATCGAAAATAAAGATAGCGATATATAGTATATTCCCAAGAAAAGGGGCAAAAAAGGTAAACCTTACAAAAGCGACAGGCTCAACCTTAGAAGTACAGCCTCTATAGCCATCTGCTAGAGAAATATAAAAAAAAACATCTGTAAATGAATTCAATTTTTCTTCATATTGCAATACATCCATCAGATTTTTATTATTCATCCTGGCCAATATTATTTGATAAAATATTCTAGTAAATATTTTCTATTCTATAAACAAATAACTATCATATATTAGCGTATAATTAGTCACATAGTCTGACCTATAATCAATGAAAATAAATAAAGTGCCTTACCCTAGGTGCCTGTTCGTCAATCAGTGAAGGCCTTAATTCAGGCGCAAGTTTGGCCAACATACACAATGCAATGATAACCATTTTACGATCGTGAATACCACTCAATTTTGGTGCAGTGGTTATCAACTCGTTGACGATATAATTCAATGTATTCGCAGTGTGTGGTTGCAAACGTGGTGCCAAATTTAAAAACGTTTCCGAGTTGTAATAGAGACCAGCACATATCACCTAAATCAATATTCAATATATCCATTTAATGCATTAAAAAAAAAAACTCAAAAACATACCAAAAAATGACCGTTTGGCGAAGTAACTAGCCTCTTATCTTACTAGCCACAGAGTGAGTACCTTTTTCTTGTGAGCAATTGCCGAAACTTTGCTACTACCTACATTTAAAAACGTATCCAACTGCGCCCGACAAAAATATGTATCCTGGGCTTCAGTCTTGATTTCTATATTAAACGATTTGCCAAGATTGCAACTTTTCGAAAATTATTCCCATTGTGGTTTCCCATGAAAACGATAGAGCACAATAGCACGAACGCTGTGAAAAGTCTCATAACAAAACAGGGCATTTTCCAACCTTTCCCCTCGTTAAAGCGCCCGTTCAAGGAATCCCTCCATCCCTACAGGGGATTCTGAGAACTTAACCTCCTCCGCAGGGGCAAAAAACTCCCCGCCCCTGCGGGGTTTAGTTCATTATTTCACATGGCAAAGATTCCCAGGGTGCCCTTTTCCAAACACTAATCCGATAAGAGATCTTTTCTTCTTTAGTGCCCTCCATATAGACAAATGTAGACAAGGCAATCTAAATGTATCGCCTGTATGACTACAGCCCTACCCTACAGCACCTACACAGCCGTCCTCATACCTGCGAGTCTCATTAGTATAATTTGCTCTCTGTCCTACCTGCATAAACATTAGTCTTTAACAAGAAGAACCGGAATGCGAAATCTGGATCAATCTTGAAACATCTAGTCATATGCCTTGAAGACGCACAAATTTAAGCAAGAATATTCAATAAGTATATAAGTAAGCATTGAAAAAGTTGATGGCACTTCTTCATTTCTAAAGAAGAGAAGAAAACCACAAAGAATAGAACGACTTAATGAAAAGAAATTTGCATAGTTCATTAAAATACGACAAATAACAAACCAATAGGAGCATTGGTCTCAATTCTTTGCCATCCTCGAATGGCTGATGCAATCTCGTTATTGCCAATTGTACAATATCCGGCACTAGATTATCGATTCGACCCTGAAATAAACATCATCTATAACGATTAACAATAGTTGTTCGCAATAATTCTGTAAGAATCCTCAATATCTATACGTATATCGAACACCTTCCACATATTTATGATACAACAATTCCCCCCTCCTCCCAAATATAGTAATTCATTTAGCTTATCATATTCTATTGCCCATTAACCATGGACTCAGTTAAATAACCCCCTCCGTACAGATAGATATTTCACAAAGGGTGGCTTAACAATAACTTTTAGAAACCAATTTATATTCAATGAGATATTATGAAAAGAAATCGCAATGCATACGAGAACATCCTTATCTTTATCGTCTTTCTTCCAGAAACTGCTCATGAATTTTAAGACTAAAGTTAATGGATGAGAAGAGTTTCATAAATGAAGAAACGCTTGAAAATTTTGCAACATTCTAAGATTATTTATATAAAAAATTCTACCAAATGGCATCTTTCACAACAGAAAGCAACCAATAATTACAACAAATTAAAGCTAAATGTGCTCCACTCTGAAGCAAAGCCAAAAAAAAAACAACCTGGCACTGTAGAATAAGGCACTCAAGTAGTTTAGCTGCATGGATTTGATCGTCTTCACCGAACTCATCATTGAACATATTGACAGCCATCTCGACTAGTGCATTCACCCTCTCTGGCCTTGCAAGGAAACTATCCGTATCAACGGTCAGATATGAATGCAATACGGGCATCATATCTGCAAATTTGCACACTTCATTATCAAATGTCCTTCACAAACCACTCTAACTTCCACCCCCCCCCCCCGAACCCCAAAAAAGATGACGCACCAATCGTCGTATTAATTCGTAATCCTCTTCACATCAAAACATTATTCTCAGGCTCGCTTCATTTTACAATCAAATATTTAATATGCATCAGCACGTTATCATCTAAAACTCAAAATGACGTAAATTGGTTCCATTTGGATACGATCCTATTCTCTCAATTAATAAGCCCCCTCCCCCAACCCCCCCCACCCCCATCGATCAGTTGTCAAGAAATCACCACAAGCAAGCCATACATAGTGAACTACTTTTCGATTCAGCATCAATAAACAAGCATATTCATTCGAATCGAAAGCATCTTACCAACAAAAAGTGATCCACCTTCATTGACGGCCACCCTATGAATATCGAAGAAAATCTCCCACATCGGTTCGCTTACCGACGTTAGGATCAGCGAATTCGTCAATGCAAGAATTTCCTCGAAATAATCTAAACAATATCCATATTCAGCCTTATTCGCATAAAGTTTATCGCTCATTGTTTATCGAATTGGCGATTTGCTTCCATTGCCCTCTTTAAAATAAGACACATTTCAAAAACCCTTACAATATCAACTGATAATTGCAAATCAAATATTGATAAATTTCAAGAAAAATGCTTACCAAATATTGCTTAATTCTCCCCTCTAAGGCGAAGGGAGATGGCACAAGTAACGAAAATATGGTAGCTAACTTTCTAAGCTTCAATCTTCAGAAAAACCATAAAATTTATGTCAACAAAAATCTTCTCCAGCAGTTATGAAAGAGGAAAGAAGGAAAAACATCATCACCATTGGCTTTTGTTTAGCCTTCAACTTTAAACCGAAGAAACAAACAATCACACATTCAACGTCATTTTAACAAAGATATGCATAACTAAGTGCAAAATCCCAAAGAAGATATAAACGAACCGATTTGGTAATTGTCGAGTACCGATTTAATAACTCTCAGTACTTGCACTTCCACATGGGCCATGACCTCTGAGTTCTCTTCAACGATTTCCAGTACAGAGCCAAGTGTAGATAGTATCCCCATAATTGTTACCGTACGATCTTCTTCTTGATTCTCTGCGAGAGTTAATTGCAAGAAGATATTCGCCTAGATTAAACCAATTATTAATACTTCATAGCAGAAGTGCAAAGCAATTCATTCATTCGAATATAAAACACAAAACGCGCATTTCAAAATTTCATAAAGCAAAAAAGCCCATGCAATCATCTCGTTCTCCCAATTCCAGATGCATCAATAATATGACCGCTTACCTTATCTCTAAATAAATAACGGTATCATAAGCAAACGATCGCCCATGACCTACCGTAACGAGCGCGCTACGCGCTTTTTAAATTAAAATAACTTTTTGTCTATCATAGAGAAAAGTTGCACTTAATGAATCAATTTGTTGCAAAGCATAACGAATGAGCAAATAAGGTGAAAAAAAAAAGAAAGAAAGAAACAAGTCTCCAGAAAGAGTTCAGCATAAAATCGCCATCCACACCACTCACCAATTCGGTTGTCACATCTACGGCGATCGGCACAACATCGTCGACGTATTGTTCCATAAGTTCATCCATCACGGCTGTCATCTCTTCTATTTCAGCACGTGCCACCAGACGAAGCACTTCAATCACAACAACCCGTACATGTGGCTTTATCATTGCGTGCACTGTAATATTACTTCGCTTTACAATACAAATTTCCAACACCACTGCACTTTGAAAAAAGATGGAGAGGGGAAGAGAGGATGCATAGGAGGGGAGAAAGTACAGAGAGAACCACTTTATTTGCTCTTATAAATTCAACCATAAATACTCTTTAATATGTACAAGCAGGGCCTTTTCATCCTCAAGAAAAATATGCAACACCGTTCAATTAATTATGACGATGAAAACAATCTTCTTCACTATCTGTAAGCAATTAAAAGATGAAATTCACTAGACCTCTATAGTGTGAAATTCAGAAATTTATGCCAAAATTAATTTTAAATAAAGCCAATGATTTGCATGCGGCTTTCTTATTAAATTAAATACCTTGCAACAGTGACTTAATTTTCCACTCTCGGAGCACCTTTACTGCACTTCACCTTTCTAAGCATTACACAGTAAAATGGCAAGCAATTTGCAAGAAGCAATTTCAAATAAGCCGAATTTTTCACCTCACAGAAAGTGGTGCATATCCAAATAGATCATTAAATGAGAACGAATGAAAAATCTCTGCTACGAGTTAATCCAAAGAAACATAACTCAGCATAACTGATACTCTTTGAAAACTATTTAACACCACCAAAAAGAGTGATTTAGAAATTAAATTTATATTTCTGTTTCTTAATTCAGGGTACTTCCTCCTCCCCCTCCATGGATGTATAATAAAGATACCTTGCTTACCTTTCGGTTGATCATGTAGTAGCAATTGCACAGCAATAGCGGCTTCCACTTTTACGGGCAATTCTTCGTTTGGATCGGCTACTCTCGACACTAATGTATCAACTAATTTCTGCAGAATTCGAGGCGTTGTAAATTTCGCATCCGAAAATTCCTGCAAATAGCAAATCTAAAGACAGTAGCATCAATTAAAAGTCATCGTTGCATTAATCGAGGGGTCAACTTTTTAGAAATAGTTCACGAACCTCCCACTTCCAACTTCCTCTCTTTTTTTTTTTTCATCGGATCAGCGAATAAATCTATTTTTACTTCAAAATAAACACCTATGAGCTTGATTAATTGAGGCGGTCAACAGTGATCGTAACAAAGCACTGAGGTTTGTGCCCTTTTAGAAGGAATGGATAATGCAATATGCAGAAATGTATCAAACAATATTTTTTTTTTCAAATGAAACAAAAATAAGATAAACTGATATTATGTAAAGGATGCTGAACAATATTTAAAATATTCTATTAGAATTGTTTATTTTTAAATAAATATTAAATAAATTTTATTTTATTAATGAGATGGAAATAAATAAAATCCATCAAGTACATGGGTCAGCTAGGCGAGAAAAATATCATCGCTTTTGTAGGGGAATATTAGAGTGTCGAATGATGTAGCTAATAAATTTCAATACTAAACATAAATAATCGCTGAAAATATATCAACAACAACAAAAAAATTCGTATACCTGTCCGCAGATCTGCATACGCAATTTGTACTAAATGGTAGAAGGATAGAGGATAGAGGATGGAAGTGAAAGAAAATATTTTTGAGCAAGCACCTTAATTGGGCCACTCATCTTTGATATTCCCTAACCTGCCTATAACGTTCTGCATAAGATTTAGGAATTGCTATTATTCACATGCACGATGCCTATCAATGATAATCAAAATTCAAAGAAAATAAGATGAAATAAGCAAGAAAAAGGCATACTTTGATGGCCCAGCAAGCTCTTGCACGTAAAAAACGCACTTGATTAGTGATACGAGGCACGATTACTGCCTCGACGAGCTTCTCCACATCCTTCTTGTAAAGCTGTAAATTAAACAATATTACTTTTGATCGAGATATCTCAACGCACACTTACTTCACTTAATGTTAAAGGAAGTTCAATTAAAAGAAAACATCTCCATACGAAAATCTAATTTACCATCAATGCCTTGGGGAGATAAGTGACAGCTAGCACAATTAAATCTTGGTTCAATCCAATTTTTTAACAACTGCAATCGGTTGATTAGAGTAACAAATAAGAGCTCTCATCAACAAAATAAAATACCCGAGTTCGGACCCTCGCCATTATCCGCAGCTCTTCCACAAACAGTGATAACGAATGATAGCACTGGATCTTCTGGACGATTTTTATAAACGAAGAAGCTATAGCCTAGATACGCAATACAGTACTAAAGCAAATAAAAGCATCCTTTAACGGCGTTATTCAATGATGCCCGCAAAATTAGTGCAGGAAAGACCAAAAATTTCATGTTCCTTTTTCCTGTTCTCCCTTCCTCCACATTTCCACTCAACATTTTGCATTCAATGTTTGGAAGGAAGCAAAAATGACAAAACGAAAAAAAAAATGATTTAACGAGAAAAACGGCACAAAATATTTTCATACAATAACGATCAATAAAAGAGAATGTAACAAACCTTATTTTTGATCAGCGCGCTAGATAGTTCACCAATGAGACGTAATGCGCCATCTTGATCCCTAGCATCCGCATCCGGAGAGTTGAGGATGGCCAAAACAAACTGAAGGATCGGTTGCAATACGTCCTTACGCTTTGCCGCACTAGCTAATACCGCTACTGCGGCTACCGACGGATTATGCAACTCATCATAGAGATCTATAAATGAAAGTTCGTTGAATGTTGCTGATCTAAAGATCAGTGATGGCATATTACAGGTAGTAAACAAGCAGATCTACTATAAACAATAATACTGCATAAATATTAAGTAAAAATATAAACTATAGATTCATTTGCAAAAGAAGGTAGTAATAAACTTGGTGGATGATATGTTTTCTGAGATGCAATGACTTGTTATCAATACTTTTATGGTGGCATATTTGCATGTTGCAAGATGAGGGATGTGAAGACAAATGAATTAAAGACAGCATGAAGTTGAGGCAGAAAAAAAGGAAGTACTCCTATTCCATTGGGCACATGCACACTGAAAATCAGATCAAGCCAGAAAAAGCTGATTTTTGCAAGCATTTGATAGAGATCAAAGGTATTATTTGCGATAACATTTATGGTTCTACATAAGAGAACTTCAGCATTCATCGCCAGCATATAATATAAAGATGAAAGTGAATTATTTTTCCCAATATTACCCACCGTATTTCAAGCGGACATAATCTTCAGGTGAATCATTCCAAAGTTCTTCATCTTCATCGGTGTGTTTCATCAATGGGAAAATGATCGTTTGTACAATCTCCTGAAATCTTCAAAACAATGCATAAAGAAGTAGATCAACACAATGCTCTACAATGCAGTAGATCAAATTTAAAAGCTCTAAAATATTACAAAAACTTCATTCTCTAACAGTACTGTTCACATGAAGTATCTTCGAATTTTCTGTTGGGATCGGCTTTCCGATCACATATCCTCTCCATGGAGTCGCTTAGGTAAATCGCTGATTGATGGAACTTACCCCCCCCCCCCCCAAAAAAAAATCAGCACTTTATCCCGCAAAAATATTTGCCTTCGAGCTGCAATTTTCAACTCTTAACTTAAGATATTAGAGCGCTATAATAAACGTTTGTAAAATAACCTCTGCAAATAATAGCTTGGCTGAAACAGATTGTTTCTTATTTTTAATTGATAAGCCTCATATCTCTACATAAGTGCTGGTTTTGATTACACTTTCATAACAATATCACGGGAAATCACATATAACATTAGAAGAAACATATGCTACAGTCAAATGTAGTGACAACACCCTCCCCCCCAATGGGAAGCCATCCCAGAATTTCCGCCTGTTTCCCTTTCATCATCCCCCTCTCCCTGATCAAATCCACTCCAACTCCCCTTCGGGTTACCCCGCCAAATCATAAACCGACCGTAAATGTAATCAATAATTGACTCACCTGACAATGTGGCTTAATAACTTTCCAGGTATGTGACTGCGAAACGGCGGTACTAACATATTGTAGGATAGAGTGTAGCACCCTAGGAGAGACGTATTCACCATTGCGATATCGATCCAACACTCCAAGACATGTGTTCACTGTGGGTACCGCAAAATGTGCCATATACTTTTCGGCAAATTGTGTATAGTCACTTTCCACTTGACCTGGTGAACCATATCTATAAATATTACCCCAATCAATAAACAATAATCGCTTTGGTGATTATGAAGAGAAATGCTTTAAACCAGCAGTGATAAAACTATATAAACACCGAGTACTTTTAGTATGACTGATTAGACATCGAATCAAAAGCAAATATTGAAGAAGAAATAGGAAAGCGTCGTCTAGATGCATAAAAGAATTTCCTTTATACACCTAGATGACCGAAAGCCATGAAAAAAAAAGTGAAGGTATGAAATATAGACGAGTGTTTTCGTATAATTTGCACACGGATCACAACGCAAGTCATACCTCTCGAATATACGTTGTGTGGTTGCACTTGCCCATTTCTTGCATTTCCACCATACAGTTCTTTGACGATCATCCTCTTCAACGGCATTCACTTCCGGAGGTACTGGTCTCTCGATGACGATTCGTAACTGCTCCAACCATTGTCCCAAAGCATTCATATCAAGCATTTCCATATTCAGTGAAAACTGAAAATCATTATTTATGCAAAACTAATAGTCAAAAATGTTTCATTTAAAAATCTCTTTCCGCTTATTATAAAGCAAGTAAAGAGAACCCTTTGCTGATATTATCTAAAAGTGGGAAGGTCTATGGTTGGTGTTCAAAGTGAAGTGAACATGACAACTATGCAATATTCTTATATATATATATATATATATATATATATATATATATATATATATATATATATATATATATATACACTCTAATCACAGTATCGCCAAGTTGCGGAATGAGGTCGTAGAATAAGTAAAAAGATCTGTAATTACTGCAGAATTTTTGTTCCCATAATGGATAATTTCTCAAGCAAAAAAACAATGTTTTCCGGTTTCAAAGCATCTTCCTGTTTCCTCTCAAGTTATGCAAAACGGGAAAAAGAAACAAAAAAACCATCCCAACCTGAACAAGACCATAGAAAATCTTGAGAATAATTTTCTGCAATAGACACGATTCTTGTGACGTATCGGCCATTAATGTGACTAAACGATCAAGCAACATTGGTAGAAGGACACTCATCGTCTCCACTAATGGTTTCTTCTCTCTAACGCGACGATATCTGCAAAAAATTAAGAGCTCTCTACGATCAAACCGCTGCGTACGGTGTCCTAAATATGCAGCAAGTGAAGAACCGCGCTGAGCAGCCGGATGGCATGATGTGCATTAACATTCCTTCCACCTCATTAGCCAATTTTCTGAATCATCTATTTTTTAATTTATATATTTTAGCTGCACATATTTCTATATATTTTTGTTCAATTAGTCCATCACATGAATATTTCCATACCATAGAAAGCATTTTAGCACCACTTAAATACCAATAACTCTTCCAAAATCAAAGTCCACAGACCAACGCAAAATTTAATATGTACAACTCACACCTATCAAATTTAATAACCCTAGCTTCAATAATTTCTAATTTGAGACTATCAAAGAGAAAGATATGCATCATCTAGCGCAGAGTAAACGTTACCATCATAAGGTTTTACAAGGCAAACTTGTTAAAGGCATTTAAAAATTAACCTCGACTAGTGCACTACTTCCTAAACAATGATCTATGAGACCCAATTCAGCGAAACTATTCTTGATGATAAATCATTATACGTGTAAAAAATTTCGTCAAATGACAAGCAAATAGACCATAAATTTTGGGAAAATTAGTTCACTCTGTGAGACTCTTCTGTCATACGAATTTCAAACCACACCGTCTAAAAACACCAATTTATTTAAAAAAAAAGACCACCCGAGCAAAGAATAACATGACATCATCATGCCATGTGATTCAAGGAAACCAACTAAGTTTCAAAACTATCCCTATGAGGCATTCGCAACGTTGAAATGCATCGAACGGCAGATCTCACTAATCGCTGTTCGGTCACTCAGTGTGGTCAACCTCGCAGATCCCCAAAAATTATATCACCTCAAAAACGAATGCATCTCTTTCCATTCTTAATAAACGTTGACTGAATAAAAAAACATGAAATCGAGTTGCCGCTTGCTATTGTTCCCTAAAATATCGATTGCTTACTCATATAGTTTGACCAGTCGTCGTACAACGAGGAGTGCTCCTAGCCATGAGGGTCCATCAACCGAATGCAATAACGTTGTCACCTTTTGTGGCAAATGAGGCCATTCTTTTGGGAAATCATGTCGCATAATTGTGCCAACTGCTGTGCACAATTGCACTCTGAAAACATAATTTAATAATATTTAATTATTTAATAATGGCTAAATAAACAAAGAAAACAATATACTCCCTCATTCACTTAAATATGTTAGCTGAAATTTATACTGAAACAAACTGCACAAAAATGTTACAAGTGTGGAATATTTTTTTTTGCAGTAAACTTCCCAATAAATACGAATAAAATCCTCAAAGATAAATAATTCAATAACAACCAGCACCACTTAATATCTGTTCTTTTGACTCCAATAAAACAAACATGAACAATGATCCTGAAATGTCTGCGCCCATGGGTACGGGAATTACGAAGGGTAACCTCGAGACGAGGCATTCAGCAACAATATTTCCTATTCGAAAAAATGAACATTGGCATAAAAAAAGGGGTTCTTAAGAACTATAAAGACAATTGAATCAACAACATGAAACAAATTTGGTTACCAATTCAAGGCTGACATGATTTAAATAAACAAATAAATAAATGAACGAACAAATAAATAAATAAATAACCTAAAGCAATAAATGAGCATTACAAACCTGTATACACATATAATGATATATATATATATATATATATATATATATATATATATATATATATATATATGTAACGCTTAAATAATCTGGAATGTTAGAATTTTTCTAAAATCTAAACCTAAAAGTTTACAAAAGTTTATTGAAAATTTTTACATAAAGTTTACAAATTTCTAAAACCTAAAACCATCAGAAAAGTTTCATTACACAAAGGAATATTAAAATCAGTTTATTGAAAAATCGTGAACACTCCTCATCACTAGCAAAACAAAGATGAAACGTAACCTTATCGCTTCAGGAGATGCCACGATCGCATCTATGATATGCTCACGAATAATATGCTTATCCTGCTCCGGAAGTACGAACGTGCCCGATGCCTTCTCCTCTTCGTCTAACGCCCAACTCCTTAAATTGCTTACTGCTTTTATTTGTCCTTTATAGAAGTGCACATCTGCTCGAAAAATTCACGTAGGACTGTGAACCTCAGCAGCAAAACTATCGTGGCTAAATCCTTACCGAAGGGAAGGAAATGAAGGGGGTAAAGGGAATATATGAGGTGAAAGTTCACATTACCTCCTGCTTCAGATAGGGAGTCTAATCGAATCTGTAGTGAAGAACTGTTAGAAAGAACCAAGAAATCACGCCAAACTACCGATTATTGAGGCCCACATTAACAACCGTCAATAAGCTGCTATTATGTAAAATGATAAGTCTATAGAGTGAGTGCATCGCACCTGTTACTTAAATTAAAACATGAAAAGGCGGTTGGATTTCGAAAGCAGAAGGGAATTGAGGTACTAAATTAAAGGGAAAATTAAAGTGTTTCAAAGGGCCGAAATGCTTTAAGGCATTCTTAAATCACAAATTCAACTGAGCTAAATGCAATATTTCAATTCGTCAGAGGCCAACTAAATTTGAAGAAGTTGAAAAATAGGTTACGTTTCTAGATGAAGATTCTAGAGATATAAAACCTTGCAAAGTTTCAAGCTTTAACACCTTCACTTCTTAATAGTTTTCTTAATTTAAATTTTCATTTATAAAAAGAGGCAATGAATATGAGGAAAAACCTATTAATGACGTTTTTCAGATATATAACAGCAGCTTGTCGAGCAGAGCAATCCACACTCTCGTCCATAATAATTTGCAATAGAAGAGGCGCAAATCCCATCAATTTCGTTGCCTGTAAATTCAATTTACACTTAAAATACTCTCAAAAAACTTCACATAAATGCAAGTTTCTCCAATGAACCAAGTATTGTTTAATTGCAATTATTTCATATATTTCTCTATGTCACATAGTTTAAAAACTCTCAAAAATCCAACGCTCATTACTCCATGATAAAAAATTTTCCAGCAGAATTTAAAAATTGCCGCAGGCTATAATCTTTTTCCTATTCTTCCTGTCTAGTAGGTCTCAACATTCATAGTTTGCAATTAACTAAATCCTCGAAATAACGTTAAAGCTCAAAACTTGAATATGGACGTACAGAAAAAGCACCATTGATAATGATATGTAAATAATTTTTTTTTTTTTTAAATATCAGTGATGAACGTCGAAATTGCCCGACTCTCATGTAAGTAAGAGGTTATTGTATAGCATAAACTGAAGCGACAAGATCACGCTTATGAAAGTGAGAGGGAAAAACAATATAATCTCCGCCATTCATTCCGCCTTTTCACCCCTCTCCCCCCTCCTCTTTCCTTTATCCTCGAGTATCGAACACCTTGACCTAATTATTCTGCAGCGCAGAGGCTGAGAGGGGGTGGGGGAGTACGGGAGGGGAGGGGGTAAGAAAAAAAAAGAAGAAGCACTTACCAGCCAAGCTGGCCTAATGAGCGCTTTTTGCAACTGAACCTTTTACATCCATACGTTCGCAATATTATTTAAATCAAAAAAACGTTGATAGAAAAGGCGAAATGAATGCGCTTAATAGAAAATCTTCGCAAAGAAAAATGAGTAAAAAAAATTTACATGATCGAGATAGACGGTGGCCTCTTTTTGATTAGTCGACGAAGTAGTGGCCTGAAGGGCACGAACGACTCCATCACGTTCCATGCTTATAGTCCCACTCATCAGCCAACAATTACCGTCCTTTTTACGGCGGTATGCTTAGCCCAACTGAGAATAATTTCAACTTTAAATGCGTATGCAAATTAGCGTCAATAAATGTTGAAATTTGAATTTTTCACGAGAAATAAGTTTCTATAGTATACGAAGAGAAATAGAGATAAAAAAGTAATGAAATAAAAGAATTTTTTTATGTAATATGGATAGACGATAAACGAATGAGATAAGCGCTGAATGAATGCGAATAGCGTCTGTGATGTAAACGCATGCAGAAAAAAAAAAGATTTTTTTAAAATCTTGCCAATGATGACGCATATTTTTGCAGTAAATTTCACTGTTATTGGAAGATGGGTGTTTCGACAGTATATCGTCACTTATATAATCCCTGGGTTTATATCTGAGGTTACGTATACAGTAGATTTTATTATCACCACGAACATAGCTATTTCAGCACTTTATACGTAAATTTGCAAAATGCAATACAACGATGACGACGCATCTGCGCATCCGTATATGTACTCGTCTATCAAGTAGTTTCATCACTGGAAACACTGAAGTCAAAGATAAGGGATATGGTAGTCACCGTGTATACAATTGGAAAGGCATTTAAAGGCGCTAAGACCGAACGCATTCTGCAGCCGATCAGGTATCAATTTATCGATGATCGAATCAAGAAATAAGTGGAAAATCATGTAGGAAGGGCTAGAACTTGTCTCCCAACTCAAGTGACCAACCGCTTCCATAAATTACCACCAAGCCCTTGTCTGCCCACCCGACTGACCGACCACTTTCATAAATTACCACTAAATGATAAATATGGTTGGGTTTTTTTTTGTTTGAATAATCTCTTAAAGAAAATCCATCTTTCGTTGAGGAAATCGGTGCAAAATAATAAAACCAACCGATACGTAGAATGTATGCAAATTTTTTTTTGCGTCATCAAAATTTTTATAAGTGCTGCGGAAAATGATACAATAATATTGAAAAATATTAAGTGATATTGTGAAATTTTAAAAATAATAAAAAAAAATCATTAAATAATATATATATATATATATATATATATATATATATATATATATATATATATATATATATATATATATATATATATATATATATATATATATAACGTTTCAATAAATTGCGTTGGATAATTGCCAACTTGAAACTAGCCAACAAACAGACACATACATACATATAAGCAGACAAGGATATCACCAGTAAAATGATTGGTTCGAAGATTTGTAAAGGTTGTCTGATGAATTGAGTTTTGAATGCGTTGCGATTTTGCGATTCACAAGAAACTTATGAGAGTAGCTAGTATGATGAACGTTCAAGCTGGGTTTATTACATTCTCATAGTTTATACTAAATGCTTATAATAAAAAAAAAAGACGTAATTAAGGTGAAATATAAAAAAAATAAAAAATAAAAATAAAATTAAAAAATAAAATCACCATCGGCTTTACTACGTTAAAATATCGACTTCTACGATGATGCAATAAAACAACAACATGAACAAACGATAGCAAATCCTAGCGGTGAGAGGATATCCAATAATCCCAACGAATTATGGGATATATGATATATTAAAAAAAATAAATAAAATATAAAACAAGATAAAAAAACTTGACGAAGTTTTATTAGATGCTGAAATGATGCATCGCTTTATAAATGGGTAATCCGCTAATGCATTAAATAAAAAAAATAAGGAATTCATAAGCAGTATAAACGTAGGCCTCCTCTGGTATGTAGGGGGTAATGACTACTTGAAATCGAAACAATACTTATAAAGGTTTACATTTGGCCAAGAAAATATGCCAATTAAGCGTGCTCTAAAAGAAATAAAACCTTAATCAAAACTGACTTCAAAACAACGATGAAGTAAGAGGCCTTCACAATGATATTAAAATATATCGCTGCAATATTTGTGCAATATTCTGAGTGGAAAATACCGACCGCAGATGAGACCGTTTTTAGCTTATCGTTGACAAGTGAAATGTTGAATTCTGCTTTAACATGATTGTTCTTGTTCCGGCGAAAACCTCGCCGACTGGGCACTCCTAATTTACCTATGGGAAGGCCGAGTTGCCCACGATAGTGGGTACCCACCGTGGGGATTGGTGGAAGTGGGAATGTTGTTGGGTATTTTATGTGTTTCATCTTGATTGCGTAAATCGGTTACTAAATAACCGGGACTTCCGGACCGACGAAAGGAAGAGGATTATTGGCCACAATAGTCCAAACAACGTGCTAATTGTTGAAATTTCCAGCTAAACGAGAAAATTGAAAATTACCAGTAAACGTATATTAGAGACGATACAACAATTGCGCCTCCACTGAATGCGCTCCAGACAAGTGCGCCACATCGTTGTTGTCGTTCCGCACTGCTATTAGTTATGAATCAAACAGCAAAACAAGCTTCCCGGACAAATGCGCCTTTTGCTATTTGCGATGAGCGAGTAGAGAGAATATTTTTACAGTAAAAAAAGAAGAAAAAATCCAACCGAAAAAAAAGCTCTCATCAATGAGCCATTCAATGCAGCATCAAACAACAATAAATTCATTTGTGTATCGCTTATCAATAATGCCGACATCAATTCGTTCAACTAAACTTTTATTCATGAAAAATATATATTGATAAGTGATTGTTTGTATTTAAATTCATTTCAAATTGTTTTATCACAAATTGAAATAATATGGGTTCATAAAACTATCGATTAGTGATTTCTTGTTGTCGAATATACATCTTATGTTCATAAATATTTCCTTGAATTTGAATATTTTCAAAAATCCATTTTTTTTAAATGCAAATTTAACGCAGTTTTTGAAACAATAGTAATACTTGAAACCAATCTAAACAAGGTTAATTTCCACTGAGGCGAAATATTGATACGAACATCAATCGAATAAACAATTTCAACAAATATTTCCACAGTAAGTAATAAAATCAACATCAGATCCACAGTAATCTATATCGTTATATAAACCCCACCCTTATCAGGAGTTTTTACGTAATTTTTTTTTCTTATTTTTTTAATATTTGCTCTCAAATCTAATTTTTGCGCATGCAATCTCCGCAGTTAGTTCCTCTCTCCTCCCCTCTCTCTGTGTCTCTGTCTCAAAAAAAAAGAGAAAATAAACCACAAATAATATCAGATTTAATTTAAAAAAAAAAAAACAACAAAGCAATCCTCTTTAAGTGAATGAAATTTTATTAAAAATGTAAATATTTAAATAGAAACATTGTTATTTAATGTTTTTTGCGTTTACATTTTATTTCTGACATATTCTTTCATCTCGATTCGATGTATTATTGTCATCGATGTGCTAACACTTAGGCTAATTTTTTTTAAATTTTTATTTAATTTATTTTTTTATTCTGCAAAAAAAAGAAAAAAGATTAAATGGAAAAATCCCCTACGGCAATTTAGCCAATAAAGCAATCGGAGGGTATGCCACACTTTACCCATCACCGTTAATGGGTAAATGGTGGTACGGTCCTACTATTCAAAGCTATCATTTGAATAATTCTTAGTCAAAACTCCAAAGGATGTAAAATATGCATTTTCAATTATTCGGCTACTCTTCGATCAATCCCCTTCAACGATCTCGTAGTCGCTCAATACGGCCAACGATGATCTATGCATACCCGATATAACTACCTTATAGGTTTCCCATTTCGTAATGAAAACTAACAAAATAAATAAAACAACTATAAGAGACTATACACATCGTTTTATGCAATTAGAGATTTTATTTTTTTGTATCCTGATTTGTACATTGAAATTTGAAAAAAAAAGAATTCAAATATAAAATTATTGATAAAATTAATATAATTTCAACAAGAGCGAAAAAAAACAAAAACAATATAGCATTGAAACAATAACATTAGAAGGAAAATAATCACACAGCAATAAATCGAAGTGAAAGAAATTAATTGCCGATATAAAAAACACATCGACAAATTGTTAATTTAAAAAGAAATAAATATTATATTATTTCTGAAGTTTTTTTTTTTTTTAAAACCTCAAAATTTTATATTAGTTGGATATTTCAATTGTGAATAAAATTATGGTAATGTATAAATATTGAGTGCTTTTATCGATGTTTAATTAAAGGCCCCCTCCCTTTTAAATTAGATCATCAAAATCATCAAAATTTAACTGCATAATTAATAAAAAAAAAAAATTCACAAAATGAACAAATTTCTTTTATCGCAACTTCTCTCTATGAGTAAGGAAATGATCTTTTTTTTTTACTTACTTAACTTAGAGAGGTGCCTCTCAAAAAATCATCACTATGGTTTGATTCCCTTCCTCCTCCCTCCTTATGACCTCATAAAGAGAGTGAATTCTCGAACGATCGCTACAAAAAGTTAAAACAAAAATTACAAGACGACGTATACATTCAGAATGAATAAATTCACATTTTCACAGTAAACCGTATATAAATATTTAAAAAAAAAGAAACAAATAGATCAATATTATACCAGTGTGCAAATTCAACATTGTAGCTCACGGAAAGATGAGGTTTTCTAATGATATCCCAACGTTAACGATATAAGCCCAGGTGTAATCCAAACATGATACTGTAATTGCCACCAATTGCATAGTGCATATTTCGCTACCATCATTGGTGACTCGACGAATCGGTGCTTTCTATCGATAAGAGTTTCAATGACGACGCGAAATAAACCCACAATTCCAAAAACAGAGTCAACCATTATTTCCGGCCTTCTCCATCTTATTGCTCCATAATAACTGTCTGAGTTTCGGATGTTTTTTCTTCTTTTTCGGCCTCTTCCATCTTTGATTCGTTCGTCTGATTATCGATATCATTCGGCTCCATATTTGTGCCACTCTCTTCTTTATTAATATCCTCCGATTCCATCTTTACTTCATTATTTTTTTCGGTTTCATCGATATCCATTTCCTCTTCTTTCTGAATAAACTATTCAAATGCTTTCTATATTTCGCATGCGAAATTAAATTCAAATTGAACGCAAACAACATACTCCTAAGCCCAACTGATAACATAAAAGCCAAATCGATTACCTAGAGACCATAAAAAAATCTTTGCTCGCTGATTGAATTATATTCATCTCTTTCGGAAGTTTGGTGCGTATATATTAAACAAATATGAGCTCCAGGACTCTTTCGCAGACAAAATGATGTTCAAGAGCTTTAGACCTAACCGTAAACTCTATACTCACCACTCCGATGAACTGAATAACGTGATCAACACTACACAACGATCCTTAACCGCAGCAAATACTAATGGTGCAAGAATTACACAAAACAAACAAAATCAACCCTAACTGGCTCCGGAGCTGATTCACGAACTGCCCTTTTAGCTGCCGACAGGTTCATTGGAGTAGCTTCATCAACACCAGATTCTTCGTTTTTGATCAGAGCCGATCCGTTTTCCTGAAGTTCATGGTATCATTCACGATCGAGAGGAGCAGAAAAACAAAGAACAATATACCCCTAAATATGAAAAGCAACAGCACATGGAACCGTTCTATGTCTGAGGCAAGATGAGTGGATAAAGAATTACAGCTTCACTAGGATTCCCCCCTCATATTGGGCTGTAGATTTCAATTTTAATATTATAATCCACATTTATATTATTATAATATTATTTATTTATTATAATATTATCCACAATATTATTATCATTTATAATCCAAATAATATAATATAATTTATTTATATTATTATAATATTATAATCCACATATGCAATCATAAGCGGGCAATCGGTATTTGATGCAGCAATCTCATAATTAAATTTATATTCAATCTCCATATTCAATAGAAATTATTGACTTCAATATAATATTCAAATAAAAAATAACCGATCATATATTGTTGTCTTTCATAACTCGAATAATGCAATGTTGATGCTATTTACAAATGAAAAAACAAACAAACAAAGATCATCCAGCTTCAAGCAATATTCATATTTTCGAAAGTCCGATCCAAGACTTACCATCTTTATCTGGTCCCCACTCGCTTTCGTATCCATTGAAAAATCGCATTCATCCACCTAGAAACAAAATTCATCAAATAATTCGACATAAAAGACTCTCCTCTGAAATTATCAGACAGCATTAATAAAGATCAATATTATCAATGAAACAATAAAAATAATGCAAAACAAGTCTCTAATCACTGCGATTTTAGTCGATAAAAATTTACTTTAGTGCTAAATACTAAAAGAAAATATAAAAAAAATCGACAGACGAAGATATTAAACACTTAGGAAAATATTTGACATCAAAAAAGAGAGAAAAATCTCCATTTATGCATTATTAAACAAGATAAAAGCAACTGAATTAAGTGTTACTTCAAACAGATATGTGAACACTTCAAGTATGCAAAACTGTTGATCTGCATGAATAAATTCTTATATAGCCAACTATTCTATACCACAGTCTATACTAACATAACAATAAAGAACCCATAGAACAACCATAGATCTAAAAAAAAAATAAATTCGAATTATTTTCAATAAAAAATAACCTTAAGGAAGAAATTCTGCTCAATTCTTTGTGGTCGTTCATCCTCTATCATCGATATTTCTTCCGCCCCACTCATTCGTTCTCCATTTTCGGTGACCGTTGTAACGACATTGATGTTCTTTTCGAGGGCTCTCAGATATTTATCGGTTCTTTTATAGTGACGCGATGGAGTTGTGAGAAGCTCACATAACCTATAGAAATGAATATAAATTAACTTTCGAATATAAATTAAAATGAAAATCGAATAAAAAATGAAAAACTTTCGAATATAAATTAACGAAGATCTTGTTAAAAGTATATTATCATATATCAGCTAAACAACGATCAAGGGCCGTCTATCCCTCGATGAGACAAAGATCTGCACCTTTCGATGAAGCGCGATGTTAACGTCTATGTCAGAAAAATCTGCGATTCACAATTATTTATAACAACTCGGAAAAAGAAAAAAATCCGAGAAATCAAACCTATGCCTCA